>CM033643.1:33183069-33783069 GCA_019512145.1 Engystomops pustulosus | reverse complement strand
TTATTGCAACTCATTCAGATTTCCCGAATTCATAAAAATCCCAAGTAAGAAATCTCAACAAAAGTAAAGATACAGGCGGTTCCCTGACTTAAGAACACCCGACTTACATACAACCCCTAGTTACAAACAGACCTCTGGATGTTGGTAATTTACTGTACTTTAGTTCCAGGCTACAATCATCAGCTGTAACAGTTATCAAACGCATCTGCAACTAAGCTTTATTGTTAATCCTGGTTCTTACTACAACCCAGTAAGCAGCTCCTAGTGCTAAAACAGACGCAGCAGTCTTACACTGTTATCGGAAACCTCTGATGACGCTAACAAACACTGCTGTGCTGTACACTGTGAAAAACACTTGTTTAAAGAAAAATATATTAAAAAAAAATATATATAAATATAAACCGGCCTTTGTATTGGTCACTAATAGGCTTCAGCCCAAAACATGCATGCAAGTATTTTATCCCTTAGATACCACAATGGACAAGGGAAAAGACCTTCTAATGGACATCAGCAACCCATAAGAGAAATCACAGGGTGCTGATTGGGTTACATGACAGCAGGGTGCCTAAAGAAGTCCCCCCAGGCTACCAGTAGAGTATGCAAGTTGCAGACTGACAGCATGTAAAATACAATAACAGAAAAATGCAAAACAAATTTAAAAAACAGATTATGTTTTTTCAGAAGGCTCTGGACCACTCTGGTTCAGTGCAGCCCATTCCCCATCAGTGGCAATCACTCTTCCCGCAGACTACTTTTGAACTGAACAATGACATGATGGCTAAAACCTCTGATAAAAAAAAATTCCATAATCCTGGACAAACCTCTAAGTCAGTGGTGGCGAACCTATGGCACGGGTGCCAGAGGTGGCACTCAGAGCCATTTCTGTGGGCACTCAGATCATTGCCCAGGACAGAGTTCACCAAATAGGACCAAATCCACCAAACCTTCCTGCAGGCCCAGGAAGAGATGCTGCTCTCAGCATTATTTTAAAGAGACACTCCATTGTCTGTTTGGAACTGCAGGAAAAGTGCTGAGAGATGCTGCAGAGAAGCTACAATGATAGTGCCCTCCTTCTTTCAACTGTATTGGTTGCCTCAGGGGGCCGATACGATTGAAAGATGTGGAAGAACAGGTAGCAATAAGTTACCTCTTCAAATGCCATGTTGGCACTTCACGGTAAATAAGTGGATTTTGGTTGTAGTTTGGTCACTGTCTCCAAAAGGTTTGCCATCACTGCTCTAAGTGGTTAAGCAAATTTAACGAACACTTCTTTTTTTTTGTACCCTAACAAGTGAGAATGATTGCACTTACCAGGGGTAAGGTTTAGAACATCAGGATTTGATAGATGAAGTGGCAGCTGATCAACCACCTCAAACATAGGTAAAGATCCTCCAGGAAGCGATAGCTGAAAACCAATCATAAAGTTACAAGTCACTCTAAGACTATGCACGCAGAATAAACTTCCACATCAAGAATAAACTGCAAAGATCTTTGCAATTGACTGGTACACAAACCTTCGCCCACCTTATGCCCACCTTTATTGTATTAGAGAAAGAATATAGTGCGCTTGGGAAGGGATTGCAACCTTTCCTCAATAATAAGGGGCACTGATATGTGTTGGTTTGGTGGTCTGACCTTTTTTTTTATTTGTTCCTTTGTAGACATGGACTGTGGAATTACAGTCTCTTTTACTAAAGTGGCGATAACAGTAAACTTTGTGAAAGAAAAATACCTCTTTGTCCTATTTATTCCCGAATAGTGAAAAGTAAACTGTTCTGAAGTTCATACACACAAAGACAGATTAGGAGGGGAGGCTAAACATTATCTCCTTCTAGAACTAGACAATACTTCACTTGAGCCTTGTGGAGGCAAACAATATGTCTCCAAAGAGTTAACTAGAAACTTTAACAATCTTTCCCTTATTTATCTACACTTTGTTGCTGCATTTATTACCCGTGTATAAGCAGATTTTTTCAGCAGAAAAAATGTGCTGAACAAACTCACCTCGGCTTATACACGAGTCAATTAAAAACGAAAAAACCGCCGTCGCTTCCTCAAGGGGGTGTGTGCTGTGGCAAGGCGGGGGGGAGGATATATCTACCCTCACACTCATAGCCAGCTGACCGGTACATGGAAAATTAAAGGTAATTAACCTCTCCAATATCATTTTGACTTCTGAACAACTATCACTGTTGTCATTAGGACTAAATTTTAGCCCGGTATCAGCATTTGATGATTTCACAGCAATTAAGGATGTTTATTTATTTGCTCGCAAATTGCTGTGGAAGAAACATTTCAATAAAAAGGATGACCTTTGTTCCGTTGCAGCCCCGGAGGACATGGAAACGATCAGGATATTAGAGTCCCTACTACAAGAACAAGAACAATCCGGGGTGAGTACACAGAGCAAATTCCCTCCAACAATTCGGCCTAAGTCCACTGCCTCACCTCCCTTGTCAGCTAGCCCTGAGGTGGAGATGTTTGTAAGGATGACAGTGGCGGAACTTCGGAAGTTGCCACAGTCGCGCCAATATGACAATTTAACGCGAGGTCAAAGGAGAGCCCTTAAGGAACTATAAAATATGAAAGAGGTGATTTTCAAGCCAGCTGACAAGGGCGGTAATGTGGTGGTGTGGCCGATTACGATGTATGAGGCTGAGGCATTTAAACAACTTAAACAAATAGAGTGTTATAGACAACTAACAGTCAATCCCACAAAAATATACAGTGATGAGTTGATTTGCATATTGGATGAGGCATTGGAAAAGGATTCGGAAAGGGCTGGAAGTGGAGTTTCCCACTATACCCACGTTGTATTTTTTGCCTAAGGTACATAAGGATGCCAAAATACCACCAGGGCGTCCTATAGTTTCTGGGTGTGGCAGTTTGTGTGAGCCATCTTGCAGGTTCATTGATTTTTATTTACGCCCTTGTGTGGAAGAACTCCCCTCCTATATCCAGGATTCTACGGATGTCCTCAAGCGTTTGGAGGACGTCACGTTAGAACCAGATATGTATTTAGTATCCTGCGATGTTGAGGGACTATATACATGCATCGCACATGATCTGGGAATATCAGCAGCCCAGTTTTTTCTGAGTAATCGGGATCTGGATGAGGATTTGGTATCCTTTCTTTTGAGACTGTTGTGGTTTGTTCTAAACCACAACTATTTCCTATTCAAAGAGAAATTTTATGTTCAAACGAGGGGGACGGCCATGGGGGCCAGTGTGCCCCCTCGTACGCAAACTTATTTTTGGGCCATTGGGAGAGGAATGAGGTACAGGAGGCAATGGACAAAACATCTGGTCATGTGCTATCGTGGATGAGATTCATCGACGATATCCTGTTTATATGGCAGGGGTCAAGGGATGACCTGGATCGGTTCTTGGCAGATCTGAACAACAACAATCTGAATATCCAGCTGACAAGTAACATCAGCCAAACACTTATGGAATTTTTAGATATTCAGATTGAGGTTGGAACAGGGGGTCATTTAAACACTTCCATACATCGGAAGGGAACATCGGTTAATGCCCTTCTGCACGCCAGGTCATTTCACCCAGCTCATACAATCCGTTCCATCCCAACAGGACAATTTTTGAGAGCACGACGAATTTGCGACACATCTGACAGCTTTGAGAAGGAATCTATGACCCTTAGAACACGCTTCAAACAAAGGGGCTATCGAGACTCTGATGTACAAAAGGGCTACTTGAGAGCAAAATCTACTGACAGAAGTTTACTCCTGACTCAGAAACGAACACGTGCACAGGAGAACAAGGTGAGAATTATCACTCCATATAATGCACAATGGAGGGAAATGAATAAAATCTTTGAGAGGTTTTGGCCAATACTGCTAGCAGATCCTGAGATAAGGGATTATATAGCACAACGACCCCAGGTAGTGTCTAAACGTGCTGATACTATCGGCAGCACTTTGGTGAGGAGCCACTACACATCCCCCAAACCCAAGAATTACATCTTTGGGTCAAAGGGTCCGGACTGGGGTTCATATCCCTGTGGACATTGTTCCGTTTGTCCACATATTATAAAGATAAAAACTTTTCAGGATTCAAAAGGCCAACGCAATTTTAACATCGTGCATTTTGTGAATTGCAGCACCACCGGCGTGGTCTATGTGATTTGTTGTCCTTGTGGGCTCAAATACGTAGGCATGACAACACGCGAGTTGAAAATTCGTCTTCAGGAACATATCAAGGACATCAGAACAGCAAGTAAACTTCTTCCCACTGATCAGGAAAAGTTAGCCCGACTTAAACCTGTACCGAAACATTTCTTGGAATGCCATGATGGCAGATGGCAGGATCTTCGAGCATATGGCATTGATAAGATAATTCTGGGAGCCCGTGGAGGAGATACTTTCAAAAGATTGGAGAGGATTGAATTGAAATGGATTGTGAAATTGGATACTGTCTCTCCCTTAGGATTGAACGAGAAGCTCTCTTTCTCCCCATATATTTAAGCAGAAATGGGTAGTGAGTCGCAAATTTTATGGTGTTACGATTTAGTGTATATCTATCGGTTTTATATATTTCATTCATATTTCTTGGCGGTAGGGTGAGGTTTATTGAGAGTGGAAGATATTAATTCCAACCTTCCCCCTTGTTTAGGGGATCAAGGTACATTAATAGCTCATGGGGCATATGGTTGGGTATATGCATTGTCGTAATGGTGGCAATGTTGAGGTTTTATACATATTCTTAAGCCTCCCCATTTATGGATTGCATTATTATATAATTTATTGTTTTTTCTTGGGGGTCACTCTGCACTTTTTCTGGGCAACTTTAATATTTTTAAATACTCATGATCCATTTTAATTATACACCATTTATGCACTTTAGTATCAGGCACATAGCACTTTAGAATTCTCTTTAGGTACTCGTGTGAGTTTAAATACGAAATTCATGTCACATTTTATTAGACAGTGACTATTGCAGTTCAGGCTTCAGCACTTTTTCACTTTGTACTTTTTGCACTTTTTACACAGTCTCATTTAGTCATCATTGTGTCCCCTAAACCACACTATGTCACGACTAATCTAGGTTATATAATTATCTTTTATAATCAATCATGGCACTATAATGACACTTCACAAGCACTGGATTTACAGTTATACAGTGTTTTTTGACACCATTATTTATACTGATGTGCAAATAACACTTATTTCTCATGTATCCCTCATGAATTTGGTTTACACTACTGCTATTCACATACACCGGTCTATTTCACACATACACGTACATCACATTAGCACATTTGTTTGTATTTTTGAGTTTTTGTGTTTTCTGATTTTTTTGATTTGATGTTTCACAGTTTTTCACCAACACATGACTTATTAATAAAGGTATAAGCAGTGACTCCCATGCATATATACAATTTCATTACACTACTATTATGTTGGCTTTCTATGTACATCCCATACCATCATAGGAGCATCCTTAACATATATTGCAGGAATGTTTCATTGCCCTGTTATATATACTTACCTGTAGCGATCTTCATATATCTTGTTCCCACATCCTAGCCAGCACCTAAGATGGCGGGCGATGCGCATCTCTCCGGCGCATGCGCGGTTTCCGGTGACGGACCCGGACTTCCGGTCAGCGATGACGCGCATGGAGGCGCGTCATTCGCTCTCCGGAACTCGGACCCGGCTTCCGGTTGCGCGCCTGTGGACCGGAGCGATGCGCCACTAACATACACCTCCCTCAATTATGTATCTTAGGTAAGGGACTCCATCATTGGTTTAATCCGATCAGCTGGCTATGAGTGTGAGGGTAGATATATCCTCCCCCCGCCTTGCCACAGCACACACCCCCTTGAGGAAGCGACGGCGAAACGCGCGTCGGGGTGCTGTGGTGGTGGTCTGGGGCTAATCTGGTCTGTGGCACAGGTATACTATTTTGACATTGGGTCTGATTTGGTATTGAGTTTACATTTTCTGTGCCCGGTATAGCCCTCATCCTCATATTTATGGATTGATGTTATAAACTATTATGACGTGGTATTTATTGTTTACTATGGTTAATAGATTGACCACCACCATGCTGTTTGTTTTTGTGGTTTTAAAGTGTATGTTTTTAAATGTCCAATTTTTGATTGTCTATATGTATTAATAAAGGTGTAGATTTTGAATCTATTTTTGGTACTTATAGTATCACGTGTGATCTCATATGTTTTTTGTTGGTATTGATTGCTTGAATTACATAGGGATCGGTTACCAGAGAAGTGGGCACACTTATTGGTATTTATTGTTTGTTTTTGATTATCCCACAGTTACTATGGACTTCCGAACTAGGGAATCAAATTGGCTTTCGATGGTCACTCAAGTTTTTAATTGCGACTCACCCCAATCTGCATTAGGCCCTGATGAAACCAAAACAGTACAAATATCCTTGAAGGAACTGTTAAAAAAACGGGTCAAAACATGGTGGAATAAAGTAGCTTTGGAGCAATATCTAGCCAAAGATCTAATACCGAGGGGACTTCGAGTACAGGTATACCCCTCCTTTCCTTTAGATGATGATATTACAAAAAAGAGGTGGGAAGAAGCTTGTAATACCTGCTCACGTACGTTTATTGAAATCCTAATTGGGATTGAGAAAAAGAAATTAGAAAATATTGAATCAAATTTGGTCCCCCTGCAGGATAAAATTAAATTGTTAATGTCCACTGACAATTTAAACAAGTTTGAACAGGACTTAAGCACTGAATGCTCTAAATGGGAAAAGGATATTCAAGAGATAAAAACCAAGAAATTCCAGAGAGACAAGACGGATTTTCAGAACCAACGTGCATACCGTTGGCAACGGGTTAACTCCACACGCCCAATGAGAAGGTCAGAATCAACCTCATCACTTGAAACCGTGGCTTCGGACTCTTCATGTCTTGGAGCAGAGGGCCCAGCCGAACATAGGGTGGCACCATATTGAAATCCGGGAACTCCGATGAAACGGAAATTCAACAGTCAGCAGGAATCTGGACATGGAAAATTAAAGGTAATTAACCTCTCCAATATCATTTTGACTTCCGCTATATTATGGGAGTCACCGCCGGCAACAACCGGTTTTATATTATGATAGATCAGGCATTTTGAGACATGGCAATGCCTCATGTATCTGTGATTTTTATTGTTTATTAAATTTTATTATTTTTTATTTTTATTGCAAATGCAGATCGGGAACGAGCCGCCGCTGTTTTGCGTTAATTTAACGCAAAACACCGGCGGCTCGTTCCCGATCGCAGTCATTTCCATAGAAACGCCGATGCGATCGGGCCGAGGCCCGGCCTGGTGGGCGCGGCTTTGTCTGCGTTTGCAAGCGCAGACAAAGCGCTACATGTGGCACCAGCCTTAAGGTGATGGCACACATTCAGTTTTTCAGATGCCGTTTTTGAAGCCAAAAGCAGGTGTGGATCATAATGGGTGAGACAAATAATTGAAAGGTGCTCCTCCTACTACTTTTACTCCATTCCTGGTTTGGGCATCAAAAACTGCAGCTGAAAAACTGAACGTGTGACATCACCCTTATGGTACATTCAGTTCCCTAAGGCCGCAGTCACACGTCCCGCTAGGCGTCCGCTGGACTGCCCCCTGTGCGCTAGCGTCGGGTTATGAACGGACGCCTAGCGAAAAGTGTGACCGCAGCCTAAACCTGATGATTTTTTGGCATGCTGCCCTCAAAAGTTAGTGTCACTATTTCCAAGGCAAGTGTGAACAAAACCTTAGACATCTTAATGTACGAATTTTATTGTATATTGTCGTGCTTCTCTCATATGTTTACCAGTATGTTATATGCTTGAATTTGTAATAAAGATTTATGCTAAATATCAGGTTCTGTAGGCACGGATCAGACTGTGTTCTCCTGTATCAGTCACATTGTTATCAGTGACATATTGAGCCCTTCATGGCACCGGGAATGGGGATGACGCCTGTCCCTGAGTAATGATAACATGATGGGTATCAGCCAGAAGGGGGCGCTGTACTCTGATGATGGAAGTGCTGGGAATAACACATGTGATATCCCTGCACTGTGGCTGTGTAATACTCTTATACAGTCTAGACAATAGGCCTGTGCCAGGAGATACAGGGCACATACACAGCTGTGTCCCGCGCCCAGGCCTCTCCACACCACAGCGGGCCTCATATACGACCATAGTACAATCAGACTACAATTCACACAGGTAAGAACCGCAGCCGACAAGCCAATGCTCAACTCACCTGCGTCCATCATTCCCTTCCTCTCACCCACTCATATGGCAGTAAGACAACCTAGCCTAGTGACAGACAGCTATGTCAGCTGATCTAAAACCCACCAATCACAAGCGAGATTGCTGCAGGATGCCTGAAACGTAAACAAACACGGAAGCCTGATGGCAATGTAGAGGCTGCCATACTATTTTACAGAACCAGGCCGCACCCGGGCGTCGTAGCAATGAAATATCGTACATTAGGCCTCTGCGTCATGTTAGAAACGCTTTCGGAACAAAAAGAAGCACACGTATCATAGGAGCCATCCTGCTTCCGTACAGCGGACTGTCTTCCGGGAAGAAGGGCGCTGCCATCTTGTACGGAACACTAAAAAGGGCTGTCATGGTGATATGCTGTGCAGCGCCGAATTGCACCAACAGGCAAGGGAAGGGAAAGAGAGGAGCTATTTCGTTCCACAGGTATCGGCTAGTCTGGTCTGTGCCGGATATTATAAGCATTACATCACTTTGTAAGGGAGCCACTTGTTGCTCTGCACAAGTTATGAGGATGACGCCCAGCATGGCATGCTGGGAGTTGTAGTTTGCAGAACACATGTCAAAATTGAAATGGGTTTAGAAATAAAGTATGTTTAGTGGCTGAGCTGTACATCTGCCCTGGTGCCAGCTATCAACAAGAATAAAAGTTGAGCAGTTGCCCATTACATCCACTGAAGATTCAATCTAGTGTCAGTTGTTGCTATAATTAAAGGAATTTACCATCTAAATCATGATACACCAGGGACACTTACTATTAGCACAGTGACTGTGATAATCTTTTTATATTTGTTATCCATGGCCTCCTTCCTTCCTTCTAAAATCAACTTTTACAATTATGCTAATAAGCCAGAAGGGCTCCTGGGGTTGTTACCACAGCCCCTCTGTGCTGCAGCTTCCCAGGATTTTTAACTGTTTACCCCTCACTCTGATGTCTCAGCACTTTCCCCTCCCACTGTTTGATGTAATCTAGCAGGAAGTTTCAGCACATAGAGGGAGGGGGAAGTGCTCAAGCACAGTGTTACAGCCTGCGAGGCTACAGCCCAGTGGGGCTTCCAGAGCCCTTTGTTAGCATAATTTTAAAAGATTTTAATTTTAAATAGAAAGGAGGCCATGGATAACAAATATATGATGATTAACACAACGAGGGTGCCTGGATGTATGAGTAAGTGTCTCTGGTTTATCATGATGGATTTCCTTTAAATCTCTTTTTCTCCATATTTACGATAGTCACTGGTTGCGCAATGACTTGTCACTTTGGTGGAAAATTATCTTAGTCTTTTCCTTTTTTTTCTGTATATTTGCTACTTAGAGCGAACGTCTCTGACTTTTTCCACTCGCCAATTCAGATGTAGACACTTCTGAAAAAGGCGCAATTCACAGTAAAAAGTAGCAATTTTGGTGCAGATAAACACTGCAGAGCAGGCGTAGGGAAAAGTTTAGAAGGGGGTTGCGGAAGAATTTGCAGGGGTGGAGGGGGGATATATATCTAACATGTCCTAACCCCGGAAAAGGACGAACACAAATGTCCTGACTAAAGATGAACGAACCCCTTTATGTTAATTGAATAAAAGGGATTGTCCAGGTATAAACATTTTTATATATGACTGGGGGGGCTTTATGAATAAACAAAATATACTTGCCTCTCTCCGTGCCTTTGTTCAGCCGTGGCACTGCCTGGTCTCTGTACGTATACAGAAGCCAGCGGTGCTATGCTGACCACAGCCATGCGCTTTCTACAGCCTGGAACTAATGATGTAGCGAGCGTGGCTGAATGGAGGCATTTACTAGAAAAAATAAAGTATTTACCCATCCTCCTCTCCGCTTCAGCCAAGTGACCAAAGTCTTGCGTACAAATTCCCCTAGACAGTCCACAATAGTGAGAACCAGCGCTGGTTGAGAATGTTTCACGCAATCGACCGCCAGTCCAGCTGCCACTGCATAAAGCGAGACCACTTTACCCCAAGTGATCCCTATGGAAGCAAACGGGAAAAATAAATGGTCACACAATAATCGAAATATCCTGAGCATTGCAACCCCACCCCAACTACCCATTTGCTGTTGGGTGTTGGCTCACCGACCAACGGTACGTTACAAAGACAAATAAACTCTATGATAACAAGTACAATCTACATGATAATAATGTACATTTATCTAACAATATCCATGGTTTTATCATGAACACACAACATTGATAGTAGGGAATTTTCCTTGTGACACAATAGTTTTTTAATATTTTAATATTTTTTAATATATAATGGCAGATATGCATCTTCATATATATATATATATATATATATATATATATATATATATATATATACACACACACTCGCCGGACACTTTATTAGGTACACCATGCTAGTAACGGGTTGGACCCCCTTTTGCCTTCAGAACTGCCTCAATTCTTCGTGGCATAGATTCAACAAGGTGCTGGAACCACTCCTCTGAGATTTTGGTCCATATTGACATGATGGCATCACACAGTTGCCGCAGATTTGTCGGCTGCACATCCATGATGCGAATCTCCCGTTCCACCACATCCCAAAGATGCTCTATTGGATTGAGAACTGGTGACTGTGGAGGCCATTTGAGTACAGTGACCTCATTGTCATGTTCAAGAAACCAGTCTGAGATGATTCCAGCTTTATGACATGGCGCATTATCCGGCTGAAAGTAGCCATCAGATGTTGGGTACATTGTGGTCATAAAGGGATGGACATGGTCAGCAACAATACTCAGGTAGGCTGTGGCATTGCAACGATGCTCAATTGGTACCAAGGGGCCCAAAGAGTGCCAAGAAAATATTCCCCACACCATGACACCACCACCACCAGCCTGAACCGTTGATACAAGGCAGGATGGATCCATGCTTTCATGTTGTTGATGCCAAATTCTGACCCTACCATCCGAATGTCGCAGCAGAAATCGAGACTCATCAGACCAGGCAACGTTTTTCCAATCTTCTACTGTCCAATTTCGATGAGCTTGTGCAAATTGTAGCCTCAGTACCCTGTTCTTAGCTGAAAGGAGTGGCGCCTGGTGTGGTCTTCTGCTGCTGTAGCCCATCTGCCTCAAAGTTTGCCGTACTGTGCGTTCAGAGATGCTCCTCTGCCTACCTTGGTTGTAACGGGTGGCGATTTGAGTCACTATTGCCTTTCTATCAGCTCGAACCAGTCTGCCCATTCTCCTCTGACCTTTGGCATCAACAAGGCATTTCCGCCCACAGAACTGCCGCTCACTGGATGTTTTTTCTTTTTCGGACCATTCTCTGTAAACCCTAGAGATGGTTGTTCATGAAAATCCCAGTAGATCAGCAGTTTCTGAAATCCTCAGACCAGCCCTTCTGGCACCAACAACCATGCCACGTTCAAAGGCACTCAAATCACCTTTCTTCCCCATGGGTTGCCGCCATGTGATTGGCTGATTAGAAATTAAGCGTTAACGAGCAGTTGGACAGGTGTACCTAATAAAGTGGCCGGTGAGTGTATATATAAACAAAAATGATATACCTGGGCAACCCATTTAATGAAAAAAAAAAAGTCAAATGTCAAAAATTGTACAGTTTTTTAATGTGTGAATTAGGCCTAAGGATTTCTGCACACGTTACAAATGACATGCAACATATTACATTGCCTGGTAATAAAGCATCATTGTAGTCTATGCAATTTATGACTATCCCGTATACACACATTGCTGAAAAAAATCAGAAACACAAACTGCTTTTCAGAATGCAATAAATCCAGGATTTCTGTCTAGTGTTTTTTCTTTATATTGTTATAAGAAATAATATAACTAGTTCTCTCTTCCAGGTTTCCTCTTAAAGACTCTGCTCGCCTCTTCCTGTGGACGGCCGCCATACAGAGAAGTGACTGGACCCCAGGTCCCTATTCATTTCTGTGCAGTGATCATTTCAGTGAAGACAGCTTTGTCCCACGTATGCCCGACCAGCACCCTCTCCTCAAGCCAGATGCTGTGCCATCTCTCTTCCATGGTGGTAGAGCGCTCAAGAGAAAGAGGGCCTATGAGCCACGTGAATTGCGACTGGGAAAGCGAAAACACGTAAAAACAAAGCTAGCATCCTTTTCCTTAGAAGAGAACAGGTTTCTTGTATCACAAGCTGAAAAATTTGTCCATGTAAGTGACACCCATGAAAACTGTGACAAACATGATGCCGTGGACACCAGGGATCTTCTTTATCCCTGCAGCCAACACATAGCCTCCAGTTTTATCTTCTCCCTACACTCTTATAGTCGGTCTTCAGTGACCCCTTTGTCACAAGACCCAATAACTCCTGATTCTTCACTCAATCCACTGGACGAAGGAGCTGCACACACACACAATCTAAATCCTAAAGAAAACAAGCTCTCGCCATCTTTTGAACATGGCTGTGGAGATATCTCCCTTACTGTAAAAGCCTATGGGGAACCATTTGGGGACAACAATAATGTCTTGGCCGCAGTGGGACAAGTTCCTCTTGAGGTAAACTTAATGGACAGTGACGTCTTGGAGCCATCTAGATATGTGGTACAGGAAGCAATCTCAGGTGTTCAGCTCAAGGATCTCCTTCAAGACAAGGACTCTGAGGTCTTGACCATTTCGGACTCTGTACATTCATATTGCTCCATGGAAAAGCTGCCAACCGGCCAAACCCAACAGAACAGTGATGGAGAACTGGCAGGAGAGGAACTCCGTATTGACCCGCTAAACTATAGAGTACAAGGTGAGCAGAACTTTATATAAGTACTTGGGTGGTGTTAACAGTAAAACATTTATTTATGGTAATTGATAAAAACTTTTCATGCATGTTTCGGGCTGTTCACCTTTTTCAGGTTTTTGATGTATTATTCATTAATTTATTTTTTAAAGTTTTTATTTTGTGCAGTTCAACACATTAACAAAGAGGTACAATGCAAACCGTACAATACATGTCAGAGAGATAAAAGGAGACATGAGATTCAGGTTAGATGAAAGTACTTAATGGTTGCACTGAGAAAACAACAAGGACAGATGAATACTGTAGTTTCCAACAAACAGAAATACTAGTTTTATTCCACCGACAACTACACTACCCCCCCCCCCCCCACCATCCCCGCATTTTATGAGGTTACCAGTCCAATGTGACTAGATTTATTCAAATATTTGAAAGGAACGTCCTGCTGGTAATTAGAATATGATACTGCAAAACATAGTCATTGTTCCGGAATATCCCATGAATGTTGTCAAAGAATGGGTGAATGTGAGAATCTCAATTTGCTTATACTTACCTCCTCCGGCCCCCTGTGTTATCTTTCAGCAGTCTGTCACTGGCCTGAAGCTCCCGTCCCTACCACTTCTGCACGCCTGCTACAGTATCAGTATCGGTGTAAGCAGGTGTGCGCCAGTGGTCAGGATGGGGGCGCCATCCTCTGTAAGCACACAGAGGCCTGGCAGTGACAGGCGATGCTGAAAGAGAACAGGGTACTTTGTTATTATCACAGTCACCCCCAAAATTGTATAACACATTTTTTTATTCCTTAGCAACTCCTTAAAGACTGTTTTATTTTGGTCCCTCCGATTTAGGAAAAATTATCTTACAGGCACAATACAGCAAGAATCTGAAAGGTATTTTTACCACCTCAGCTTGACAACAGAAAGAGTATGTGATACTTACACGGTGGAAGTGTCATGCATTTAGTACGGATTCAAAATATGACAATTTTACCTAGGTGGTTGTATTGCTGGTCCACAGTCTAAGTATCCTGACCCCTTACGGAGAGGCTTATTTTGGGCCATGACCAAGACACTTTTTTAATACCTTATATAACTGTTGTATAACACTAGAACTAAATTGTACAAAGGTTTGAGAAATCAATCATTTTCATTGGTGCCATTGGTGTTCATATAACTATTTTCTTCACAAAAATAGTTTTTCCTAGAAAAATGTTTTTACCAACATTTGTTAAATTGTTCATGGCCTTGACATGACCCTTTTTCCAATGAGCAGTTTACTAATAGAGGCCTATTTGCAGAAAGAGGAGCAAGAGAAATTGAGCGGATTGAACCTCGAGTCCTATATGTAGACCTTTGGGTGATGTCACACATGGCGTTTTTAGTCCGTTTTTAGTGCGTTTTTAGATTGTAAAAAAACGCATGCGTTTAAAAATGCATGCACTTTTTGCAAACGCATGCGTTTTTGTCCATTTTTAATTTCGCAAATTTGAAAAACCGGACAAAAACGCATGCGGTTTCAAAGAGACATTGCTGAGCAGATTTTACATAGCGGGGGACATTTATCAATCCTATTGCTTTCTATTTCTTTTTTTTTTTGGGCGACTTTCCCAGTTTGAAACTTTTTAGGTACAGAATCAAGCATTGTACCAAAGATAGCTGCCTCAAGGATTTTAACCGGTTAAAACTTCTGGCGCTAATAACTTTTTAATACTTTGGTGTACGGAGCTGTGGGTGGTGTCATTTTTTGCGCTGTGATAACACCCACGATCGGTGCTGGCACCGATCGCGGGTGTTACCGGTAAGCCTTTGCTGCAATATGAATACATGGCGGGCGGTCGCGAACTGGTTAAGGCAGTGCACCAGATTTATCTTTGTAGCCTAGATGTTTGTTCAACTTGCGTGACTTTTGGTCTCTCTGAAATTGTCCCATTCTTGCACCTAAATAGGCAACTTATCGCATCTATGACAAAGGGAAAAATGATTAAGTAGCCCAACTTCAGGAAACTTAAAAAAGCGGCAGCTGAAAACTATGATACATGTGCCCCAGTGTCTCCTATCTGCAGATAGTATGTTACACATAGCTCCCAACCGTCCCGATTTTGACGGGACATTCCCGTTTTTCGTACCTCTGCCCCGCGTCACGGGCAGCTATGAGATTGTCACGGATTCTCCCCCCAGGTCCCGCTGTGTCCCAGCGCTGTGTCCGCAGAGTAAATACTTTGAAAGCCTTAACTCACAGTACAGAATGGCTTCTACAGACATCGGGAGGGAATCCTTTTCAGAGAAGTGTCGGGCTTAGCGGAGAGAGCAGGGACCACGTCATCAGCTTCAGATCAGCATCTGTCCATATATGGTCACTGCAACTCCTAGGGTTCCCCAGAGCAGACATCGGGCAGGGAATCCTTTTCAGAGAAGTGTCGGCTTGGCAGAGAGAGCAGGGACCACGTGATCAGGTCAGATCAGCATCTGTCCATATATGGTCTCCAGGGCTTCCCCAGACACAAGCTATTTATATAAGTAAATTAAATAAAGTTTTGACCAGGGTGAGATTCAAACCTGGGACCCTCTGCACTGCAGACAGGAGCTTAACTAACTGAGCTATAAGCCCAGTGATACAGAGCTGAGGATTTCTGGTAACTAAGACATGTTATCTGCCAGTGTTACATTGTGATACAGACTAATGCACTGATATATAGAGAGGGATCTTCTCAGAGATTATTATTGTAATTATTGAGACTATTATTATTATTATAAATTTTATTATTTTTATTATTATGGAGATGATTATTAATAATAGTAAAAATAATAATAATCATCTCCATAATAATAATAATAATCATCTCCATAATAATAATAATAGTCTCAGATAATATAATCACTGAGATTATAGCTCAGTTGGTTGGGGCGCTGTGACATTATTATACATGGACACTGCAGGTTCTGGGTTCTAATCCCAATGAGGATAATATTTATTTTTTTTTATTGAGATCATTTTTATTATTATAATATGGCTAAAATTTGGGGCGTGGCCAGCGAGTGATTGGGGGTGTGGCTTAGGGGGGGGCTACGCGTGCCGCCATTTTGTCCCTCTTTCCCTTTCACAAATGTTGGGAGGTATGTGTTACAGATAAGGAGAAGCTGAGCAAATTGTACATTGTATCCTATCTGCAGGCAGCATTTTATAGAGTAGGAGGAGCTGAGCAGATTCTACATAGTGTAGTGATGTGTTGTTCGCGAACAAGGTGGTTATAAGAGCCGGCTCTATTCTGCTCACTTAACCTTGCCCCTAACCTTTAACCCAATACACTTGGGTTAAAAGTGGTGTGGAGTGGGGGTACTGGATGGACTGCGGCTCCCTATTATACATGTAATAGGGAGGCATTCAGGAGCGAGAAGAGCCGGGTCTTCTTAGTGAGTGAGAAGAGCCAGAATTCCCATCAGTAACATAGTGTCCTATCTACTGACAGCATGTTATAGAGCAGGAGGAGCTGAGCAGGTTGTACATAGTGTCCTATCTACAGGCAACATGTTGTAGAGCTGGAGGAGCTGAGCAGGTTGTACAAAGTGTCCTATCTGCAGACAGCATGTTATAGAGCAGGAGGAGCTGAGCAGGTTGTACAAAGTGTCCTATCTGCAGACAGCATGTTAAAGAGCAGGAGGAGCTCTCATGAAACCTCTTCTAGGCCCTTCTGATTGTTGTGATATCCTAAAATAGTTCATACCAATCCACCGCCATTCTCAATGCTGCACATTGTGATAGGCAGATAGGGTAACAACGACCCCACGTGATATAATGTGCACTAGTACACAGGTTACATTATGACATTTTCTTCTCCTGTAAGGTGACAGCCTCTATTATCCTGCAGGGACTGAAGATCACATTCCAATTAGTAACCTGCACGGCCATACACCATGTAGTGGTCCTGCCCATGTAACCTAAAACCACATCTCCCAGGGTGCACTGCTGCCTTGTGATGTCACTTCCTGCCTGCAGAGAGGAGAATGGCAGGTGAGCTCAGTAGCATAAGAGTCTGCAGTGAGTGCTGGGGCTAGTGGGCACTCACTGGAGTATAACTCAGAGCAGCACCCTGCTGATATATAGCAACACACGCAGCATTATATAAACATTATATTATATAAACACACACAGCGTTACATTGTATGCTCAGGAGTCATGTCACATAGGAAATTAACTGTTTGGTGTCTGGTTTTGGACGGCTTTTACTGAAATTAAAACCTTTTCTTCTGATTTACTTTAAAAACGGCCTCCACCTCGGCATGTTTCTTAGGAGAGCCCCAACGCTACTGTAGCAGCAGTAAAAGCCCTTCTTTTTATTTTATTGGGATATATTAACCCCTTATCAACCTGGTCATATTGATGGTATTTATTATTCCATCCCATGCACTGGGAAGAAAAAAATTCCAAATGCAGTGAAAATGGTGAAAAAAGGCATTTGCGCCGTTTTCTTGTGGGCTTGGATTTTACGGATTTCACAGTGCGCCCCAAATGACAGGTTTACTTTATTCTTTGGGTCGGTAAAAATCATGGGGATAACAAATTTATATAGGTTTTATAATGTTTTCATACATTTACAAGAATTAAAACCTCCTGGCGCTAATAACTTTTGTATACTTTGGTTTAAAGAGATGTGGGTGTTGCTGCAATATGCTCGTGTGCCCTCTCCATGCACCCCCAGCCCACGTGCGCTGTACTATTACGGTGCATGTCAGGAAGGGGTTAATGTACATTTCTAAATATTTATTGATATTTGGGTTTTTTGTGTGTGTTTTACTTTGTATTACCCTTGGTGGACATTTTCACTGTTTTTGTTCTTTTTCGAGTATTTTCTGTCTTAGGGTACATTCACACAGCGGTATGCCCGCTGTTCGAGCATACCGCCGTGTGCTGGAGAGGAGGGGACCCCTCCTCCCTCCATAGAGAATAGCGGCTCACGGCCGTACACACGCCGAAAGATAGAGCATGCGGTGTGCAGGCACCGTATCTGCGCTGCGCCGCTATTGCCGTCTATGGGGACGTACATGCGGCCGCAAATTTGTGGCTGCATGTACGTCTCCGCAGACGGCCATGTGAATGTGCCCTTAAACTGTAACTGGGGCATCCTGTGGGGGCATATGTCAGGGTCAGAGCTGTGCTGGTTTCAATCGGAACAAGCAGTTCTGTTTAACCCTTGTGGACCCGGCAAATTCATCAGCGCTGGGTTTCTCCTGCATACACTGAATAGCATCACTTTAGCGCTATACAGTAAAAGACATATGCAGCAACACCAAAAGATGTTGCTGCAGACTCTGGACCTTAACTAGCAACCATCTAAAGTCAATGGGCAGACCAAGAGGAGTTAATTGATCAGGAGTCGAGCCTTTGGATTGTGTTTCAAAAAAGCAACATGTGAAGAGTTTTCCACATTCCAGAATTCTTTTCTGTTTCTTACTAAACCATTTAAATCATTTCCACTGTAGACTTTGTAACTGATAACTTAATACCCAGATTTCACTAGCTGCTTAATAAGTGTAACTTTATAAGATGTGTTACTGTTGTAACCACCAGGAGGCAGTAGACACTCTGAGTAAATATATTCATCAAATTGTTAGTTGGCTTTTGGTAAAAATACATAAATTGTATTGCAATACTCTGTTCCCATCTGTAATGTTCTCTCTATGCTGTGATGGATCAATTTCACAATAGACACCATAAAAGGGATTTTTTTTTAAATTATATTATTATGATAGGGGATCAATATGGGTTCCATGGTTATCTGACACCCCTGCTGATCAGTTGTTTTCAAGCTGTTTGTTGTGATACAATGTATCGCACTGAGTATTCTTATAAACACATCAGAACTAGTCTTAGTGCTGCAGTCACTTCATAAAGCTTATAGGATGGGGTCTCCGATGTTATTATTGGTAATTTTTCCTATGGATATGTGTAATATAAAATCCTGGAGAGACCTTCACATTCCAGTGTTTGTCATGAAAATTAGCAACCCATGGAGCCCTTAATGCAGAAATAAACAGCCTGACATAGCTACATACTATACTATGTATTTTAGAACCGGTAGTTAATCACTTCAACAAAGTTTTTTTGACGCAATATCCTAGTGCTTCCCATTAGTTCATTCATTCTTTTTGTTGCCCACTGATACATGATATATATGTCACACCCAGTACATCCTGAATGACATCATGTATTGTAATCTGTTGTCACCCACACCTACATCATAATGCTGCAGGATGCTCCAGTCATTCCCTTTGTTTTACATCTGCACTAACTTTGCCTTTGTGATTTGTGTTCTGAATAAACAGAGCAATGCGTTATAGGGCCCATGCTCATGTATTACAGACCTTTCTTAAGCCAGGGACACGGAATGTACAATCACTGTGGGTGAGCTGCAGCCGAATTTCGGTCGCTAACCCAGAGTGATTTACAGTTGTAGTATAGTAGATTTGATTCATATAAATCTCATCCACATGTTGCAAAAAAAATTGCTACATGTTTTTGCCTCCTTACTATAAAGCAGTTCATGTGATGTGATCAGGGTAAAGTCATCTAATGTACTATACTGTTTACATTTGCAAAATGTACCCCATGTATGTATCTGATCGCATGGAATCACAGCAGCCTCCATAGACTTCTACTCCTCCCCATATTCCATGGAGACATGCTGTGAATTCATGTGATAAGATACATGCATGGGGTACATTTTGCAAATGTAAAGGGTATAGGACCTTAGATGACATCACCATGGTCACATGACATGAATGTAACACAAAGGGGTGGGTAAAATTCTGGTGACGGGTCGTCTTTAAAAACAGGGTCAGTAATGAGTTTCTTAAATATCCCTCTGTTAACACTATATAAACCTAAAAGTTATTTATTTGTATTTCTAAAAATGTCATACCCCTCAAAGATGGTAAGGGGGATATTATTACTCTTCTGGAAAAAAATGTAGTGCAACCTCTGGCTGCAGGATTAGAGACCTTAGCAGGTCATTTACTGTTTTGGATTATATATATGCAGATTTCAACCTTTGTGTGTAAATACTTGGATCACAAGTGTCTAAATGTCACTTTTGCAGTTGCACCTCCATTGAACCCGGCTGTAGCACCTCTGGCCTGGATGCTGGGGACATGGGTATCTGATCCCCCCGGTGAAGGGGAGTTTCCCTCAATCCCCTCTTTCCGCTACATGGAAGAAGCCGTCATCTCGCATGTAGGGCAGCCAATGCTGAATTTCACGTGAGTAATGCAGCAGAAGAAATGGTGGGTCTTTGCTGATTACTTTATTTGAGCATGTACAATAAATTTCATACTCATTAAAGGCAAATCCATTGGGGGCCAAGAGAGGTGTAACCAACTTGCCTGGGCCCGTTTTAGCATTGTGAGCTCTTGTTCTTCAGCACTACCGGAAGTGTAGTTGTCACAGGTATTGATTCAGCTATTGGTGTCAGCAGCACCCACAGACCTCACTTGTGACATAAAACAAGTGACATCCTGGGCTCTGCTGAGGACACTTATTGGCAGTGGTGCAGTGCAGGTCCAGTGACCCCTGGACCTTCTGGCATTGCCGATAGTGCCGAAGTGTGGGAGACTGCTGTCATGCTAGAACTTGGAGCTGGATCAAGGTAAGTACACATTTTTCTTGTTACTCCTGCATACAGAGAATTTCATGGAAACTAACCTTCAACTAGATATCACTGAAAATATACCCCACAGGGTAAACAAGAGAGACAAGAGTAGAACAATAAATTAGACATACATCACAAGGATGAACTGTCATGGCAGCTGAATTATTTTCATGCCATGTGACCTTTTTGCAGCCAGGGTCTAAATCACAATCCTGAATGTTGTTTAAAGAAAATTTGAAGTTTATCTTTTTTCCATTGACATACCCCTTTAAAATAACCGCTTAACCCCATCTTGCTAGAACGAGACGGACTGTAGCTCAATATAGTCTATATTTAGTGCTGTTGGATTACATGGCTCTGGACAGCATATAATGGAGAGGGCAGGGGTTTGTAGGAGATTAGTGAAGGGGGAAATACACAGGCACAGACATTCCTGGGTTCGGTAAGGTGAGCACAATGTATGCTCACCGTACCATGACGTGGCCGCAAAAAACATAGAGCATGCTCTATTTTTGGGCTTATTCACATGGCTGTCTGCGGGGACGTACATGCGGCCGCAAATTTGTGGCCGCATGTACGTCCCCATAGACGGCAGTTGCGTCACGGCAGGGATACGGTGCCACACCGATCCGGGCCGCACACCGCAAAAAGATAGATCTATCTTTCGGCGAGTGTGCGGCCGTGTTCCGCTGTTTTCTATGGAGGGAGGAGGGGCCACCTCCTCCTCTCCAGCACACGGCGGTATACCCGCATAGCGGGGCATACCGCCTGTGTATGTATCCTTTGCCGTAAGAACGACCGTGTGTGGCTCTATTCTGTATGGATAGAGGAGGGGCGAGCAGCGCTGGTTTCTTCGCCTCTCAAGCGCGCCTGACGTGTGTATGAGCCCTAAGATGGCTAGAGGAGCAATTTTATTTTTGCAGTGTATGGCAGCATAGCACCTACCAGCTCGAGGAGACTAAGGTTTTATGCACAGTTTGTTGTAAGACTGGGTAATGTTTAAATAGATATTTAGCGTTGTAGTCTAGGTTGGTGCTTCTTCATTTTGTCTATTCCATGGTAATAAGAAATAAGTAAATATGAGCTGTAAACATGACTTAACTCGACTGGACTTATGTGGTCATGCAGGTTTTGTGCCTCTCATGCTGACACAGGGAAGCCGATGCATAGAGAATGTGGATTCATTCGTGTAAAGCCTGGGACCAAGCAAGTGGCATTTATATGTGCCCAGAACACAGGTAATATTAATATTATACCAGCAAGGAAGACGTTCCATGAATACATGCACATTGGTCATATTTGTTCTTCTTAAGAAGTCTTTGTATTATGTAGAACCTACAAATTCTCTTCCATTATTTCCATCTTTATGCCCTTCCACGCCCACGCAACGTAAATGAGGCAGATAATTATTTCAGGGCTTGTACACCAAAAACCGTGTACATTTTGGTCAGGCGTGATCCGAACCTTGACGGCTGCAGGCACGATTTTTACCACTGAGGTATAGACTATAGACACCTGCTGTGTGTGGGAGGATTCTCTCTAAGAGCTTGAATAGAGTTACACTGTTAATAAACTGTTATATAGAGATTTAACTTCTAAGATATCTCTCTATATATCACTATATTGCTTTCCTTATTTTTATATAAAGCATATAATTAATACAGTTAAATTTGATTTATAACAAACACTTATACACTACAAATCAGCAGCAGAATTGCCTTAACGCTACAGATTTTTCATCCATAGCAAAAATGTCACTTATTCCTATGGATGCCGGTGCATAAAATTTACCCTCTAACACAAAGGTGCAGCAGCGTAAAATCACTCCATTATATTAATCAGAAACCACGTTGACTGGAGTAAATCCTGAAGCCACTCCAGTACTGTGTGCAGATACCAAGATGCTTTTCATGGCAAGGTAATGTTTTGGTATCGAGTATCATGATACTGCACTAAGTATTGAAGTGGCATTCCAAAGTCTGGTATTGGTCCAGTGTTATCAAGTTTTCACTTACCTTCATTTATGGACATGTTTTTAAATTTTCCTACATATTTTACATTTCAGGTGTAGTTGAGGTTGAAGAAGGAGAGGTGCAAGGAGAGCAGCTCACACTAACCTCACATTCACTAAGCCGTATCAGCTTTGCCAAAGAGCCTCATGTACAACAGGCAAGTATATGTATTGTATTGTATTGAGACCACGCTGTAATACTAGCTTATAGCTCCAAATACAGCAGGTAAGTATGTGTATTGTATTGTATTGAGACCACGCTGTAATACTAGCTTATAGCTCCAAATACAGCAGGTAAGTATGTGTATTGTATTGTATTGAGACCACGCTGTAATACTAGCTTATAGCTCCAAATACAGCAGGTAAGTATGTGTATTGTATTGAGACCACACTATGAATCTAACTCTCAGCTTCATATACAGCAGGTAAGTATGTCCATTATAATGAGACACTAGAATTCTAGGGCACAGCTTTATATACAGCAGGTAAGTATGTCCATTATAATGAGACACTAGAATTCTAGCGCACAGCTTTATATACAGCAGGTAAGTATTTGTATTATATTAAGACCACACCATGATACTAACTAGCCCCTTGCACTATTTAGGTTGAGAATGTAAAATCTTCCTATGGATTTGATGGAAATTTGCAAAAATTGGTAGATTTTTTTTCTTTTCTTTATCATTTGAGCTCACTTTTACTGAACCGGAAGAGTAAACGGTATGTAAATGTACCATATTTGTCAGACTATGAGACGCACTTTTTAGCTAGAAAAAAATCTTGGTAAAAAGTGCCAGCACCTGAAGGTTAGGGGGATCCAGCATGGTCAGACCTTCCTGATCACTATCCTGAAGGTGGGATGAAGGGCCAAAGTGTTTACCCTATCCCTGAGAGAGAAGAGCATGTGCACCACTTTCCCTCTCCCTGTTCGTCGTGACATGAGTATTCCTGCAGCGAATGCTTGCAGCAGCGCTGCGTGTTTTGTTTGGGAAATTAAAATGGTGTCAAATATATTTTTCCTAACCTGCCTGTAAGCCCCACTAGCCAGTACATGGGTTGGGGTGATCTGGAAAGTGGAAAGAATAATGTAGTAATGGAACTATAAATGTGATTTCTAAATGTAATCCAAGTATAGATGATAGCATGACTCCTCTTACAGATCTCCCGTACCTTCCGTCTGACCCCTGAAGGAAAGTTGGAACAGATGGTTTCCATGGCAACAAGCACCCATGCTATGGCTCCTCACTTACGAGTAACGTACAAGAAAGTGACCTCATGACAATCCATGTACAGAATATTGTGATAGTGCCTGTAATTCTCACCATACTTGAATAAATGTAAGCTGCTCTTCTTACTAGACCCTTCTTGTGGTGTGATTTTGATCTAACGTTTGTTTTGAGCATATTTTTTTTATTTGGAAAATAATTGTTTCCTCTAAGCGGGGATGAAAAATTCTTTGCATCCCTCCCATGCCATCCATTTAAAGCAGCAGTCATCTTTTTACATAGAGTCCTGTGACATCAGAAGTGACATCCTGTTCATGTCGTGACCACTACAGCAAATCCCAGGCCTCAGTGGTGAGCTTGGCACATGACTGACTGGCCTCAATGGTGAACCGCCTGTTGTACCTAGGTCAAAGTTGAAGTTGGTGCCTTGTATACAGTGGAGGTTGAGTCGAGTCTATGAAAAAAAAACCTCTGTGCTCACCTTTCCGAGGCCCCCCCACTGATCCTCTTCTTTCTACAGCTCTTGATCCGTCTTCGGGTCCTTGCACGCTGTATTTCACACACCATGACGTTGGAAAGGTTAGTGTTGAGTTTTTGGGGTTTTTAAGGCTGGGCAGGGGGCTGCTGTCTATATACTGGGGCACAGGCACCGGCTATATACAATGGTGCTGCTGGCTATAAACTAGGAGGCTGGGTATATACTGGGGGGCATGTGCTTGCTGGCTATACACTGGGGAGGCTGTAACCAATGCATTTTCCACTCTAGGCTTATACTCAAGTATATACGGTGCAGATTAGTTAATTTACCAGGTGATAGACATGAACAGGTGAGTTTGATTTTGAAGGGGAAACCTGTTACAAATGGGATTCACATGTTCAGTTCATGTCTTTCACATGTTTAAATAACAAACTGCACCTAAAACCATGTCAAAACTCATAAAAATGCAGTTATAACTGCAACATGTGGATGCACCCTGAAAGTGTTATCTAATTTTGATCACTTATCTCATTTACATTCTTATTCTGTGTTTTAGAATGTATACAAACTATGAAATTATACAGCTATTCTTCTCATGTTATGATATATTCAAACAATTACACAATGGAAATTGTGTGTTACCATGTATATGACCCTTAAATTGAGCAGGATAGATTCAGATTGTACCCTTAAAGTCCAGGATTACTCACTACCTACTTAAAGTTTAAGATACAGACTTTTTTATGTAATAAAATGTATGGTGATTGCTTTGTTATTACTCTTTTATCCGGCATACTACATAATATATTAAGTCTAGCTGTGCAGTGATATATTAAAATCGCTGAACAGTCCACCTCAGATTGACATGTCTGCACTAGTCTTCTTACCTCTTCATTCCTTTGAGGTAATGTGCGAAAAGCAATTATTCCTCTGATCTGAGATGTCAGCGTGAAGTGATAATTGCTAGGTATGAGTGCTGCTGGGTTATAATGCTGTCTGTGATCACTTTGATATGAGCTTTTTTTTTTTTTTTTTCAAAGTTGAGGCAATTTTTTTGCCCTCTATTACTGACCGTATCCTTGGCAAAATCAATGTTGTGTATCATGTAGATCCAACCCAGCACAGAAGCTGTGTGATCACCACAGGAGCTAGCCTATGAAAGAGGCTGCGGTCAATGATCACGCCTCTTTAACTTCTGCAAAACGTATCTTGCTATAACTAACTACCCCACAAAAAATTGTAAAAATCCTCATGCAAGCAACTTCTCTTTCCAGTGCCCTAAAAAAGAAGCTGCTGTGGGGCAATTCTACGCCAGGTCCTGCCTGCCACAGAATTGTGCTATAACCTGCAACAGATGCTGTTGCAGGGCAGGAACACCCCACTCCGGCCCACTCCGACTACAGGTAAAGTTCTTCATCCCCCCCCCAAGCACACATTGCATGGAGGTGGCGTAAGGGGGAAATCAGTCTTAATTCCTGACCATGCTCCAGGAATGCTGATAAATGCACACCTATATAAGTTCAGTAGCACCATAATCATAGTGACATGTAAAGTATAGAGAATTGTTATTCTTGCCACAAGCAGAATACCACAACATTTAAACTAAACGAGAATTGTATTTATTTTTCACCTGCCCATCTGTTTATTAGACATATTACTGTAAGTTTTCTGCACTCCAAACATGGCACCATTCAAAAATTCAACTGATCCTGAAATTAATCTCACTGACACTAACAAAAATAGGAAAAAAGTTATAGGTTTAGGAAGGAGAGTAAAAAAACAAACAAAGATGGCAACCGATCAACTTTCCAAGATGACGGTGCCTACTGGCTACGCTGTTGGTTGCCATGGTTGACTGCGGCACTTCACAGGTTAATTGCCACGAACAGTGCCAGCAGTGAGAGGCAGAGCTGTGTTCTACAGCTGACACCCTCAGTGTATGGAGAGAGCTTAGACTGTGAGCTCACTCCATAAACCCCCTGCAGCACCACAACGTTATAGTATTTTGTGGTACGCAAAGGGGTTAAGGAGAACATGTCAGGACAATTTGGGATCCTAAACCACCCACAAGTCCTTATTTATTAATGGTTTAGTGCCCCAAAATCTTGCTGTATTTTTTGCCCGCAAAAAAATTAATAAAGGTACATATTCATCTGATGAATGTTATGGGATTCATCTCTAGTTAAGTATAAAGACAGATATAACAGGGTTAGGCCTCTTTCACACGGACGTATTCCCGGCGAGCCGTAGCCTGGGTCAAGCATGGAGAAGAGCCCACCTGTAAACACGGGAAAACTCGAATATGCTCTATCACACACACGTATGGTGCCACATGTTTGTGCTTACCGTACCGCAGCCGGGCAACAGAACCCTCTATGGGGACTTATTGCAGCCGGATATACGTCTCCACAACTTCCATGTGAAAGGGGCCTTATTTGGAGCACTGCACCACAAGGACCTGTAGTTGGTTTAGTGTCCAAAATCGTGTTGATGTGTTCTTTTTAATTTCAATAGTATAATACATGATGGTACAGAGGGTGAGATAAACAGCAGTTAATAGAAATTTTAATCGAACAGTCCACATTGCTATGGATATATGAATCAGCATATTTAGGATTCTGTCTAGGGTTTAAGACTGGACTAGGGTTTAAATAGGCTGGAAACTGGGAGTGCAACAAGAATTATGCAATAGACAATATACAATTTTGGTGCAGATTTCTAATACAAAGTGTACAGTTAGACTAGACAGTCTAATACTACACCAGATTTGTTGTCCAGCAATAGGCACTTTGATAAATCTGGTGCAGTATAACACTGTCCATCTAAATTTACACTGTTGTACTTTTAGACACTTTTGATTAATCCACCCCATTGACTCACATTGTGCTGTTCTGGAATGTTCTTGAATCTCCATGAAATACCTAAGATGTATTTGTGGAAGATTGTCTTTCTGTATTGTAGATGTCCAACTTCACCTTTACTTTTCTGTGTGTGATCTTGGCAGGGTTAGGATCCGGTATTTTAGTGCCCTAAGAAGATTAGCAAAATTATCTGCCCAACCCCTAACCCCCCATTAAAAATCATAATAAAAAAAAGCTAAAAGGCCAACTGCTACAGGAAAACAAAAAAAAAAATGTACTTCACATATCGATAACTACTTGAGACGAGCGAGTATACTCGTCCAAGCTTGATGCTCGTTCGAGTATTAGCATACTCGGAACGGCTCGTTGCTCAGACGAGTATTTCCCCTGCTCGAGATCGAGCATTTAATTAAGAAAAGACAGTGAAGAACAGTGAAGAATATAATTAAAACAGTGAACACAGGATCATTTAAGTGAAGAACACAGTGAAGAACACATTGCAGATGTTCCGAACACCTGCTAACTGGAGCGAAACAGGGCTGGAGCGAAACGGAGCGGGCATCACGGAGTGGAGGCTGAAGTGGAGCAGAGCGGAGCGGGGGCTAGAGCGGGCATGGAGGAGCGGAGCGGGGGCTGGAGCGGGCATGGAGGAGCGGAGCGGGGGCTGCCATTAGGGAGGCACAAAGATCACTTACTGGTTCCAGCTGTTTCCTTCTCCCTCTGTGCTTCCATGTGGACTCCCTTACAAATGTGGCCCCACACCCCCTTTAAAACATAGCACTGCACTTCCCTTTAAACTGCAGGACAACATCCCCCATTCTCCTGACGCTCCTGCTGCTTCCAGCTCTTTCAGCAGCCCTGTGCTTCTCAGACAGGACACAGGCAGCTTGATGATACAACACCTGCATACAGTGCTCAAACCAGACAATAAAATAATGGAGACCCCACAGCAGATGTGTAAAACTGGTCACTCAGCCCTGATTCATAGCAGATTTTTTTCCCTCTTTTTTTAATGCTCAGGGTCCTGACTCTGGTTCTATGTGACAGTGTCAGGACCAAGTACGGTGCCCAGAGCAGCAGAGGACCCAGTGGTGAGTACTCCTCTTCCTCAGGACGCCAAACTGCCCTGGGTCCTTACACCGACGCATAGAACCAGCGTCAGGACCCTGAGCAATGAGTACATGTCGGACATACTCACCACTACCCCAGCAGGGTTTCCATCCCTGCTTTAAAGGTATAATTATTAGATGTTTCAATTTATCCACAGAAATTGCTGATAAATGTATGATTGCTGCAGGCCTGACTGCAGTAGAATTGAGAGTGGGAATCTGTGTACCCCCTATGTAAATGGTGCTGGAGCATTTACACCGCAGATTCATTCAGACTCTATGGAACTCCAGAAATAGCCAAGGCTTGGCCTGTCTATCGAGTCCCATAAAGTTTGAATGGAGCAAAAGAGAATATAATCCACAGCTGATCACTGCCAGCTAATACAGGATTCCCTTGGTAAACTATTAGATATTGCACAACTCTTTAAGTTTAATATTTTATAATGAAAACACAGAAGAGCACCGGAATAATGTAGTTTTCGAACCCTGTTAGAATTTCTGAGAGTTATCATGCATACACTGTACTTTTGGAATAGATGTACTGGTGGGGCAGGCTTATCTAGTTTCTGAAGCATCTTAATGGCTCGTTGGGTTTGGCTCAGGAAGCTACAAACTTGGTAAAAAAAGGAAAAAAATAAATATCACAAACAGAGTTTCACTTTAGGGCTTGTTTATAGCATCAACATGGTTTTCCATGAAGTTCTGGACGAGCTGTTTTTCTATGGAGGGAGTCTCACAGTGACATGGAATCTTGATGTTGCTTGTAGAATCCTGTCCGCTCTCCATGACTTACTGAAAGGTCATGTGATAATTCTGAGCCCTGTAAGATGTGGTGGGATTTCTAAACCCTCTTTGACCTCTGCCACTGGAAAGTCCAGGAAATTTAAGTCGCACAGAGAGAAGGTCAAAGCTGACTGTATATAATAGTCTTCAAGAGCATTTCCCCTAGGGAATATCTATAAGTCCATGTTATTGGTATTATTGGAACACTACAGTATGACGTGTTATCTGTGATTGTTCCGTAATTTTAGATCTGATAGTTCAATCAAGTTTATTAAACAAAAAAAAACCAAGAAAGATAACAATAACGGCATAGTGCAGGCAAACACATATAAGTACAAGTTCAAATAGGCAACATCTACATTATATCAAAGAACAACAAGCTCCGTCTGGAGCTATATAGATGGTACTCATAGCAACCAAGGTCTCGCCAAGACGTGAATGCTTAACTACAGCCTGGCTTCCACAAGGAAAGGCCTACTACAGGACTAGGATGTGAAGCACTGAAAATAAAAGAAAAGAGGGGTGCACATGTTATACATGAGATGTAATAACATAAAACATAATAAATTGCTCCACAATTGAAGCATGGCCACTGGGAACATGTCCCCCACCATGGAACCGGATGTCAGAAGTCCCACTGGGGAGTAATGTAGATAATGCATGGGACCATAGTCCGTAAATCTAGGTGGCCCTTCATGTAAATCATGCCAGGAAAAATAATACTAAAGGTGCGACCATCATCAGTCAAATAGTTTGTAACTACAGAAAACCAATATACAGAGGAGAGGGATGAAAAATAAAGCGGAAAAAAAGAGAAAATAGGTACTAGATGGAAATACTGTATAAAGTGAGGGACAGAAGCTGGGCATAGAAAGACCATAAGGTAACATGAAGGACCGCCCGGGAAGGGGGAGTGGGGGATTTCTGGATTCACTTTTTCGTAGATTACAATGCTTGCACAGGTATTTAACAAGTGTCTGCGCCGGGATTTTGACGCACACAATCCTTTTTTGGCGCAGCTGCACTGGCTTTCATGCGACACAATTTAGGGGGCGTGGCGTTGGACAATCCGACTGATTCGGACTGAGTGCAGGATTTAACTTTCAAGATGTGTCGCAAGCCCGAACACTTACATCCCCACTAAAAAGATGGTGAACTCTGTTGGACCTGAGCGGGGAAGTGACACATGCAGGATAACGGGCGCACGATCTTAGTGAATTGCGGCACGGTGCATTATACACATGCACTTTCAATTAACTCTAGCGGCACTGTAGGTAAATGTGCCCCAATGACCATGTAATTTCGGATTTGGATGCTTTGCTGTAGGGTACTACGTATCCATAGTGACTTTGCAAATAACCTCTGAGAGATGAAAGAGAAGTGGTAGCCACATTAATCACCAGAGAATGGACGGCTGATTAATGTGTTAATATTATTTTGTAGCCCTTACGTGGATGAATCGGATGTAACAGAAGCAGCCTTTTTGAATGAAATATGTTATGATGACTAATAATAAGGTGAGTAACAACTTATCACCCAAGGTGTGGAGAGGGCATTATGATGTAATGGCACACCCAGTTCAAAATGGATTTTAATAGGTAATTGTTGCCACTACATGTCTCTGCTACTCTTGGTTTCCTGAATCTAGTGCCATGTCAAGGCAGGCAGCCACTGCTATAATGAACTTGACGCTTCCTTTATTGGATTCAATAATCCTCTTCCTGGACAGTGGGATCTCATTGCCTGAGGCCACCGCAGGAGTTTACATTTTCAATTTACTCTTGGGTTGTTATGGCACATCTTTCTTGGGAACTGTTCATGAGTTGTTAATTGTGTCCATATACCCACTATTTATATTTGCTGTGCAGGATCCCCCATTTGTCTAGTACTATCCGCAACCCTGGACCGGAATCTAAGTGGCCCCTGGTCTTCGCCAGAACCCGCCGCAAAGCGGGATGGTCTTGCTGCGGCGGGGTTGCCACCAGGTCGTTCCATAGGTGCGACTAGGCCCTTGGTGGCAGCCAAGGTAGGGAAGCAGGAAACAGGACCTTGGGAAGGCAGGACCTCAGGACTGCCGCGGGAACGCCACAGGAACACGGGAACACCACATGAACAGGGGAATGCCACAGGAACACAGGAGAATAGACATATGGAGGAAACTTGAGAACGCTAAAACACTAGGAAACACAGGAGGGCTTTCACTTCAGGGAATGACTTGAAGATCCGGCAGAGAGTGAAGAAAGGTGCCGAATTATAAGGTGGAGCCGTATTAGCCAGCGCCAATTAGAAGGACCCTGGCCATTTATATCCTGAGAAGTCGAGCGTTCCCTAGCAGCGGGAGTGCGCAGCCTGGAAGGAAGCACCCGAGCAGAGCCTGGAGAGGTGAGTATGGGCAGGGGGGACATTGCGCCACGTAGGAGGGCACGGGTGTACCCGCGATCCATACAGGGGATCGAGGGTAGGGCCATGACATAGTGTTGTAATTTAGTTCTCTGGGCCTGGGACAATATTTAGAACAAGGTCTCCCTAATTACATTATAAATCACAGAACCCCTTATCAATAATCATACAGTATACACAATGCCCCCTAAATTTGTTACAAAAACGCTGTCTTTTAAAGAGAACCTGTCACCACATTTTTACAAATACAGCTAGTGACAAGTTCCCATTTAGCCCTATTAACTTACTGACACTCTTAAATAAAAGTAGTTTCCCTTACATTTTCCCTGGTATTAGAGAAGGCTTGCCCTGCTTGGCCAGCCCCGCAAATCTCCTCCCCATGTCCCATCTCTTCTCGGCATATTATGTGACCAGGGTAACATCATCACGGGTCCTTTAGCCTCCTAACATTAGTAAACTACTCCATGCATATATATGATTTCATGTGATCAGATCATACATGAGGTAGATGTTTCAAATGTAACAGGACCTTAGATGATGTCACTCTGGTCACATGCCCAATGATGTAACAGAGCTCTCTCTCAATGTCCCATATAGCAGAATATTATAACATTCAGACCTGCCAATCAGGAGGCAGGACAATGCAATTCAATTTTATTATGCACGGCTCAATTAGTGTTAATGACTCACATCAGGTGAGTTGCATATAACTCTAGTACTACAGTGACGGATCACAGCGCTAAGGAGAGGGGTCCGGGCGGTTATTACGCCCCTGGTCCTAATACAAACAGGTATAACCCCACTGCCATATAAGTCTCAGTCTCATAAAGGGATCTCTGTTTTTCCCCAAAACGTGTTTTGTTTTTTTATCAGACGTTCCATATAAATCTCACTCTGTTGAACCTACCTTGCCAACGCTGTGGTGTGCACTCCTGCATATATGGATCCCAGCCATGATACTAGTATCCTTACAACATGCTCTTCCCTAGTGTTGCGCCTACAAAATGCACAACCCATTTTGCTAAGCCTTTTTAACAATACCTACTCGGAAAGACTGTACAAATATTATTACCCTATGGTAGTGGTGGCGAACGTATGGCAAAGGTGCAGGAGGTGGCACTCAGAGCCCTTTCTGTAGGCAGCAAACTAGACAGTTCGAAGCAACTTAAAAGATGCTGCTTTTAGTCATGTTTTGATACTTACTTCGCAACTTGGGACTGTAGGAAAAGGGAGAATGAATAGACAGGGCCGAATTATCTTTGGAGGACCTCCTACTGGGCCCACGATTCTCTGTGTACAGAGGGACACTCGAAAGAAGCTAAAATGATGCAAATTTTCCATCTTTCTACTGTGTTGCTGTCCTCAGGAGGCCAATATGATTGTTGAAGAACATGGAGCAGTAAGTTACTGCTTTAATTTTTGGTTGGCATCTCGCGATAAATAAGGGGGGTTTTGGGTTGCTTTTTGGGCACTAAAAGGTTCGCCATCACTGCCCTTTGGGCTTCATTTCTTTCTGTTGACTATTTCCCAGTCCTACCTAAATAAAGCCCTGTGTGATGGTGGAAGTTCAAACTCTGTACTGGCTCAAATCTCTTGATTTCAGGGCCAGCGCATATGCACAGGGCATACCTGGGCTAGGGCCGGGGCTCAGAGCTGCCAGGGGGCCCACATAAGGCTGTGAATAAGGAATCCATGGGGGTGAGGTGGGCTTTATACAAAATAAGCACGAGGGGGCTGATTGGTAAGATGATGTAGGTAATATTGTAGGGAACTAGGGAGTACTGTAGAACTGTTTTAGTTTCTGAATTTTTAATGCCGCCACATGAGTTCAATGCAAAGGGTCCCACTGAGGCTCTGTCGCCCAGGGGCCTACTGAAGCCTGGAGCTGACCCTGTTGACTATAATGGGTTTCCTCTTGCAGTCCACACCTTTGTGTAGGTATTAAGCATGAAGACCAGAGGAGCTCTATAGAAACTGTACCCAAGCTAAAGCAGATGGTGTCTTAGAAAATTTTAAGCTGTAATATTCTCTAATGTAATTTCATATAAAAGTTAAGGCATCTGTGATGTTCCTGCAGCAACAATGTATTGTGTAGCAATGAGAGTGGGAGTCAACCATATTTTACTAAACACACTTACACACTTTCTATATACTTTCTGTATAGCTTTATTGCAAAGTTTATTTAAAACTTTCTTTTGCAAATGTCTCTTCTCATGTTTGGAAATGGGGACATATAACACATTTCTTAGGGTTTCCAATTAGAAGATTCACATTTAAGTCTCTAGTGGTAACTTGATACCATTATCTATGTCTCCCACTTCTTTATCCTACCTGAGAGTCCAATCATCATTGATGATTCAAAAGAACTTTCTGTATACATCTAGCAGACCATAACAAGATCCAGAATAATCCTTATAATCTATAAGTCTTGGAATGGCTTACATTACCATATTTTCACATTCATTGTTCACCTGTAAATTATGGACAAGACCCTAGTGCCACATATATGGAATATTGGGGCGGCACGGTGGCTGAGTGAGTAGCACTTCTGCCTTGCAGCACTGGAGTCCTGGGTTCAAATCCCACCCAGGTCAACATCTGCAAAGAGTTTGTATGTTCTCTCCGTGTTTGCGTGGGTTTCCTCCGGGTACTCCGGTTTCCTCCCACACTCCAAAACATACTGTTAGGATGATTAGATTGTGAGCCCCATTGGGGACAGGGACCGATTTGACATGCTTTGTGCAGCGCTGCGTAATCTGTGTGCGCTATATAAATAAATAATAATTATTATTAATATTATATTATTATGGATGTATTAAAGTGAATGCTATCCCTTAAACTTTATTAAGCGTTTCTGATACAGAGCTCCATGCAGCTGCCAGTCCAGAAGAGAAGACATCACTCCAAGGTGCTAAATGAAGGCCAATATGGTCAAAATGTCACACTTCAGGTGAATGAAAGTGACTGAAGTGAGTACTCCACATCTTCGGGTTCACTGTAAAAATGTTATGACGTTAAAAAGGTGGACAACTAATCTAAATCTGGAGATAGTTCAGACTGCAGGTCTGATTAGGAATCTATAATGTAATGTAGACAACAAAGCACATATTATACTTGATATTGACGAGATCTGAAGCAACAGGGCAACAATCAGCAACAATCAGCACTAACGATACACTATGACAAATGAAATACAGTCGTGTTTCACAGAACACATCCCACGTCCTTCTCTAACACTGGTGTAGTATTTCTGACAGCCCAGTCCTTTGTTTTGTGTGTCCTCGTGTTTTGATGTGTCCATAGTACAAGAATAATGGGTTAATCTTAAAGAGTTCATTAAAAGTACAGGCGGAAGCTGGGGACGTGCCAAATTCTCTCTGCACAGGAATAGCTCTGAGACGAAGGGAATGGGACAACACAATCTGATGTCTCTCTATAAACCCGTATAAAAGCCAAACCGTTCATTCTGGTGATCATGGATATTCCACAAGGAGTTGGCTGTGGAGAGGCGGCCGGACCAGGACACAAAATGAATGGAAGCAACGTCTGGAAGTTAATGACTTGTCATCCAAGCTGCATTTAGTTGAAAACAATGGCCCATAAAACGAGTTTACCGCTCTCGAAGCAGAAAAAATATAACTGCCTTCAAGAAGTGACCTAAGTTACAAGCGCTGGAGACCAGCCAGTGGGATCGTAGACCGGGTTCAGTGGTAACGACACATTTTGTGACATCAGTCTGTGAATAAAGAAGGAAAAAAACAGAATTAAAATGATTACAGATTAAGCAAATATGGATTATCCTCTGTTCACTCTGTTGTTATGGGATCTGTTTTTACAGGATCCAGGATTTTATTATTCAGAGCTTTTATCTCCGATGCTTAGCCAATGTCGATCAGTTTATGCTAGGCCAGCTTCAGTGTTAAATGTCATCATTAAACAAAATTTAAAGGAAACCGACCATGAGGAAACAACTAGAAGCAGCAGACCTGATGGAAGATTCCTCCTGCTTGCTGCTGCCGTTAATATGTAATTTAATAATCCTGGAACCTAACTTTTAACAAAAAATTTTATTTTAGTAATATGTAAATTAACTGCACAAGGCAAACAAAGAGATGAAGCGGCACTCACCTGGATAATACTTCAATGCTTTTAATAGGGGCACGGACAGTACAGGACGCCGACATGCGGCAAGGCGACGGGCCGTTTGGCGCTAAACAGCGCTTTCTCTAGCCTCTTAACTGCAGAGGCTACTGGGGCGTGTACTAGACTGGCCGGGCACTGGGAGCTAAGACTAGTCCATGCCCCAGTAGTCTCTGCAGTTAATTTACATATTACTAAAATAAAGTTAGGGTAGGTTCCAGGATTATTAAATTACAGATTAGGGCAGAGGCAGCAGGAGGAATCTACCATCACATCTCCTTCTGACAGTAGAATTCTCATGGTAGGTTTCTTTTAAGCAATAACACGTAACAATTAAGAACCAGCCATGCCCTACAATTTTCCATTATCACATATCAAGGTGCATGAGGGTGACCGTAAAGAGTGCAGCCCATCTACACACAGTAATAGCCAGGCCAAATCTGTACATGCTATCCATTCACATTGCAATTACATTGCATTGCAAATGTTTGTAACCTATATCTTTAAAGATAGGTAGCCTAACCATTTTCTGTTATTGTGGTTATCTCATGAAGACAATCCTTTATCAGATCAAAGATCTGGCCAGTCATACATTTCCGGTACAATATATAGAATAACATGCCAACGATTCACAACGAACAAAGTGAGGAACCTCCTTTATGTTCATATATTTTTGACAAGACAATGGGGAGAGTTCATTAAGACGAGGGTTTTAATAGCTTAAAATTCCCCCATTCTCCTGCAGACACATAACGTCCTGGATCTCCCAAAATGCTCCCTCCTCTTAGTAGATCTGGATGGGATCTTGGGCAGGTTGGACATGTTTAGACCAGGTCTGACCTGGTGTAGATTTCAGCTGTAGTCTACACCAGTTTTCTGGTGGAGAAAATAGTGAACACTATCACATCCCCGCCAGCCCCTCTCTCTGTCCTGTCACAACCAAAGTGGCATGCAGGGCAAAGAAGCCTCCAAACTGGCTGCAAAGAGGTTTTATAAGTGCCTTGCCCAGCAAAAAAACTGGCAGACAAGGCATCATAAATCTCCTTCAATGTCTTTAACACTTTATTTGAAAGAACAAGAACGGTAAGCCACTATACTATTAATCCCATGCTGCCCCAAAAAAGTTGCACATAGAGAGTCTCTGCTTTTTAGGAGTGCAGTGTGATTATGTTTGTTATACCAAAGAAGAGAGTCATGGAGGATGAGCCGTTATTTATACTTGTTTGATAGGAACCTGTCTGATCATCATTAGTAACTCTGATCTGAGCTGTTGATATGAGATATTCATAGACTTAAAGTAGTTTCCTGAGGTTTAAAAACATGGATGCTTATCTTCTGAACACCTGACCTGCCCTGAAGTTGCAATACCGCCACAAACCATGGTCAGCTCTGAAGCTTTTTCTGGAAGAAAGCGGCCATGTTTTTCAATCTCTGTACAACCCCTTTAAGTATTAAAACTGTGTCACCAGAGCAAAGCAACCATCTCCATGTAATATACTTAGATAAAAACTACAAGGGACACATATATTTCTATTATGGTGCACATCAGAAACTTTAGTTTTGGGTCAGTATCCCTTTAATGTCCTTCTGTGTATTGTAGAGGGAGTATTATAGTGAACAAAGCATTCAGAGAACCACAAATGACTTTCTACGAATAACAGTAACCAAGTAATCTAAATGCTATCAGGAATGAAGCCACAGACTGGTCTTACTTCCCCAATGAATTTCTGGTATTTAAACTGCGTCACAGAAGTCTTAATCCGGCTTAAGAGTCGTCTGAACTTCAAGTCATTATTAAATATATGGTGTGATACTAATTTCCCTTTGCTTACTTTGGACTTATGCTTAAGTAAAATGGAAAGACGGATATATAGTCAGAGAAGATTAGAAACCAGAAACCACTGTGACCAGGGCACAATGTACAGTTACAGGAAGTTTAGTTCTGAAGACTGGATAGTGACTGCAGACAGACTCTAGGGAATCACAAAAAAATTTAGTTTTAAGAGATTGTAAAAAATAGAATGTATGGTAGTTGTTTCCTTTGGAATATTCTTCTCCTTATTAATGAAGAACTATTCAGATTGAGTTGTACTGACTCTTCACCTGAAGTAGATATCATTCCAACGTTGCCCTGTTCTTAGAATAAAATTTAATGAGACACGGAACAAAGACAATGATCAACCTTTTCCCAGTCCTTCTAAACAGAATTTAGGTTCTGTTCACACTTGTGGTTGTGGGACCTGTCAGGTTTTACATCAGACTTTCTTGAATTTTTAATGGCCATTGCATGGATCTATTATGGGACTTCATATGCATTCAGAAAGGTGCTCATTTGGGGGGAAATGAGAAAAGTACTGAAAGGAAAGGAAGGACAACTACGTGGCCATGGTCAAAAGAATTGGAAAAAAGATATGAAATGTTAAAAAATGCTGCCGTGTTTGTGTGCAAATTCTCCATATTAAATGTAGGGTTTGTAAATGATTATAATCACAGGCCACATGGTAATAGCTCTACAGATGCAATGACAGTTGTGTGTAGGAGGTGAATAGATAGAGGAGAAGCCAATCTGGTCAAATATCAGTGTTGTAGGTGGAGCTGAATCAGACAACTACCAAGGAAATATCATTATAACCATAAAATAAAAGAATCAAATCAGAATCAAAGAGTTACTGTTCTTTTCAGCCAAATATTGCTTGTGTTGCACTGAGTTTGTAAATGGAGGAAGAACTGAAGCCAAGTTAGGCACATTTAGCCCTAAAGTCCTTTATAATAATAATAATAATAATAATCTTTATTTATATAGCGCCATCAAAATCCGTAGCGATATACAAATCATAGGGGACATATACAACTATATTACATTACAAAGAACAAACAGTCATATGGAACAATAGGAGTGAGGGCCCTGATCACAAGAGCTTACAGTCTATGAGGATGAGGGGGGGGGGGGTGACACAAGAGCTTACAGTCTATGAGGAAGAGGGGGTGACACAAGAGGTCACAGACTATGAGGATGAGGGGGTGACACAAGAGCTTACAGTCTATGAGGATGAGGGGTGTGACAGAAGAGCTTACAGTCTATGAGGATGAGGAGGGAGACAAGAGCTTACAGTCTATGAGGATGAGGGGGGTGACACAAGAGCTTACAGTCTATGAGGATTGAGATGGTGACACAAGAGCTTACAGACTATGAGGATGAAGTAGGTGGCACAAGAGCTTACAGTCTATGAGGATGAGGGAGTGACACAAGAGCTTACAGTCTATGAGGATGAGGTGGTGACACAAGAGCTTACAGTCTATGAGGATGATGGGGTGACACAAGAGCTTACAGTCTATGAGGATGAGGGGGTGACACAAGAGCTTACAGTCTATGAGGATGAGGGGGTGACACAAGAGCTTACAGTCTATGAGGATGAGGGGGTGACACAAGAGCTTACAGTCTAGGAGGATAAGGGGGTGACACAAGAGCTTACAGTCTATGAGGATGAAGGGGGTGAAACAAGAGCTTACAGTCTATGACAGGGGTCAGGAACCTATGGGTGGTGGCTGGCTGTATACAGGGGGGCAGAATAGCTGTATACAGGGGAGAGTCTGGCTGACTGTATACAGGAGGAGGCTGGCTGGCTGTTTACAAGGGGGGCTGACTGGCTATATAGTGGGGAGCTGGCTGTATACAGGGGGATGGCTATATACTGGGGGGCTGTCTGGCTATGTATAGGGAGTCTGGCTATATACTGGGTGGGCTGGCTGGCTATATACTGAGTGGGTGGGCTGGCTGTCTATATCCTGGGGAGGGGCATGCTAGTTATATACTGGGGGGACATTATGGATATATACTGGGGAGCTGTCTGGCTATATATAGGGGGCTGGCTATACACTGGGCTGGCTGGCTATATACTGGGTGGGAAGGCTGGCTATACACTGGGGGGCTGGCTGGCTATATACTGGGTGGCTGTCTGGCTATGTATAGGGATTCTGGCTATATACTGGGTGGGCTGGCTAGCTATATACTGGGGAAGAGCATGCTGGCTATATACTGGGGGGGCTGGCTGGATATATACTGGGGGCTGCCTATATATAGGGGAGCTGGCTATATACTGGGATGGCTGGATATATACTGGGTGGGCAGGCTGGCTATATACTGGGTAGGCTGTATGGCTACATACGGGGGGGCTGGCTGTATACTGGGAGGACTGGCTGGCTGTATATTGGGGCTGGTTGTATACTGTTGGAGCTGTCTGTCTATATACAGGGGGGGCTGTCTGGATTTATACAGGGGGGTCAGGCTGTCTATACTGGGGAGGGGCTGAATTGCTATATACTAGGGGGACTGGTTGGCTGTATACTCGGGGATTGGCTGGCTATATACTGGGGGGCTGGCTGGCTATCTGTATAGCCATATTGTACGGCTTTCGCAGAATTATATTTTAAAATATGTGGGGCTTATGGCTCTCTCAGCCAACAAGGTTCCTGACCCCTGGTCTATGAGGAAGAGGGGGTGACACAAGAGCTTACAGTCTATGAGGAAGTCTATTTCTGCAAGTCATGCCAGTGAAAAAACATCACTAACACCTTGCTCTCTGAGATACATGCAAGTGCAATGCGTTTTTCACTGATCCCTTTCCCTAGAAAATTTAGGTGGACACTTTTGGAAGGTTTTAATCTTGCCTGATTTATCTCAGTGGTTGATAAATGAGGGATGTGAATCTGTTGTTTTTTTGAGACTTTTATCTAAAAAGTAGCACAAAAGTCTCAAATGTTTAAGCAACCAATTGCCTACATCTGCTGTGAAGTGGAGGTTGCACACAAAATTGTAACTTTTTACCATGATTGTACAAAAATGTGCAACTGTTTTTTTATATGATAAATCAGGCACAGCAGTGTAAAACTCTTTGGCGCCAAACTTTGCGAAATAGGAGTAAAAGTTGCAAATTTAGGCGCAAGTATACAAAATAAGTCCCAAAAAGAGAGAAAAAAAACCTAAAAAGTTTTATAAATGACCCCAATAGATCTCATTCATCAGTCTTTTTCATGCACGTGAACAATGCAACAAAAACTGACACACTTAGGCTGTTCCACAGTTGCGAGTGTGATGCGAGTTCATCACATCACACTCGCAAGTGTGGAATGGGCCTTAAAGGACATCTACCACCAGGATCAAGAATTATAAACCAAGCACACTAGCATTGCTAAGGAGCTTGGTCTGACAAACCCATTCCAAGGTTAACCAAACCCATGAACTGAGTTCAGTGATTCTGGGTTTGGTCCAGTATATTTAAGATTATCTTTGTGATACTAAACATGTGGTTATTTTATTGAATGGATATGAAAGGAAAAAATCATATTGTTGGCTCACATGTGACATAATGGGGCTTATTCGTGGCCGCATTTTCGTCGGGTTTCCCGACTTTTCGGGGATCACGTCGGAGATTGTGTCGCACGCGCAGGCTTTCATGCAACACAAATCGGGGGTCGGGCCGTCGGACGATCTGACGGATTCAGACAACACACGGGATTTGACATTTAAAATTGTGTCACAAGCCAAGCACTTACATGCACTGGGAAATATAAGATGAACTCTGGCGGACCTGATCGGGGAAGCGACACATGCAGGATATCGGGCGCAGACTTCATCCTCATCGGACATTCCGGATCAGGGATGCCAGAGGGCATGAATGCATTAATGCAATGAAGAGGGCATTCTGCAGTGAGGAAAGCTTGACTTCAGTGTTAAACTCTCCGCCTCCTTGACTTTATACAACCAAATTACTTGTCGCTTCAGAGTTTATTTTCTGGACGATGCCACCACACTGGACCATGAAATCGACATGTTCTGGAAGGTGTTCAGCTGCTTGATGACATACTGGTAGTGGTTTATTAGGTCAATTTCTACTGACAGGTTCCCTTTAACAAAGATTTTCCTATCACCTTTTCGACTAATTATAGTTCACAGTATCACAATGTTATTTGTATTATCAAAAAGTATCTACCATTATTGTACACTGATGAATCTAAATTTAATTCCCTGCAAGGAAACATAAGATTTGTCTCAAGAAAGGCACCTACATTAGCCAGTATTCTCTCACCGAGTATTCTCTCAACTTAACTTAACCTAATAATAAAGTCTCTAGGGTAAAAAAAACACCCACAGTCATATTGTCATCTCCAAACTGTGAAAAAAGGAAACTTTTGTGCTTGCTAAAAAACACCTACTGCTGAAACATTTCAGATTTTTGCCAAATATATTTGTGGACTTAGCTTATAGCCATAATATCTGTAGGGTCATCAACTGTGGCCAATATCTGAAATGTCTATATTTTTAGATTCTCTGTATACTCCCTTAGGGATGCCCTATAGGCCACACCTGTAATTCACACATAGTATGTTGTTGGTAGTAAGTACAGGTGTAGCCAGAATGTACACAGGCACCCATAGTATTTGCTTAATATATAGGTGCTATTAATGAACATATTACGTTGCTAACATGTGTCCACTTGCAACATAAGAGAACTAATAATTGTTTCCTAATGAATATGTGCTGATGATTCAGACTGCCTAATCTGTTCCTTGGTAGCAGGGAATTCAAATGAGGCATTATGTCATGTCCTAATGTGAAAGCTGTAAAATTACATAATTTATTATTGGCCTTCTGTGAAACAGGCAATATCACTATCAATATGAGTGTAAAACTTCTATGTGCTTGATGCATGGCTTTTACTTTTTGCTTTTTACTATTCTGCCCCTATATAGCTTTGTGGGGAATACAATTAACTATTTATCCTAGGGCAGTGATGGCGAACCTTTTGGAGACAGAGTGCCCAAACTACAACATTTATAAGTCGCACAGTGCCAACATGACAATTTAAGTAGTAACTTATTGATCCCTGCTGTATCACAGGTTTCAATCATATTGGTGTCCTGAGTTCACCAATACAATAGAAAGATAATGGGGAAATTTGGATTGTAGCTTCCCTCCAGGGTCCCCTGAAGAGGAAGAATCAAGGGACCCAGAGCAGGAGCTCCAAAGACAATCCATCTCTATCCACACCTTCCCGCTCCTCCTGTAGTACTGGCAGCCAAGGATGTTGCTTTAAAATGGCGCTGAGCATGGCATGTGGTCTTGGACCACAGGAGGAAGCTTTGAGTCCAGTCTGGCAAACTCTCTGTTGGTGTGAAGGCCTGGGTGCCCACAGAAAGGGCTTTTAGTGCCACCGCTGGCACCCGTGCCATAGGTTCGCCACCACTGTCCTAGGGCTTAGTGCTTTACACTGGCATAGCCAGTCATTAAGTCGGCTATATTTCCAGGCCGGAAAAGTCATCCATTGCCCCTTCTGGAGGGATTATTGTCCTATGCTGTAATCACACTTTCAGTACTGGAGGGTAACCTGCCAGTGGGACCCACACAATTTGAGGTTTTAACCATAGAGGCCTATGAATGTAAATTGGTAAGATATTTTTTCTTTTGAAATGTAGTTGTAATTTTGCGCATAGCCTATGATATATTTGTGGGGTTACTATCCAGAGATTCAGAGATTTGCTCAGAATGAAGAAAAAATAAAGTATTTACCCATCCTCCTCTCCGCTTCAGCCAAGTGACCAAAGTCTTGCGTACAAATTCCCCTAGACAGTCCACAATAGTGAGAACCAGCGCTGGTTGAGAATGTTTCACGCAATCGACCGCCAGTCCAGCTGCCACTGCATAAAGCGAGACCACTTTACCCCAAGTGATCCCTATGGAAGCAACCGGGAAAAAGAAATGGTCACACAATAATCGAAATACCCTGAGCATTGTAACCCCACCCCAACTACCCATTTGCTGTTGGGTGTTGGCTCACCGACCAGTGGTACGGTACAAAGACAAATAAACTCTATGATAACAAGTACAATCTACATTATAATAATGTACATTTATCTAACAATATCCATGGTTTTATCATGAACACACAACATTGATAGTAGGGAATTTTCCTTGTGACACAATAGTTTTTTAATATTTTAATATTTTTTAATATATAATGGCAGATATGCATCTTCATATATATATATATATATATATATATATATATATATATATATATATACACACACACTCGCCGGACACTTTATTAGGTACACCATGCTAGTAACGGGTTGGACCCCCTTTTGCCTTCAGAACTGCCTCAATTCTTCGTGGCATAGATTCAACAAGGTGCTGGAACCACTCCTCTGAGATTTTGGTCCATATTGACATGATGGCATCACACAGTTGCCGCAGATTTGTCGGCTGCACATCCATGATGCGAATCTCCCGTTCCACCACATCCCAAAGATGCTCTATTGGATTGAGAACTGGTGACTGTGGAGGCCATTTGAGTACAGTGACCTCATTGTCATGTTCAAGAAACCAGTCTGAGATGATTCCAGCTTTATGACATGGCGCATTATCCGGCTGAAAGTAGCCATCAGATGTTGGGTACATTGTGGTCATAAAGGGATGGACATGGTCAGCAACAATACTCAGGTAGGCTGTGGCATTGCAACGATGCTCAATTGGTACCAAGGGGCCCAAAGAGTGCCAAGAAAATATTCCCCACACCATGACACCACCACCACCAGCCTGAACCGTTGATACAAGGCAGGATGGATCCATGCTTTCATGTTGTTGATGCCAAATTCTGACCCTACCATCCGAATGTCGCAGCAGAAATCGAGACTCATCAGACCAGGCAACGTTTTTCCAATCTTCTACTGTCCAATTTCGATGAGCTTGTGCAAATTGTAGCCTCAGTACCCTGTTCTTAGCTGAAAGGAGTGGCGCCTGGTGTGGTCTTCTGCTGCTGTAGCCCATCTGCCTCAAAGTTTGCCGTACTGTGCGTTCAGAGATGCTCCTCTGCCTACCTTGGTTGTAACGGGTGGCGATTTGAGTCACTATTGCCTTTCTATCAGCTCGAACCAGTCTGCCCATTCTCCTCTGACCTTTGGCATCAACAAGGCATTTCCGCCCACAGAACTGCCGCTCACTGGATGTTTTTTCTTTTTCGGACCATTCTCTGTAAACCCTAGAGATGGTTGTTCATGAAAATCCCAGTAGATCAGCAGTTTCTGAAATCCTCAGACCAGCCCTTCTGGCACCAACAACCATGCCACGTTCAAAGGCACTCAAATCACCTTTCTTCCCCATGGGTTGCCGCCATGTGATTGGCTGATTAGAAATTAAGCGTTAACGAGCAGTTGGACAGGTGTACCTAATAAAGTGGCCGGTGAGTGTATATATAAACAAAAATGATATACCTGGGCAACCCATTTAATGAAAAAAAAAAAGTCAAATGTCAAAAATTGTACAGTTTTTTAATGTGTGAATTAGGCCTAAGGATTTCTGCACACGTTACAAATGACATGCAACATATTACATTGCCTGGTAATAAAGCATCATTGTAGTCTATGCAATTTATGACTATCCCGTATACACACATTGCTGAAAAAAATCAGAAACACAAACTGCTTTTCAGAATGCAATAAATCCAGGATTTCTGTCTAGTGTTTTTTCTTTATATTGTTATAAGAAATAATATAACTAGTTCTCTCTTCCAGGTTTCCTCTTAAAGACTCTGCTCGCCTCTTCCTGTGGACGGCCGCCATACAGAGAAGTGACTGGACCCCAGGTCCCTATTCATTTCTGTGCAGTGATCATTTCAGTGAAGACAGCTTTGTCCCACGTATGCCCGACCAGCACCCTCTCCTCAAGCCAGATGCTGTGCCATCTCTCTTCCATGGTGGTAGAGCGCTCAAGAGAAAGAGGGCCTATGAGCCACGTGAATTGCGACTGGGAAAGCAAAAGGCAGATGTGAACAAAAGATAATTCTGGAATAATGGGACACACTCATTTTCAAATAAGTTTAACTAGAATAAAATGGATGACCTAATCACCTGGCCAATCTTTACGGACAAAATGTTTTCACCCCGTAGTCACGATCTGTATGGTCCTGAAGATCAGAGCATAGGTAACCTAAAAAAATAGTGTACTTACCTTACTCTGGTTCCTAGTTCCAGAATTGGAGTGGTCTCTTCTTTGTCGCATCTGACATTTTCTGGAGCAAAAGTCACTAATTACCTGAAGTGTATCTTGTGACCCCAGTGGTCAAGACCAGTAGACCATTGCAAACCCACTGCACTAGGGGTTCTCAGGACTCCATAAAACCCCATTAAAAGATAAATATGACTCTTCAGACTAAAGGGGTGTGGCGTTTTTGGAAGATGGGTGTGGTCTCACGGGAGAGGGGCGTGGTTTTGTGGGAAATCGTAGGAACCGACAGTCTTATGCTGCACCATTCATAATCACAGTGAGAGATCTGGCGCAGCAAAAGACTAATGTTTTCCAGCTACAGACTGGTGGAACCTGAGACACATTGTTAAATCCCACCCCCCCCCCCATCCAGCTGGAGGTGGAATAAACACTGAGCTCATTTTTTCACTACTTTGGAGTGCTGCCATTTTCTTTTGTTTGGATATTCTATGGACTCTGGCTGGTGAGAGTACTGTACTGGATAGCACCCATTACTACTTTTTCTTAGGACTGTGCTGCTGTTTTTATATATATATATATCTTACTATCTACTTACATTATGTCATAGGGTTCTAACTAAAATAATCTCCTGACTAAATCTAATTTGGTAGAATAACTTTGCAGACTTGCAGAAAGTCACAAGCAAGGACTCTGTAGGGTATTACTCTATTAGGCGTTTAGATCTTATTCCCTGATAGGGATTTAAGAGGTAATTACATTTTTATGGCTTGTTCCCATTACATGCAATGACATAAGAGTAATCACATGCTTAGAATTTGTTATACACTTTACTACTGAATAGTGGAAAACAAGTGATTGCATTGTGACTAGAAAACTGACCTGACAGAAACTGAATGAACTTTTAAAGGGGTTGGCCACTTAACCTCATGTATTTTGTAATGTGTGTAAGTGTAGGGTGTAGGATATTAGGTCATTTAAAGTTCTGCACCGCTTTTTTTAAAATATAAAGTGAAGCCTCCTGCGTACCACAACAAGATATTCCTAATCATAAAATGGCCGCAGATGGAGGGTCATGTGATTTCTATCTGTAAATGAACAATCGCCCTGCCAGGACCTTGATCTTATATTCATGAATACTATCACAGGGTCCTGTCAAAGCGATTTTTCATGGACAGATAGGGATCACATGACCCTCCATGGACAGATAGAGATCACATGACTAGTCTCAGCCAATTATCATAGGAATGGGGTATTTGTGGGGAGAATACATTTTGAGTTTATACTTTTTTTCATTCTGAGATCTTTGGCAAAAAACAAGACTGTACCTTATGGACAACCCCCTTTAATACTTAATAAAAAATACCAGAAATGCTGTCAAACGCACAAACGATATTTCCAAGATTAGTACCTGCTGAGAATATTTCTGCAGCGACTGCAAGGAACGCATCAGACAAAACGGACTCTGAGGTGAGGGAGATGTTCAGTTGTCGGGCAATGTTCCTGTAGACAGCCGGCCTCATATATTCAAGCTCATCCCCTGCAGTACAATAACAAAAAAAAATAGGTTGTTACTAACGTTTTGACGTTATAACTGACATATAACTCAGTCAGTGTAGAAGCAAATGCAAACTTTTGGAAGTTTGGAATTTTTTCAACTGTATGTTGTAATGGTAGATTCATCTCGCTGCAGCCAACTATATCACTGTGGTATGAAATGCTGAATGCTTATATGTATGTTTTTAGTAGACATTTCTTAGGCTTCCCCTACAGTCTTTTGAATTGCATATAACTTGATTTTCAAAAGGCCCACCATTGTATTTATTCTAACAATGCACCAAATATGTAAACAGCCTCTATGGAGATGTACATGTGTCTATAGTAACAGACTACAAACAAAGCTTGTGTAGTCTGACTTGGCAGTAAAAATTGGAAGTTTTGTGAAAGAGGTATGACTGCAAGGTTTGTTTTAGCCTTAAAATGTCGAGACACATACAAAATATTAAGGGATTGTTATTATAGCATTTAATTAGTGATGCATTTACACTACAATCAGAAACGTCTAAATAAGTTTCCAATTAAATATTGTCTCCTCCTCTACTATATCCTATACTCAGGGGTCTAGAAAACAAGGTAAGGCTACTTTCACACAACATGTTCCCACCGTACCGTAGCACGGCGAGCACATGTCGGGACCGGGGAGAGGAGGAAGGGGTGAGCACTGCTCACCCCCGCCCCTCTCCATAGTAATATATGGTGCATGTACTATCTTTCTCCCGGGTACGGAGCGGTACGGTGCCCCACGTGTCCTGCTCTTGTAAGGCACTGTGTGGCCCATTGCCGGCTATGGGTGACATATATACGCCGTATATACATGGGCCATATATATATACGCCCTCCATAAGTTTGTGTGAATATAGCTTTAGGCTGTATTCACACACGTGACAAGTATTTCCATGCCGTATGAGCCCGTACATACGTTACTTTTTCATCCATATGCAGCACGTATTTAACACGTAATTTTACGTCCCCATAGACTTCTAAGGGCATACGGAACTGAAATACCGTATGTAACCCGTAAAATAATGGTACGGGTATCATACGGCCATTTTCATACGTTCGTTTGAATGCAGCCTTAAGTGATTTTCCATAATAAGAATATTTATTCAATTAGGGGCATTTACTCTGTATTGTATGTATCACCAGATTTATTATGTGTTGGTGCCACAAAAGCCTAATTTTTCTGACACTCATGCCCTTTTTTAGTTGCTCAATTCGGTCACAGCTTTGGAATCCTGACACTTCTCCTGCTGTTTTAGTTTGCAAACACACATTTTTTTGGCGCATAATAAGATTAGCAAAAGCAAGTCTACTAACTTCTAAACCCCTTTAGCAATGTGTTTTGTCATTTCTGACGCTCATTTGTTCTTCTTACGGAGTGCCAGCATATTAAGGCTGTGCGCCACAATATATCACATTGCAAAACACTGCTAGAATAGGGGCAGAAAAACAACACCTAGCAACAAAAATAATAAATGCCCCCCAAAGTGCTCAGTAAAACACATGGACATAACAATTACGTAGTGTTCGTTTATTAAGCCTGTATTTGTGTTTAGTTGTGATAAAAACCTGATCTTGTTTTAGTAGTAATTTATACAGAAATCCAGTTACTTTTGCAGCATAATATGCTATGATTTCCCATGTACTATAGCTGTTTCTTTGGCTAAAGTTTAGTGGTGCATTTTACTATGTTCTCTAACTGTAACTATTTGACCAGTCATAAAGCTAAATTTAACACCAGTTACGTTTTTAGAAATGGAATTTTAGTTTTGGCATAGTTTGCACTTTAAACTAAAGTTTATCACATGGAAATTGCCAAATGATTGCTCATCAAATTTTTAATGATTTCCAACTGTCTGGAGAAAAACGTGACTAGATTTTGAGAAAGCCAGAGGATTCCTAAGCTGTGAAAATCTTTAAAGGGGCCTATAAGGAGAATTATGAATACTTAATTATCCACAAGTCCTTATAGGTTAGGGTTTGAAATATGATAAGTCTGTAGGTCTGCATGCACATGTGGCCAATGGGGTCACGTAAGGACACCTTTGTCTCACAGTGAACATTATGGGGCACATTTACTAAGTGCTTTGAGACAGTTTTCTGCTGGACTTTGCACTTTCTTTCTAGTGCAAACTGCTTACACAGGTATTTAAGATGTGTCTGCACCACATTTGTGTCGTACGTGACCCTTTTGTGGCTCAGCTGTTTTAGGCATCATGCGACACAAATTAGGGGGCGTTCCGGTGCTCAGTCGGACCATGCGCCAGATTTAACATACAAGTCAGACAGAAGTGTGTCACACGTCCCATGTTAAAGATGGCCAAGACAAAAAGTGGTGCCCTCTGTAGGGCCAGTTCAGGGAGCCCCAGATTCATGAAGAACGTGCGCCATAAACCATGAATCTGGTGCACCCTGCATTATGCACAGGCAATCCACCGTTAGCGCAGTTTGACCAATTCTTAGTAAATGTGCCCCTATGTGCAGTGCTTAAAGAGAATCTGTCAGTGGTTCTGACTATAGAAAGTTGCAGACAGTGTTGGATAGCAGCCCTGGAGATCAGTGTAATCATACCTTTTTGTGTGTTGATAGTAGCCGCAGAACAGTGAAAAATGCATTCACAATTCAGGAATATAGCTGTACTTGATGAACTGTGTTGCACTCCTGTGCAGGATCTAACAGCACCACCCTCCCCCACTCTTTGCTCTGAGTAAGAGCTGTAGCAGGCTAATGGTTAAATATTACAGCAGAGTGTGGGGAGAGGTTGCTGAGCAATGTGATCCAAAAACACAGCATTGTGAGGAGACTTCCCCAGAGCTCCATGTTCAACTACAACCCTGGAATATTGACCTGCTGTACTAATAACATACACACACAGGTATGGTTACACAGGGACAATTCCTAACACTGTAACTTTGTAAAACTCATGGTAGACCCCCTTAAGGCTGGAATGACACATTCAGATTTTGTGGCAGATTTGTGACCCAAAATCTAGGCAGCATCTGTATTTTCTATAAACTTTTTTTTCTGTTTGGATCTACACCTGTGCTTTTCTAAAATAAATCTGCATAGAAACTACACATGGGTATACGTATTTAATAATACAGATTTTTATGTAGTGTGAGGTCCGGTTTTGAGCCAAAGCCAGATGTGGATCCCCAATCCACTTGTAACTTTTAGCAAACTAAAAATACAATAAAATCTGAAAAAACCCTAAAATATATGTGAATCCAGCCAGACCAAATTTAATGTGTAATTTCTGAGACCATATTATATCTGATCCTGGTTTGTTTGCAAATCCATTAAACAAAGTTCACTTCATCATAGGAATCTGTAATTCAGTCAGTTTGGGTTATTAGATCTTCTGACAGGTTTGAGCAGGGCAGCCATTAGGGGGGGTTTAGTGTGACTGTGTTCAGGGGGCCTGTGGAGGGGAAGGGGCCCCAAGTCACAAAAAAACATCCTTATGCACACAGGGCCAGATTATCATTTGTGGGAGGTGGAAGCCCACAAAATTTGCCAGTCAGGGGCCCCAAACTTCCTAGTGGCGTCCCTGGGTTTGAGGCATGAAGATATAACAGGGGCACAGAAAGTACTGTGTATACAGAACAGGGCTTAAACGCTCTCCACATCTACTATAAAGATGTCCTGTACACAACTGAGAACAAGGAACATTGTTAAGACTAGAGGTTGAATGTATGAAAATGAACTTTAATATCCTGTATAAAATATGCACAAACATGAACTAAATCTGCCTAAGACAGGTGTCTGGTTTATGTCCCATTGGATAAGCAAACCAAAGTATTGTTAACCTTAGAGCAGAAGAAGGTGGAGAGCATTATTAGGTTGGGAAACATTATGTTCCCAAACATACTGTATTTTCTTAAATCATCTGCTAACAATCCCAGACTTTTGTTGGTTCAAATTTGTGAAATTTGGGAGGGGGGGGGGTCCCAAATGACATACAAATTTCTGATTGGCTTCTATTAATCAGATATCCCTGTAGTAAAGTAGTACTGTAGTACTGACCCAGTCTCAGGAAGGTGGCAGATACCTCCGCCATACGTCCACCCGCTGCTGAAGAGATGCCTTGTTCTGCCTTGCTCCATCCCAGGCCAGCACGCTGAAGCCGCGCCTGGATATAGTCTCTGCATAAAGCTTTTCCTTGGGCGACCAGTTCTTTATCTGTAGGGGACCTGTCAAAAACCTCTAATACTTCTGCAGCAAACACAGATGAGCGGCGTAGCATCTCCATGTTTAGAGAGCGTGGTGCAGGACTTCACAATTAACCTCCATTCACCTGAACAACAATTCTTGGGATCAGGTTTCTTATGTGAATGCAACCTGGAAAAGATAAAAATTCAACATAATAAATCTCTATTAACCCTAAAATTATTGCTAAATCCTGTATCATTTCTCTCTTTGCAGCTAAAAGTAATCTACGTTATAGTTCCCTGTTAGATATGTGAGGTTTGTAATAGTATTGTGTTATGATCACTACTTTACACCTATAAACTTATATTTTGTCTGCCATTGATTTGGTAGCAGATCACACATCCCGCAAAAATTCAGCAATGGAAATCCAGAAGACCCTATTATAATCAATGGGATCCATCAGGTATCCGTCATTAGACCCAGTTATTACCATAGAGACTCCAAGCTCCATAGCTTTTAATTGTGCCCGGAGCCCCTTAGGCTCATTTGTATAATTTTTAAAACCTTTTTTGTAAAAACAGGGCATAATCATCTAAAAGAAGACTGCATCCTGCCAGAAGGGTCACACACTTATGTAAGTGTGCCTGGTTTACAATCTTTGATCCTGTTGGTAGATTTCCTTTAAGTGGGCCATAAAATAGTTAAGCTTCAGCTCAACAACAAAATTATCCAGAAGCTATTTCTCCTAACTTGACCATTCACAAGCAAGGTCCATGTGCATACTTGTTTATTTCAATAATTATAGAGGGCTACGCCACTGTTAGACCTTTTCTGTATAGAATAAGCCACTGGACAAATACAGGCAGATACAAAACTAAAATATCAGCCATTCATTTTATAATTGCATCCTTTTGGATCTTCTGTTGGCTTTGTCTATGAGTGCTTGCTTTGTTATTCTTCTTTGCCCTTCTGAACACTTTTGCCATTGTGTCTGAATACACATATATATATGCACATGTCTGATGACCCCCATAAAGCATGTGTAATCCTCACCCACTCTGAATAGCTAGTGTCTATGGGAATGGCTGGTTTAGCATCCGCACCACCCCCATCTATGATCATACTTTAGCTACATTAGTGACTGTTCAGTGTCACTCTTAGTACTTGAGGCAACGGCTTACAAGTGGAACGTGATTCTATTAGAGTTATTTTTGGATGGTCCATGTTCTGGGAAAGTTAAGTGTTTATGTCAAACTGTCAGCGCTGCTTCAGTATCTTTCTTCAAGGTCTATAGCATCTAGTGTCCTACAGTCCTGCTAACAGATATCTTTTATACTTCTACCTCAAGTTATCATGGACTTATTTAACCCCTGCATTTTAGCATTTATGGCCATAAAAGTGACACTTCCTATAACACTTTCATGGATTAGGAGCACACACTTCTTGTTTCTTAGTTACGAATAAGGACAGCTTACTGATAAATGTGAGCCTATATGTTTTTGTATATGTCATGTATTAAAGATTTGTAACTTTTATTAAATACATTTGAATATCTAACCTGTTTTTGGTGCTGCAATGTCCCTATTATCTTTTGCACTAGTCTCTTAGTTTGTCTTCCTGAGATTGCTATCTAGCTACAAACCCTATACAACCAATGTCCCTCTCCCTAATTCCCCACTCTTTTTCTTAATTACTTCAATAAATATTCGGTATAAGTTTATCTATAATTCGGTAGTTTTGTCCATCAAACTAGCACAAGAAAGTAGAGCTACTTAGGAGCTATTGACAGAGAAGACTGGGACATAGTAGAAATTATGGAACAAAAGGAGGCTTGTGTCATCTCTAACCTAGCGCCTTACAGCCATGGCGTGACCTTCCTATGTAATTCACTAGCCATAAGCACTTTTTTACCCCTTGGCATTGCCTGCTTAAACGTGTCTGTGCTGCTTAGTTGTCTAGCTTTATCTGTGCCCTAAAGGTAGATAGAGATCAGGGGCATGCAGGGACAAAAGAGGGCACAGAGGGTTGCACCTGGACCCAGTAGGGAGCTTATAGGTTTCTATTGCCTATACAAAAAGACCAGTACTATAAATATAACATAATCAATGGAGGCTCGAGTACAGATTTTGGTGCACAGTTGCCATAAGTTATGCCACTGATGTGAGAGATTTGGATGCATAAAACATTAGGGAATTGGAATAGTCTAAGGCTATGACCAAAGTCTACATTTTAGGTATTATTCTAAAGTTAAGTGTTTAAGTTCATTTTGTAAGTTTCTTGTTCTAATTCTGTACATCCTGTAGATAGTCCTCCTCTTAGCTGAGAAGTGAATACGTTTCTATCCAGTCAGGGCAACTGTGATGTCAAACATGGACTTCAAACTACAACAAAGATGTGTGCAGCAGTTGATGTGTGTAGTGCTAAGCTAAGAGTAGGAGTAATACAGTAAAGCCAATTGAAGGGACCTTCTATTTTTATTTATTCAAACTAAATCAGGATATAAATAGAAAGTCTTCTGTTTGTATCCATAATTCAGTGAAACCGTAAAGGGTTACCCAACTTTTTCTTATCCCACTGATGCCTTTGCGCTTGATCCTGAGGCTAGGCCATTCATTTTAGTTCATCAACTGCAGATTAGCAGTTTCTGGAAAAGCACTGATCCGGATATCGTTTACATGACAGGTGCCGCACTTAGGTTCTGTTTCGTGAACGCGTTCAGCACATGCACCAGGAAAGCTCCTACCATACACTCTGTGCCATTGACTTATACTGGCATATGGAGGCAGCCTTTTGGCCACAGACTGCTCAGAATACATTGCATCCTTCAGGAAACACATAGTAAGGCAATGGTGTCAACAACAATGTCCTAAAATCCTAGGGAAAGGCAACTTTATGGCTTTGGCAGACAGAATTTCTCCCTCTATCACATCGCTTTATTATAAGGAAGTGGGAAATTTGCAGGTGTCTTATAAGGAAAACATGAAGCCACCAGCTTTACTTCCATGTTACACTCTCACTATTGTAAAGCCCTCTTATCTTTGCCTTGCAGCATTTTCCTGTGTCTACTTAAAGGTCTTCCTCACTTGCCGTTTGTCCCGGTTGATAAGGCTTCAAATGTCAGGCGGGAGAGTATCTTCAAAATGTACTCATTAGCCCAAAACACTTTTACAGCTGTCATTTCCTTTTATTTCCGTCATACTCATTTTAATTAACCCTAGGGGTCAGATCATGCAGTGTGAATGTCTGGTGACTTATTGGAAAATATTAAATGCATTTTTGCACAGTCCTGCTACTACTATTAATATACACAAAGAACACTGTATGTGAATGTATAAATGTATTCTGCAATGGATGTTTAGCTAGTAAGACACCAGATGGAATAACAGAAAGTAGTATATTGCAGATGATTAAACTTGATGGTTAGGATTGTTTGGCGCTTTGCTGTGCAGTTCTAGATATTGTTTCAATGACAGTATCAATGTGACCCACCACCTATGTACTCAGTCTGTAGTAAATGTACCATATGAGTAAGAGATGCAGATTGCTGAGTAGCTAATGACTGTACATTTAATAACACGTTACACCTATCACTAGAACAACCATAAGAAGAATCTCCTGCTGTGCTCAGGATTTCTTCCACGTCTGATCTGTTTTACAACTGAGCATTCTTGGCCGGATATAGATGGCATTTATCAGTAGACAGCTACACTTTTGCCAGCAGATGACTAATAAATTTACTTTCTGGCTTATCTCTCTGTTAACCATTTAAATTCCCGATGGAGTAAACAACATGAGATCATTGGGAATTGTATTATCCAAACTTGATTTTTTTTCCATGATTTTTACTTTTATTGCAATTTTTTTTAAAAACAACTGATAAACATAAAATATTTATGAATGTTAAAAGGTAAAAAACCTATATATTTTCTGCAGGACAGCTTCAATTGCATAACAAGACCTTTTCACCCCTGGTAAGGGTTTTTTCCTAAAGGAATTATCAGCTTTGATTATTTTGAGGACCTATCCATAGATCAGGTATATGTAATTGTAGCAACACTGTATTACATAAATGTTTCAAGTGTAAGGTGCCTCCATGGGGCCTCATTTTCTCTATAGTGAACATATACTCCTTCCAGTGGTGGCGAACCTATGGCACGGGTGCCAGAGGTGGCACTCGGAGCCCTTTCTGTGGACACCCCGGCCATTACTAGAGTGGACTCCAGGTATCTTCCTGCAGTCCCAGACAGCCCAGAACTTGCTGTACACAGAGCTATTTTAAAGTGACAGCGCTACCTGGGACTACCGGGAGAAGTCAGAAGGTGTGGACAGATCTGGATTATCAATCATTGTAGCTCCTGTTGGGATCCTGGATCCTGGAGGGAAGGTACAATGATCATCCAAATTTCTTCTATTTTCTGCTTTATTGGTGTCCTCATATGAATGAAAGTTGTGACACAGCAGGCAGTATAAATCACTAAATAAATTTCTGTGTTGGCGCTTTGCGATAAATTAGTGAGTCTTGGTTGTAGTTTGGGCACTCAGTCTCTAAAAGGTCGCCATCACTGTTCTAGGGTATGCTCCTTATATCTTCTTAATTCAGTGACAGACCGCCCCATGACTTTACTGATTTACATGTAAGTATAATTTCTCCTATTAGCATACCAAATAACATACTATGCACAGGCTTGCCACGCAGTAGGACAGTAGTGTATGGGATTTATGACAATCCCTTACATACATTGTGCAAAAAAACTCTGAAGTGGAAAATCCGGATTATGATCCTACGCAAATAAATGGCATGTCATTAATTGCTGTGAATAGTGGTACGGAAATCAACTTTTACAATGCAAAACTTGAGCTCCACCACCCCCTGCCGTAACAAATATGCACCATAGTACATTAGAAACTAATGCATGTGTAATGGCTCTAGACTTACCCGAGGGTAAATGCTGCAACCATTATGAATATAAGCAACCCCTTAGGGCAGTGGTGGCGAACCTATGGCACGGGTGCCAGAGGTGGCACTCAGAGCCCTTTTTGTGGGCACCCAGGCCTTCATGCCAACACAGAGTTTGCCAGACAAGACTCAAAGCTTCCTCCTGTAGTCCAAGACAGCCCAGGACGTGCCATGCTCAGTGGCATTTTAAAGCAATATCCTTGGCTGCCACAACTACAGGAGGAGCGAGAAGGTGTGGATAGAGATGGATTGTCTTTGGAGCTCCTGCTCTGGTTCCCCAGATTCTTTCTCTTCAGGGGACCCTGGAGGGAATCTACAATCCAAATTTCTCCATCGTCATGCTGGCACTTTGTGACATGTAAATGGATATTGGTTGTAGTTTGGGCACTCTGTCTCCAAAAGGTTCGCCATCACTGCCTTAGGGTATTACCAGGTTACAGTGAAGATCCCATTTACCATCATGGAAACCCTGAATAAAATGAAGCCCTAATAAAGCTGTGTTTTTAAGCCTCCATACCACATGGACTCATTATTTTGGCACATGCACAAGACCTTGGATTCATGTATAAGCCTAAGAAATGATACGGATTTGGTTAATGTGGCCTATAGCCTAGCTTAAGCTAGGGTTCACTGCCTTTACTCTATAGGTATAGCAGTTACCTGGCAACATTTATCCAGGGCAAAAGTAATTATTTATTATAAGCCGAAATAATAAATGCCTGCAAGTCAGTTTAGACAAAATGATGCTATAACTCTTAATTTTGGTCAGTTGCCAAGGAAGGATCACCAAGGAATGCACTGAAAAGTCAACTAAGGATTTCGTTGAAAGCAATGACCCTGTTGATCCTAAAACCAACGCACAGGGGTAACTCCTGAAGGCGTAGCGGAGATAAATAAAAAAACAACATAACTAGGGCAGGCTTGGCCTGACTACAATGCAACAAGAAAATCTGAGAGTAGTGAGGGTTATTGTCAGTGACTTGTTGAGTGCTGTCAATCACACTGCTATGGACCCTGGGCTGTATGAATATTACAGCCCCGATAAGTCTGGAAATCACCTCCTACATGTGATGCTAGAATCAAGATTCTTGGGGTATGGAGGATGAGTTGCTTCTCCCTGCTTTCAATATATGGTCTCAGAACCTTTGGAGGACCTTCAAATGTTTTGAGAGCATGTGTATTAAGATCAGGAATAGATCTATGAGGATTTCATGGGTAAGAGTCCTTCTAAGTATAAGTAGTTTGGGTGGTAATGGGCCCCTAGAAGGCTTGGGCCCCAGGCTACCATCCAAACTGCCTTTATTATAATCCATTACTGGCTGTGATGGTTGTATTTTTTTTAAAGAAGGTTTACATTTTCTCTTTACACATATCTATTTATCTATCTATCTATCTATCTATCTATCTATCTATCTATCTATCTATCTATCTATCTAATCCAGAGGAGAGGCAGCACTTCAATGTTCAAAAAGTGAAAATGGTGATTTATTTGATTTATTTCACATGAAAGTGCGAAATTTCAGTTACAAAACCTTTCTCAAGCATCTTGAGGAAGGTTTAATAACCAAAATGTTGCAATTTAATATAGAATAAAGTATAACAATTTTCACTTTTTGAACACTGAAGTGCTGCCTCTTCTCTGGATTGTATTAAGGATTTCTGGCAAAGCAACCACTTATGTATGCAAAGCTTTACTGCTCTGGATTTATGCATTTTTCTATCTATCTATCTATCTATCTATCTGTCATAATACACAGGGTAAATATAATAGTAAATATAGTAGGAAATCTTTGAAAATACTATATGGGTGTCATTTGTGAAAGTATTTGTTACCTTAAATTATGAGAACTGTCTAAAAATGGCAACATAGGAGGGAAGGGGATTGGATTTATTTGATTACTATGTAGAGCCCTATTATCTATATAACTGGTCCTGGTCATGGGCTACAACAGTGGTCTCCAAATTGTGTTCCCAAGCTATAACTCCCAGCAAGTCCTGACAGACGCAGGCTTATAAAATATGTGTCCTATTAAAAGAATGCAGGAATTAGATGAAGAATGTTGCAATGCCTCCCATGATGATCTCATTGTAACTCATTACAATAAAAGTACTAATGTCACCAATATTACATTATAATAGCTGACATACGGCAGAACTGCCCAGACAGTCTTTAAACCGTATGCTATAAGGAACAATACTGAGGTCTGTGCCTTAATAAAAGGTTTGGTGTCCAGTTATTACATGATACATTCAACAGCATTGACTTTACAATGAATTATTTCTGGAGCTTTAGAATACATTATTATATAATATTATATAATATACATAAGTTAAAGGATTGACTCACGCTAAAAAGGGCCGCCCATTTAAAATTGTAACAAAATTATACAACAATATATATTTAGACTGTGTTTGAACAGGTGTTGGTCACTAGGATAATACTATAGTGAACATCATAACATAGAGTTTTAGGTATGCAAACTATCTGCTCATCTTGGGAGAAACACCTGTCACAAGTGATTGGGGGTGGGGTGGGGGTTAGTGCTAATGAGGGGCGCACCCAGAGTAGTGCTTTATTCCATTTTATTCCATATTTGGTGCCTACTGTACACTTTCTAGTTAATTGAGTGATTGGTATTATTTGCACACTGACTTATGATTTGAAGGCAATTTAATAGGGGGCAATACATAGAGCACCAGTCATCCTCCTGTTTATATGTGACTAGTGTACTGTACTAGATAGAGCATTTGCTTAGTATTCAGCAGTAGTCACTCAGCTTTTTGATGCTACTGACGTGCAGCTATATGGACAATAACCTTTCATGATACACATAACCTTCTATCTGTGGATAGGTATTTGTGGTGTTTTTCATCCTAATTTTATTCTAATGCAAACATCAAACACCACTAAATATCATTTTCTCCATATGATATCACCAGTTTCTGTGCAGTGTTTGGATTGGTGCAGTGATACAAAGCATTGCACAAAATACCCTCATATCATCCCACCAACCAAAGCATTTACTTGTCAGACAGGTTTTTTTCTTCATAGAAAGCTAAAAATTATGAAATCGGACATCTTTCTCATTGCTTTCACTCTGATTTACCACGTTGCATCTGCACTAGTAATAGATCTAAAAAATAGATATTCATCAATGAGTTAAAATATTATTATTATTTAAATATATATAAATATTTAATATTATGGCCTGAAGAACACTACTTAATAACAATAAAATATAATAAAATATAGAGAAAATTAAACCTTCCAGTAGAAAGTCACTACTACTCACCCCTGCGCTGATGTAGAAGTCACCGATGTCTACGCCTCTCTCCAGGTACCAATGACAGCAGCTTTGATGGACCGAATCTCATGTTATTGTGCCTGTTTGTTGTTGTGGTTTTGTGCGGTGTTCCTCCTACTGTTAGTTCTCCTCCTTGACTACTGGCTCCTGCGGCAGATCTTGTTCCCTAGTACTCACTATGCATTTGGTCTGGCAGCACAAGCATAACCAGAAGCTTTGAGACAGAAGGAGGGGGTGGGAGGAAGGAGGGAGGGAGTGATCTGCTTTATCCTTCTAAGGAAAATAGAAAGAATGCAATGGAGGAGGGAATAACAATGCTGCGTATAGGTGTAACTTATGCCAATTAAAACCCAATGTCCCAAGTGGCATATTTTGACATGTTCTAATTGACACATTCAATAGTGTGGTCGGGTTATATTCCTTTATCCTGAGGACTCAATGTAGTCGCTTTGACAAATCAGATATGGTTTGATTTCTTAATTATTAGCTTAAAAAATTCTGAGATGTAGAATATTCTTTAATTGTAAATTAAAGAATGTTGAGATTATAGTATACAGAGCACTGTAGTTCCAACGGTAACATGTACTATACTGTAGTAATGGTATTGTATATGTCATGTGACATTGCAAATTGGGCACTTTAATGTAATGAGTGCTCATAGGGATGTGTGCATATGTAGTGGATTGGCTGCGGAATGTATCCCAGCCATTATGCAAGGTTTTTATAATCTTTCGATTTAAATCCACAAAATTTTTGCATTTCAAAATTCATGAAAACACCACAACGTGTTTGGGGTCTGGAGTAAACCTTTTATTGCTCCTATGTGGCTCCATTTTGGAAGCTGGACAAGACAAATGAGGAGCCAGTTAAATTTGCTAAAAAAAAAAGGGGTCGTTCCAGACCCCAAAATGCGCTATGGTGATTTGACAAATACTGTAAGGTCCCCCTATCCTGTGTGTGCCTGATTTTAATTCCTCTATTCCTACTCCAGCCCAGGCTGAACAAAGATTTTTCTTTTACTATAGTTGTTCTTAAGGATGAGCACAACATTCAACAATCTGTTGAATCTCGTTCATTTCAATTCATTGAAAAAAATACCTGACATTCTCACCCTACGAGCGCTTTTCCCTTTCCTTTTCCTCCTTTTTTTAAAAAGCAGTTAAATAAAATACTGCAAATCATAAAAAAAAAAATCTTGTATTATGTTAGGACCCCTAGGAGCAAATTCATATGGCCCATATACCTATAAAATCTGCATGAATATCCATGGAGAATACATTTTTGTATATGGATTCATTGCAGTTTTTCTGTAATATTATGGCCCCTAATGATGGTGCAGAGACTTTCACACCAAGTGCCATGATTAAAGTTAGGGTTTTTGAACCGCAAGCTCTTGTGTCACCCTCTCCTTCTCATAGACTGTAAGCTCTTGTGTCACCCCCTCATCCTCATAAACTGTAAGCTCTTGTGTCACCCCCCTCCATCCTCATAGACTGTAAGCTCTTGTTCACAACACACCCTCGTCCTCCTAGACTGTAAGCTCTTGTGTCACCCCCTCATCTCATAGACTGTAAGCTCTTGTGTCCCCCCATCCTCATAGACTGTAAGCTCTTGTGTCACCCCCTCACCCTCATAGACTGTAAGCTCTTGTGCCCCCTCCATCCTCATAGACTGTAAGCTCTTGTGAGCAGGGCCCTCACTCCTATTGTTCCATATGACTGTTTGTACTCTGTAATGTAATATTATATTTGTATATGTCCCCTGTGATTTGTAAAGTGCTACAGAATTTGATGCTATATAAATACAAATTATTATTATCTGTGCATGGGACCAAGGAATCAATAAAATACTTGGAGAATCCCTTCAAGTATGGCACCTGTTAATCATTGATGTCAGGCTCCAGGGGTAGTGGATCCTCTGGACCACCGCGGATGAGGACGTAAGCCGACACCTGGGGCTGGAATCTAAGTGGTACCGCCGCAAAGCAGGTTGGACTTGCTGCAGCGTGGTACCACAAAGTCATTCCACAGGTGCGACTTTGTCCACAGTGGCAGCCAAGGCGAGGTACAAAGGTCAGTCCGGGCAGCGGGGGAGCGAAATCAGGAATGGGAACGGGGTCATAACGGGAAATCACAATAACAGCAAGGGGCATGGAACACAGCTTTCTCTAGGGCACAAGGCACGAAGATCCGTCAGGGGACACAGGAAGGGGCTAGAATTTAAACAGAACGGCTGGCCGGCCAGCACCAATTTTTGGCACGCTGGCCCTTTCAATCTCAGGAAGCTGGCGCTTGTGTGCCCTAGGAAGCGGGGGACCGCAGCAGCAAAAAGGGGCAATTGACAGGGTCTTTTTTCAATGATCTATTAAAGGGGTTTTCCCTCAAAAGACACTTTAAATATTTATAAAACGAAGCTACAATGTCTTATTGTATTGGCACATATTCCCCAGAATATTTCTACAGAATTTGATGGCGCTAAATAAATAAATAAAGATTATTATTATTATTATTACAATGTCACTTCTTGCAGCTGTTTCCTTAACTCCTATTCACTTCTACGGGAGTCAACTCTACACTGTATATGTAGAATCCCAACCTGTCTGTATTTGCAGAAAATCTACAATGTTTCTGTTCCCTCTGTGTCTATTGTTCTGATCCTCTGTATGATGAAACCAGCTTAACCTATCAGTAATTTTTCCCACTTGGCTTTCCTCCCTTTCAAGACTTCATATCCATAATAGAGTAAAACATGATGTAAACCAACACATCAAAGTCCTGTATAAAATATACAAAATAACAAAACCAAGGATAAAGAGGGTGTTCAGAGATTATAATCTAACGTGAGAAAAACAAAAGAAACATAAGGTTGGGCAGAATTGGGGACAGGATGTCTGAAAGTGTTTGGGTTGGAAAAAGATTTGCTAGCACATAAATGAAAGGAAGTTACAATGAGGTTTGGTTAGTTTTTTTGAATACAGTTTCATTGACCGATGTAATGCATAGAAGATGATGGAAAGTTTGATGGAATGAATGAGAGGGGCAGCAGCCTGTGGAAGATCCAGGCTCAGTTTACCCATTGAGTTTCAATTATTGTTTTCCAATGCATTTTTATTGTATAGTCACTAAACATGGAACAATGGGTACACAGTGTCTTTTTTTAAATACATTTTTAACAGTGTTGTCAGCTCATAATAGATTGCAATGAAATTTAAGTATTTTGTTTTACACAGAATGTGTTACAAACTATAGCCTCCCTTAAGTCATTAACATTTGTACAAATACTGTAGAATAGAATATGTGGTCAGACCTCCACAATTGTCTCCCATTATCTTGTGTCACAAACAAACTTCAACCATCCTACCATTATCTCACTACTAAAAGTCTAACATGTTATCAGCAACCAAATACAGAGCCCAATCCAATATGTATGTGCAAAATTATAATCATGTTGCTCCCTTGGTTACATATACTCTGCTTTTTCTTGTCCCAGTTTTGTTTTACTCCTCAGGACCAGATTAAATTGTAGACTTAGTTTTTGAAAAGTTTTTTTTAGCTCCTTATTAAGCATTTAGTAATGAATGTGGGTTCAGTACATATTTATTTTCTTGGAAGAGAATCCCAACATCCCTTTTATATTCACTTTATTTCTAGATCTTTTTCTACTTTTAATTCAGAATAAAGAAATATGTCTCTATGCCAGTACATAAATACAAATAAATAAATATATATATATAATAAATACATTATACATATAATGTATACATTATATATCCCTAAGGGTGCCTCAAAAATGCATGTGTTTCCATGTTACTATGAGTTTGGCTGCTTCAAAGCACCAAAAGTATAGTAACATTGAACGCCACATGTGAATGCAACCTGAAAATGTAATTAAAATGTGTAAAATTACGCAGTTGGTATAGCCAATACATACATTACATTACATTACATACAAACAATCCATACATTACCTTAAACACAGTATTAACAGTGAAGGCATAAATAAAAACAGGGGGGGGGTGCAAAATTATGACGCCGCTTGTGAATCTGACAATTTTCCAGCGTATCTTGTTTTTTTGTGCAATATTTGCCGCACAATTAGACCAACTAAAAGCGTTCTCTTTTTTTTAAATCACATAGATTTTGACGTGATATTGTATTACAAACAGACAAGTAGACATACATTGCATTCTAGTCACTGGAGTGTACATTGTAAGGAGACATAGTTGGATACGGCCTAGTAAGGGCTTCTACAGTCCTCAAGTACAGAAGTCCAGAGGGAATTTTCCAAGCGTATAATTCCAGATTAAAGAAATGCAATGGCAAAAACATCCCCCCTCCCCTACCTCCCAAACAACCCATCCCCAAAGCCTTGTGTTAACCAGATGTTAGCCATGGTCACTGGGCCTGCAGTCCTATCAGTCACATTCTAGTTTTGTCCTTTACCATCTGCACATCTCATCCTTCCCAACCCCATATACGTTAGTAGCACATGGACTCTCCTTTTTCCTGTCTCTGTAAGCTCAGCAACCAGAATCCAATTTATTTATTTGGTGGTACTGGATCTCATCATTAATGAATAATCTGTAATTTAGCACCCAACAACTATAAACTGATGCACTGCCTGCCAACCACAGCCCACAGGGTGTCTTGTAGGTTTACAATATAATAACTTGATATGAGACCTCAACCACAAAATTTGATGTAGTGTCCCTAAGTATAAAGGGTTAAAGTATTGTTTGTACTGTATTGTATGATGTTTACACAGTTTACTGCTGTAATATTGTGACTAAGCACTTTTTACAATGTATCGGCAATATACCTTTACTGCAAAGCTGACGCTTAGATCTCTTACACAGTAAAGTAATGTGGAAAGTTTTAGCAGTTGGAATGGATAAGGGAAGGGTTCGCCCCTAGGGAGCGAGCGGCTGTGTGTTACAGTTCTGTGGTTCCAGTCAGTTAGACACAGACAGCAGCTCTGTCATCACCCGCAGGAGCAGTACCTATACTGGCATCTTCATAACATAGAGACCCGCTCACAAAGGGTTAACAACAAAAAGCCACTGAAAGGTAAGAGACCATGAACCCAATTTAGACCCACTGTCCTGTATTAAAAGCTATCGGTATTCAAGTCAGGAAAGTGGCTTTCGGAAGTTTAATGTAATCATTGTAGCCACTAAGCTTTAAAAGACTGTCCCATAACGCACCCTTGTTACCTGTAGGGCATGAGGAAGCCTCTTTTTGCTTCCTGTAGACAGTGTACAGTATTCGGAAGCATCCAATAGGGGTGCGTTTGTCCTCTCCTCCAATTTTGGGATGTAAAAAGAAATGGCGCTGGCTTGCTCGGGATGGCGTTGTTTTTGTTAGAGGATGAGGGTAGTGATAAAGAGATACAGAGGTATTTAATAGATTCTAGGTCAAGGACTTTAGGAGGTCTCCTTATCCTCCAAAGAAACGCATCTGTGAACTGTGTCCTATAAATCGACCAATTGAGACCGTTTTTGATTTTATCAGGTTTTACTTCTTTCAAATATATACATGTATTTTACATCATTTACATTTTCGTTTACGTTTTGTTTACATTTTATAGAGATAATGTTTACATATTTGATAATACGTTGCCATTTAGACCTGAGATAAATACTTAATCTTAAATCATTAATATGTATATTTGACTATTGCAAAGTTTATATAATATGTACTATATAGCAACTTCCGGCCAACAGGGTATAAATACCTTGGAGACGTGTATCGTATACGTCTGAGGAAGAGGGCGTGGCCCTCGAAACGTCACAACAGGTGGACGATACCACTCTGTCCAACAGTCAGAGACATGGTAGTCTCAGCCCTGGAGCCTTTGAACACGTGAGTGCTGCAAAAAAACTGCCAGAACGCCAAACAAGGTGAACTTTTCCATTATTTAAAAGTGACAGCACACTCACTAGGTTGTACATTTACTAGCCGAGGAATTAACTTTGTATATAAGAAGAATATGAAATGAAATGATGTAAAATACATGTATATATTTGAAAGAAGTAAAACCTGATAAAATCAAAAACGGTCTCAATTGGTCGATTTATAGGACACAGTTCACAGATGAGTTGTTTTTGTTAGAAAAAACTCTTTTATTTAAACCATGAACGGCAATAAAACTGTTTCACAATAAAACATTTTATTCAAGAGGAGTTGTGCCCAACCCTAAAAGGTGAGTGTATCATTACACCATCAATATTCAATTTCTCAAGGGCAATATACCATAGGAGCGCTCTCTGTCTCTCCACTCTATCTTTGTATCTTTTTGCTACCTCAGGGGCCTCAGTTACAGCCAGAAAATAAGCTTTTAAAAATATTCAAATGAGAGGCGCTCAGGGTGCCGTCCGACGAGCTCCTCCTGGCTCCTCCGAGACCTAATTTATGCACACACCCCACCTCATTGTTATTTGGCGCTCCCATGTCTCTCTGTGGCCAGGCTGCCAGTAATGTCACCCGGTTGTCTGGAATTCTGCTTGATTTCTTGCGCAGCTGCCCAGGATACCTGCAAGCCGCGTAAGATAGAAGATCTCGCGCCTGCTCAAGAATTTCAGACAGCCAGGTGACGTCACCGGCTGTCTGGCCGAGGAGAGACGTGGGAGCGTTGAATAATAATGAGGCGGTGGATGTGCATAAATTAGGTCTCGGAGGAGCCAGGAGGCGCTCGTCGGACGGAACCTTGAGTGCCTCCGGCTCATTTGACTATTTTTAAAAGCTTATTTTAGATACGAACCAGTTGATCAAAGGATATCTTATATTTTCTCGAATTATCATGTTATCGGTTTCCCAAGGCAGTGCTGAACTAAAGGCTTGGGTTAAATCACTGCTGATCTGGAAGGGTTATGGCCAGCCCTCATATGGGAAAATATGTACAGTAACTTAAAAATTTAAAAAGTAAAACTATTTTGGGAAAAAATACTAAATTAACAACAGGATACAGCATCTGCTTCTGATTTATGGGACCCAGGCCATTCGCTAAAGTAACAATTACGAAGTTTCCAACCAACATCTATCCTGTAGTGTTATACTTACTGATGTATAAAATGTAGTGGTAATCACCCCATGTGTCTTAGGGGGTGTGGAGGCCCCTCTACTATAAACAGGACTATGGGACTATAAATAGGAAATATTAGTCTGTGATAAAAAAAACATAATTGCATTTTACAGAGAGATGTTTCCATTTTATGCTAATTCTATACAAAATTAGTAAAATAGTAATAGTTTAGCGAATAGTTTATGTTCTGATCTTGTGTGGCATAGGCTTTTTTCGGCCTTCTTAGACATCAGGCGTCAGATTTATAAGGGTTATAAGGGTCTTAGACACCAGGCGTCAGATTTATACTTGTACACCTGAAAACGAGCATATAAGCCCTGAAATATGTGCAATTCCTTGCACACTGCCTAATTTCCCCTCAATGCCACTTGGTATGGAGAGGTGAGAAGGGGGCAGAGGCACCAGCTATAGTGCAGGACCTGCTGTGCAACTGCCCTCTGGTGTGATAATTCTGGCGTGGAGGGGCGGCATGGATTACATCATATTCTAGTGCACCTAGCGCCACCGTATGATAAAACTCCACCCCAGGGCCAAGTTAAGTCCGCTAAGTGTGCAAACCCATAGCTATACATGGATTTACCTGTAACACAACCTATGTAATTGCTTCAGTTCCCAGATATGGATACTGATTCATTCAAGTCTATGAGGGAATGTACAGATTTGTATTATTTATAGGATGTTTGCATTCTGGCTGTTTTCTGGCAACGTTTTGCCCATATCAGTGGTTCAGTCCCGGACTGGAACTGGAAATTAAACATTAGTGGTTGAGTAATACAATAATGTGACCAAATGTATGGCCACCCCCCTGGCTCTGTGACTGCCTTATCCTCTTATATGGAGATGCAGATACAAGATTTGTGGCTGCTTGTATCTTTTCTTGTGCTAAACACATTTTTGGCACATTTACTTACACATCCGGTGGAGTTCACCTAAAGTGTATTGTCCGACGAGAATGCAATGTGGCGCGATTCACTACGATCATGCGCCCGATATCCTGCATGTGTCGCTTCCCTGCTCAAGTCAGACGGAGTGCACCTCTTCTTCATGGCGATTGTAAGTGCTTGGGCTGGCACCACAATTCGAATGTTAAATCTTGCAATCCGATCGCGTGCGACACAATCCCCTGTTAACTACCTGTCACAGCCATGCAATCCCCTAAAAGGTTGGAAAATCCGACAAAAGTGCGGACGTGAACCCTTAGTAAATAAGCACCATTGCGCCATAGTCGGGGCAGTTTGTAAAGTGGAGACATAGGCCCACATTTATTAAAGCGCTTGCGCCAGTTTTCTGTCTGACTTTGCACTAGAAAGAATGTGCAAATTCCCTGCAAATGTATTTATAAAGTGTCTGCACTACGCCCGACACGCCACAAAGTTCTGCACATAATAGAGCATTCTGGTACAGAGTCGGACCGTTCGCCACATTTATTACCGCAACTCGACAGAATTGTGTTGCATGCCCTATTTTAAAGGTGCAACAAAAAAAGTGGGTCCACACTTCCCGAGCTGTGCAGGGAGAACCAGATTAATGAAGACTGTGCACCACTTTTCATGAATCTGGCGCATTCTGCACATTCCACAGGCAAATTTAACTTTGTACTAGTTTTGATAAATGTGGGTTATAGTGTATTGTACAAGTGATACTTGTATGAGGTCAAAAATCTATCATACATTGACATAAACACCCTCCCAGTAACTCAAGCCCCATGTGTTAAAATCCTTTGTTTCTCAAAATTCTAAAAAATATTAATTGTCAAAATGCTCCAATGAAGTCATGCTTAGAAAATGCGTAAATCTGTATAATCCAGGTAGAGGAGCTTATGGCACAGTCTGAGTCTGAGAGTCATTCCATTACAACACAAAACTTTATAAACAGGTGAATGTAATTAAAATACTGAAAAGACTTCACTTGCTGTCGGCATAATTATACTGCAGTCATACAAAACCTTACTGTGGATCTATGTCTCGCCAGACGTGTCCAGTAACTCCATGTTCATAGGGCAGTCTCATCCAGTTCTCTGTGCTAATGAGTAGCTTCAAGCATATCCTGTCACTCAGACTGGCTTCAACTAGCAACTTCTTACATGCACTATGAGAAAATCACCAAAGCGTAACAACTTTTTATTAATTGGGTGTGTTATTAACTTTAATTTAAAAAAAACAAAAACAAAGCAGATACCTGGTCATTAAAACGTCTTAAAACTAGGAGTATACAATTACAGATGAACACCACATAACAATGGTCCAATGGCCTTGATTGGTTGATCATCAGTAAGTGTGACCAGTACCGCCATAGAAGATGTGCATTAGCGCAGTGTGAACATGAAAATACACCAGCAATGACCTTACCTTACCTACTCTTTGGGAAAGCTATAAAGTCACTTGAAACCTATAATTCTACTGTGAAAAAAGATTATTTACAAGTAGGAAACATTTACTTAACAATTTTCCAGAGAATGAATGTCCCAGAAAACTTACAACAAGGTCAGACCCTGCATTGCAAAAAAAAAAAAAAAAGACAAAAACTACATCTCAGACTTTGTGGGCCTTGCATAAGCTTGTTACAAAAATTTAAGTTTATGGCAATGATTCTTTTTATTTAATCATATCTTTATTACGCCAATACCAGTTACTGAGGGACCTTCAGGAACTCGTAGGCACCAGGGCCTGGGTGTGACTGCTACCTCTCCTCCACTATAGCTACACCATAACCTTTATTTATATAGCGCCATCATATTCCGTAGAGCTTTACAAATCATAGGAAACATATACAAATAAAATAGTACATTACAGAGTACATCCATGTGGAACAATAGGAATGAGGATGAGGGGGTGACACAAGAGCTTACAGTCTATGAGGATGAGGGGGTGACACAAGAGCTTACAGTCTAGGAGCATGAGGGGGTGATACAAGAGCTTACAGTCTATGAGGATGAGGGGGTGACACAACAGCTTACAGTCTAGGAGGATGAGGGGGTGATACAAGAGCTTACAGTCTATGAGGATGAGGGGGTGGCACAAGAGCTTACAGCCTATGAGGATGAGGGGTGCCACAAGAGCTTACAGTCTATGAGGATGAGGGGGTGACACAAGAGCTTACAGTCTGGGGGGTGATTTTAAACTTTTTACTTTAATTATTTCAGACCCTCTAGGGTACTTTTAAACCCTGCAGGGTCTGATTGCTTATACTATAATACTACTGTATTGTAGTATATAGCATTTTACTGATCTCTAATAGCGTGTCTTCAACAGGCTATTGGAAATCATCATACATGGCAAGCCTACGAGATAGCAGCAGCAATGTTGGGTGCCATGGTGGAGTTCAACCGCAGCAGTAACAGGTGGGTGTCAGCTGTATTGTACAGCTGACACTCGCTGCGTATGGAGAGAACTCAGCCTGTCTGCTTTCTATACAACCCCCGCAGTACCAGGACGTTATAGTACGTGCTGGTGCGTGAAGGGGTTAATGATGATGCATTCTATATGGACATGTCAAATATAGGCATGTATTAATCTTTTAAAACTATAGGAACACTTATTTTGATGATAAAACTATAGGAAACTTTAGGCCGTGGCGCTTCTCATAATGTTTAATGGGGGATAAATGGATGACGTACTTTTTTTTTTTTTTAATAAGTGTTAACACATTGTAATATTTGCTTTTCCCAATTTATTCCCAGTTATGTTTGACACTTGGTTTAGTTTGTATTATACAAAAACGTTAAGAATTCTCGTGTTCTTGTCTCTGCAGCCAGTAGAACCTATAAAACGCCTGCCAAGATCCCACTGTTTATCGGCTCTTGTAGCACCGGTCTTTCAGGAGGTGAGAGACTCTGCTTTATGGAATGACTTGCCATTACTGGCCACTTAAGTGTATCATTTATACAGTATGTGATGCTTCATTCTTCTAAAATAAAGCCTATAATGCTAAACTAGGAGACATTCCCAGGCTTGTTAACCTGTCGATAACTTGGTGACTCAAGGTGAAATCTGTATATGGCTTCTATACACCCTATGCTGTTCATATATTGCAGTGATCATTCATTTTATGGTTTAATTCACCCCTATGCGTTGTGGCTCTCTGAGCGCTGTATACTTTATACTGGCCTGGACTGGTGGTCGGAACATGAATGTGTCCCCCTGGGAGGAGATATAGATGGGCTACTATGCAACTCTTTGTAGTGTTACCGACTGTAAATTAAGGGATCACCAGAAAATTGCCTACTTTTTTAATGCATATTTAAAAATGTTTTTTCTAGCTGAAGGAGCAGCGCTGCGCTGGCGCATTTGGATCCGTACAGGAACTAGAGAACGCCTTCAGCTTAGCGGAAGAGTCCAGCCCTGGAATCACAGACCAGCTCATTTCTCACTTGGTTCAGCGTGTGCAAAGGTAAAAGATGTCACAAGATCCCGTACACACAGGATCAGCCCGATTCTTGTGTATTACAATTCACACCCAATTATTCTTTACAAGGTGGAAAATGCTGCAGATGTCATTGTGTACCTATATACCATGGACTTCTCCTCCAGACGATGAGGGATGTGATACTATTCAGAACATATATTAGTTATAACCAAACAAAACCAACTCTTGTGACACTTGGCTGCTGTGAAAAAAAAAAAGAATCGGTCATTTGTTTTTCCCGTGAATGTTTAGAACCTGTAGATAGTGAAAGTGTGTTTTGACATTTAAAGCGCAGATAAGTGGGTAGTCGCATGGGTCAGCCGGGTTCCGATGTCCCTTCCAACGAAAGATAGGCTTCTATTTGTAGATCGCTATAGAATATGATTGTGCTGTATAAATAGAGATGATTGTCCCTTAAGCACCGGGCAAATTTGGGCCTTTAACAGACCCATGAAGTGATACTTCACTTGCAGCCACTAAACTTGACTCATATCTGCTATTTTTACATGGTTTTGGAGGGGATTTTTATTTTCTTAAGTACACAGGAGAAATTTCAGATAAGAGGGAATTCTAGAAAGAACATTTCATAAGAACTTGAGTCCCTTTAAAGGGAACCTGTCAGGTACTTTTTACTTAAAGGGCGTTTCAGCAAGTATGGATGTTGTCCCCTATCCTTTTAAAGGACTTGGCTGATTAGTGAGGGTCTAACTGCTGAGAACCCCTGGCAATTTAAAAAACAGAGGCCCCGTTTTCATTAATGAGTGGAGCAGCAGGTTGCACATGTGTCCTGCCTCTTTGCTCAAAATTATGGGAGTGTCAGATATTACTGAGCACTAGTCCCATACACTTTCTAAGTTCAGTACCAGAGTACTGTGATCTGCAGTTTTCAAAGTCCAGTTCTGATGATTGGAGCCGCTGAAAAGTATGCTCGACCTGTGCCGATTGTTGATTAGGACCCTAGGGCTGTCCATAGTCTGTCTACGAACTGTAGCTTGGTACTAGTATAACCTGCTTCATGGGCAAAAAAAAAAGTGTTATACCTCTTGGAAGAAAGCAAAGTAAAAACCATATAGGTTTTATTCTGCAAAATTTGTAAAACCTATGCCAATATTTCTATATTTTTTTTTTTCTTAACCGTACTGACCCAGGTTATACCTAATACAGGCGGTCCCCAACTTTTTTTTTTTTTTAAAAGTCTTACATACGACCCCTAGTTACAAACTGACCTCTGGATGTTGGTATTTTACTGTACCCTAGGCTACAATAAACAGCTATAACCGTTATCAATGGTGTCTGAAATTAAGCTTTATTGTTAATCCTGATTCTTTTGAAACCCCAAAAGTTTTAAAATCCAATAGTCAAAGAGACCAATAAAAATTTTGGCTGGGGTTACAATTATAAAATATAAAGTTCCGACTTGTATACAAATTCAACTTAAGAACAAACCTATCTTGTACGCAAACCCTCTCCATGCATCGGGACTTGGCGTGTGCCGTAATAGTACCGGGAAGGGGTTAAAAGCGTATAAAGCAACACATGGCAGATTACATAAAAGGGACTGTGCCTTAAAGGGAACCTGTCATCAGAACTACCATTATGTTGTCAAGCACCTGAACACCTTCCAGATCTTGTTTCTGTTGTTACCCAGTGTGTTGGTATCATCTAGTAAAATCAGCATTGAGGTGAGAAGTAAATTGGTTGTATAAAGTCAAGGAGGAGGAGAATAACACTGAAGTCAAGTTTCGTCTTCTTCAGAAAGCCGCCTTCAGGAGGCGTTCAGAGCTCCGCACCTTGACTTCAGTGTTAAACTCTCTGCCTCTGACTCTGAGCCATGAAATCATACCACCAAAAATTTTTGGAAAAATACTAAAAAGTTATTCATACATGACATACTAGACAAATAGATTTTATTAAAGAAAATAGACAGCAATACAACACCAACAATACAAATTTAAAAACAGAGAGTGCCAAATGGTTACAAAGTCATAAATCAGTTGAAAGAGTAAAAACTGGTACGTGCAACATGGTATCAATCAAAGCCTGAGTAGAGATCACATAAAAGGAAAAGCCTTATACCTCGTATGGAGCTAGCAAAATTACCTAAACCAGTAAGACGGCACACGCTGTACACCCCGACACGTGTTTCGCAGTCAGCTTTTTCAAGGGGAGTGTCACTGAGCCATGAAAGTAACAAAAACTAAAAGGTGTTGCACTGCTTGACAATATACTGGTAGTAGTTAATTAGGCCAATCGCTGATGACAGGTTCCCTTTGGTAATACAGTGCGTGTGATCTGAAGGGGATAAGCATGCAGTGCCAAATAACACTTTCTATGGTCCTCTCATGAAGACCCTACTTGTGTAAAGCATGCTGCCAGATGTCCTCCCATTCTAGGCCAAGTTCCTTTAGTAGATGCCATGCATGTGCAGCATTCTGTATTATGGGAATAAAGAACCGCGCATCCCTTCCCATCGGAGAATGATCCTGTGTGTAGTCTGAGGTTACTGATTAACTTACAAGGACCTCTATAGTGACGTTATAGGGCAGATTTTTCAAATGTCTGAAAGTCAGAATATTTTTAGTTGCCCATGGCAACCAATCACAGCTCAGCTTTAAAATATGCATGAACATTGGTAAAATGAAAGCTGAGCTCTGATTGGTTGCCATGGGCAACTAGAAATATTCTGACTTTCAGACACCTGATAAATGGGGCTCTATGTGTTTGACTTGGCAGAGGTCCTGTAGAGGGAAACCATTTTTCCTGAACGAACTGCAGGAGGTCTCGGGGTCTATAGGAGTCGGATCAAGGCTCTAATAAACCTTCGTTGACTGATGGACCTCTACTTCACACCGGGAACTCTACATGATAGGAGCTCAGCACAGAAGCTTGTGTAAAAGGGAAGTACTTATTGATCTGCTTCTTGAGGAACACTATCATTAGATCTTGCCCCATTATACTCTTTGCCCCCTTCAGGTAGGATATAAAATATCCTTTCCATCATTTATGTTACATCTCACCCCTTTACCTTAAATTAAAAATAAAAAAAAATCCTCCTCTAAAGTCATATGCAAATGAGCTGAGAAGAGTCACTTTTAGAGACTGGAAGCAGAATGTCACTTTAGACACCCCGATCTTGGGCTCTATCGTACTTCATTACACACAGATGCATAAAATGCATAGTATGAACTGGGCTTTCCCCTTTCTCTTTCTAGGTTTTCCTCTGCATCATGAGACCACAACATTGGTGCTCCACGTTTTCCCTCTTCGTGTCCTAGCCTGGACCAGGACTACACTGTGAATGAGGACATGACCCATGTGGCATTACTTTAAGTGTATTATTCTTTATTTTTATTGTAACATACAAAAATGTTTACTGATATTTCTCATCAACCCGTCATGTAAAAAATAAACTGACATTTCATACATAAATATGACCTGTTTGTTGTAAAATTTTTAGATTTTCTGCTTTATTTGCAATAATGAGAGTATTCTTTAAACCTGCTGAATAATGATATGTTCTAAGTGTAACAAACACACGATACAGCGATACAGGCAAGAAATGGGATTTTTAGTACAAGAGCAGCACAAATTTTAGTTTCTGGATTTAAATCTTCATTCTTTAAAGATTACCTGAAATGTAGATGTATTAATAATAATATTCCTATATTATCTGCTATGTAGACATGTGATCCCGGCAAAATAAGGTTGCGCTCAGACAGTGTGGTTGTGTGTAATAAAGAGTTGGATTAGAAAAAAATACATTTATTACTCACCTCACAATTATTCTAATTTACAAAAGTTCTGTACAATAATAAGCTATGAGACTGTATGGGATCCCAGTACTGATTATTTCACGTATAACACAGAAGAGCAGTAGATCCGAGGAAGTGAATGACAAATTTATTGTTTCAGTCTCTAGTAAGATATGTTTGGCCCCGGTTCTGACGGATCATGGACATTCCATTCTAGGCAGCTGTAGAAGACCTGCTTATGTTCTTATGTATACATTTCCTGTTGTCATTAGTGTCATGAGATCAATCAATAATGACGCCATCCTCCGCAAAGTGTCCGATCTTCCCTGGAGAGCTCACTCCACGCCTGATCACTTCCATCCACCTGGTGATACAGAACAAAGAGCAGACGTTACCAGACAACCTTATGATCATGAGAAGACGGGTGCACGGTCACCACTGATTAATGAAATAACTAATTTAGATTGTTTCACAAGAATCCTGCAGTGAAATACATCCTCCTATCAATAGAAGTTTCCACTCAGAATCCGAAGAAAAATGGGTCACGTTTCCCACAATTCAACCAAGAGGAAGCATTTTCACACATATTTTTTCAGTGTAAACTACATCTTTGACTATAGAGGCTAATTTTTTCATTTTTTTTTTTTGCGGATAGCATATGGACCCATTGATTTCTATGAGCCTGTTCACATGTTTGGTTTTTTTTTACCCCATAGATGTGCAGCATTGGACGGCGCATAGATGACATCCCTATGTAGTCTGTTTTGTTAGGCAACCAACTGGGCATAACGGAAAATAGAATAGAACTCCATCAGTTTTGTGTGGATACAATACAAACTGCACACGGATAATCACACGGCCACATCTTTCTTGCAGACACAATAGACGCTCGCATCTGAGGAGTTTTTCAGGCTGTTTTTTTTTTAAATTACAATCTTTATCATTACATTTATTAATAATTAGATGCGCAATGGTTGCGTAAGCAAGAAATAGAACCACATATGTTCAGCGCTGTTCATATTATATAAAAAGTATCCTAACTGAAGGGACAAGGTGTTGAATAATGCAGATTGGTAAAGGTGAAATCGGTTACTAAATCTACATTTATTTTTGTTTTGCACAATTTGTACAAAATCCTATAAGTGAACAAATGGCGTTTGAACGCGCTTTTGGCCCGTTTTTCAAGCAGTCTGTTAAAAACGCATGTGTTTTTGACCAGTTTCAATTAAGATAATTGGTCAAACCTTTCAAAAAAACGCATGCGTTGAACGCATACAAAACGCCACATGTGCCATCACCCTAGGGATGCGGTCACACGCCGGTTTTTTAAAAAGCATTGGAATAGCTAAAGAGTGATTTGCCTAATTAAACAGCTGTTAACACTTGTTTACAAAACGCAAATGTTACCTCATGTGCTAATGAAAACGTTAACAATGTGTTAAAGGTTGCGTTTTGTAAACACGTGTTAACAGCTGTTTAATTAAGTAAATCACTCTTCAGCTATTGCAATGTGTTTTTAAACGCATGTGTTAAACGTGACATGTGACCGCACCCTAAGGCTTCATCCACTGTATAGTGGTCATGCAGAGTTATTGCAGTTCAGCTCCATTCACTTGAGTAGGAGTAGAGCTGCAGTGCTCCAGCCTTCTGCTTCTATAATTTGTAATATTAAAAACAACAACATACCTCCTCCATGTATACTCGCTGTCGGCTCTGAAGAAGTATACATGGGATTTGAAGTGCAGTTTGAACACGTGGTGACAGGTGACGGGATCGGAGAAGGACGGGACGCTTACAGTGTACCCCAGCAGCGGCAATGAGGCAAGAGGAGCTTCTTCCTGCAAATATATACATTACTTCACACAATAATAGACACAGAGCAGCCACTCAGGGTGCGGTCACACATTGCAGTTAAAACTGCAATCCAATTAGTTTTGGGTTGGTTTTAGGTGGTATTACTTATTTTAACAAGTGAAAGACATCAAATCAACAGGTGAATGACATTTGTGGAACAGCTTTCTCCTTCAAAATCAAATTAACTTGTTCAGTTCATGTTTTTACCTGAGTGAAGTTGGCCCCCCCACCTTGTTCAAATCAAACAAAATTGGTGTCAAACGTTTGTGCTGGTTTGTGCAGCAGAAATTTTTGTTTGTGCTGCTATCGTTTTTGAGATTTTAATGAATGTTTCCAGAGGTCATCAGAGGTCAACCAGCCTCCCCACATTGCCCAAATGAAACAAAACTGGGACCGAACAATTCTGCTACGTTTGTGCTGCTCAAATTTTTGTTTGTGCTGCTTTTGTTTTGAATATATGAACAAAAAATTAAAGTTCAAAAGTTCAAGCAGCCCCCCCACATTAACCGAATCAAACAAAACTTGATTTGAACAAGGTGGGGGGGCAACTTCACTCAGGTCATGTTTTTCACCTGTGAAATTGACAAAACTGCACCTAAAACCACCTCAAAACTGATTGCGATGCAGTTTTAACTGCAACGTGTGACCGCACCCTCACATTGCAAATAATAATTATATTGCTGTGATTTAGATGAACCATAAGATCAGAATTAATCGATCCTGGATGCCAAGAAGGTCCTTCATCAGATTATGGTCATCACCATGTTTACAGGCATCAGTGACAGACAGTTGTTGGGAAAATAATTTCCCCATGTGGCAAGATCACGGGAATAAAAATAGTAATAAATAATAATAATACAGTTAGTGGGTGACAAGAGAAGCGCAGCAACTTGCCCTAAGACCATGGCCTGCTGTACTCGACACACCACCTTCTTGGTGTCTTCTGTTGTCATGGTCTTGTTTTTTTTTTTTTTACTTTAATTTGTTTATGTAAATCTATGGCCATTGCTTCAGTTTGCAGATTTTATATATTTAATTTTTTTTTAATTCAAATGAGTTGAACCTAAACTTCCAAAACACACAGATCATCAACTTTAAAGTAAAAACTATGGGCACAGTATTTTTCCAGTATTTTTGTGTTGCCTCACGTATTCAATGAGCGTCATCCTATACAGTACCAGTACATGACAAGATCTATAGTATTTTTTCATTTTTTTTTTTACACAAACAATTCTAACGAGCAAGCTCGCTACTTTTTTTTTCTTTACCTGGTGAGTTTTGTAAAAGTAAAGGCAGAAATTAGTGAAGATCACCCACAGCCGCTGCCAGCCGTTGCTGTTCTTAAACTTCCGAAGCAAATAACCAGAGAGCTGATTCTGGAGAGGAGACCCAAATACACTATTATACACACAAGGTGGGAGACACAGGATAGAATATTTTTAGTTGCCCATGGCAACCAATCACAGCTCAGCTTTAAAATATGCATGAACATTGGTAAAATGAAAGCTGAGCTCTGATTGGTTGCCATGGGCAACTAGAAATATTCTGACTTTCAGACACCTGATAAATGGGGCTCTATGTGTTTGACTTGGCAGAGGTCCTGTAGAGGGAAACCATTTTTCCACCACGTTCCATGACGGCCCCCACCTGGAGGATGCTCCTATATCCTGTAGGGACAGGAAGTGCAAGAGATAAAAAGCTCCTCCCTAGCACCCAACACCAGTGTCTCCTGTCCCTACGGGATATAGGATGCAAGAGAGTCTCCTTATGGAGACACAAGAATTTTTAAACTTTTTACTTTTTACCTTTTATTTTTTGCTGAGTTCCGCCTCCACAACCGAGTGGAGGGGAACAAAAACACCTCCTTCCCACCCCCCGCATCATCCGGCCCATCCAGCGGTCCCGGGAGACTAATGCTGGGCCGGATATGGGGGGGCAAGCAGGCAGATTGAAATACCTGCTCGTTGGAGCCTTTTTTCTGTTTGGGGACCGGCGTTCGAGCGGGCGCCGGTCCTCGGCAGGTGGAGGGTTCTGGCGACCAGCAGGTGATGGTGGCGCACGCGCGTCTCTGGTGCATGGTTCCGGAGTGGCCACGTACCGGAAGTCGGGCCGCGTCGCGTCATCACGATGACGCGACTTCCGGTAAGCGCGTCACCAGGGTCACGTCATCAGAGGCGGACCCGAAGGCCCGGCTCCGTGGACTCGTGCTCAGTCCAGGAGCCCGATCACTTCCGGTCACACCGGAAGGGGGAGGAGGGACGTGCCTCTCCAGACGCGCCAGAAATTTCTTATAGCGTCCCTGGAGAAGCCTATCTTGGGTGGCTCGGATACTTCCAGCAAACATGGCTGACGACGCATCAAACCTGTTCCAGGTCCTGGTACCCGTAAGTACAAGCCCTGGGCTGACCGCTCTCTCTCTCACCATACATTTCATACGGGGGGTGATTTTAAACTTTTTACTTTAATTATTTCAGACCCTCTAGGGTACTTTTAAACCCTGCAGGGTCTGATTGCTTATACTATAATACTACTGTATTGTAGTATATAGCATTTTACTGATCTCTAATAGCGTGTCTTCAACAGGCTATTGGAAATCATCATACATGGCAAGCCTACGAGATAGCAGCAGCAATGTTGGGTGCCATGGTGGAGTTCAACCGCAGCAGTAACAGGTGGGTGTCAGCTGTATTGTACAGCTGACACTCGCTGCGTATGGAGAGAACTCAGCCTGTCTGCTTTCTATACAACCCCCGCAGTACCAGGACGTTATAGTACGTGCTGGTGCGTGAAGGGGTTAATGATGATGCATTCTATATGGACATGTCAAATATAGGCATGTATTAATCTTTTAAAACTATAGGAACACTTATTTTGATGATAAAACTATAGGAAACTTTAGGCCGTGGCGCTTCTCATAATGTTTAATGGGGGATAAATGGATGACGTACTTTTTTTTTTTTTTAATAAGTGTTAACACATTGTAATATTTGCTTTTCCCAATTTATTCCCAGTTATGTTTGACACTTGGTTTAGTTTGTATTATACAAAAACGTTAAGAATTCTCGTGTTCTTGTCTCTGCAGCCAGTAGAACCTATAAAACGCCTGCCAAGATCCCACTGTTTATCGGCTCTTGTAGCACCGGTCTTTCAGGAGGTGAGAGACTCTGCTTTATGGAATGACTTGCCATTACTGGCCACTTAAGTGTATCATTTATACAGTATGTGATGCTTCATTCTTCTAAAATAAAGCCTATAATGCTAAACTAGGAGACATTCCCAGGCTTGTTAACCTGTCGATAACTTGGTGACTCAAGGTGAAATCTGTATATGGCTTCTATACACCCTATGCTGTTCATATATTGCAGTGATCATTCATTTTATGGTTTAATTCACCCCTATGCGTTGTGGCTCTCTGAGCGCTGTATACTTTATACTGGCCTGGACTGGTGGTCGGAACATGAATGTGTCCCCCTGGGAGGAGATATAGATGGGCTACTATGCAACTCTTTGTAGTGTTACCGACTGTAAATTAAGGGATCACCAGAAAATTGCCTACTTTTTTAATGCATATTTAAAAATGTTTTTTCTAGCTGAAGGAGCAGCGCTGCGCTGGCGCATTTGGATCCGTACAGGAACTAGAGAACGCCTTCAGCTTAGCGGAAGAGTCCAGCCCTGGAATCACAGACCAGCTCATTTCTCACTTGGTTCAGCGTGTGCAAAGGTAAAAGATGTCACAAGATCCCGTACACACAGGATCAGCCCGATTCTTGTGTATTACAATTCACACCCAATTATTCTTTACAAGGTGGAAAATGCTGCAGATGTCATTGTGTACCTATATACCATGGACTTCTCCTCCAGACGATGAGGGATGTGATACTATTCAGAACATATATTAGTTATAACCAAACAAAACCAACTCTTGTGACACTTGGCTGCTGTGAAAAAAAAAAAGAATCGGTCATTTGTTTTTCCCGTGAATGTTTAGAACCTGTAGATAGTGAAAGTGTGTTTTGACATTTAAAGCGCAGATAAGTGGGTAGTCGCATGGGTCAGCCGGGTTCCGATGTCCCTTCCAACGAAAGATAGGCTTCTATTTGTAGATCGCTATAGAATATGATTGTGCTGTATAAATAGAGATGATTGTCCCTTAAGCACCGGGCAAATTTGGGCCTTTAACAGACCCATGAAGTGATACTTCACTTGCAGCCACTAAACTTGACTCATATCTGCTATTTTTACATGGTTTTGGAGGGGATTTTTATTTTCTTAAGTACACAGGAGAAATTTCAGATAAGAGGGAATTCTAGAAAGAACATTTCATAAGAACTTGAGTCCCTTTAAAGGGAACCTGTCAGGTACTTTTTACTTAAAGGGCGTTTCAGCAAGTATGGATGTTGTCCCCTATCCTTTTAAAGGACTTGGCTGATTAGTGAGGGTCTAACTGCTGAGAACCCCTGGCAATTTAAAAAACAGAGGCCCCGTTTTCATTAATGAGTGGAGCAGCAGGTTGCACATGTGTCCTGCCTCTTTGCTCAAAATTATGGGAGTGTCAGATATTACTGAGCACTAGTCCCATACACTTTCTAAGTTCAGTACCAGAGTACTGTGATCTGCAGTTTTCAAAGTCCAGTTCTGATGATTGGAGCCGCTGAAAAGTATGCTCGACCTGTGCCGATTGTTGATTAGGACCCTAGGGCTGTCCATAGTCTGTCTACGAACTGTAGCTTGGTACTAGTATAACCTGCTTCATGGGCAAAAAAAAAAGTGTTATACCTCTTGGAAGAAAGCAAAGTAAAAACCATATAGGTTTTATTCTGCAAAATTTGTAAAACCTATGCCAATATTTCTATATTTTTTTTTTTCTTAACCGTACTGACCCAGGTTATACCTAATACAGGCGGTCCCCAACTTTTTTTTTTTTTTAAAAGTCTTACATACGACCCCTAGTTACAAACTGACCTCTGGATGTTGGTATTTTACTGTACCCTAGGCTACAATAAACAGCTATAACCGTTATCAATGGTGTCTGAAATTAAGCTTTATTGTTAATCCTGATTCTTTTGAAACCCCAAAAGTTTTAAAATCCAATAGTCAAAGAGACCAATAAAAATTTTGGCTGGGGTTACAATTATAAAATATAAAGTTCCGACTTGTATACAAATTCAACTTAAGAACAAACCTATCTTGTACGCAAACCCTCTCCATGCATCGGGACTTGGCGTGTGCCGTAATAGTACCGGGAAGGGGTTAAAAGCGTATAAAGCAACACATGGCAGATTACATAAAAGGGACTGTGCCTTAAAGGGAACCTGTCATCAGAACTACCATTATGTTGTCAAGCACCTGAACACCTTCCAGATCTTGTTTCTGTTGTTACCCAGTGTGTTGGTATCATCTAGTAAAATCAGCATTGAGGTGAGAAGTAAATTGGTTGTATAAAGTCAAGGAGGAGGAGAATAACACTGAAGTCAAGTTTCGTCTTCTTCAGAAAGCCGCCTTCAGGAGGCGTTCAGAGCTCCGCACCTTGACTTCAGTGTTAAACTCTCTGCCTCTGACTCTGAGCCATGAAATCATACCACCAAAAATTTTTGGAAAAATACTAAAAAGTTATTCATACATGACATACTAGACAAATAGATTTTATTAAAGAAAATAGACAGCAATACAACACCAACAATACAAATTTAAAAACAGAGAGTGCCAAATGGTTACAAAGTCATAAATCAGTTGAAAGAGTAAAAACTGGTACGTGCAACATGGTATCAATCAAAGCCTGAGTAGAGATCACATAAAAGGAAAAGCCTTATACCTCGTATGGAGCTAGCAAAATTACCTAAACCAGTAAGACGGCACACGCTGTACACCCCGACACGTGTTTCGCAGTCAGCTTTTTCAAGGGGAGTGTCACTGAGCCATGAAAGTAACAAAAACTAAAAGGTGTTGCACTGCTTGACAATATACTGGTAGTAGTTAATTAGGCCAATCGCTGATGACAGGTTCCCTTTGGTAATACAGTGCGTGTGATCTGAAGGGGATAAGCATGCAGTGCCAAATAACACTTTCTATGGTCCTCTCATGAAGACCCTACTTGTGTAAAGCATGCTGCCAGATGTCCTCCCATTCTAGGCCAAGTTCCTTTAGTAGATGCCATGCATGTGCAGCATTCTGTATTATGGGAATAAAGAACCGCGCATCCCTTCCCATCGGAGAATGATCCTGTGTGTAGTCTGAGGTTACTGATTAACTTACAAGGACCTCTATAGTGACGTTATAGGGCAGATTTTTCAAATGTCTGAAAGTCAGAATATTTTTAGTTGCCCATGGCAACCAATCACAGCTCAGCTTTAAAATATGCATGAACATTGGTAAAATGAAAGCTGAGCTCTGATTGGTTGCCATGGGCAACTAGAAATATTCTGACTTTCAGACACCTGATAAATGGGGCTCTATGTGTTTGACTTGGCAGAGGTCCTGTAGAGGGAAACCATTTTTCCTGAACGAACTGCAGGAGGTCTCGGGGTCTATAGGAGTCGGATCAAGGCTCTAATAAACCTTCGTTGACTGATGGACCTCTACTTCACACCGGGAACTCTACATGATAGGAGCTCAGCACAGAAGCTTGTGTAAAAGGGAAGTACTTATTGATCTGCTTCTTGAGGAACACTATCATTAGATCTTGCCCCATTATACTCTTTGCCCCCTTCAGGTAGGATATAAAATATCCTTTCCATCATTTATGTTACATCTCACCCCTTTACCTTAAATTAAAAATAAAAAAAAATCCTCCTCTAAAGTCATATGCAAATGAGCTGAGAAGAGTCACTTTTAGAGACTGGAAGCAGAATGTCACTTTAGACACCCCGATCTTGGGCTCTATCGTACTTCATTACACACAGATGCATAAAATGCATAGTATGAACTGGGCTTTCCCCTTTCTCTTTCTAGGTTTTCCTCTGCATCATGAGACCACAACATTGGTGCTCCACGTTTTCCCTCTTCGTGTCCTAGCCTGGACCAGGACTACACTGTGAATGAGGACATGACCCATGTGGCATTACTTTAAGTGTATTATTCTTTATTTTTATTGTAACATACAAAAATGTTTACTGATATTTCTCATCAACCCGTCATGTAAAAAATAAACTGACATTTCATACATAAATATGACCTGTTTGTTGTAAAATTTTTAGATTTTCTGCTTTATTTGCAATAATGAGAGTATTCTTTAAACCTGCTGAATAATGATATGTTCTAAGTGTAACAAACACACGATACAGCGATACAGGCAAGAAATGGGATTTTTAGTACAAGAGCAGCACAAATTTTAGTTTCTGGATTTAAATCTTCATTCTTTAAAGATTACCTGAAATGTAGATGTATTAATAATAATATTCCTATATTATCTGCTATGTAGACATGTGATCCCGGCAAAATAAGGTTGCGCTCAGACAGTGTGGTTGTGTGTAATAAAGAGTTGGATTAGAAAAAAATACATTTATTACTCACCTCACAATTATTCTAATTTACAAAAGTTCTGTACAATAATAAGCTATGAGACTGTATGGGATCCCAGTACTGATTATTTCACGTATAACACAGAAGAGCAGTAGATCCGAGGAAGTGAATGACAAATTTATTGTTTCAGTCTCTAGTAAGATATGTTTGGCCCCGGTTCTGACGGATCATGGACATTCCATTCTAGGCAGCTGTAGAAGACCTGCTTATGTTCTTATGTATACATTTCCTGTTGTCATTAGTGTCATGAGATCAATCAATAATGACGCCATCCTCCGCAAAGTGTCCGATCTTCCCTGGAGAGCTCACTCCACGCCTGATCACTTCCATCCACCTGGTGATACAGAACAAAGAGCAGACGTTACCAGACAACCTTATGATCATGAGAAGACGGGTGCACGGTCACCACTGATTAATGAAATAACTAATTTAGATTGTTTCACAAGAATCCTGCAGTGAAATACATCCTCCTATCAATAGAAGTTTCCACTCAGAATCCGAAGAAAAATGGGTCACGTTTCCCACAATTCAACCAAGAGGAAGCATTTTCACACATATTTTTTCAGTGTAAACTACATCTTTGACTATAGAGGCTAATTTTTTCATTTTTTTTTTTTGCGGATAGCATATGGACCCATTGATTTCTATGAGCCTGTTCACATGTTTGGTTTTTTTTTACCCCATAGATGTGCAGCATTGGACGGCGCATAGATGACATCCCTATGTAGTCTGTTTTGTTAGGCAACCAACTGGGCATAACGGAAAATAGAATAGAACTCCATCAGTTTTGTGTGGATACAATACAAACTGCACACGGATAATCACACGGCCACATCTTTCTTGCAGACACAATAGACGCTCGCATCTGAGGAGTTTTTCAGGCTGTTTTTTTTTTAAATTACAATCTTTATCATTACATTTATTAATAATTAGATGCGCAATGGTTGCGTAAGCAAGAAATAGAACCACATATGTTCAGCGCTGTTCATATTATATAAAAAGTATCCTAACTGAAGGGACAAGGTGTTGAATAATGCAGATTGGTAAAGGTGAAATCGGTTACTAAATCTACATTTATTTTTGTTTTGCACAATTTGTACAAAATCCTATAAGTGAACAAATGGCGTTTGAACGCGCTTTTGGCCCGTTTTTCAAGCAGTCTGTTAAAAACGCATGTGTTTTTGACCAGTTTCAATTAAGATAATTGGTCAAACCTTTCAAAAAAACGCATGCGTTGAACGCATACAAAACGCCACATGTGCCATCACCCTAGGGATGCGGTCACACGCCGGTTTTTTAAAAAGCATTGGAATAGCTAAAGAGTGATTTGCCTAATTAAACAGCTGTTAACACTTGTTTACAAAACGCAAATGTTACCTCATGTGCTAATGAAAACGTTAACAATGTGTTAAAGGTTGCGTTTTGTAAACACGTGTTAACAGCTGTTTAATTAAGTAAATCACTCTTCAGCTATTGCAATGTGTTTTTAAACGCATGTGTTAAACGTGACATGTGACCGCACCCTAAGGCTTCATCCACTGTATAGTGGTCATGCAGAGTTATTGCAGTTCAGCTCCATTCACTTGAGTAGGAGTAGAGCTGCAGTGCTCCAGCCTTCTGCTTCTATAATTTGTAATATTAAAAACAACAACATACCTCCTCCATGTATACTCGCTGTCGGCTCTGAAGAAGTATACATGGGATTTGAAGTGCAGTTTGAACACGTGGTGACAGGTGACGGGATCGGAGAAGGACGGGACGCTTACAGTGTACCCCAGCAGCGGCAATGAGGCAAGAGGAGCTTCTTCCTGCAAATATATACATTACTTCACACAATAATAGACACAGAGCAGCCACTCAGGGTGCGGTCACACATTGCAGTTAAAACTGCAATCCAATTAGTTTTGGGTTGGTTTTAGGTGGTATTACTTATTTTAACAAGTGAAAGACATCAAATCAACAGGTGAATGACATTTGTGGAACAGCTTTCTCCTTCAAAATCAAATTAACTTGTTCAGTTCATGTTTTTACCTGAGTGAAGTTGGCCCCCCCACCTTGTTCAAATCAAACAAAATTGGTGTCAAACGTTTGTGCTGGTTTGTGCAGCAGAAATTTTTGTTTGTGCTGCTATCGTTTTTGAGATTTTAATGAATGTTTCCAGAGGTCATCAGAGGTCAACCAGCCTCCCCACATTGCCCAAATGAAACAAAACTGGGACCGAACAATTCTGCTACGTTTGTGCTGCTCAAATTTTTGTTTGTGCTGCTTTTGTTTTGAATATATGAACAAAAAATTAAAGTTCAAAAGTTCAAGCAGCCCCCCCACATTAACCGAATCAAACAAAACTTGATTTGAACAAGGTGGGGGGGCAACTTCACTCAGGTCATGTTTTTCACCTGTGAAATTGACAAAACTGCACCTAAAACCACCTCAAAACTGATTGCGATGCAGTTTTAACTGCAACGTGTGACCGCACCCTCACATTGCAAATAATAATTATATTGCTGTGATTTAGATGAACCATAAGATCAGAATTAATCGATCCTGGATGCCAAGAAGGTCCTTCATCAGATTATGGTCATCACCATGTTTACAGGCATCAGTGACAGACAGTTGTTGGGAAAATAATTTCCCCATGTGGCAAGATCACGGGAATAAAAATAGTAATAAATAATAATAATACAGTTAGTGGGTGACAAGAGAAGCGCAGCAACTTGCCCTAAGACCATGGCCTGCTGTACTCGACACACCACCTTCTTGGTGTCTTCTGTTGTCATGGTCTTGTTTTTTTTTTTTTTACTTTAATTTGTTTATGTAAATCTATGGCCATTGCTTCAGTTTGCAGATTTTATATATTTAATTTTTTTTTAATTCAAATGAGTTGAACCTAAACTTCCAAAACACACAGATCATCAACTTTAAAGTAAAAACTATGGGCACAGTATTTTTCCAGTATTTTTGTGTTGCCTCACGTATTCAATGAGCGTCATCCTATACAGTACCAGTACATGACAAGATCTATAGTATTTTTTCATTTTTTTTTTTACACAAACAATTCTAACGAGCAAGCTCGCTACTTTTTTTTTCTTTACCTGGTGAGTTTTGTAAAAGTAAAGGCAGAAATTAGTGAAGATCACCCACAGCCGCTGCCAGCCGTTGCTGTTCTTAAACTTCCGAAGCAAATAACCAGAGAGCTGATTCTGGAGAGGAGACCCAAATACACTATTATACACACAAGGTGGGAGACACAGGATACAAATCTGTACCTGGGATAATACTGTAGTTACCATTACTAAGGTTATTTTTAAACATTTGCTTGGTATATACACGCAGTCCCCGGGTTACGTACAAGATAGGTTCCGTAAGTGGTTTTAAGCTGAATTTGTGTGTAGTCTGAACTGTATCTTTTATATTGTAGATCCAGCAAATGTTTTTTTTGTCTGTATGACAATTGGATTTGAAAAATGTTGGGTTGTCATAGAACAGGATTAACCATAAATGAAGCTTCATACAGACACTTCTGATAAATGTTATAGCTGTTTATTGGTAATCTAGGGCTAAAGTATAGTAAATTACCAATATCCAGAGGTCCGTTTAACAAGGGGTGTCTGTAAGTAGGGGACCGCCTGTACATGGTTTTAGGTCTCCTCCTTTTATATTTCTAAGAGACCAGTTTTTTTTTTTTAATGACTACAGTATTTTTCAGATTATAAGGTGCACCATCAATAAATGCCTGCTTAAAAATGACTAGGTTCATATATAAAAGTGCACCTGATTATAAGGATGAATGAGCAGCAGGTGGCAGACCTGTGCACAGTTCAAGGCAGCTGTTGTCTTTAAGTACAGTTGATATATAAGGCACACTTTTGATTTTGAAGAAATCATTAAGATATTTTGTGCGCCTATAGTCCGAAAAATACGGTTAATTTCCCAAATCCCTAGAAAGCTTGAAAAGAAAAGTTCCATATAGACTAATGCGATTGGGTGCTTTCCCACCAACGTATGAATACGGCATCGCGCTGGAGAGGAGGACCAATGAGCGTTCCTCACCCCTCCTCTCTCCATAGGAAACAGTGCCGCACGGAGCATGTTTTTTTTTATAAGTATCTATGGAGCTGTTGGCATCCATGTACCGTTTTTATTTCAAAGAAATGAGCTGTGATGAATTGGTTTTGTTTAAAAAATTTAACATGAGATGGATCAGTGTAAGGCCCCTTCTCCCACTGGCGGTTTTTCACGCGCGAGTTCTGCGCGTGCATTGACGCTCAGAACTCGCATTGGCACTCTGTCCACTTGTATTCAATGGGTCTTTCTCCATTAGCGTGGTTTGAACGCGCGTGCTTGCGTTTGTTTGCACGCGCGTCAAAATCGCAGCATGCTCTATTTTGCGAGTCACGCGCGTTTTTCAGCCCCATTCAAGTCTATGGAGATGCATCAAGAACGCATTGCACTCGCAATCATTGCAAGTGCAATGCGAGTGCAATGCGTTTTAAACGTAAGGGTTGCTAGGTGACCAGAATAACATATTTCCCCTGCTCGCGAACGATCATTAATTAATAAAACACAGTGAAGACAGTGAAGAATAGAATAAAAAAACAGTGAACACAGTGACCCACAGGATCATTTAAGTAAAAACACAGTGCAGAACACAGTGCAGAATAGATTACAGATGTTCGGACATCTGCTTACTTGTCGGGAGATACGCGCGGAACGCCGCGAACAAAATAGCATGTGAAGAACAATATATATGTGTGAAGAACACATTCAGATGTATTTAAACATATGCAATGTGTTCTTCACAACACATATATTGTTTCACATGCTAATTTTGTTCGCGGCGTCCGCGCGTATCTTCCGACAAGAGCAGATGTGCCGAACATCTGTAATCTATTCTGCACTGTGTTCTGCACTGTGTTTTTATCTTAAATGATCCTGTGTTCACTGTGTTCACTGTGTACAATGATTTTATTATTCTTCACTGTTCTTCACATCTGCTAAATTGTCGGGAGATAATATACGCGCGGAACAGTGAAGAATAGATCGCAGATGTTGCAAATTATCAGAAGACATTATTTTCAATTAAATAACACATTTTAATCCCAAACCATGGTCCCTTTGAAAAATGCTCGAGTCTCCCATTGAAACGCGCGTCAAAAAATGCGCGACCGAAAACGCAAAAAAAAAAACAAACGCTAACAAAACGCGCGTGAAAAACGCAAAAACGCTAATTACTCCAAGGAAAAATGGAACAAAACGCAGCCAAAACGTCAGTTTTTCACGCATTGCACCCTGACGTGAAACGCAACGCTAGTGTGCAAGAGGCCTAAGTCTCAAAACCTGTGTATAATCATGATTTCTCATAAGGAAATGCAATTGTACTTTACAATAAATTACATAGTTAATACATTCCCATCAAGTCAAAAGAGAGAGCCTCAGAGAGTACTAAACTAGGAGTGGTGCTCTTACTGAGAAATGGATGTTACCTCCATCATAGTGACGTGGTCGGTCAGTGACACACTTTGGTTTCGGATACCAGCAAACATGGCTGAGAGGTGTTTGGACGATGGTTCTGTCCTGGAAACCTGAATAACTGGTTCTAGGGAAAATAAAGGCACAAATAAACCCAATAAAACCAAAGTGGTACCTGTTCATCTGGTGCCAAATATCAGTTAGCAGACCTTTTACATATAATCAGGTGACTATATGTACTCTTTATTATGGGGGATGGGTTGATTACATGCTGCGATGAGTGTACTGACGCAGCAGAGCAGAGCCGGCTGTTCTTGGCACAGTATAGTCCACGTTCTCAGTAGTTCTACCATGGTTTCTCAGCATAGCGAGAGGTTTTTCAGGCATATGATAAAAGCTATGGACAGACATAATTGGCATGATGACATATTAGTTCTAGTAGACTTACGCTTGTAGCATAGGGCGAGAAAGTTCACTGTATCTTGGAGCCCGACTGATCGCCGCGTTCAGATCAATCCAACCAGCGTCTCATGTCCACGTGAGTAAAGTGAAGATGAAAAGGGATTGTCAACATTGTAACATAAGAGATACCTGCCAACACATATGGAATCATTGTTACACAAATCCAAATATACCCAAAATCATTCAATACAAGGAAATGCTCTGTGTTACCCGGACACAACCAAAGGCAATTCGGTACAGAAGTTATTTAAGGTTCTTAGTTCTAAATCATCTGCAAAATATTACAACTTGGGGCGGGATAGAGAGTGGATTTCCAAAAATTAAACAGCAGGAATTCCACAGCGACCCACAGAATAGCCTATCTAATGAGGGGGTAACCCACTGTGTATGGAGGTGCCTCAATAAGTGACAGGACTGGACACACAAATGGCCATCATGACCATGCATACATCAACCCCCGTAACTGTGGCTCGTTCACATTTTCAGTTATGTCTTCAAGTTATTTGCATCAGTTATTGTGAGCCACAACCAAGTGTTTGGGGTGGCACAGTGGCTCAGTGGTTAGCATTACAGCTTGCAGCTCTGGGGGTCGGGTTCAACTCCATCCTAGTCAATACTGCAAAGAGTTTGTATGTTCTCTCCGTGTTGCGTGGTTTTCCTCCGGTTTCCTCCACACCCCAAAAACATATGGTAGGTTGATTAGATTGTGAGCCCTTATGGGGAAAAGGGACTGATCTGGCAGCTCTTGCAGCGCTTGCATAATCTGTGTGTGCTATTAAATAATGGAAATTAATCAATTGAGACAAATCAAGAGAAGTATAATGGAAGACTTGCACTTGTCTGTGTTCAATTGCTCACAAAACTGATGCAAAAAAAACAATGAAACAACAAGAAGTGATTTGGCCCAATAGTAAACAGTAATTTTTTCATAGCGTTCCAAAGCTATAACCACTTATAGTGACACAGGGCAGATTTGAAAAATGGGGCGGCGTCCTTTAGGGGTTAAACCTACAACTATTGAACTGTGCATAGCAATCCTCCTTTAGGGGTTAAACCTACAACTATTGAACTGTGCATAGCAATCCTAGGTTCAGTATGTTAAATCCTGCACACGTGTGCAGTGCAAGTTTGCCTGGATAAACTTGCTTGTGGCCAACGGCTATGTACTGAGATTTTTCACAAGATCTTGTTTAATTTAATTACACTATAGACGTGGGAGATGACTGGACAGTGAGTTGGTGTTGCACATGGAAGAAGAGCAGGGGTTAAGGGAGGGAGGCAGGGAAGGAGCTTTATCACTCTGAGCTGTCTGCTGTGAGATGTGAGGGATGTGACTAAACTGCCTCACTTGCTAGAATATATAGTCTTGTGCTTGAGGGGAGAGAGGAGATTTATTGTCCGAATCTTAAAGATTTTCTTGAGGCATCTAAGCTGTGTTGGACCATGCATGCAAACTGTCTTGCTCAAAGGGTGGGAAATTCAAAATTCATCTGTACTGGTAAGTTGTATTTATAAAGAAACCAAAATAAAAGGCCGTAAAGAGAAATGTTGGTGCTCTACAGAGTTGTGGCTGTTTCACATAGTCCCTGATAACCCTGCAATAACGGACCATGCAGAGTCCTGAGACAGGATTCCTTGCATCATATAAATGTAAGGAGACAGCACTGTGCGAAATAGCTCTTAATTGAGGACATTGTTGTAAAGAAGCACTTCTGGATTACTGATTCCAATGCATAACTGGTTATTGATTTGTTTATTTAGTATGAGCACTTTTGTAGGTCCTGTGTACAGCACAATAGTAACTTCCTGTTGGGTCTTTTTTCAGAATTTCTCTTTGCACTGGTGTAAGCAGCCTGATGTTGGACTTCCAAAGCCAGATCTTGTTCTCTTTTTAAATATAACTCCTGAGGCGGCTTCTAAACGTGGGGATTTTGGAAATGAACGTTATGAGACAAGTGCCTTCCAGAAAAAGGTGCAGACGCGCTATGCTGAACTTATGGAGGATAAATCTCTAAACTGGAAGGTAAAGTCCTTTGTGTGCACATTGTATATTTAGTTGTACGACCTGTGTGAACCTGTAACAGTGTTCTGCCCTAATGTGGAGGGGAGCAGGTCTGGAACCTAATTGTCCACACCTTAGGATCTTGCTCTGCACTTGATGATAAAATGGGTTCCCAGACAAAGACTATGTGGCCTCAGAGGTGTCTGATTATATTAGGTGCAGACACACCTCTGTCACACCCCAGGAGGGGTCATAGGTCCTGCTACCTGTATTTTCATACAGAACCCGGAGAAGTCCTAGCTTCCAAGTGGAAGTCATATTGTATGGTTCTGGTATCATTGGATCCAGTTGAATACCTGGTTTGCTTTTATACACAACTGACCCCTTGCTATGGTCCTATCAGAGATATTTATATCTTGGATCCAAGGGCTAGAGCCTTTGGAATTGGACCGATGATCCCTTGAGATACAAATCAAAATGTAGTGCCCTGGGCTGAGATGGACCATAACTGTCCCTGATCATGTATTGTTTAAGAGTTGTTTTCTTTTAAATGGGACTCGCTACCCACGGCTGGGGAAATGCTTTGAACCCGGCCCGAGTTACTCTGAAGTGTTAGATAATATAACATTTGGCTAGCTAAAGTGTTATAAAATCCGACAACTCCGTCTGCGCTATGTCACAATTAGATAGTGCCATATCTACTGCACTTATTTCTCTAGAAGTAACATGCTGTCTGGGTTTTTGAAAAATGCCTGCGAGAAATCTAGATTGAGAACAAGTCCCCAGTTAATCTGTAGAATGAGATCCTTTCTCACCAAGAGTGGAATGGCAGGGTGAGAGAATCCAGATGGCTCCATTCAATAGTATGGGAGTGTTGGAAATTGGCACTGCATTGCGTTCTCTGGCAGTCACATTCACTGTCTGAGAGTGCTGGAGGTAGCGGAGAACTGTGCTTGCCAATTTCTGGCACCTTATAATTCGCCTGTCTGAGAGAACAATACCCACATTCTCGTATTGTTGGAGGATCCAACATTCTGACCCTTTCGATGGGGGATAAATTGTATACCGCCAGTTGTCAAAATATTTTTACTACTTGGAGGAAAGTCAAGAAGGGGGATTGGTCCTTGAATGTCTTGCTTTGGGATTCTAATATAGATTCCCTTTATCACAAAACCATTGGTTCAAAACCAGGTTTCCATCTTACAGAATAGCACTGCACCAAAGATGTCTCCAGCTATTTTTAAAGGGTTTTCCTAAGAAACATGTTAGATACTCTGCAATCCCCGTCTGCATCATTAAAGGATTCACAGGGCAGCTCACATGTGCGCACCGGCTGCCTGCGTGATCTCGAGGAGTTACCACGAGGTCTGACGGTGGTACATCATACCTCTGTTCTCATGATCTGTGGGGTCTTATTTCTAAGACCCCCATGATCAGCAAGTTAGGCCCTATCCTGTGGCTCTCTCCTATTTTATTTTTGTAGGAAAACCCATTTGATTCATAATTAAAAAGAGATGTACATGGGAAAGGGTAGATTAAGAGCTACATTTGAAACACCTCGAAACTATAGGTCGGCCCCATTGGTATTTTCCCCTGTAGATGTACATTCCTTTGTAATTATGTTAATACAAAAGAACTATATATTTTTTTCCTAAGTGCTGGAGAATGTTCATATTTATATCCAGATTTAACCTCTGCTGCAATGCAGGATACCTTATTGTAACAATGAATGATCAGAGGCTTTTTTTTACTTTGCGTACTGCATGAGGATTTAACATTTGATGTTTTTTGTTCAGGTCATTTGAATGCTGCACAGAGTTTGGAAGATGTTACGATGCTATAAACAGCTGAGCGAGGCAATCATAAAGGAAGCCCGTGATCAACCAATTGGGAAGCTGTGGGTTGCAGGACTGAGCAATGAAAACTGGTCGAGTACACTCCTCACAAGACTTGGGCAATTTATGTAACTTTGGGTATTGTAGAACAGAAACTGTATTTAATTAAAGTTACAGAAATCTTTAGTCAAGCTAATTCATTGATAAATACATGGTGCAGGGCCTTTGTATTTGCTGGAACCTGGAGTCATTTCGCCTTCAGAATCCGCACACGAGTTATATTCAATCAATTGGCTTGACAGCTGTGTTCCTTTAACATAAAAGAATGCCTTCCAAAAAGCGGAATATTGGTTTTAGATGTCTTAACCGTGTATTTAAGTGCAATCAATGGGTAAGTTGCATGTGCACCAGGAAGTTGTTGGTGCAATATGCTGCATAGGTAACTTATATCATATAATTTCAAATGGGTTAAAATTCCCATGTACATTACATAAATTATCTTGAATAATGTATTGTCACCCAAAGGACACTTGTAATATGTCAATATATTATCTTACTGATCTATATTGTTAAACCTATGTGCGATATTGCTCTTAAACCCAACTCACAATCTAAAGGAACACTGAATAAAGATTTTATTAGAACTGAGGTCTCTTCAATGTTCTGTATGGCAGTAACATGACCATCACATTTGGGTAGGACAAATTATGCTCCTAGTGGCAACATTATATTTCATGCACTGCAGAGCTGCTTCACATCTGAAAGTGGTAAAAATGATTGTGCTGTTGATCTTGTGGCTAACCAGTCAGTTACTTTTTGTTCTTTGAGTTGGTTACAATATCAACTTAGTATATTGAAAAGTTCATAACCATAGCATAAATGCTATATTCAAATAAAGCACTCTATTACTTTTAAAACCGTCGGTTCTCAACCTTTCTAATGCTGTGACCCGCATAAAGTTCCTCAGTGCGTTGGGGAGGGGTAGGTGACCCTCAAACCTACTCGTATCAAGAAAATATAACGTCTATATATAGAAACAAACAATGCAAAAAGAAAAATGGAAGGAATCAAGCAATTCAACATCCGGTAGATCCAAAAGGAAAAAGACTCGCTGTTCAAACATGTCCAAAAAATTATTATTCATATCCTTTACAAAAAAACAGAGGAAAAATTCTCAATAGTAGAAACAACATGGAAGTAACATGAAGGTAATGCACAGTACCGACAAAAAGACAGCCGGTTACGCGTTTGGGACTCTAGTACTGTAGTGCCTAGTCATACCTCAGTTCTTGTGGTCTCGTCGGACGGAAAAGCCCTGTGGAATTACCATCTAAGAAAAGTGACGGTTGAGACTTGACCCCCTTTTCAAGCCCTACCACGACTCTTGACCAGACTTATGAGCGGTTTGCCACTACCAGTTCTATCACTGGTATTGATGTGATGCTAAATTTCACATTAATCTAGCTCTATATACAGAAATTAGGATGCCCGATGAGGCCAGTTTTCGCCGTCATTGGCGACGAATTTGTATATGGCTGTTGTGGGAGGGAGCATTATCTTTTCACTCACTAAACCTTTATACCCTGACCCCCCCCACCCAGCCCCTGTACAACTTGTCTCTCTGGGTGCGAATAGATTATAGCGACTGTGATACTGGTCTGGAGAGCTTCGGGCACCCCAGGGGTATGAGAAAGGGTAGAGCAATAGTTGTCGATTACATTCAACAAAACATCCTATAATCTCAATATTACCTTGAATATCAACTAATCAAATTTCTTTTCTTGACATTAACTAAGCGGGGCGACCAATAGAACAAGTGGAAAGGTCCCAAAACACACTCTACCGCAAAAAAACATCTGGCAACACTATACTACACTTCTTCATTTTGCCAGGCTCCACACACATTAAAAATTCCCCATAGTTCAATAGGTGCGGGCTAGGAGATCTTGTACCACAGAAAAAACCTTTTTACAAGAAGCTCACACATCACCACACGTTTACAAGCCAAGGATACACCAAAAAGGTGTAACAGGGCAGTTAATATAGGAGGAGCAGACCCCGCTCATCTTTCTGCAACCTAAAAGGTCCACACCGCAAAAAAGATCCAAATCACTTTCACTCAGGAGTATAGCACGCAGTCTATGATACTATCCAAAGTCCTAAAGGGCACCTACCACCAAGAATCTACCTATAAAGGTAGATCGGGTGGTAGTGGATGTATGGGACGGAGGATAGGGCCCCCTTTTAGAGCTAATCCTCACGTCCACGCTAGGCCTAGCATAAACTTTATGGACTAAATATGTTAATTAATACTGGCTACCGGGGCCGTGGAGTAGCCGGGAACGAGGCTACACGGCGCGGCTACTCCACGCCCCACAGTAGCGAGTTCCCCCCCACCCTGTGATCTTCGGAGCGCAAGCTCCTGCAGCTGCGCGCCTCGTCGAGAGCGGAGTTCTGCGACATGCGCAGTACAATCGGCCTCGTCCCGAGATCGCGAAATCTGGCGGAGTACTGCGAATGAACAGAACTAGGCTTCTCGGACAGATGGGGCGCGCAGGCTGCCAGGAGCTGGTGCGCGAGATCACAGGGTGGCGGGGGGAAAGCAGTACTGGGGCGTGGAGATTAGCCGCGCGTTGTTGTAGCCTAGTTGTCCAGCGCACTACTCCACGCCCCGGTACGTCCCGCTTATTTAAAATACATATTAGGGCAATAAAGTTTATGGCTACCCTAGGGGGGGATGTGAGATTATTCTCAAAAAGGGCTATCCTCCACGTCCCATACATCCACTACCACCCGATTACCTTATAGGTAGATTCGTGGGGTAGGTGCCCTTTAAGAGACATTACCATATGTAGAAAATGAACTATACTCAGGAAGTGCTTCCGAGGGGAGTTGCCTTTGTTTCGTCCAGAGCCCAGAACATGGCGCAATATTTTGGTCCCAAAATACTTTTTCCACTATACCGTAACTAAAAAACGTGGCTACAAACAAAAGGTGGTAGTTACTGTGCGGCGGTCAGTGCAACATCGCAATCATTCCTAAAAAACATTCTTTCGTTTCTGTAAATACTAATATTTCTACAGATTAAAAACTTATATGAATGGTGAGAGTCGCATGTTAGTCTTCTCATACACCTGATACAAATGTTCCCTCCAGTACGATAGCTTTTGTACGTCAGAAATTAAAAGACCGTAAAGCGAGCATGTAACAGGAGAAATCCTACCACTATCTCAAGCTCACGTAATCATCTGGTATTTCAAGACATTATAGATAAACACGCCGGGGTCATGAGGGGAATGATAGTGAACGGCCTTGAGCATGTCACACGCCAAATCGATCTGGTGGCAACTGCGAAAAAATTATTATTTAAGCGAGAAGCTTTCGGGATTGCTAAATCTGGCACACTCGCTTTCCCAAGGGAGTAAATCATAACAGGATTTGTTATACATATTTTGACATATACATTTCTAAATGCGTGGACAATACTGGCATGCAATCGTTAACATTTACCTGTTAACATTTTGTGTAAACATTGTACCTGTTACATTCACACTGATGGAATTTTCAACAGTATGGGTCAGATTAATATTGACATTAATCAGTTTTTAATTCACAAATACTTGTATGTAAACGTTAACATTACCTGGTAACATTTTTGTAACATTACCCTTTTAGTCCTTCACACTGATTGAATCAAAACAGGATTTGTCTGTTATACATAAGACATAATAATATCTAAGGCACAAATACTTGCATGTAATCGTTTACATAACCTGTTAAAATTTTTGGAACCTCACCTTGGTATCCTACCATCCACAATAACGAGCTAAGGCCAACACCTCCTATACAGGGGTGTGTGGGCACTCCCACGCCGGAAAGTCCGCTTGTGCATTACTGCATCCACTCTCATTAAGTCTGCCTGACTGAGACACAGAAACTTAGTATGACTAAGGACTTAACATACTGATAGTCGGAACGCCGGATAACCGCTGTGTATTTTTGGTCTGTTCCTGTGACGATTACCATTCATGTTATTTCCATGTTTGTTCTACTATTGGAATAGTTGTCTTGTTTGTTACTGGCTATGAAGAAGTAAAATTTATGGACATGTTTTAATCAGCGAGTCTTTTCTTTGGATCGACTCGGATGTTGTTAATGGCTGGTTGCTTCCCTTCCTGTTGAGCTTTTTTGCCATTGTTGTGTTTCTATACACCCTGACCCTGGATTTTCCGGTATCCAGTGATGACCGTTTCACAGGGATTTCCCTCTGCCCCGGATCAGGGCAGGATACTCCACTTGCAAAAATTGAAAACCAAATGGCGGGTGGTTGAGCCGGTGTGTTACCGTAAACTTTGTTGTGCTTTTTGATTTATTATAACGTCTATTAGATACTTCCACTTATGTTACAAGAATATAACTACGTTATAATAACTCGCCCCCTATGGACATGAATAAACTACTATATATACTGCCTCGCCTTTGTAGCACCGGACTATAAGGCGCACTTTGGATTTCTAAGGAAATCCTAGGCTTTTATGTGCGCCTTATAGTCCGGAAAATACGGTAATGCTTTTTTTAAGGCTATGTACTGGGGGGGTGCAGGTCTGGAACCTAATTGTCCACACCTTAAGATCTTGCTCTGCACTTGATGGTAAAATGGGTTCCCAGACAAAGACGATGTGGCCTCAGAGGTGTCTGATTATATTAGGTGCAGACACACCTCTGTCCACCCCCGGAGGGGTCATAGGTCCCTGCTACCTGGTATTTCATACAGAAGACCTCGGAGAAGTCCTAGCTTCTCAAGTGGAAGTCATATTGTCATGGTTCTGGTATCATTGGATCCATTTGAATACCTGGTTTGCTTTTATAACCCCCTGACCCCTTTGCTATGGTCCTATCAGAGATATTTATATCTCGGGATCCAAGGGCGCTAGCCTTTGGAATTGGACCGCTATGATCCCTTGAGATAACAAATCCAAAATTTAGTGTCCCTTGGCTGAGATGGACCATAACTGTCCCTGATCATGTATTGTTTAAGGTTGTTTTTTTTTTTTGAGACCCAAATACACTATTATACACACAAGGTGGGAGACACAGGATACAAATCTGTACCTGGGATAATACTGTAGTTACCATTACTAAGGTTATTTTAAACATTTGCTTGGTATATACACGCAGTCCCCGGGTTACGTACAAGATAGGTTCCGTAAGTTTGTTCTTAAGCTGAATTTGTGTGTAAGTCTGAACTGTATCTTTTATAATTGTAGATCCAGACAAATGTTTTTTTTTGTCTGTATGACAATTGGATTTGAAAAATGTTGGGTTGTCATAAGAACCAGGATTAACAATGAAGCTTCATTACAGACACCTCTGATAACTGTTATAGCTGTTTATGGTAATCTAGGGCTAAAGTATAGTAAATTACCAATATCCAGAGGTCCGTTTAACAAGGGGTCGTCTGTAAGTAGGGGACCGCCTGTACACTGGTTTTAGGTCTCCTCCTTTATATTTTCTAAGAGACCAGTTTTTTTTTTTTAACTGACTACAGTATTTTTCAGATTATAAGGTGCACCATCAATAAATGCCTGCTAAAAATGACTAGGTTCATATATAAAGTGCACCTGATTATAAGGATGAATGAGCAGCAGGTGGCAGACCTGTGCACAGTTCAAGGCAGCTGTTGTCTTTAAGTACAGTTCATATATAAGGCACACTTTTGATTTTTGAAGAAAATCTAATGATATTTTGTGCGCCTTATAGTCCGAAAAATACGGTAATTTCCCAAATCCCTAGAAGCTTGAAAGAAAAGTTCCATATAGACTAATGCGACTTTGGGTGCTTTCCCACCAAACGTATGAATACGGCATCGCGCTGGAGAGGAGGACCAATGAGCGTTCCTCACCCCTCCTCTCTCCATAGGAAACAGTGCCGCACGGAGCATGTTTTTTTTTTATAAGTATCTATGGAGCTGTTGGCATCCATGTACCGTTTTTTATTTCAAAGAATGAGCTGTATGAATTGGTTTTGTTTAAAAAATTAACATAAGATGGATCAGTGTAAGGCCCCTTCTCCACTGGCGTTTTTCACGCGCGAGTTCTGCGCGTGCATTTGACGCTCAGAACTCGCATTGCACTCTGTCCCATTGTATTCAATGGGTCTTTCTCCATTAGCGTGGTTTTGAACGCGCGTGCTTGCGTTTGTTTGCACGCGCGTCAAAATCGCAGCATGCTCTATTTTTGCGAGTCACGCGCGTTTTTCACGCCCCATTCAAGTCTATGGAGATGCATCAAGAACGCATTGCACTCGCAATCATTGCAAGTGCAATGCGAGTGCAATGCGTTTTAAACGTAAGGGTTGCTAGGTGACCAGAATAACATTATTTCCCCTGCTCGCGAACGATCATTTAATTAATAAAACACAGTGAAGAACAGTGAAGAAATAGAATAAAAAACAGTGAACACAGTGACCACAGGATCATTTAGATAAAAACACAGTGCAGAACACAGTGCAGAATAGATTACAGATGTTCGGCACATCTGCTTACTTGTCGGGAGATACGCGCGGAACGCCGCGAACAAAATAGCATGTGAAGAACAAATATATATGTGTGAAGAACACATTGCAGATGTATTTAAACATACTGCAATGTGTTCTTCACAACATATATATTGTTTTCACAATGCTATTTTGTTCGCGCGTCCGCGCGTATCTCCGACAAGATAAGCAGATGTGCCGAACATCTGTAATCTTATTCTGCACTGTGTTCTGCACTGTGTTTTTATCTTAAATGATCCTGTGTTCACTGTGTTCACTGTGTACAATGATTTTATTATTCTTCACTGTTCTTCAATCTGCTAAATTGTCGGGAGATAATATACGAGGGAACAGTGAAGAAAGTCGCAGATGTTTGCAAATTATCAGAAGGACATTATTTTCAATTAAATAACACATTTTAATCCCAAACCATGGTCCCTTTGAAAAATGCTCGAGTCTCCCATTGAAACGCGCGTCAAAATGCGCGAGAAACGCCAAAAAAAACGCTTAACCAAACACGCGCGTGAAAAACGCAAAAACGCTAATTACTCCAGGAAAAATGGAACAAAACGCAGCCAAAAACGTCAGTTTTCCGCATTGCACCCTGACGTGAAACGCAACGCTAGTGTGCAAGAGGCCTAAGTCTCAATAACCTGTGTATACTCATGATTTCTCATAAGGAAATGCAATTGTACTTTACATGATTTTACAATGAATAATGTATGAAATAACTAGATAAAGGCTGGGATGGGATCCTTGTGAGCTGCTCCAACAGGTAGTAGTGACAGGACAAGTGACACAGACCTGATAACAGGTGTCCTTTTAAAGATCTTCCATAGCAAAAAGCTGATCTTGGATGTATTCATAATCTGGAATGCTGATTAGCACATAAAAGGAAAGAACTACCAGTCTCAAGTTGCAGCTCCCTTTAATTGAATGTACAACATGTGTAGGATAAATCTAATGAATGGTAGAACACAATTGGTGCAGAATGCATTATATAAACACAGGACTCTGGGAATCCTATCACTACGATGTTTGAACCCCATCCTCTGCACTGTGGTTGGTCTAGGAAATCCAGACTGCGCATGGTTCTGTGTTTAAAGCCTTTATTTCACACAAATGTATGCAGGGCGTGCATACAGCCTGGCACTGGAGAGAGTAAGGGTCAGCAAGCTCTGTCTTTTTCCACGGTATGTCTCATGGTGGGCAATACATCCATCAAAATGGATTGACGTAGTGCCCATTGAAATGCATGAGGCCCGTATTCTACCCTTACTGTGAAAGCCGTCTAACCCAAATTCTGTTCTGATCGCGCAGTCCCAAAACAGTGTCCGAACAGAAGTTCTTGCATCATAAATGAATCTACATTAATTATTACAGTGCTTCAACCTGCAGACAGGGAGTCCTTTCATCATATTTTTGTGGGATCTGTCCAGTACATGGGTCTGTTCCCACGCTAGAGGAAGTATGTGAGGATTCCAGTCTGGTAGGGTTGAAACTATTCGCAAGATTAGTAGGGTTGCATTTCACGTTGTGCTTCAAATGCAGCATGGAGGGACTTGATCAGAACACATGCGTTCTCGGATCAAGTCCCTCCACGTCATGCTTACAAATGTGAACAAGGCCTAACGGTCCTACCCCTCCACATCATGTTTACAAATGTGAACAAGGCCTAACGGTCCTACCGTTGGGAATCACAACAGTCATGGCAAAGTGAGTTCCATCTCATTCTGTTGAAAGGAGGAGCAGGTGCAACACATCTGATCCCCATCCATGAGTTGGGGATATGTTTGAGATTATGAGAAATAAAGTCCTTTGACCCTTTGACAAATGTTACGAGGGTTGTGCAGGCATTCAGCTCACCCTATGAGACTGATGAAACATCATTTACTTTTACACCAAGCTGTAGAATGGCAAAAAAAAAAAAACATCATTTACTTTTACACCAAGCTGTAGAATGGCAAAAAAAAAAACAATACTCCTTAATCTAAGTAACACGTTCTGCCCCAAATGATGGTCCTATCTGGTATTCTCTGGGTTATGGTAAATATTAGCTTCATAATCGACACCAAAACGAACTGCAGCCTTACCATAGTCACCAAAATCTTGTCATCTTTATGATATACTATGTATCTTTATGATATACTATGTATCTTTATTTATTGAGACTTAGGCCTCTTGCACCTACGTTGCGTTTCACTCAGGGTGCAATGCGTGAAAAACTGACGTTTTGTGGCTGCGTTTTTGTTCCATTTTTCCTTGGAGTAATTAGCGTTTTTGCGTTTTTTCACGCCGCGTGTTGTTTAGCGTTTTTTTGCGTTTTCGGCGCATTTTTGACGCGCGTTTCAATGGAGACTCGAGCATTTTTCAAAGGGACCATGGTTTGGGATTAAAATGTGTTATTTAATTGAAAATAATGTCTTCTGATAATTTGCAACATCTGCGATCTTTCTTCACTGTTCCTCCGCGCGTATATTATCTCCCGACAATTTAGCAGATGTGAAGAACAGTGAAGAATAGATAAAATCATTGTACACAGTGAACACAGTGAACACAGGATCATTTAAGATAAAAACACAGTGCAGAACACAGTGCAGAATAGATTACAGATGTTCGGCACATCTGCTTACTTGTCGGAGATACGCGCGGACGCCGCGAAAACAAATAGCATGTGAAAACAATATATTGTTGTGAAGAACACATTGCATATTTTAAATACATCTGCATGTGTTTCTTCACACATATATATTGTTCTTCACATGCTATTTTGTTCGCGGCGTTCCGCGCGTATCTCCCGACAAGTAAGCAGATGTGCCGAACATCTGTAATCTATTCTGCACTGTGTTCTGCACTGTGTTTTATCTTAAATGATCCTGTGGTCACTGTGTTCACTGTTTTTTATTCATTCTTCACTGTCTTCACTGTGTTTATTAATTAAATGATCGTTCGCGAGCAGGGGAATAATGTTATTCTGGTCACCTAGCAACCCTTACGTTTAAAACGCATTGCACTCGCATTGCACTTGCATGATTGCGAGTGCAATGCGTTCTTGATGCATCTCCATAGACTTGAATGGGGCGTTGAAAAACGCGCGTGACTCGCAAAATAGAGCATGCTGCGATTTTGCCGCGCGTGCAAACAAACGCAAGCACGCGCGTTCAAACCACGCTAATGGAGAAAGACCCATTGAATACAATGGGACAGAGTGCAATGCGATTTCTGAGCTCAAATGCACGCGCGAACTCGCGCGTGAAAAACGCCAGTGGAGAAGGGGCCTTACACTGATCCATCTATGTTAATTTTTTAAACAAAACCAATTCATACAGCTCATTCTCTTGAAATAAAAACGTACATGGATGCCAACAGCTCCATAGATACTTATAAAAAAAAACATGCTCCGTGCGGCACTGTTTCCTATGGAGAGAGGAGGGGTGAGGAACGCTCATTGGTCCTCCTCTCCAGCGCGATGCCGTATTCATACGTTGGTGGGAAAGCACCCAATCGCATATCTAATGGAACTTTTTCTTTCAAGCTTCTTAGGGATTTGGGAAATTAACCGTATTTTTCGGACTATAAGGCGCACAAAATATCATTAATTTCTTCAAAAATCAAAAGTGTGCCTATATATGAACTGTACTTAAAGACAACACTGCCTTGAACTGTGCACAGTCTGCCACTGCTGCTCATTCATCCTTATATCAGGTCACTTTAATATATGAACCTAGTCATTTTTAGCAGGCATTATTATGTGCACCTTTATCTGAAAAATACTGTAGTCATTAAAAAAAAAAAACTGGTCTCTTAGAAATTAAAGGAGGAGACCTAAAACCATGTACAGGCGGTCCCCTACTTACAGACACCCCTTGTTAAACGGACCTCTGGATATTGGTAATTTACTATACTTTAGCCCTAGATTACCATAAACAGCTATAACAGTTTATCAAAGGTGTCTGTATGAAGCTTCTATTGTTAATCCTGGTTCTTATGACAACCCAACATTTTTCAAATCCAATTGTCATACAGACAAAAAAAACATTTTCTGGATCTACAATTATAAAAGATACAGTTCAGACTTCACAACAAATTCAGCTTAAGACAAACTTACGGAACCTATCTTGTACGTAACCCGGGGACTGCGTGTATATACCAAGCAAATGTTTAAAATAACCTTAGTAATGGTAACTACAGTATATCCCAGGTACAGATTTGTATCCTGTGTCTCCCACCTTGTGGTGTATAATATGTATTTGGGTCCCTCTCCAGAATCAGCTCTCTGGTTTATTTGCTTCGGAAGTTTAAGAACAGCAACGGCTGGCAGCGCTGTGGGTGATCTTCACTAATTATCGTGCCTTACTTTTACCAAATCACCAGGTAAAGAAAAAAAAAGTAGCGAGCTTGCTCGTAGAATTGTTTGTGTAAAAAAAAAAATGAAAAATACTATAGATCTTGTCATGTACTGGTACTGTATAGATGAACGCTCATTGAATACGTGAGGCAACACAAAATACTGGAAAAATACTGTGCCCATATTTTTACTTTAAAGTTGATGATCTGTGTGTTTTTGGAAGTTTAGGTTCAACTCATTTGAATTAAAAAAAATAAATATAAAATCTGCAAACTGAAGCAATGGCCATAGATTTACATAAACAAATTAAGTAAAAAAAAAAAAACAAGACCTTGACAACAAAGACACCAAGAAGGTGGTGTGTCGAGTACAGCAGGCCATGGTCTTAGGGCAAGTTGCCTGCGCTTCTCTTGTCACCCACTAACTGTATATTATTATTTATTACTATTTTTTATTCCCGTGATCTTGCCACATGGGAAATTTTTTCCCAACAACTGTCTGTCACTGATGCCTGTAACATGTGATGACCATAATCTGATGAAGACCTTCTTGGCATCCAGGATCGATTAATTCTGATCTATGGTTCCATCTAAATCACAGCAATATAATTATTATTTGCAATGTGAGGGTGCGGTCACACGTGCAGTTAAAACTGCATCGCAATCAGTTTTGAGGTGGTTTTTAGGTGCATTTTTGTCATTTCACAGGTGAAAAACATGACCTGAGTGAAGTTGCCCCCCCACCCTTGTTCAAATCAAGTTTTTGTTGATTCGTTATGTGGGGGGGCTGCTTAACTTTTGAACTTTAATTTTTTGTTCATATATTCAAAACAAAGCAGCACAAACAAAAATTTGAGTCAGCACAAACGTAGCAGAATTGTTCGGATCCCTTTTTGTTTCATTGTGGGCAATGTGGGGAGGCTGGTTGACCTCTGATGACCTCTGGAAACATTCATTAAATCTCAAAAACGATGCAGCACAAACAAAATTTCTCGCTGCACAAACCAGCAAACGTTTGACAACCAATTGTTTGATTTGACAAGGTGGGGGCCAACTTTCACTCAGGTAAAAACATGAACTGAACAAGTTATTTGATTTTGAAGGAGAAGCTGTTCCCACAAATGTCATTCACCTGTTGATTTGATGTCTTTTCACTTGTTAAAATAAGTAATACCACCTAAAACCAACCCAAAACTAATTGGATTGCAGTTTTAAAAACTGCAATGTGTGACTCAACCCTGAGTGGCTGCTCTGTGTCTATATATTGTGTGAAGTAATGTATATATTTGCAGGAAGAAGCTCCTCTTGCTCCTTTGCCCTGCTGGGGTACACTGTAAGCGTCCCGTCCTTCTCCGATCCCGTCACCTGTCACCACGTGTTCAACTGCACTTCAAATCCCATGTATACTTCTTCAGAGCCGACAGCGAGTATACTGGAGGAGGTATGTTGTTGTTTTTAATATTACAATATAGAAGCAGAAGGCTGGAGCACTGCAAGCTCTACTCCTACTCAAGTGAATGAGCTGAACTGCAATAACTCTTGCATGACCACTATACAGTGTGAAGCCTTAGGGTGCGGTCACATGTCACGTTTACACATGCGTTTAAAACCATTGCAATAGCTGAAGAGTGATTTACTTAATTAACAGCTGTTAACACGTGTTTACAAAACGCAACCTTTAACACATTGTTAACGTTTTCATTAGCACATGAGGTACATTTGCGTTTTGTAAACAAGTGTTAACAGCTGTTTAATTAGGCAAATCAACTCTTTAGCTATTCCAATGCTTTTTAAAAAAACCGCGTGTGACGCCATCCCTAGGGTGATGGCACATGTGGCGTTTTGTATGCGTTCAACGCATGCGTTTTTTTGAAAGGTTTGACCAATTATCTTAATTGAAACTGGTCAAAAACACATGCGTTTTTAACAACTGCTTGAAAAACGGGCCAAAAGCGCGTTCAACGCCATTTGTTCACTTATAGGATTTTGTACAAATTGTGCAAAACAAAAAATGTAAGATTTAGTAACCGATTTCACCTTTACCAATCTGCATTATTCAACACCCTTGTCCCTTCATTAGATAACTTTTTATATAATATGAACAGCGCTGACATATGTGGTTCTATTTCTTGCTTACGCAACCATTGCGCATCTAATTATTAATAAATGTAATGATAAAGATTGTAATTTAAAAAAAACACAGCCTGACAAAACTCCTCAGAGCGAGCGTCTATTGTGTCTGCAAGAAAGATGTGGCCCGTGTGATTATCCGTGTGCAGTTTGTTTGTATCCACACAAACTGATGGAGTTCTATCTATTTTCCGTTATGCCCATTGGTTTGCCTACAACACAGACTACATAGGGATGTCATCTATGCGCCGTCCAATGCTGCACATCTATGGGGTAAAAAAAAACCAAACATGTGAACAGGCTCATAGAAATCAATGGTCCTATGCTATCCCGCAAAAAAAAAATGAAAAAATTAGCCTCTATAGTCAAAGATGTAGTTTACACACTGAAAAATATGTGAAAATTGCTTCCTCTTTGGTTGAATTGTGGGAAACGTGACCCATTTTTCTTCGGATTCTGAGTGGAAACCTTCTATTGATAGGAGGATGTATTTCACTGCAGGATTCTTGTGAAACATCTAAATTGTTTTTCATTAATCAGTGGTGACCGTGCACCCGTCTTCTCATGATCATAAGGTTTGTCTGTAACGTCTGCTCTTTGTTCTGTATCACCAGGTGGATGGAAGTGATCAGGCGTGGAGTGAGCTCTCCAGGGAAGATCGGACACTTTGCGGAGGATGGCGTCATTATTGATTTGATCTCATGACACTAATGACAACAGGAAATGTATACATAAGAACATAAGCAGTCTTCTACAGCTGCCTAGAATGGAATGTCCATGATCCGTCAGAACCGGGGCCAAACATATCTTACTAGAGACTGAAACATAAATTTGTCATTCACTTCCTCGGATCTACTGCTCTTCTTGTGTTATACGTGAAATAATCAGTACTGGGATCCCATAAGTCTCATAGCTTATTATTGTACAGAACTTTTTTGTAAATTAGAATATTGTGAGGTGAGTATAAATGTTTTTTTTCTAATCCAACTCTTTATTACACAACCACACTGTCTGAGCGCAAACCTTATTTTTGCCGGGATCACATGTCTACATAGCAGATAATATAGGATATTATTATTAATACATCTACATTTCAGGTAATCTTTAAAGAATGAAGATTTAAAATCCAGAAACTAAAATTTGTGCTGCTCTTGTACTAAAAAATCCCATTTCTTGCCTGTATCGCTGTATCGTGTGTTTTGTTACACTTAGAACATATCATTATTCAGCAGGTTTAAAGAATACTCTCATTATTGCAAATAAAGCAGAAAATCAAAAATTTTACAACAAACAGGTCTATTTATTGTATGAAATGTCAGTTTATTTTTTTCATGACGGGTTGATGAGAAATTTCAGTAAACATTTTTTGTATGTTACAATAAAAATAAAAATAAACACTTAAAGTAATGCCACATGGGTCATGTTCCTCATTCACAGTGTAGTCCTGGTCCAGGCTAGGACACGAAGAGGGAAAACGTGGAGCACCAATGTTGTGGTCTCATGATGCAGAGGAAACCTAAGAGAAAGGGAAGGCCCAGTTCATACTATGCATTTTTTGCATCTGTGTGTAATGAAGTACGATAGAGCCCAAGATCGGGGTGTCTAAAGTGACATTCTGCTTCCAGTCTCTAAAGTGACTCTTCTCAGCTCATTTGCATATACTTTAGAGGATGTTTTTTTTATTTTAATTAAGGTAAAGGGGTGGATGTACACATAAATGATGGAAGGATATTTTAATATCCTACCTGAAGGGGGCAAAGAGTATAATGGGGCAAGATCTAATGATAGTGTTCCTCAAGAAGCAGATCAATAAGTACTTTCCCTTTATACACACAGCTTTCTGTGCTGAGCTCCTATCATGTAGAGTTCCCGTGTGAAGTAGAGGTCCCATGTCACGAAGGTTTTATTAGAGCCTTGATCCGACTCCTATAGACCCCGAGACCTCCTGCAGTTCGTCCAGGAAATATGGATTAGACTTACCGTAATTCGGTTTTCCACTAGTGACCATGACGGCCCCCACCTGGAGATGCTCCTACATCCTGTAGGACAGGAAGTGCAAGAGATAAAAAGCTCCTCCCTAGCACCCAACACCGGTGTCTACCAAGTACCCACCGAAGATGCAAGTGCAAGAAATTTACGTAGACCATCTCCAAGAAGGAAGAAGGGAGGGAAATAATGGGGGGCCGTCATGGTCACTTAGTGGAAACCGAATTAACCGGTAAGTCTAATTCCATATTCCCACCACGTTCCATGACGGCCCCCACCTGGAGACGTACCAGATTACCCCATTATTTGGGAGGGACCAACCGCCTGCAGGATTTTCCTGCCAACGCCAGGTCCCTCCTGGGAGGCAAATCCAAGCGGTAGTGCTTTGTGCAAAGGTCGAGGAACTTACCACTTGCTGCCCGTATATCTGGTCCAAGACGCACCCCCTTTTTTCGGCCCACGATGTTGCCATGGCCCTAGTGGAATGGGTTTAATATGTCCCCTGGAAGGAGGTGTTTTGCGGTTTTGTGAGCAGAGAGAGATGGTGGATTTTATCCATCTGGCTAAGGTCGCTTTTGAGGCTTTCGATCCTCTATTTTTCCCCCCAAAGTTGACTATAATTTGAATCCTTACACCACTCTTTTTGTTTGCTTCTAATAAGAGAACACATCTCCCCTAACATCTAAGTCTGCCACTTTTTTTTCACTTCAGATTTAGGATTAGCACAAAAGAGGGAAGAATAATTTCCTGTCTACGGTGGAAATCAGACACAACTTTGGGGAGGAAGAGGGATCTAATTTGAGAACTATCTTGTCGTCTAAAGATTCTTAGAAGGGTTCCCTCCTGCGCGAGAGGGCATGAATTTCGCCCAATCTGCGAGCGTTGTAATCGCAATTAGGAAGACCGTTTTAAATGTGAGGATTTTTCAAGGTTGGAGAATCAAGAGCTCAAAGGGGGCTCTGTGAAAGTATTTAGGACCACGGAGATCCCAAGAAGGGACTGGGTTGTGTTATAATGTGGTTTAATACGTGAACACCCCTTAATGAATCTTTTTGATCCTCTGTGATCTGCTAAGGGGAAATCAAAATATACTTAGAGCCGAAATTTGGACTCTAAGGGTACTTGGTTTAAAGACCGAGAGAAAACCCTGTTTGTAAGAAATCTAAGATTTGACCTAAAGTTTTGGATTCTTCTGGAGAAGGAGGATAATCCCCACCATGTACAGAATTTTTTCCAGATCGTGGCACAAATTGCGTTAGTCACTGGTTTCCTGCTTGCTGAATAGTGTTGATCACTTCGGTAGAAAGGCCTTTGGTCATTAGGTATGCCCTCTCAGGATCCAGCCGTGAGTTTTTAATTGTCGTACTTCTTGATGGTACAGTGGACCCTGTAGAAGAAGATCCTGACGATAAGGTAGATGAACATGGATTATCTATAGCTAGTTACTGAATACCGGGAACCACTTCTTTTTGGCCAGTATGGAGCAATAAGAACCATTAATACCTGTTCTGTTCCTCAATTTCTGTAAATTTGGGAATCAGGGGTATGGAGGAAAGGCATAGACTAACCCTGACCCCCATGCATGACGAAGGCATCAACGCCTGTAGGAAGCCCCTAGGGGGCCTGAACTAGAGTAAATCTGTGTATACTCATGATTTCTCATAAGGAAATGCAATTGTACTTTACAAAAAATTACATAGTTAATTACATTCCCATCAAGTCAAAAGAGAGAGCCTCAGAGAGTACTAAACTAGGAGTTGGTGCTCTATACTGAGAAATGGATGTTACCTCCATCATAGTGACGTGGTCGGTCAGTGACACACTTTGGTTTCGATACCAGCAAACATGGCTGAGCGTGTTTGGACGATGGTTCTGTCCTGGAACCTGCATAACTGGTTCTAGGGAAATAAAGGCACAACATAAACCCAATAAAACCAAAGTGGTACCTGTCATCTGGTGCCAAATATCAGTTAGCAGACCTTTTACATATAATCAGGTGACATATATGTACTCTTTATTATGTGGGGATGGGTTTGATTACATGCTGCGATGTACTGACGCAGCAGAGCCGGGCTTGTTCTTTGGCACAGTATAGTCCACGTTCTCAGTAGTTCTACATAGGTTTCTCAGCATAGCGAGAGGTTTTCAGCATATTGATAAAAGCTATGACAGACATAATGGCATGATGACATATTAGTTCATTAAGACTTACGCTGTAGCGATAGGGCAGAAAGTTCACTGTATCTTGGAGCCCGACTGATCGCCGCGTTCAGATCATCCAACCAGCGTCTCATGTCCACCTGTGAGCTAAAAGTGAAGATGAAAAGGGATTGTCAACATTGTACATACATGAGATACCTGCAACACATATGGAATCATTGTTACACAAATCCAAAATATACCCAAAATCATTCAATACAAGTAAATGCTCTGTGTGTACTCCGGACACAACCAAAGGCAATTCGGTTACAGAAGTTATTTAAGGTTCATTAGTTATAAATCATCTGCAAAATATTACAACTTGGGGCAGGGATAGACAGTGTATTTCCAAAAATGAGCATCAGGAATTCACAGCTGACCCACAGAATTAGCCTCATCTAATGAGGGGTAACCACTGTGTATGGAGTGTGCCTCAATAAGTGACTGACTGGACACACAAATGGCCATATGACCATGCATACATCAACCCCCGTAACTGTGGCTCAGTTCACATTTCAGTTATGTCTTCAGTTATTTGCATCAGTTATTGTGAGCCACAACCAAGTGTTTGGGGCAGCACAGTGGCTCAGTGGTTAGCACTACAGCCTTGCAGCTCTGGGGTTCTGGGTTCAAATTCCATCTTAGTCAATATCTGCAAAGAGTTTGTATGTTCTCTCCTTGTTTGCGTGGTTTTCCTCCGGTTTCCTCCCACACTCCAAAAACATACTGGTAGGTTGATTAGATTGTGAGCCCTATTGGGGAAAGGGACTGATCTGGCAAGCTCTGTGCAGCGCTGCATAATCTGTGTGTGCTATATAAATAATGGAATTAATCAATTGAGACAAATAAAGAGAAGTATAATGGAAAGACTTGCACTTGTTCTGTGTTCAATTGCTCACAATAACTGATGCAAAAAAACAATGAAACAACAAGAAATGTGATTTGGCCCAATAGTAAACAGTTAATTTTTATGCACCTCATTTTCTCACCTGGCAGCCACTCCTATAGTTGTCTGTGCAGAGTAGATAGTAAAGCAGTATGGGACAGAGCAATGACTGTCCTCAGCCTGTGGACAGTGACCATATAGATAGAGATGAAGGATGAATGGTGACATGCTGACAACAGAAATACACAGCATGTAGCATCAGACAGGCCTCACAGGACAAAGTGATGATACAAGCGCTACAGGGAAATGGAGCACGAGGACAGATAATACACTGAATACTCACCGGAGGATCCAATACCATCAGCTGAGACATTAGTGACAGGTATAGAGAATAAGGGAGATATTAACATGTATGCAAAAAAGATCATGTGACAGTGTATGCATGCTGCGGGCTGGAAGACATCACAGGGAAAGCCAAGTCCTCAGAATATAGAAACAGGCATGACTGAAGGGGGCTATGGTGTACCCTCACAGCGTAGGCGGAGTTGCACTGATCTGTACAACTTCCTCCCTTCCTGCTTTAAACTACTGAACCATCAATTGGTCTTCAATTAAAAACCCTTATTTTTTTTTTTAATCTCCCACCTGTCTCCCATTGTTCTCTTTTCTCCATATTTTTTCCCTTTTCACCAAATTCTCCATAGTGCGGTGTGTATACTAAATCACCGGCCATTATTAGGATACACATGCTTGTAACGGGTTGGACCCCTTTTTTGCCTTAGAACTGCCTCAATTCTTTGTGCATAGATTCAACAAGGTGCGGAAGCATTCCTCAGGAATTTTGGTCCATATTGACATGATGGCATCACCAGTTGCCGCAGATTTGGCGGCTGACACCATGATGCGAATCTACCGTTCCAACACATCCAAAGATGCTCTATTGGATTGAGATCTGGTGACTGTGGAGGCCATTTGAGTACAGTGACCTCATTGTCTATGTTCAAGAAACCAGTCTGAGATGATTCCAGCTTTATGACATGGGCATTATCCTGCTGAAAGTAGCCATCAGATGTTACGGGTACATTGTGGTCATAAAGGGATGGACATGGCGTCAGCAACAATACTCAGGTAGTGCTGTGGCGTTGCAACGATGCTCAATTGGTACCAAGGGGCCCAAAGAGTGCCAAGAAAATATTCCCCACACCATGACACCACCACCACCAGCCTGAACCGTTGATACAGGCGGAGGAGGATCATGCTTTCATGTTGTTGACGCCAAACAAATTCTGACCCTACCATCCGAATGTCGCGCAGCAGAAATAGAGACTAACAGACCAGGCAAGGTTTTTCCAGTCTTCTACTGCTTGTGCAAATTGTAGCCTCAGTTTCTGTTCTTAGCTGAAAGAATGGCAACCCGGTGTGGTCTTCTGCTGCGTAGCCCTCTGCCTCAAAGTTCGACGTTACTGCGTTCAGAGATGCTCTTCTGCACCTGGGTTTGTAACGGGTGGCGATTTGAGTCATGTTGCCTTTCATCAGCTCGAAACCAGTCTGCCCATTCTCCTCTGACCCTTTTTCGGATATTCTCTGTAAACCCTAGAGATGGTGGTGCGTGAAAAATCCCAGTAGATCAGCAGTTTCTGAAATACTCAGACCAGCCCTTCTGGCACCAACAACCATGCCACGTTCAAAGGCACTCAAATCACCTTTCTTCCCCATACTGATGCTCGGTTTGAACTGCAGGAGATTGTCTTGACCATGTCTACATGCCTAAATGCACTGAGTTGCCGCCATGTGATTGGCTGATTAGAAATTAAGTGTTAACGAGCAGTTGGACAGGTGTACCTAATAAAGTGGCCGGTGAGTGTATATTGATGCATTTACAAAGTTATGCATCTTCTTTTGGCGGATGGGAATTTGCAATACTTTCTGATGATATTTATATTCCTGCAACTACTTTTGTAACTACAAAAGGTGGTCCCTGACTTAAAGCCACCAGACTTACAGACGGCCCCTACTTACAAATGGGCCTCTCTGCCCACGGTTTCCTCTGGTGAAGCTCTTTGGATGCTGGTGGTTTACTGTACTTTAGCCCCAGGCTGCAACAGTCAACATAACAGTTATGAAAGGTGTCTGTAATGAAGCTTTATTGTTTATTCGTGTTCCCATGAATTCCCAAAATTAAGAAATCCTATTGTCACAGAGACGAAAAAAATACTTTGCTTGGAGTTACACTTCTAAATTACACCAATTCCGACTTACATACAAATTCAACCTATAGACCCTATCTTCTTTGTAACCCAGGGACTGCCTGTACTACAATTTCTACTTACAGCTTACACAAAGTGAGCTTCTATGGTATAATTCTACATCTTATTATATTTTGATGTTAAAAACCAATAAACTGGGATAAAGAAATTATCTTCTCATTTGAAGATGTCAGAGAATAGCAGCAATCTGAGGAGTCTGTAAATTGTCCCAAGCACGTCATAGCTACTTGCAGATTTTGTCACTGAGAATCACATTTCAGTCCTTAAGGCACCAATGACAGCAATAGTTTCTAGTGTAAGAATTGTGGATACCAGTATCATGTGGAAATGGCACAAACTGCTTTTGAAGGTGCAGAAATTAAGAGAATGATTTCTACTTACCAGCATACCATGCAGTGGTAGCCGTCCATGAACACGAAACTGGTTGGTGCAGCTCAGGCCCTTCCGTGTGTAGAGCAGCATATCTGAGAACTGATATATATATAACATTTACCACCAGGATGAAGGATTGTAAACCAAGCACACTGGCATATTGGTGTGTGTCCCCTCTGGAAGGATCCGCTCTTCCTTAAGCTTCCTATGTTCTTGTTTTTAAGAAAAAATAGCTTTAAAATTATGCAAATGAGCCTCATAGGTCATAGGAAGCTAAAAGACAAGCAGATCCGGGCCGAGGGGGCACAGACCAGCATGTAAGTGTGCTCGGTTTATAGCCCTTGATCCTGATGGTAGGTGTCCTTTAAGTGCGGGTAACAAATCAAGGCTTAGCAATGAACGACTGCTTTGAGTTACTATAGCCAATTGTAATAATGGGGTTATGATATAACTAGAGTCATGTCTGTCCATAGGCCCTGTCTAGTATTGTACCTACTCCTCTGTACCCTGTACAGAAGATCCACAGATATTGGATCTACATGCAACATCTGTGGACTGACACATTTAATATATACAGTATCTTTCTGAATGTCTTCAACATACTAGGTAGAACATGCGTTGCTGCAGACCACTCTTGGTTAGCTTGTATAGGCATCCCTCTCGAATAAATTCCTATAGAAGAGATACAACATAATGTTATGATATACAGTAAAATGTAATCTTTACAAATGGGTAATAAATGGTGTCCTATGCTGCAAATACTTATCACAACCATTATCTGGATTCTTACCCGCCCTGGTGATGAAAGATGTTCTCCTCCTAGTAGGTCTCTCTCTAACTGGTCCAGTAGCTGCAGGTTCTGTAGGTGTAGCAGGCGGTGCCGGAGCCGGGAGCTCACAGCACTGGCTTCTCCTAAGGCTCCTGTATAAGCACATTATCACATAAGGTCTTGTGTACACAAACAGAGTAGTGATTAAAGGGACTGAAGGAATGTGTCATGGCAGTATAATGGAATATAAACTGTATAGAGAGAAATGAGAATCTCAGACAAATAAATCTATCAAAGAATTCAATTAACAGACGTTAATCTTTTCCTTAACATCTGTGGATGTGTTGGTCTTACTTTGGCAGTTGTTATAGTCATGGTGTGAAGGCGGATAGTGGCGGCATAATCTCTCCAACAACTTCTCATACTGCAGGGGGCGCTGCAGAGGCTTCAGCAAAAGGCCGCTGAGGGGCAAGTAACACATTCTCTGCTGTTCAAACTCCTGCAGCAAAGTGTCCAGTTCCTGCTTCCCTGGACATCTCCTCTGCATTTCCAGAAATACTTCTTCGAGCTTATGCAGCGATGGGAGCAGAGCCTGTAGGAAACAGAAGCGGAGACACAACAAATACTAACCAGTAGAAAACCACTGCAGGTTTGGCTAACTATCTAATGTGTATGGGGGGATAAGGATCAGAATTACACTGACCACGTAAAGAGAGCTATCCCCTACGGCCAATTTGTCCGCTTAAGACGTATTAATGACACACACCAATCCTTTTTGAAACAAGCAGTGGAACTCAGGGACAGACTTAGGGCCAGAGGGTACCCGGATGACATTATCGGTAAGGCCTTTGAGAGGGCCTCATGCCTAGAGAGGAGGCAACTGATTCACAAGGGACATAACAAGGAACATGGGAGAAATAGGTTTACATTCACCTTTGATTTCGGACCTAATGAGACTAATATCCGAAAAGCGATCCAGAAAAACTGGAATATATTAGAAAGAGACCCAGAACTTAAAGCACTCACGGCCAATAGACCTATAGTGGCCTTCAGACGCAATCCCACTTTGAAAAATCTCCTGGTCAGAAGCAAATTTGGAGACGACAGAATTACATGGTTAGATAGAGCTACCCCACAGGGTAATTTTCCGTGCCACCATTGTAATTTTTGTAAATTTCACATAAGGGACAAAAATTTCCTGATAGGAGGGGTGACAGCTACTGTGAAACACTTCATTAGCTGTAAAACAGACTATGTAGTCTATGTCGTCTTCTGTCCATGTAGGAGATTCTACATAGGAAAAACCATCAGACCTCTATTCATCAGGTTTAGGGAACACCTCCGGTCAGTAACCACGGGCAAAGGATCTCCAAGATTAATCCAACATGTACACACTGAGCATGCGGGCAACCCCGAAGTACTGTCCTTTGCGGGCATAGAAAGGGTACCAGTGAATACCAATGGAGGAGATAGACATAGGGAACTACTTCGATGTGAGGCTAGATGGATCCTTAGGACTGAAGCCGAAGGTCTGTTAGGACTAAATGATAAAAACGATATGGCGGTTTTTCTTTAGCTTGTCAGTTGTTATATAAGATGTACCGTAAGTTACTCGGTCCATTGTAACTCCCTTTTGATATGTCGCACTACAAAGAAATAGTTTTTAATTATGTGATATTAATAGTTCCATGTGTTACTTACCTATTACCTTTTCTTCATTGTGGGCGTTGGAGAGATGTTGACGCGTCATGACGACGCCCCTACCGGGACTGGTCAGCTGACGGTCCCGGGCGGGCGCCGCCCGCATACACTCTTTGCTCCCTCAATCACATGACCTTCCCGATCACATGATCTCTCTATGGGTGACGTCAGAAGGAGGAGGTACTTAATCCCGCCTCCACTGGCGTCCCCCATACGGCTAGACGAAGCGCAGGAGTGCGCGAAACGGCCCGTCGCCGAATTCCTTCTTGTGTTGCACCTCCCTGTCACATGCATATAGCAGAATAAAGAAGATTCCTGGGTGAGTGCCGCTATCTTTGTCTTTATTTGCATGAAGTACTTACACTGTCTAATGTTGTGCATCAGGGACTTTAAATACATTAATCTTGTAAATTGCTAAAACTTTATCACATAGTATGAGCATTACACTGATGTCAAAGTGTTAGTACAACCTTACCCTTAAGGCAGTCATATTCCGAAGCATGAAGTCTCCAAGAATTTGCATGTCTTTAGTACGTGCAGATCGCCCTTCCCTGAAAGTACACATTTTACAAGACTTCATATCGCAGGATGAAAATAGATCTACAGTAAGATCCACATATGGCCCAAAGTGCAGAAATTTATAATCACAGATTTGAATACGTTTAATATGGGAAGTTAATACATCTGTAAAGTAGCCAGTATTCAAATACCCATATTGTAAAGCGCTACGGAATTTGATGGCGCTATATAAATAATTATTATCATATGGTAGACAGTCATTACATAACGAATAGGTTCCTACCAAAGATTTAGGACATCCTCGAGCTGCTGCAAAAACTCCTGGTGAAATAGGCGTAAGGGCTCCATGCAAGAGAACAAAGGCTTCATCTGCTGCTGTATCGAATCCTGTAGCTCGCCCCCTTTACTGAGCGCCTTCTCCAGCCTCTACATAAAGATGCATAGTATATCATAAAGATTACAAGATTTTGGTAAGGCTAACGCCAATTCATGGCCGCTGTTGTGCAGTTCGTTTTGGTGTCGATTATGAAGCACAACAAAAAAAAAATTAAATATGTTTTGCATAACCACAGAGGAATACCAGATAGAACGCATCATTTGGGGCAGAACGTGTTTACTTAGATTAGGAGCATTGTTTTTTTTTTCAATTCTACAGCTGGTGTAAAAGTAAATGAATGTTTCATCAGTCGCATAGGGTGGAGTGAATGACTTGCACACCTCCGTAACAATTTGTCAAAGGTTCAAGGGACTTTTCTCATAATCTCAAACAGATCCCCAATCATGGATGGGGATCAGATTTGTTTGTTAAGGACAACCTGCTCCATCCTTGGCACAACAGATGAGGGAACCTCACTTGCCATGGACTGTGTGGATGGCCCAACGGAGGTGACCGTAGCACCTGTCACATGGGTAAACAAGATTGGAGGGGCTTGATCCCATCAAGCCGCCTATCGCTTGCCGACACGGCTTGCGGCTCTGCGTTGAAACTGATCGGAGATTCTGGTGAATGCAACCCTCCTCCATCTTGGCAAATAGTTTTCAACCTACCAGACTGGAATCCCGACATACTTACATCTAGAGTCAGATTGTGACCCTTTGTTGTATGCTTATTACCCAAGGCTCTCTCCTAGGAGACAAGCACGAAACAACCAGATGGAGAGTGGGGGTAGGAGCTTAAGCTTACCACAGTTATGACCCGATGCCCTTCAGATGAGACGTCTCTGTGCTGAGAATTTCCTTGGTGCTATAATAGGCCTCATCCATTCTGCGGTCCAGAAAAAAAAGGATGTTAAATGCTTGACACCTTTATATATCACTACCATAATTTGTGCATTTTATCTGTGATGCAATGAAAAAAATGCAATATGCATACACCCGGGAGAGGTCAGCTGCTTGTTCCTAAAATTATAAACAGATTTCTATATCAAGTGCAAAAGCATCTGTAAGCTACTGTATTTCCCTAGAAAGCAAATAGCCTGAAAAAATTATTCCTATCCGAAGACAGCGGAGTCAATGAAAATTACAGACTGAAGGGCAGCGTATACGTGTTCAGCCCGTGGGAAAGACCCATGTACTGGACAGATCCCACAAAAAATATGATGAAAGGACTCCCTGTCTGCAGTTGAAGCACTGTAATAATTAATGTAGATTCATTTATGATGCAAGAACTTCTGTTCCTATTCGGACACTGTTTTGACGCGACGATCAGAACAGAATTTGGTTAGACGGCTTTCACAGTAAGGGTAGAATACGGGCCTCATGCATTCAATGGGGCACTAGGTCAATCCATTTGATGGATGTATTGCCCACCATGAGACATACCGGGGAAAACGACGCGATTGTGCCCTACTCTCTCCAGCGCCAGGTCGGTATGCACGCCCTTCATACATTGTTGTGAAATAAAGGCTTTAAACACAGACTGATGCGCGTTCGGATTTATACCAACCACAGTGCAGAGGATGGGGTTAAACATTGTAGTGATAGGATCCAGAGTCCTGGTGTTTATAAATGCATTCTGCAGCACGTGTTTCTACCATTCAATAGATTTATCCTACACATGTTGTACATTCAATTAAAGGGAGCTGCAACTTGAGACTGGTATTGCTTCTATTCCTTTATGTGCTAATCAGCATGCAGATTAGAATAATCCAAGATCAGCTCTTTTTTGTATGGAAGTCTTTAAAGGGACACATGATCAGGTCTGGGTCACTGGCCCTGTCACTCTAACCTGTTGGAGCCCGATCACAAGGATCCATCCCAGCCGTTATCTAGGTTATTTCATAATATGTCATTGTAAAATCATTCTTTCTTTTTTATTTAAGTAAATGTAGGCTGGTACAACATGGTACAGACGGCAGTGACTAGTCACCGCCTGTTAACCCCTCTCTCTCCCCACCTGCTCATGCTTGTGTGTAATGTTATAGTAAGGCCCTTGGCTAGAGGGTGTGCACGATCTGTGACATGCTGCACTCCTATTCAGAAAGCCATAAAAGTACTAGTTGGTACATGAGAGACACCCGAACATCAGCTACCACCAAGACCTACATTGCTTACTATGTGAGCATAGAATCGCAAAATACGGACATGTAACACATGAGGAAAGTTAGATACACCAGATGAATGTCCTGCGATACAAGTGAACCAGCATCGCAGTACTACCTGTTGCTGCTGTAAACATGCTGCATCCTGGACGCTGTTGTATCTTTCACATAACAACTACACACAGAAGGCAGCAGGAGGTACGGGCCACCAGCAAGCACATGGAAAAGACATTACGATGGACGCAGCGGTCAGTCAAAGCACTGGGGGGTGGTAGGCTGGCTCTCCACTCATGAATAAGGTGGACAGCTTGCAATATGGATAATGGCTCATGGACATTTCAAGGTCATGCTACAGTTTATGAGAAAAATATATTTAGGGTGGGGGGTTATTTTGCATGACGGGGCTCTCTTAATGTAATAAATCGCTTTATTATTTCCCCCAAGTAAGGAATTCTTTGTGTATTGTATCGTACCAATGGAGTGTTATAATTGGCAATCCTAATAGATGGGCCTACCTATGAAGTTTTAGAAGGTGTACTCTCAGCCACGTCTACAAGTATGCGCCCCATCTGTATCCCAGGCAAAAGCCCAGGATATATGAAACAGAGCCCTAGGTACATGCTAGACTATATTTCTGATGTGCCCCCCACCTTGTCAGAAGTTCATCCACTCAGCAGCCCTGGCTGATGCACTGTCAACTTAAGGCTGGGGCTCATCAGTGGAGATTCTTCAGGGTGGGGGAAGTAGAGAGAGGGCAGATGGAAGCGTGTCGGGAGACCCAAGTGACACCTGCAAGAGAAAGAAAATGTATCTTATAACAGAAACCAGTTTGGTAGGAAGGAGTATTGGTACGACAAAAAGGAAGCACAATTTTTGTAAAAGCTTATTGCGTTTCGATGAGAAGGAAACATGTGAAAGAATGTTTAAAAAGAGACCCCTGGTAGAAGGAAAACTAGTGCTATATTGCTTCAGAGGGAGATATGCACTAGAAACTCTGGTGATATATAGGTTATGGTTGATTTCACATTGTAGAGGAATTTTTCCCCCCAATGTAAAAGGCGAATAAATCCTTAGACAAGAGCGCTATAGGAAAGACAGCTGTGAAAGTCTTTACTGAGGCCACTGCGAACTACGTGAGCAAGAGAAGGGTCTTCTCACAAAGCTGGGTGAGAGAGCACAAGGGCCTTCAGTGATGTAAGCTAGAGGCCCCTGAGGGCTTCATTTTAGAATTTGAGACAAACTTTATCCAAACCTAAGCCATGAAGAAGAGAAAGTTGGATTAATAAAGGATGATTGTTTCTGGGAACACACAGCAGACGTTTAAGTGTGCTTGGTGCAGATAATAGACTGGTAATGAGGGAAGTATGTTATAAACCCAGAGCCACTGTCTGACAACGAGTATTATGGGTTTCCACTTTGGCAGGAAAAGAATATGCTTTTCTTTTACTTATGTTCTGGTTTTTGCAAAAAAGGTTTTTAAATAATGCAATATATTCATAGGTTGTTAATTGAGCTGGAGCCGATGAGTTATTTGCATAGGTTAAAAAAAACTTGTTTTTTTTAATTAAACAACAGGGCAAGGAAGCAGTTGTGGCTTTTTCAGCAAATAATTGATATGTCTGTGTAAGAAAAAGTTGAAAACAATTTTCCAAATACTTCTGTATCAATTCCTCACTCTCTATTGAGATTCAGCTTGCTGTTCTGCTATAGAAAACTTCTATGTTTACCTCCACGCTTGCACCGGTGGGACCATGGTCACATTCTGTCCACTGGAAGTAAACATTAGCAGCTTTCTATAGAATGACAACCAGAGAGATCTAGAAAACACCGTGAGGAATTGATACAGAAAGCATGACTGTTTAAAATTGTATAACGTTCCTTACACAAACCATATCAATTATTTTCTGGAAAAGTGGACAACCCCTTTAAAGAAGCGCAGATTCTGCCAGAGTGGGGGCACACAGTATGTCATGTGTGGTTTACAATTGCTTCATACTGCTGGTAGAGTCCTTTTACAAATTACAGACAAACCCTGAAACTGCACTACTGAGGATGCTTAATTACATTACTCTCTGTTAATAATTATTGGACTCAATTCGGGGAAATGTATGGCAAGACAGGGAAAGACATGGCTTAAATAGGTGATTACTGCTTAGGGCCAGAGATTACGGGAGAAGACAGACTAGCCACAATTGCCTAGCTAAATCCAGCCTTTGTAAAATTTTTGCCAAAACAAATGGCTTGAAGGGTTACAGCTTCCTTTTTACCAAGTTTTATGTTTTGCGAAAATAATGATGAACAGATAAAATGTGGATACTATAGTGAATAATACACAATGCGAGATTAATCCAAATGCTCATAAGAAAACATTCAAAAAGGAAGAAGACCTATGCAAAAGAATACTAAACCCAACGGCAAAAGTAAAACCAAGGACAACCCAAGGACCAACAGAAGTGCCAACAGAAGAAAAGAAACAAAACATGGAAGCGACAGGTGGTGGTAAGGACGAGGACCAAAGTGAGGAGAGATCACATTCAAGCGGAGAGGGAAAACAGGCCACTTCTAAACTCTTATAGGTTACCATCCATTGGCGGATCATCTTCAGACTTTCTCTCTTCAAATTCACATTCACTGTTCTTCAAGTCTCCATGTGGCAGTCGTAACCGATGCTACATAACACCAGGCCACACATTTCCACGACATTACACGACACTTTAATATTTTTTTCTATTAAGCTGCAAAAAGAGGGAGCAGGGGGGGGCACAATATAAAAGGAGCCAAAATTTAAAGGAAGATGAGGGGGGACAATGGTAAGGGGAGATGAAGGGACACAATATCAGGGGGAAAGGAGAGACCACAATATGAAGGGAAGATGAGGGGCCACAATATGAGGGAGAGATGAGGGGCCACAATATATTTGGTTATTTAATTCCCAATTATTTGTCTTTTGTCTATTTTTATTGGGTCTTATTTGGTTTAATATTTCATTTTTCTTGGGTTTTTCTTGGGAAGGTGAATACAAGGTCTGTGCACATCACATCTCACAGGTCATAAGGAAAACACATGAGGGAACATAGTCCATAACTGCCCCTATGGATGCATCTACCCCAATGGTTGCCCCTTACATACTGCACAGGTATCACGTGTACACAACTCCCCGAAGGAACTGACATAGGTCTAACTGTGCTGGTTACCCATAGCAACAATCATCATAACTTTCATTCTAAAAGTTCTCTCTTAAAATGAAAGCTGCTCTGTGATTGGTTGCCAATTGATATACAGTAAAAAAGTTTTTCCACAACAAGCAAAGTGTATGAAAACAAAACACTTCATTAACACCTTCGCGACCTAGGACGAACTATATGGTCCTTGTGCTGCAAAGGGTGTATGGAGAGAGCTCACAATTAAATTTTTTTTTTTAAATTGAAAAATAGTAAGAAAAAGTAAAAGTTTAAATCACCCACCACACCCCGATTTCCCTAGATCACATATCAAAGCAAATAAACAGAAAGAATCATACAACTGTTTGGTATCCTCGCATAACAAAATGCTGATCTATCAAAAATATAGCGATTTTTCCCGCGTGTTAACCCCGTAATGGAAAATGGCGCCCAAGTCGAAAATGCCACTTTTTTTGCCATTTTGAAAAACATAAAGAATTCTATAAAAAGTGATCAAAAGGACATCATCCTCAAAATGATAGCATTAAAAATGTCATCAAATACGCAAAAATACACCACCCCCACAGCTCCGTGCACTGAAGTATGAAAAGTTATTAGTGCCAGAACATGGCAAAATGAACAATTTTTTTTTTTTTGTACAGAAGGTTTTAATTTTTTTAAACGTATGAAAAAACATTTAAAACCTAAACAAATTTGGTATCCCCCCGTGATTGTACCGAAGCAAAGAATAAGTAGACTTTGATTTGGGGCGCTCAGTGAAAGCTGTAAAATCCAAGCCCACAAAAATATGGCGCAAATGGGTTTTTTCATAATTTTCACTTCATTCTGAATTTTTTTCCCGCTTTCCCAGTACACGGCATGGAATGATAAATACATCACTATGAAGTGGAATTTGTTATGCAAAAAAAAGCTCAAACACAGCTCTTTACATGGAAAATTAAGAAAGTTACAGATTTTTGAAGGTGGGGAGTGACATGAAAATGAAAAACAAAAAAGGGCCACGTCCCTAAGGATTAACCTATTGATGCTCATTGAAGGATATATACATCACCGGAGCTGAGCCGTGTCAGGAAGCCGGGTGTCATCTGCAACTAACAGTTACACCCTAGTTGTACCTTTATGGGTTGCCGATCGCTGCTACGCAAAATCTGGTGGAGGCCCCCACTTGTACCACACGTCCTCCTGCTTCCTTTCCACTATCCCACCAGTAACACAGCTACTACAGCCGCCTCACCCTAGTAAGAAAGCTACATGCAGCCGCTTCATCTCCAGTAACACAGCTACATACAGTCGCCTCACTCCCCAGTAACACAGCATATACAGCCGCCCTCACCCCCAGTAACACAGCTACACACAGCCGCCTCACCCCCCAGTAACACAGCTACATACAGCCGCCTCACCCCAGTAACGCCTCACCCCATTAACACAGCTACATACAGCTGCTAACCCCCCAGTAACACAGCTACATACAGCTGCCTCATCCCCAGTAACACTGCTACATCAGCCACCCACTCGTCCTCAGTAACACAGCATATACAGCCGCCTCTTCTCCAGTAATACAGCTACATACAGCCACCCTCATCTCTCCATAACACAGCTACACAGCCGCCTCACCCCCATCTAACACATCTCATATACAGCCGCCTCTCACTAGTAACACATCTACATACAGGCCGCCTCATCCCCGTAACACAGCTACATATAGCGCCTCATCCCCAGTACACAGCTACATACAGCCGCCTTATCCCCAGTAACACAGCTACATACAGCCACCTCGCCCCCAGTAACACACGCTACATACAGCCGCCTCACCCCAGTAACACAGCTACATACAGCCGCCTCGCCTTCTCGTAACCAGCTACATACAGTCGCCTCATCCCCAGTAACAACTACATACCGCGGCCACAAGCACGAAACATGAGTACTACTCGTGGTGCTCACAGTACCGAGCTAGGCGCTATAGACTCCTTTGGGAAGTATATCCGTTAGCAATTGCGCCAGATATTCGTCCCCCATATTTTCTTATGATGTCCCTTATACAGACATGTTTATACAATTACACACATTTATCACTGATATATAGATATACACACCTTTAATCTTATATACACACGTAAAGTTCTACACTCGTATACTTGCACCCATATATACACACAGTATACACTTATACACACACATTTATGCACTCATATACATTTATAAACTACACAAGTAATACAAACTCATAAAGTATAATCCACACATACAGCAAATACACACACATTCAGTATATACAGCATTTACCACACATACGGGAAATACACACACCTCACACACCATTCAGTATATAAGCATATACATACATACTATATACACATATTACAAAACCACATCATTCACATATATAATAATATATGCGTGTATAAATACAGTATATGCATCTATACACTATATACATATATACCTGTATATACACATATACACACAGAAAACACATATGTATATTGTGAGACAACTGAAGGGTTAACTGTGGGTGGCGGTAGTTTCCCCTAGGTTTTGCTATTATGCAAGGCCTTAGTGCTGAGGTTGTGTTGTCCGCACACCTTGGACAACAGGTTGTGGGAACAGCCCCATCAGCCTTTTTTTAAACCGCTCAGCACGAGCTGAGAGTGTTGTCCTCTCTCTGAAGGAGGCTGGAACAGCACACAGCCCTGACCTCTGTGCCTGGAGCAACAAAGTGTTTTGTTAGTGGTAGTGAGAGAACCATTGTTTAGATTAGCACCCTGACGGGTAGGATTATTTTGTTTTGATGCCTGAATGTGAAGGCTGTTTTTATTTTGTACCTACTGAAATAACACGGCTAAGACTGTTTTGGACTGTACTTTGGTGTCACTGTCTTGAACTGCATCACAGCACCCCCGTTACCACGGTCTCTACTGCCAAATCTCCCACATATGGTGCTTCGGATTGCGGGCATTTCAAAGACACACACCTGAAAGGCTTGCTACAAATCCTGCAACATTGCATGGCCTGGTGAAAGCAGCAGGCGAATTGCAGGATAAAGCCAGATGGAGGACTTTTATTAAAGCCATGCTCCAGCAGCAGGGAGAGAGATCCCGCCAGCAGCAAGCCATGCTCCAGCAACAGGAGAGAGATCCCGCCAGCAGCAAGCCATGCTCCAGCAACAACAGGAAGAGTCCCGAGCTAATCGACAAGCTGCAGCAAGCCATGCTCCAGCAGCAGAGGAGAGGTCCCGCCAGCAGGAAGAGTCCCGAGCCATGTTCCAGCTGATGATGGAAAAGTTTTACCGGCTTATGAGGCAGCACCGCAAGCGACGACTACTGAGGGGTCCCATACTGGTCTGCAAGGTACCCCAGTTGTCCAGCGTTCCGCACGGGCTGCAGTACAAAAGCTTTACAAAAAATGACGACGACCGACGACGTGGAGGCGTATCTCACTGTGTTCGAGCGAGTAGCTGAGCGAGAGAGTTACCGGCTGAGCAGTGGGCAGATGTTCCTGGCAACCGTTCCTGACCGCGAGTCGCAGAAGGCTTACTACACCTGAGTGAAACGGAGGCCCGTGAGTACCCCCCCAGCTAAAGGCGGAGATTCTGGCTCGTCTTGGGGGTCCCCGTTCAAGTTCGCTCCAGCCGGGTCCACCATTGTGGCTTACTCAGAAAAACTACCCCCACGCTCCCAAATGCATGACCTGATCCATCTTGTCTGGAAGTGGCACAACCAAGAGACTGCACCCCAGCACAGAAGGTATAGAGAGCGGTTTCTCACAGTCTCACCCGTTTTCTGCCCTCTCGGCTCCAGCGTTGGGTTGGACAGCCGGTCCCACAAAAGCTAGAACTCGTGTCCCTAGTAGAGAGGTATCGGGCTACGGAGGACCTTCTACTTACCTCTCCCACACGAAGCAGTGCCAGTGACAGGTCACCAACCATCTTGGTAAGACTGCTACTTCTGCGGAAAAGGGGAGACATGTCAGGTTGGGAGGGGTTCATTGGGGGGCGTGGATACCCAGAAACCCAGTGAGGCTCCGTGACAGAGGTCATAGCGTGTCCTGTGCTGCAATCCATGAAATGGGCCATTATTGCTGCCCAACTGTCCCTGTCGGTGGGCCAATGGACTAACCAGACCCGGCGAGTTCACTGTTTCCCCGGCCGGTTCTGGCAGCCGAGTCGGCCACGGATTTGAAACCCCAATGTGTAGTCACAATCGGGGGTCTCACGGTGGAAGCCTTGCTAGACTCAGGGTCTGGTCACCCTGGTGCGGGGAACTTTGGTTGACCTGGACTGTACAGCGGGCGAAAGTGGGAGTGTGTGTTTATACATGGGACACTCGCGAATATCCCACTGCTGTCATCAACCTACATACCCCTTGTGGTACTATTACCCATGAAGTGGGGGTGGTGGGACCCTGTTTCATGAGGTATTATCGGCAGAGACTTACCGGTGTTTTTGGGACCTCTGGAGACGAAGACCCACCTCAGGTGCTGTTGCAGATAATGGACATCACGTGTGTCTGGCCTTGGCCCCTGAACCCTTTGAGGCCAATGTACCACACCAGCAGTAGGGGTGACCCCATGTGATGAATTCTCTCCTCCTAGAGGTCCTAGCTGGTGAGGTCGAGGGCCACGAGGAGTGGGCCGACATGCCGACCTTGAGATTTCCCGTGAAAATTTTGGGGCTGCACAGCTACAGGACCCTACTTTGTTTAAAGCACGGGAGAATGTTAGGTGATAAATGGGGTACTCCAAATACCAGGGGCTGACAAAATAAACCCCCGAATGGTGATTGTTGGGGAACTGTTGTACAGGGTCGACCAGATACGGGGTGAGGAGGTTGATCACTGTAGTACCCAATCTCACCGTAGGCTTGGTGCTAGAGTTGGACACAAACATGTGTCTGGGAGGGCACTTAGGTGCTGAGAAGACCGTAAGAGAGGATCCTGCAGAGATTTTTCTGGCCCGGGGTGTGGGAGGAGGTAAACCGGTATTGTAGCTCCTGCCCTGATGTCAACTTACTGCCCCGGTGTCCCACTTCAGGAGTCCTTTGGTCCCGCTAACCAATCATAGAGTGCCATTTGAGCGGGTTTGCAATGGATCTGGTTGGCCCCATAGTCAAATCCTCAAGGGGACACCAATACATCCTGTTATCCTGGACTACGCTACGCGGTATCCCGAGGCGATTCCATTAAGGAAACACCTCCTCCAAAATATTGCTAGGGAGCTGTTCCAGTTATTCTCACGCACAGGCCTCCCCAAGGAAATCTTGACTGACCTGGTACCCCATTCATGTCTAGGGTAATGAAGGAGATGTGTAGTTACTGCAGTTAAACACTCGCCCGCACCTCTGTGTATCATCCTCAGACGATGGCCTGGTCGAGAGGTTTACAAGACCTTGAAGGGGATGCTAAAGAGGGTGGTCAGCAGGATGGGAAGGACTGGGTTGTTTGTTGCCCCTATTTGATGTTTGCCATACGTGAAGTTCCCCAGTCCTCCACGGTTTTCTCACCCTTTGAGCTGTTATTGGCCGTTCCCCCACGTGGCTTTTGGATGTACCAAGGAGACCTGGAACAGAGAGGCCCCCCCATCGTAGGTGTGATAGAACACGTTCTCCCTTATGCAGGACCGCATAGCGGCGGTAATGCCCCTTGTAAAGGAGCACATGACAAGGGCACAAGAGGCCCGTCTAGGGTCTAACATAGGTCACCAGACTCAGGACCTTTAACCCAGGCGACAGAGTGCTAGTTCTGGTGCCCACCGTGGAGATGTTCTTGGCAAATGGCAAGGACCATATGATGTCATGGAGAAAGTGGGGGGGTAACCTAACAGGAATCTCAGCCGGGAGGGGAGGAAACCCGAACAGATATACCACATGAACCTCCTAAAGCCATGGAGGGAAAGAGAGTCCCTGATGGCCTGGGAGTAGAAAAAGCGTCTGTCCCCAAGAAGGGGACACCGGATGGTAGGTGTACCCGATGCCAAGGTGCCTGAAGTACGGATCTCGGAGTCCCTCTCCAGGGCCCAGATTCAGGAACGAGGAGTTTGTGCTCCGATGTGGATGTGTTCTCTAAGTTACCGGGACGTACTTCAGTCATCAAGCATGACATCATAACCGAACCCCACATCCGGGTACACCAAAAACCCTACCGGTCCCTGAAGCGCGCCGGCTTTGCCATATCCAAGAAGTCAGGCAGATGTTAGACCTGGGGGTTATCGAGGATCTAAAAGTGACTGGTCGAGTCCTATTGTGTTGATTCCCAAACCTGATGGTTCCCTACGTTCTGCAATGACTTTAGGAGTTGAACGAGGTGTCCAAATTGATTCTTATCCCATCCCAGGGTTGACGAGTTGATAAAGAACTTGGACAGGCTAGATTCTTCTCCACACCTTGACCTGACAAAGGGTATTGGCAGGTACCCCTTACTGACAGGGCCAAGAGAAGACCGCTTTTGTTACTCCTGATGGGCTTTTTCAGTACGTGGTACTCCCTTTGGGCTACATGGGGCTCCCGCCACATTCCAGAGGTTAATATGGATCTCGTGCTAAAACCCACCGGAGATATGCCTCGGCCTACCTGGATGACATCATAGTTTATAGTACCGATTGGGAGATTCACTGGCCAAGGTGCAAGCAGTGGTAGACTCCCTGAGGACAGCAGGGTTGACACGAACCCCCAAAAATGTGCACTGGGTCTGGAAGAGCCGTTACCTGGGTACGTATTGGACGGGTGTCATCAAACCCCAAGTAATAAGTAAAGAGAGGCGATCCAGCAGTGGCCACGACCTATGAGAAGAAGCAAGTGAGGCTTTCCTAGGCATAGTGGGCTATTATCGCCGATTTATCCCCGATTTGCTGCTACCATAGCGGCACCCCTGACTACCACCAAGGTAGCAGGGCGGTGATGGTAAAGTGGAGTGAAGAAGCTGAGGGGCGTTTCAGCGACTTAAGACGGTTTTGTGCGAGGGACCGGTACTGATCACCCCTAACTTCACCAAGACCTTATTGTGGCAGACTGACGCTTCTGACGTGGCTTAGGGGCTGTCCCTGTCCCAAATAGTGGAGGGGAGGAACATCCTGTGACATTCCTGAGCCGCAAGCTCACACCTCCTGAAAAGAATATAGCATAGTTGAGAGGGAGTGCTTGGCGTAAAATGGCGCTCTGAAATCCCTGAGGTATTACTTGGTAGGGCGACAGTTACAACTATTGACCGATCACTCTCCCTCTCACCTGATGAGTCAGGCCAAAGAGAGGAACCCAGGGTCACAAGGTGTTCCTAATGTTGCAAGAATTTCAAATTCATGGTGGAACATCGATCAGGAAAGCGCATGGGAATGCCGATGCCCTGTCCTCGTACCCACTGTCTGAGGCCAAAGTGTTCGCCCCCACAGGTCAACAGAGGGGGAGGTAATGTGAACACTGAAGGGGTTACTGGTGATGGGCGGTATTTTCCCCTAGTTTGCTATTATGCAATCCTTAGTGCTGAGGTTGTGTTGTCCAGCACTTGGACAGTGGTGGGAAGCCCAATCACAGCCTTATTTTAAAACGCTCACGAGAGCGAGAGGTGTTGTCTCTCCTGGAAGGAGGCTGAGAGCACACGCCCTGACCTTCTGTGCCTGGAGCAACAATAGTGTTTTTGTGTAGTGGTAGTCAGAGACCATGTTTAGTTAGCACCCTGACGGGTAGGATATTATTTTGTTTTTGAGGCCTGAATGTGAAGGCTGTTTTTGTATTACCTGCTGAAATAAAACACAGGCTAGAACCTTTGTTTGGACTGTATCTTGGTGTCACTGTCGTGACTGCATCACAGCACACCCCCGCTACCCACGGTCTCTACTGGGCCAAATCTCCCACAATATACTTACCTGTTAGGGTGACCGGGTGCACTGTTCGGGCGGGTGGGGGGTCTTGCCGGGGCCTGTTCGCCAGGCGGTGGGTGTAGTCGTCGTTACTTGTTCGGTGTTCGTCCGGGAAGGGGGGGGTCGGCGGGGCTTGTTCGAGCAGGGAGCGGTGGGAGGTTGAGCAGTGAGCTGGGAGCCTGGGGCGGTGGTTGACCGGGATTGGAGGGAGCGGGGATCGACCGGGTGGAGTATGAGCAGGGGCCGTGGGTGGTGTTGAGCCGGGAGTAAGCGGAGCGGGTGACCGGGGGTGGTGTTGAGCCGGTAGCGAGCAGAGCCGGGGCCTGACGCGGTCACCTGTGCGAGGGGGGGCGGGTCCCTGTGCCGAATGGCGGGGCAGCTCGCCATGCCATGCAGATGAGTTGGCGGGCAGTTTATGCAGGGGCTGGATGAGCTGGAGGCGGATCAGTCGTGCATGGAGATGGCTGGGCAGCGCTCACCTGTGCCTGGAGGCGTCGGCGGCTCATGATGGGGGGCACGGGAGGTGCGATCGGTGGGGGGCCCTAGGGTGGGCAAGATTGGTGCCCCGTGGCGTCGAGCCCCGAAAGCCCCGCCTATAATCCGCCACGCTGCTGGTTTATAAATAACAGGCAAACTGAAGATTCATTGTTCATGTCCATAGTGGGACTAATAAAAAAAGTCTACTGATGCATAGGTGTGCAGAGACCCCAAATGACCCCCCTGTACACGCTGTACTGATATGGGGTTGTACATGAGCCACTATGAACCCCTGTACTGATATAGGGTGTACAGACCGTGTATGACCCCCCCTGCCTGCACTGATATGTGGGTTTATGGAACCCTGTTAGACCCCCTGTACAAATTGTGGGTGCAGATGACCCTGTATGACCCCCATAGAACTGAATGTGGGTGTACAAGACCCTGTATGACCACCCTGTAATGATATGTGGGTGCGAGATGATCCTGTATGATACTGTTCTTGTATGTGAGAGTGAGGTCAGTTGTGTGTGAGGGTATATTTATTTAGGGAGCACGTGTTTGTTATCCAAGTGACTTTATACTGTAAGTGACTGTGTATTTTTAGGGAGTGCCGGGATGGAGATGTGCTGCACAGCTGAAGGTTCTGGCCGGGAATTCAGCCGTGATAGTCATGGATGGGAAACCCGGAATAAAAAGTCCTCCTTCCTTATGGAAGAGATTGTCATCTATAAGGTACGAATGCCACCAATGACTCTCTGTAGTCAGTCACGCAGTGTCAGTGATCCTGCCTGTCAAAATGTTAACAATTGTTAGTAAAGTTTTCAACATTTACTGAACAGGATGTGGGCACCTTTAAAATATTTGTCAGATTTCAGCCAGCCCAGCCTGCCCCCAGTAGTATACAGCCAGCCAGCTTGCCCCCTGTTATAACACCAGCCCACCTTCCCTGTATGTATACAGCCATCCCAGCCCTTCCCCCTGTATATACAGCCAGCCCAGCCTTCCCCTGTAGTATACAGCCAGCCCAGCCTGCTCCGCAGTAGTATAACAGCCAGCCCAGCCTGCCCGCATAGTTACAGCCAGCCCAGCATGCCCCCTGTTGTATACAGCAAGCTCAGCCTGCTCCCGTAGTATACGCCAGCTCCCAGTAGTATACAGCCAGCCCAGCTTGCCCCCCAGTAGTATACAGCCAGCCAGCCTCCATGTAACCTTCCCCCAGCAGTAACCTCCGCCAGCCTGACGTGTATACAGCAGCCCAGCCTGCCCCCTGTAGTATACATGCAAGCCCTCGCCTGCCCCCTGTAGTATACAGCCAGCCCACCAGCCTGCCCCCCGTAAGTATAACAGCCCATCCCAGCCTGCCCCCAGTCGTATACTCGCTAGCCTGCCCCCGTAGTAAGCAGCGCTCCCGAGATACAGCCAGCCCAGCCTTCCCCCAAGTAGTATACATCCCCCCAGCCTGCCCCCAGTAGTATACCCAGCCTAGCCCGCCCAGTGTTCGTCCGCCCCCTATTAGTATACATGTTCCACCCCAGCCATCCCCCCATAGTACGTATATATTTTGAATAATTTAAGTGGGTGAGTTTCTTAAATGGTGTAATTTACCGTATATACTCGTGTTAAGCCCGAGTTTTTCAGCACAAAAATGTTGCTTAAAAACATCCCCCGGCTTATACACGAGTCAATATACAGTAAAATACTTTTCAAAAATAAACTTATATACCACCTCCGGTGGCCCCGATGGTGCCCGCTGCTCTCCCCCGACTGTCGGCGCCGCTTTCTTCAGGCTTCGGCGCCCCGTCTTCTTATCTTTTGTCTGGGCGGCCGCCATTCTCCTTCCTCCGGGCGGCGCCTAGTGTGACGCGCCGCTGCTGAACGTCACACTAAGGCGCCGCCGATGGAAAGCATGGCGGCGCCCAGCAGAAGAACAGAAGACTGGCGCGAAGCCTAGACAAGCGGCGCGGACGCCTGAAGACAAGGGCGCCAGACATCGGGGGAGCAGCGCTGCACTCGGCAGGGGAGTTATTAAGTTTTAGTTTTTTTTAATGCTGGGGGCAGGCTGTTAATGCCTGGGGACAGGCTTGTATCCACTAGGGGCAGTTATACACTGGGGCCACGCTGTACTACCAACTGGGTGCAGGCTGTTATACCACTGGGGGAGGCTGTTAGGGGCAGCTGTAATACCACTGAGGGCAGCAAAAACTAGATATACACCATACCATACTACGCGGCCACTAGCGAAACCACCATGAGGGGGTATGGTTACTCTAGATCTGTGCCCTGGGGGCAGGCTGTAACACAGCTGGCAGGCTGTATACTACTGGGGGCAAGCTGTTACTACTGGGGGCAGGCTGGGGCCCTGGCTGTAGACTATAGGGGGCTGGTTTGGCTATATACTGAGGGGGTCTGTGACCAATGCATTTCCCACCCTCGGCTTATACTCGATCAATATTTTTTCCCAGTTTTGGGGTAAAATTAGGGGGTCTCGGCTTATCCTCGGGTGGCTTATACGCGAGTATATACTGTATGTGTGTTCTGTTGTTTCGTCCATTAAAAATCACTTGAGAAATTAAATTGCCCTCAATAAAATGAATTTGGAAATTTTCCTTAAAATTCTACTAACAAAAAGCCCTTCTAACCATCACTACAATACAAAAGAGATTTAAAAAAATAATTGCCAACACAAAGCAGACATATGGGAATGTTAATTTATTAAGTAATTTTTGTTTTATAAAACTATTAGTTTCAAAAATTGAAAAATAGCAAAATTGTTTACAACTTTTTGCTATTTTTTCAATTTTTTTTCATGAATAATTAAATATTTCACTCAAATGTTTCCAATATCATGAGGTTCATGTGTCAACCAAACTCAATAATCTCAAAATCACCTTGGTATATTTTAAGTGTTTCCAAATGTTATTAATACAATTTAACCAGTAGGTCAAAATAGGCTTAGTCCTTAAGGGGGTTACTGGCAATGGAGGTCATGTGACTTTCTCCCTGTCCCTCGGTATCTAGCCCTGTGTTATAGCAAGGAGCCAGGCAGGTGCTTATTTTACTTGTCCACTGGGTTATCAGGTTCTTTCTCTCTGCTACCAGTTTTGTGTGATGCCTCCTCTTTAATGTCATCTTTTCTGCCGCGCACTTTCTAGTGGCCCCTCTCATGTCCCCCTAATATTGTGACCCCTTATCTCTTTCTCTTATTGTTGACCCTTATCTCTCCCTCATATTATGGCCTCTCCTTTCCCCCTGATATTGTGTCCCTTCATCTCCTTTTACCATTGTGCCCCCTCATCCTTTCAATTTTGGCTCCTTTTGTATTGTGCGCAACTCCCTGCTCCCTCTTTGCAGCCTTAATAGAAGAACTTTAGGGACGCTCATGTTTTGGGGGGTGCCCCTTGGCAGTCTGGGCTCAGTCGAATCCATATAATATATTGGGATGTGTATAACCACTGACACATCCCCACATAATGTCCTCATGAGCCCTAAGTATCACCTGGGAGCTGGCCACAGTGTGGTTGGTCCTCCCTGCAACTCATCTAGGACTAACCTCAATCCTTTGAAAGAACACCCCAAAAATACCCCCCACAATTCAAGAAAGAATTTCTATGTTGGTCCCAGATGAATCGGCATCCTTATAGATATCATAAATCTTGATTCACACAGATCATATTGTTTTCCCCAAAAAAAACTGAAATTATGTGTTCTCCAATAAATAACACAACATTAAAAGATCGTGAGACCGTCCCTTCTAAATATGTATAGATTATCCTACAGTACAAGAGACAAGGACATTTATATCCCTCACTCCCTCTAGTCAGACATTAACGGTTTAATTCTTCAGAATTTTGGGTGTCATAGATGCGCTGATTTCATAATTCCCACTTCTGACAGATAGACACTGAAACTGACCAATCAGAAGCAAGATCATACAGCCCCACCCACCGCCTGAAGGGCCAACATGGCACATCATGCTGCCACAACCCACCTGCCTCAAGTATAAATATCTGTTCGTGCATAGGGCAGGGCACTGGGTGGTGAGACTCGATGCATAAGAACCGTGCGGATGTATGTACCCCCTGGACGTTACGGACCCTGTGAAGTGTGGACCCCTGGGAAGTATTAGCCTGGACCCCGGACGTGTGACCCCTGGACGTATGGAGCCTGGACCCCTGCTGTGGTGGACCCCTGGACGTATGGACCTGGACCCCTGGACTTGTGGACCCATGGAGTATGGAGCCTGGACCTGACTTATGGAGCCTGACCCCTGGACGTATGGATTGTGAACCCGGCCCTGGATCGCTGGACACCCGACTCACCTGAGTGGAGATATTTGATTGGCAAGTAACCCTCTAACCCATAGAAGCGGCCTTCAGCCATGGTTTCCTAGAGGTTTCCCCACCGGGGGTTTTTCCTCTCCTGAGTGCTGAAGGGTGACTCTTTGTGAGTCCAGGGTCTGCCATGGGATGATTCTAATAAATATTTGGTTATTTTAGTTCCTCAATTATTTGTCTTTTGGTCTATTTATTGGGTCTTCTTTGGTTAATTCATTTTTATTGGGGTTTCTTGGGAAGGTGAATACAAGGTCTGTGCACATCACATCTCACAAGGGGCATAAGGAATAACACATGAGGGAACATAGTCCATACTGCCCCTATGATGCATCTTACCCCCATGGTTGCCCCTTACAATACTGCACGGTATCACGTAACAACCATCCCTAAAGGAACGAGCCTAAAAAAAACATATAATAAGTATAAAAATATACCAAAAACAAAACTAACGCCAAGAATGGGACACGTACAAAATCCTTGTCTCACAGTTAACCTTACACAATGTTATCCTCCTCCCGTGTTCCGCTCTTACAGAGGGGCTAATCTCTCTAATGGACATCCCTCAACCGCGGAGCATCTCTGACTTTAGACTCTCGGCTACGTGTCACTACGCTCGGTCCTTTGATTTCACTTGCAAAACCCTTAATGTCACAGCCATCCGGAACCCTCCCCACTAGCCCCGAGAGGAGACCAGTCCTAGGGTCCCCCCCCTAATGTGTCCACTCTCGCCCGCCCTCAAAGGTCATAACTGTGCTGTTACCCATAGCAACCAATCATGCCAGCTTTCATTCTACAAGTTTTCTCTCTTAGAAATGAAAGCTGCTTCTGTGCGTTGTTGCCATTGATAACAGTAAAAGTAGGTTCACACAATCCAGTGTATGAAAACAAACACTTCATTAACCCCCATTACCTACCCTAACCATACCTACCGCTTTGAGCCCGTAGCTGTAACTGCGCTGTTCCCAGCGAATATCGCTCAGCGCAGTACAGCTCTGCGCAAGACATGCCGGTTCACAAGCGCAGCACTGCATCCAAACCGGCATCGTTAGCTGCGGGATTCAGCGGTATTTACCGGCTGACATCCCGGCTAACACCCACCGGGCGTTTAAACAAACCCTTAAATCCGCGGTCAACGCGACCAGCGGCATTTAACATGCCTTCCTCCGTGGGTCTTTACCCACAATTGCCCCCCCCTGCACCATTTTTCGCGAGGGGGGGGGGACGCGTTGGCCAACCTTCTGGGTTCCCCTATCGGACCCCCAAGAAGCCTGAAGGCAGTGCCTTTAAGATGGCATCTGTGACGTCATCTTAAAGGCAAAGTGTCCGCCTATGCATCTGCATAGGCTGGCACTGCTAATACCCTGCAATACTTAGTATTGCAGAGTATTATCATGAACAAGCAATCAATGATTTCCTTGTTCATATCCCATGTGGATAGTAAAAATATTGTAAAAAAAAAATGTTTTTCAATAAAAAATTCTTTATAAATCACTATAAATGCCCATAATCCCCAAAACTATAAGAGACATATAACGCTCAAAAGTCTAAATCAATAACACAAGCCCCACATATCATAGTATCACCGCGTCCGTAAACATCCATAGTAAACTAAATAACGATTGAACCCAAGATGAACCCGTAAAAAAAAAAGTACAACCTGCCAAAAATTATTATTTTTACCTAGTAATATCCCACTATAAATGCATAAAAGTGATCAACAATCATATGTACTCAGATGATTTATTTATAATCCCATCCCATGGCAGACCCTGGACTCACGAAGAGTCACCCTTCAGCACTCAGGAGAGGAAAAACCCCCTGTGGAGGAAACCTCTAGGGAACCCATGGCTGAAGGATCGCCCTTCCTCTGGGCTTAGAGGGTTACTGCCAATAAATATCTCTCACTCAGGTAGTCGGGTGTCCAGCGATCCAGGGGTTCACAATCCATACGTCCAGGGGTCCAGGCTCCATACGTCCAGGGGTCCACACATCCAGGGGTCCAGGCTCCATACGTCCAGGGGTCCACACGTCCAGGGGTCCACACGTCCAGGGGTCCACAAATCCACGGTTCTTCATGCCTCGACGTCTCACCACCCAGTGCCTGCCCCTATTGACCGGCACAGATATTTATACTTGAGGCAGGTGGGCGTGGCAGCATGATGTGGCTCCTGATTGGCCACTTCAGGCGGGTGGGGCTGTATGAGCTTGCTTCTGATTGGTCAGTTTCAGTGACGATCTGTCAGAAGTGGGAATTATGACATCAGCGCATCTATGACACAAAATTCTGAAGAATTAACCCTTTAATGTCTGACTAGAGGGAGTATTAAGTTGTCCTTGTCTCTTGTACTGTAGTATAATATATACATATTTATAAGTGACAGCCTCACAGATCTTTTAATGTTATTTATTGGAGAACACAATAATTCAAGTTTTGGGGAAAAAATATGATATGTGTGAATAAAGATTAATATATTATATAAGGCTGCAGATTTATCTGGGACCACATAGAAATTCTTTCTTGTAATTGTGGGGTTTATTTTTGGGGGATTCTTTCATAAGGATTGAGGTTAGTCCTATGATGCGGGGAGGACCACCACCACTGTGGCCAATCCTAGGTGATATTAGGGCTCATGCACGGACATTATGTGGGGACGTGTCAGTGGTTATTACACATCCCAATGTATTTCTATGGATTCTACTGAGCCGACTGCCAAGAGGCACAAAACATAGAGCGTCCCTAATATTTGTTTCTATTAAGCTGCAAAAAGAGGGAGCAGGGAGGGCACAATATAAAAGGAGCCAAAATTGAAAGGAAGATGAGGGGGGACAATGGTAAGGGGAGATGAAGGGACACAATATCAGGGGGAAAGGAGAGGCCACAATATGAATGGGAGATGAAGGGCCACAATATGAGGGAGAGATGAGGGGCCACAATATGAGGGAGAGATGAGAGGCCACAATATGAGGCAGAGATGAGAGGCCCTAATATGAAGAAGAGATGAGGGGCCACAATATAAGGGAGAGATGAGGGTCCACAATAAGAGAGAGATAAGAGGCCACAATATGAGGGGAGATCAGAGAGGGGGGGGTTGGGAGGCGACACAATATAAGGGGGAGATAAGCGGGTCCCAATAGAAGACCTACGAAAGGGTGAGCCGCATGTACACTTTCTTTTATTTTATTGCTACGTTTGCTAAGGGACTTAGTGCAAGCTCCCCGGTTAAATATTAATTTGCATGGTCTGAGGGGCACGAATCAGGGGAGATAATAACTCTTTCATGTTATTCTGACTATAATTAATTGACTTTAAGGTTCAACATGGAGCCAGGTGGAAACCATGAAGTACGTATTACCAACACAATACTGGATGAACGAAACCGCAAGTTAGCTGAAGGGTGCAGTCACACGTTGCAGTTAAAACTGTATCGCAATTAGTTTTGAGGTGGTTTTAGGTGCAGTTTTAACTGAACGGGTGAATGAGATTTTGAAGGAGAAAGCTGTTCCACTAATGTCATTCACCTGTTGATTTGATGTCTTTCACTTGTTAAAATAAGTAATACCACCTAAAACCAACCCAAAACTAATTGCGATGCAGTTTTAACTGCAACGTGTGACTGCACCCGAAGTATTCAGTGTTAACGCAGACACCTTAACTAAATATTTGTATTTAAAAAACAAATTCCACGCATTAGAGGGATTGCTATTACAAGAATTAAAGACATGGTGAGACCACAATTCATTGAACTCTTACCTTGCCAAACGTATGATACCAAGAGGTCTCCGCATAAATAAAAGACCCACCTCTACAACGATGACTTCTTGTCTAAATGGGATAAAATATTATCAGAGTGCTCATTCGCACTGATGGAACTCATTATTCAGGAAGAAGCATCAAGACTTGAAACCCTGAAGCTTGAGATTGAAACTATGGAACAGTCTATGGAAACATTCAAAAATACAATAAATTACCAACAAAAATTGGACTTTGTTCACACTGTGGTCAGCAAAACTGAAAATTCGATAGTAGAAGTGAAAAAGAAAAAATTTCTCCGCGATTCAGAGGACTATTCAACTGGTCATGTTTACACGAGACGTCAAACAGAACCTGCGACTCCTCGATCTATCCTAAAGAGGAAAGATAAAAAAAGATATAGAGGAAAGAAAAAAGACCCTATGAAGGTGTCGTTCAGCTCTTCGGAGCTTGATTCAGACACATCTATGGGGGTTTCGGAGCGATCATTTGGGACTGTTATGTCTAATACAAACAGCAATAAAAATGTTACTAAAATGTCAAAAAACGGGGTCGCAGAGGCGGGAAAAAACACAGGCGATATCGCTTCGGTGAGCATAAATTACCCGACTCGAAGCAAAAAGAAGGGACAGAATTAGGTCCCTTTTCCAGCACTATGCAGTCAGATGACAATAGCTTTCTGAATCTGTCTGCCTGTATTTTTTCTGAGGACCAGATTAAGGTTTTGGAGAAGGGTTTAAACTTTGTGCCCTCAAAGAATTTTGATTTATTTGATACTTTGTTGGATGTTAACCGCTTTGTGAGAACATTAACTGTAAAACGGCACTTCTTTGACTGTGACAATAATATGGATGACCAAATTGATAACAATGTGTGTGTATCTAATGATTACAGTGATCTAGAATTTTGGGATCAATGTACATTACTAAATTTGAATAGCATGATCACTAGACCAGAATGTGAAAGAAATATCCACACCATTTCTACACGTACACCAAACAAGGAATTTTATCCTGTTAACTCTAGAGTACCCTCCATGGACCAATTCCAATCCGTGGTAGAACGGGACTTACTCCAATTAAAAGGCACACTTTTCCCTAGTCGGGTCAACAACCTTGCCCCAAAATTACAGCATGCTTTGCATGATTTAAAATCTAACAAAAATGTCATTATTAAAATGGCAGACAAAGGGGGCAAGGTTGTTGCTCTTGACAGAGATTTATACAAATCTGTAGTGATGGACATTCTTAACGATACACACACTTACAGAAAACTCAAGAGTGATCCTACACCCATCTTTACACAACAACTCAAAAATATTTTACAAGAAGCCATAGACATAGGAATTATTCCTGAAAAACATTCCAACTATTTATGCCCCACTAACCCTATCATTCCCATATTTCATGGGTTACCGAAAATTCATAAATATTCATTTCCACCTCCCCTCAGACCGATTATTTCAGGTATAGGTTCGGTTAATGAGAAACTCTGTGAATGGGTGGATGACTTATTACAACCCTTTGTCACTGTACTCCCGGGCTATTTGAGAGATAGTAAAGAAGTACTTAGAGTTTTTGACACATTTGTATGGAAAAGTAATTACATTTGGGTGACCTGTGATGTCACTGCTTTGTACAGCTCAATACCACATGATTTGGCCATTACCGCACTGGCACATCATTTGTACAAATCAAGCTCATATTCTGTAGAGTTATGCGAATTCATCATCGATGCTACAAAATTCTTACTCTCCCATAACTATTTTTTATTTGATGGGATTTTTTTTCTCCAGACGAGGGGGTCGCCAACGGGGGCACGGTTTTCACCCTCATTGGCGAACCTCTTCATGTCTTGGTGGGAGGAAGAATTTATCTATTCAGATGCCAATAGCTTTAGAGACAGCATAGTCTGGTACGGGCGGTACATTGACAACATACTTTTGGTATGTTCGGGTGGTGTGCCGTCCGTGCCAAAATTTGTCTCCTACATCAACAAAAACAATGTTAACTTGAATTTTACATACAGTGTGGAAAAAACTAGAATAGCGTTCCTAGATCTCGCATTGGAAGGCTGTCCAGTACAAGGCAGGATTTCATCTACACTTTACAGAAAACCCTCAGCGGGGAACTGTATTCTTAATGCATCGAGCAATCATCCTGCCCACACAATCAAAGCTATCCCCGTAGGGGAGTTCACTAGATTGAGAAGAGCCTGTTCAGATGATAAGGATTTTTTTTATATCAAGCCGATTTATTAAGTGCCAGACTAGCCACCCGGAACTACCCCAGATGGATGATAAGAAGGGGTTTTGAGATAGGGAAATGTAAAAATCGTTCACCCATGCTGTCTTATACCAGAAAAGACAGGATGAGCAAGAACAAACCTAATAATTCCAACAATTCTGTAGTTACTTTTTCCACCCAATACAGTACCAATTTTGACCAAATAGTCAATGTCCTCAAAAAAAATCTCCCAATATTATATCAGGATGACAAACTCAATGCCATCCTAAAGAATGGATGCAATTTCATGTCCAGGAGGGGACAGACTCTAGGTTCTATACTCTCTCCGAGTCTATTTATTAGTGGGAATTCGGACACAAGAACGTGGTTAGACACCAATGGGTTTTTTCATTGTGGTACATCTCGTTGTAATGTTTGCACCTATTCTAAACGTTCTGACCACTTTTTCTCTTCCGATGGTACATGCAAATATCCCATCAAGTCATTTATCAATTGTGATACAACTTTTGTTGTGTATACTATTGAGTGTACTATATGCAAAGTTTTTTATGTGGGTTCCACTACCCGTAAACTAAAAACCAGGATAGCGGAACATCTAAGAGACAGCACGAAAGATTTATCTTGTAACATGTCAGGTGCATCCAGACACTTTGCGAGTGTACACTCTGGCGAAACAGCCACTTTTCGTGGGTATTGAAAAAATCTTTCCCTCCAAAAGAGGAGGTAATAAAAAAACATTTTGTTACAAAGAGAGGTCCTCTGGATTTTCAGGCTAGGTACTCGATTTCCAACTGGCCAGAACTTCAGAACGGACTTCTCGTATTTCTACTAAGAGATACTTACCTTGGTCATCCATAACCCCGTTTAACAGCTGTTTGTTTATCTATACATACTTCTTGTTAAGGTTTCTTCACCTCGCTATGAAATAGAATATAATTATTATTTTCTTTGTTACCGTGTATTCAAAGTCTTTTAACTATGACATTAACATGTTCTGTAATGTCCCATCTTCATATATTCATATGTTATTCTTGTATTCCTATTATCTGAACAATGTACGATAACGATTAGTATATTGCAAGAATTCATCGTATTCTTATTCCTTATCGTAGTGTCATCTGCTGCATACGCCCACTTGACGACGTGATGCATCACATGACACGTCGTTTGCTGCACACGCCCATTTGTTGACGTGGTGCATCACATGACTCGGACACACCCCCGTATTGTGATTGGTGGTTTTTTCCTTTAAATTTTTAAAGTGATCTATTGTTTGTATGCCATGACTAAGGGCACAAGCTGCCCGAAACGCGTCGGCGTTTTCCTACCTACCAAATGATGTTCATAATTTTATTGGAATAAAGATTTCGTTTTTAATGGAAGTGCTGCGATCCATTTTTCTCCACGGGTCCCAATATTAGTAGGGGATGAGGGTCCACAATCTGCGGGGCAGATTAGAGGTCACAATATTAGAGGGGGATGAGAGGAGCCGCTAAGAAGTGGCAGATGACATTAAGAGGAGCATCACAAACCGGATAGCAGACATAAAGAACCTGATAACCCAGCTGGACAATATGGGGGATGCAGGGCCGATTCTAGCCCTTTTGCTGCCCGTGTCGAAAATTCAAATGGCCCCCCCCCCCCCCCAAAACGCAGTATACACATGCCTTTTTAAATGTTTATTTACACACTCTTTGTATGTAGACAATCACTCATACACATGCTCATATGTATCAATTGTTTAACTCCTGAGATCAGTGTTTTCTCCCTCTCCGGGAGGTGGAGGATACAGTTCACTCCAAGACTCTGAACAGAGTGTGAACAGGGGCAGAATAAGTGCCAGCTATTTGTCCTCACTTTTTCCCTAGTAGCCTGGTCTATAGAATCTATAAAGCCCCTGCCTGGCTCCTGCTATAACACAGGGCTAGATACCGCGGGACAGGAGAAGGTCACATGACCTCCTATTGCCAGTTAACCCCTTAAGGACTAAGCCTATTTTGACCTCATGGACACAGACAGATTTTTCTAATCTGACATATGTCAATTTAAATTGTAATAACGTTGGAACACTTTAATATACCAAGTTGATTTTGAGATAGTTCTTTGTGACACATTGAACTTCATATTATTTGAAACATTGATATATGATATATTTTAGAGTGATATATTTTCAATTTATGAAAAAAACTGAAAAATAGCAAAACGTTGTAAAAGTGTGCTCTTTCTTAAAGTTTTTGAACCAATAGTTATAACACAAAAATTGCTTAATAAATAACATTCGCCATATGTCTGCTTTGTGTTGCCAACATTTTTTTAAATTCTTTTGTATCTGTAGGATGGTAGAAGGCTTTTAAGTTTAGTAGACATTTGTAAAAAAATTCCAAATACATTTTATTGAGGGCAATTTCATTTCTAAAGTGATTTTAATGGACCTAAACAACAGAAAACACATAAATTACACCATTTATGAAACTTCACCCCTTAAATTATTCATAATGGGGGTCATTTACTAAGGGCCCGATTCGCGTTTTACCGACGTGTTACCCGAATATTTCCGATTTGCGCCGATTCTCCCTGAATTGCCCCAGGATTTTGGCGCACGCAATCGGATTGTGCCGCATCGGCGCTGGCATGCACGCGACGGAAATCGGGGGCGTGGCCGAACGTAAACCCGACGGATTCGGAAAAACCGCCGCATTTAAAAAAAAAAATCTGTCGCGGAGCTTACACTTACCTTCACTCAGCCCGGCTCGGTGTATTCCACTGCGTTCCAGGGAACTTCCACCTGGTGGACGGCGGAGGAACTACCTTAATAAACCCGGCCGGACCCGAATCCAGCGCAGAGAACGCGCCGCTGGATCGCGAATGGACCAGGTAAGTAAATCTGCCGAATTGTCTTTAAGGAGCTTTATTAACCCTTTAGGTTTACTTCAAAGTTAAATCAAAATGTAGAGGAGAGCACAGATGGGAAAGGTATGCAGCTGGGCAGTGAAGGGGTTAATTGAATGTTGTGTGCAGGTGATTTATGGTGTGGAGGGTCACTCTAGAGGAGAGGAGATCGGATACTGCTAAGGTGAGCTCAGCCAGGGAATGCCTGCTTTTTGCTGTGATTTGTCTGTCTGTACTAAATGCAACACCCCTGCCAATGCGCAAGGCAGAGGAGTAGTTGCCAATAAGCCCCTTGTACCATTCAGTACACATAGTGGTAATTATGCAGCGGTAGATACTTCCTAGACAGGCAAGGGTTAATACTGATTAATGTTATCATCCAATGATGTTCCCCCTTTGTAACTGGAGTGTGATTGGAGAGCGAGACTACCTGACCAGAGGATTACAAAACCCCTGGAGAGGAAGTGACAAACTCTCTTTAGGCCCAGCTCCTGACAGAGGAGCATCACCTCTGAGAGCACAAACTCTTGCTACAGGCCTCCTAGGCCTCAGCTTACCTTATACAACACTGAGTGACCAGAGACAGCGTGTGCCTCACACCTCTAGTGAGCTCACCCAGAACACCAAGGATTAAAGCTGCAGCTTCCAGCATTGGACACAGCTACATCCCAGCCTGCATCTGCAACTAGGCTGGTGACCAAACTCCTGGGGTTCCTTCTCCAAGATCACTCCCAGTAATCTGCCTTTGTACAGAACCATTTGGCCTGTTGCTGCTGTTGGTTCAAATAAAGAACTGTAAGTTATTTTTGCACAACGTTGCCTCTGTCTGGTCCCTACTACGGCTGTATCACCATCAAGGGCTCCATCATCCACCATCCAGGGACTCATACTACAGACACTAAGGGTTGCCCCAGGGAGAACCAATACATCAGCCTCTCCCTCCATATTCCTTGCACACACCACCTGCTGGAGACCTGCCAGGCTGTAGGACAGCCCTCCGGTCCCCATACCAAGCACCGTGACACTAGCGTGCCTAGGCCGCGACCGCCAGCCACTCCGGTATTCTGGGCCCCAGCTGCCTCCAGGCCTCAAGAAAAGGCTAGGCCCCGGGGGGGATGTTGCATAAATGACGGGTCATAGCAATCACTTGGGGGGAAGGGGGACTTCTATTCCTCCCTGACATGTTGCTTAGAGCATTGGCTCTCAGAAACTACAGGATTGATCCTGTTCCCCTGCGTTTTGTCAGAGTGACAGACAGAAGTCATGACGTTCCACAATGTCATGGTGGCTTTATGGGCTGCTGCCCGTAACGTTGGGGAACATCATAGTGGCTTGAGGAGTTAATTGGCTGCTAGCTTAAAGGATCCTAACTAAATAGTATATGACCTGCGCAGGGGGGGAGCAGAGAGAAGCCAGCAGGTACTTCTGCTGGGTGATAGATCAGGTCGGGGGCTGCCTCCTAAATCATCCAGGCTGCCATTCTGCCGCCTCTGATATCTGCCGCCTGAAACAAGATTTTATTCCTGCCTCATGGCAGATGCAACCCTGGTAGGAGAGGATCCAGGAGCAGTACAGTAGAGCTAACAAGTACTTACCACTTCTGGGTCCTCTCCTGTGGGTGACCCAGGACACAGAGTGGAGCACATGGAGATGTACCGGGAGCAGTGAGAACTTCTCAGTGCTCATTGGACTCTGTCAGCAGGGTGCGGACCACAAATCATGTCTCGTGGCTGCATGTGGCCTGTCAAAATGGCTTGTGCATCCCTTTTAGTTGAGATGAATTTGTGCTGCTCTTTACGTACATGCTCAGGAGTTGAGTTCCTCTGCTATAGATTAGAGGAATAGGCATTGGGAAGGAATGCCCATATGTATCTCAACACTGGTAGAATGACTAGGAAAACACATATATACTGTATAAACAGATATATACACAGCATATATGCACACAGATAAACAGCATATATACACAGCATATATACACAAAGATATATACAGCACATATACACAGGACACATATACACAGGACACATATACACAGCACATATACACAGGACACATATACACAGCACATATACACAGCACATATACATGAATTTACATAAATAGTAATTATACTTACCCATGTTCAGCTGGATGTTACCTCGGCCGGGAAGTGGTGAGGAGGTCAGCACGGAGGCAGTGTAGGAGAGGACGGACAGGCCTGTGAGGAGCGCGGTCCAGGGCGGATGTGAGGAGCGCGGCCCGTGAGTGAGGCGCCAGGGCTGGATGAATAACACGCGGGCCGGTTGCATGTGAGCTGAGGTGGGCGGGACGCAGCGGGGCGGGACGGCCATGCTCATTTAGCAGTGGTCAGTAGACTCTGCTACTGAGTAGAGGGACGGGCCGGGAGTGGATGGACAGCAGAATTATACTTTGTTAATGATGTGCCCCACGGCCCGCCCCACTACCTCTCAATATGACTCATATGTGCCCTGCAGTCAGGGGAGGTAGTTGAACGGCCCCGGGGATGACACATTATCAAAGTATAATTCGTCTGTCCAGCCCACTGAGTCAGTGAAACTTAATGTCGGGACTCGGGGCCCACCGGAGGTTTCATGGCCGGCAGGGGGTTGGTTGCTCGGCCATGCATGGCTGGGAATGGGCGGGCCTGGAGGCTGTAACCTGTGCCGGGGGGGAGGGGGGGGCAGTGTCACCTGTGCCGAGGGGGGCGGCCTGGGAGGTGGAGGCGGTGTCACCTGTGACGGGGGCGTCTCTGTCGTGCAGGGAGATGGGCGGGGAGGCGATCACCTGTGTCTGGGGGCAGTGGGCATCTGAGGCGGCGGCGCAATCTGGTTGGGGCCCCTAGGGGGGGCTAGGATGGTGGGGGCCCCTGGGGCTTGAGCCCCGGGAGCCCCGCCCGTAATCCGGCTCTGGATTTTACCTTTACCCCTGGCTCAGTGACAATATCATGTTTAATTACAGATGTGTTCTCAGAGTTGCCCGGATACACATCTGTATTTCTTGCTACAAACTCTCGAGCCTCTCGCTGTTATCCTTTGATAAGGATATCTACTATTCGCCCCTCTGCATTTGCAACTGGATTATATGCAGCCTGTGAGGGTGTCGCAGGGGGTGGACTAGCCAGGACCATCTTGGTAAGCAGGCTCTCTCTGTCTTTCCTAGCCTTTAACAGATTTACATGACAAGTCTGCTTGGGTTTTCTCCAGCCGGGCTGACGTATCCTGCAGCTCACCTCTCCTATTTTCTCTAGAACCTCATATGGTCCTTGCCATTTAGCGAGAAATTTACTCTCTACAGTGGGGACTAGTACAAGTATCCGATCACTGGGATTAAAGGTCCTTACTTTTGCTGATCTGTTATAAACCCGGCTTTGAGTTCTTTGTGCCTTCTCCATATGCTCCTTGACTATAGGCATGATGGGCGCCACCCTGTCCTGCATATCTGCGATATGGTCCATTACACTTTTGTGGGGGGTGGGCTCTTGTTCCCACGTCTCCTTGTCCAGAAGGCCCCTGGGATGTCTGCCTTACACTAACTCGAACGGCGAAAACCCAGTAGAGGCTTGTGGGACCTCTCGGATGGCGAACATTAAATATGGCAACAGTACATCCCAGTCCTTCCCATCCTTGTTTACCACATTCTTTAGCATACTCTTTAGAGTTTTGTTAAACCGTTCTACCAATCCATCCGTCTGGGGTTCCCTGATCTGTGAGGATCTCCTTGGGTAGTCCTACTCGGCAAAACATTGATAACAGCTCTTTAGCAATTAAATTTGCAGATGTGTGTCGTAGTGGGATGGCCTCAGGATATTGGGTAGTATAGTCCATGACTATCAGAATATGCTGGTGCACCTGAGCAGATTTAACCAGAGGACCCACCAAATCCATAGTGACCCTTTCAAAGGGAACCTAATAATGGGCAGCAGTACCAACGGACTTCAAAAATGTACCATGGGAAAATGCAATAGACAATCAAGGCAAGTATGTGTTCCAGTGTTTTTGTGGTGCCTAGGTGTCCTCCCATAACATGTTTATGTGCAAGGTCCAATACCATTTGGCGATATGGCTGGGGTACCATTAATTGCTCCCGGGTTTCCCTGTGCACCTTATTAACTGGGTACAATAATTCCTGATTTACCACCACTCGAAGAAACAACATATCAGCACCTGGGTGCTGAGGTACTCCATTAATTTCTATAACAGTTTCCCTGGCGCGGACCAGAGTAGGGTCCTGGAGTACAAAAGTTGTCACAGGATACCTCCAAATCCGACAACTGTGGCCCTGTCACTACCTCCTCAGCTTCTCCTGCCAAAACATCTAGGGGAAATGTTAAACTACCATCTTCTGCTATGGAGGCCACCCCAACAGCAGGACACCACCCCCCCCCCCCCCCGAGTCTGGGTCATTGGGCTCGGGTTCTGAGATCTGACCAGACGGCCCAGGAGAATGAACCCCTAACTCTTGGTTTCCCTGCTATAAAGTCCTGAACATGGTGAAATCCCGTCACAAGATAAGGTCATGGGGAAAGTTCATGACAACCCCTGCCCATGTAGCGTCTCTCCACAAGAGGTCCGGAAGTTAATAACTGTAGTGGGGTAGTCCTTTACATCCCCATGGATGCACAGGACTCCAATTGTGCGCCCTGTTACAGTCTTGGGGTCTACTGCCTGAGTCCAGCAGGGCCAACCCTGGATGCCCTGCCACAGTCATCCAGCACAGGTGGCGCTCTTCAGCAGAGTCGGGGCTAGTAGTGGTGTAGACTGGGGTAGCATAGAGAGAAATCCTTCTGGCAGAACTGCAGTCCATGGGCTCTGAGGAATTGGGGCAATGGGCTGCAATATGACCTGGCTCCTGGCAGGTCTAACAGGTGGGAGCCCTCCCCCCTTTTCCTACCCTGGGGTACCTCCTAGACATGGGAAGTGGTTTTAGCCTGAAAACTCATGGGTGACATGACCTTCTGTCCCTTAGGGCTTGCCCTGGTATAAGGGGCTCCCTTTTTTAGTGACTGGGTAGCACAAAACCTCTCCACCAACCCCACCAGTGCCTCGTCATCAGTCGGGTCCCTGTGTCCCACCCATTGCTGGATCTCACCCGGTAAGGCCCTCAGGAAACGGTCCATAACACTCCTAGTCGGGCCAAGATTTCTGCCTTTACCTTGGGGTAGTGCCAGGCATTCTGCTCACTCAGATTGTAGTATTGCCTGCTGGGGATCAGCGACAAGAAAGGGGGCCAAAACCTCTGCCCAGAATTGCTGTGACAACCTCTCACGGGTGGCCACCCTCTCAAACCCTGTCAGAAAGGCCTCCACATCGTCCTCTGCTGTCATCTTTATCCTGACGTCCTTCACAGTCATTGCTGGGACAGTCCTTTGCTTAGCAGCTTGCCAGGGCTGTCACCTGCTGGAGCAGCAATCTGTTTGTTTCCTGTTGCTGCAAGTTGGCCTATTGCTGTGCAGCAATTGCCCTCTCATGCCTTTCCTGCTGCTGCAAGTTGGTCTGTTGCTGTTGCACATTGAACTGGACAAGCTGCTTTATTAACTCTTCCATGTCTTAGCTTGCAGCTTCGGTGCTGCTGACATCCAGGACATGCAACTAGTGTGTACCTCAATGCACTTTGCCCGCTACACTCCACCATGTTTGGGTAGATGCCTTGTAGATGTCTTGTAGATCATGCCCCGGAAGAAGCACAGAGGGGAAACCCTGGGTCGGGCAAGGATTGGCGTCCTCGTGGAGTTAATTGTGATATGCACATTTTGTATCTACATATGTGAGTAGAACTGGAAATTAAAGTTCAAAAAGTTTGAAACTGTCTACACTATGTCTGAATATGTCTCTTATATACAGTGAGTGGAGGAGACTAAGACAGGAGTGAAAATATTGACGGTTTCTGGTCTGAATGGTGACTTATCCCTGAAAGTGATCCCTTGTGTTTGGTGCACAAATAAGGAGGAAACCTGCATGCATCGTCTTTTTCATTTTTGAGCTCCGGTCACAAAAGAGTTTTTTCTACTGGCCTTGTAGCAGTGCAGGAAGCAGGGACACACGCAGAGTCCAAAATCAAGTATTTTATTCACATTTCTTTGCCAAAACACAAATTCGGCCTTGGCTTAGGCACATAACAAAGTACAAAATAAACCCTGCCCAGCGGGGCACTGCCTAATACAATAATTGCTCCTAACTATACATGTACCAGGCTGCCTGGCACACACTCTTGGCCAGCAGAATATCAGGAGGCACTCTGTTACCTTTGCTGTGTGAACACGGTCCAGCCTTCAGCTCACCAGGTAGTGCCTCTCCTACTGCTAATGGCCTGCAGACTAAATCAGGCTCTAACGAGGTCTGTGACCCGCACCTGTGGGCTATACAGAAACCAAGGACCGAAGCCCGGATGGAGTAGGAGTCCCACTACCAGCCTACCCCTACTCCATAATAAGCAGGCCCAGTACGGACATTATAAAGGTGTCTATGCTAGCTAGGCCAACATAGACTCAGGGTGATGGCATATGTGGTGTTTTGAATGTGTTTTTAAGCAGTCCGTCAAAAAATGCTTGACCAGTTTGAATTAAGATAATTGGTCAAACCTGTCAAAATCGGATGCGTTTTAAAAAAAATGCATGCCGTTTTTGATGGTCTGCTTAAAAGTGGGCCAAAAACGTGTTCAAAACACCACGTGTGCCATCACCCTCACAGACTACTCCTGCTTACCACATGTCTGCATTAACTCTTAGGTTACTGCAGACAAATACAGGGCTTTTATCATATACATTTTATCTGCCTGTAGGACAGGTGGCGGTTCTCCCACACAAAATCTCTCACTTTCTCACAATATATTATTATTTATTTATAGAGCACCATTAATTCCATGGTGCTGTACTGGTGCATATACTGCTGTAGCTTAAAGAGACTTTGTCAGGCAAAATAAACCCTCTAGGAGCACTTACTAAAGTAAGCAGCTACCTAGCCCTACCCCAGTAAGGCCGGCAGCACATGTGGCATTTTGAACCCGTTTTTGGTCCATTTTTAAGCAGTCCATTAAAAAACGCATGCGTTTTTGACCTGTTTTAATTAAGATAATTGGTATGCGTTTTTTAACGGACTGCTTAAAAACGGCCCCAAAACAGCTTCAAAACGCAACGTGTTCCGCCGGCCTTATAGCAGTGTTAAATCGCTAGCTTTATTGGAACATACAAATAAGCTAGGAAACACTGTACTACATAGCCAAGTTTACAGTGGTCCGGCGTATTCATGAGGGGGCGGTCCGAGGATGTGACGACTGCCAGGCTCCATGCTGCAGTCACCATCTCCTTGGTGGCGGCATATGGTGTGGGAGTGGCGGTCCGGGGCAGAACCTGAAGAAAGGGGAGCGTCTCGGACCGGGGTAGGGCTAGGTAGCTGCTTACTTTAGTAAGGCCCCTTCTACACTTGCAAGTGTGATGCGATGAACTTGCATCACACTCGCAACGTGTGCTGCTCGGATCGCACGGCCGGAACGCAGCACACCGGGACTGAACTCAGCATGTCAGCGTTCGGTGCGATCCAAGCAGCACGCGTTGCGAGTGTAGAAGAGGACTAAATGTTACTAAAGGGTTTATTTTGCCTGACAGGTCCTCTTTAAATCTTGCATCATGTCATTAGACTTCCGAAAAGCCATGCTAGTTGTTTAGGGGGCTGCTTTACACGGTAGCCAAGAGGCAATGTTTTCCAAATTCCTGTTAAACGAATTTGCATATTTCCCAGTTAATTAAGACAAATGCAATCAATCACCAGGTTGTCCGCTTTCTATATAGGTTTGAGGAGTGCCTTTACTTTTTCATGTATATTTTGTCAGTTGTCACCATCTTAAAATTCCTACCTGTAAAAGCAGGTTTTTGGTTATTTCAATGTTAGTGATTTTATGATGATTTATTCATTTGAACATATGACTGTATAGCCACAGTGTAAAAGCCTATGGATCTTTGTACTAAAGGTGGCTTAAAAAAGATGGTGGCGCATGGGCGATCTTGCCGTGAATCGTCGCTCCCCATTACGTCATCGGGGAGCGGCGATCAGTTGCCATGACAGCTTCGGGTCTCACGAAGACCGGAAGCTGTCTCGTTTTAACCCATTCATTACAATGTGTTAGCTGAACATTGTAATGAATGAGGAGTAAAATCCCCATATAATGCCATACTGTAGTATGGCAGTATATGATGGGATCGATCAGACAACCTAGGGTTAAAGTACCCTAGGGAGTCTGAAAAATAGTAAAAGTAAAAATAGTAAAAAAAAAAAAATTATAATCAAAAAACCTAAAAATTAAAATCATTCCCCTTTCCCTCAAACTGATATAAATATTAATAAACAGTCAAAATCATTAACACATTAGGTATCGCCACGTCCGAAAATGCCCGATCTATCAAAATATAATAACGGTCTTTCACTACGTTTAACCCTGTAACGGAAAATAGCACCCACAGTCGAAAATGGCACTTTTTTGCCATTTTGAAAAATATTAAGAAATAAATAAAAAGTGATCATATAGATTGCACAGTGCTAAAAATTATAGCAATGAAAACGCCATCAAAAGTTGCAAAAAATGACACCACCCAGAGCTCCGTACAAGTATGAAAAAGTTATTAGCACCAGAAGATGACAAAATCCCCCCCAAAAAATTTTGTACAGGTTTTAATTTTTGTAAATGTATGAAAACATCATAAAACCTATACACATTTGGTATCCCCATAATCGTACCGACCCAAAGAATAAAGTAGACATGTCATTTGTGGCGCACAGTGAAAGCTGTAAAATCCGAGCCCACAAGAAAACATCCCAAATGTGTTTTTTCACCATTTTCACTGCATTTGGAACTTATTTTTCCAGCTTCCCAGTACAGGGCAAGGAATATTAGATACCATCACTATGAAGTGCAATTTGTTATGCAGAAAATAAGTCGTCACAGAGCTTTTTATGTGGAATAATAAAAAAGTTATAGATTTTTGAAGGTGGGGAGTGAAAAATTGAAGTAAAAAAACTAAAAAAGGCCAGGTCGTTAAGGGGTTAAGAGGTTTTCTTTGCATGAAAACCGTAATATGTGCAAAGAAGCTGCGTGTGAAAGTCAATTTTGTGACACAGCTGCAGTTTGGGCAGAGGTTCAGCAGCCATTTTGGGTTTGGGAGAGGTTGTCTGTAGTAAACTTGATGACAGGAAGCCAAGAAACCATCTGACCGCCACCATTACTAAGTTATGTCTGTGGTCACTGATAGAGGAGGCTTCTCTATATGTACCGCCTCCTCTCTATAACTCCGCCCTCAAGATGGATGCAACGCCGCCCACCTCCTACATTCTAGCAGGCTTCAGTCAAAGATACAACTGGTGTGGCCTAGATTCCGCCACTCCCACTTAAGGGAGGAGCAGATATTCTCGTTTCAGCGTTAGAAACTTACTAATTGGCTAGAATTCGATAAGCCAAATCCTAGCCATGTAACGGAACGTTTCATTGGTTCTCTGTAGTTCGGCTGGCTCCTCAGGCACCACTGATTGGTTGCCGGCAATTGTGGGCGTTTTGAGGAGGTACTGACGGGAGTTAGCTTCAGGTTGCAAGTTTTGAGCAGGGATTGTCCGGCACCGGAAACCGAGAGGTAAAGATATGACTGACATGAGGAGAACGGGGGTTGTGTAGCTTGTCTTCCGTTATGTATAGTGACTATGTGCATGTCTTTTATATTACGCGGGTAATTCACACTGGGGCGGTTACAGTGCGGTTGTAGTAATATCGGGAAATTACGGAATGCATCCTGGAATTTTTGAATGGATTAGTATAATATTGCTATGTATGGTGCGGGGTTATCATGTTGTGGTCATAGGGATAGTGGAGCAGCACAGTGACCCCAGGGTGTGACAGGATTCTCCCTGCAGTACACATCTGGACCAGAGGATGTGTGACAATGTAGCCTTTCTCATAGTCACAGATTACAAAGAACTTTATAGAGTATAGAACAGAGTGTGACTTAAAGGGTTAATGCTATATCAGACTGTGGGAATGCCATGTATATATTACTCACAAATCCTGTCCTGACTGCAGGACTAATGACATTAGGATGTACTGTAATTGCTGTATAATACGGCCACATAATGGTGAATGACCACTATAAGGACTTGGGGTCACTGATTTCAAGGCCTGTTCTGGCTCCTCAAAGTGGGCAAAATGCCACTGGTACCAATCTGCATGTATCTTCGGTTCTATAGATCCATAGAATCTGAAAGATAAGCCTCATCTTTAATATGACACCAGAACCTTGTTTCTATGTGCTATAGAACTGAAGATAGGGGAGTCAGAAGTGACGCTACCCAGGCAATCATTAACCTTGACTCATCTCAGGCAAAATATGACACTTCTCTGCTTTTTTTTTGGAATTATTTAAGGGTAGATGGGTGAGATATAACCTAATTGAGGGAATTCTAGAAAATACATGTCATCCTGTAACTGAAGGGGCTAGTGGTTTAATGGGGTAAAACTGGTGACTGTGTTCCTCTAAATAACTTTGGGCACTCATACTGCTGAGACACGATGGGCATGTTCTACATTAAAATTAGTCTAGTTTATCCTGGTCCACAGTTTTTTGGGTGTAATATCTGTCTGTAAGTGGGTGATAAATGTGTCATTCTGGGTTCCCCATCTGTTGCATTTTGGTAAAAGTCACTAGGATGTCACTTCTTCACTATTGGAATTGTCCGTGTTCCATAAATGTTACACTGTGTTATTGCGTAGTTCATAGTTGTGTGATGAATAGGGTTAGTTCACACTAGGAAAATAAGAGCGATGGGTCTTTATACTTTGTCTTACATCAAAACTTCACAAATAAACGCTGCCTAGAAGACAAATGTATGAGCTCCCCGGCTGCCATCCAGTGTTATGTGACGTATGTGAAGCATGATGGGAGGGGATGCAGTTTAGGGTGGTGTCCCCCTTGCAATGCACATACCAGATGTCTGCATTGTGCTGTATGGACCCTCGCATGTGTCAGATTCCTTACATGAAACATCTGTAGTACTGATCATGTAGCGATTACATCTACATCTCCATAAATGGGAAGATAATGTTGTCAATCTGAGCACAGAGGGAGTGATCGGCGTCACATCTGGTGACGATCCAGAGGTTGGTTAGTCCAAAAATACACTGGACTTGCTGAAAGATGACTCTGCAGGGTCTTTGCCAGGATCACCATTTTTTTATTTTTGTTAATGGATTTGGTTATTGGATTGTATTGATGTCAGGTTCTGGTTTTTGTGTTGATTTGTACCCTTAGACATCCAGCTGCTATTTGTAGTAGATGATACATAAATAGAATATTTAATGGGCTTCTTCCAGATGTAAACCACAGTGAGGCACTCTCCATTCTGGCTTATAGCTATGGCTGTATTTACCACAAGGACCTGTGCCTATGGTGTCCAGTAATATAACCTAACTGGAGTCCAATGGGCGCTCCTAAAATGTGATGTGATGGCTACCTATGCAACACACCTATGCAGGAAAAGTTGGCAGTTGCTGAGTAAAAACTTCTGATGCAGAGGATGTTTCAGCACAAAGTGGCAGGGGAAGCGCTCCTTGCACAGTGTAACAGCCTATGAAGCTGGCAGTGCTCTAGAATCCTACTGGTCTATTGGCATAATTGTTACTTTTTTTTTTTTCAAAAAGAAGGCAACCATGGATAACAGTCACAGTGCCTGGATCTATGAGTAATGTCCCAGGTTTATCATGATGGATTTTCATGTTAGGTTTCTTTTGAGTGGTTAAAAGGTGTCACTCCACTGACTGTAAGTGAAAGTCAACACATGTTGCTGTTAAAGAGCAATTGTTGCCAATTTGTTCCCGATCCCTACTGTGAGATGGTTAGTACCAGGCTGTTTCCCCCCATCCCAGGACCTCCCATCTGACAGTAGAGAACAATAAGCATTTTGTGTTCTGAGGCCGGGTGAGGGCTATGCAGTCCAAAGGCTCCACCAGTGATCACATGTTGAGGTAACATTGCATTTCTTTCTCGTTTTGTAAACCTGATGGAAAAGCAATGGGCCTGCGACTACATTGAAATGATGCTTGGACGCGCTGGTGACTAAAGAAAATCCAAAGCTCCTTAAGGCCCGTTCCACACTTGCGAGTGTGATGCAATGAACTCGCATCACACTCGCAACGCATGCTGCCGGGAACGCACGGCCCAAACGCTGCACACAGGGAGTGAACTCAGCATGTCAGTTCACTCCCTGTGTGCAGCGCTCGGGCCGTGCGATCATCGCATCACACTCGCAAGTGTGGAACGGGCCTAACATTGTTGGATCCTTTCTGCAGGAGGACAACAAAAAAAACAAAACAATGCTTTATTTCCATATCCATGAGAAGTTACAGATTCCTGGTCCTGGATTGTAACAATTTCTGGAGCCTCAGATGGAACATTGGATATTCATATTCTGTGACCTGATTCATTTTCATATTTTGAGTCCTAATGATACAAGGAAGTAACACTGTGTATTCTCTCTGTATTTGTTTTTGTAGGTTTATATTAGTTATTTTCTACATATTATTAGTGCTGTTTGGAAGATACCGTAAGTTATTGAGTCATTTCTATTTTCTGTATTCTGTGATTGCAACACAGAATCAAATGATTGTCCCACTGATCAATTTCCTTTGCCTTAATTTGTCACATCACTAGGCGTAATTAGTGTTTTATGCCTCATGGATTGTGCAGAGGTTGAAAAACATAGCTTCTTTTTTTCAAAAAACAGCTACTCTCCTGACCATAGTCAGGTGTGATGCTGGAAGATAGCAGCCATATTTTTCAACCGGCTTCTTTGATTAAATCCTTTAAAGGAAATCTACCACCAAAATCCATCATGATAAACCAGGGATACTGTGACTGTGGCAAACTTCTATTATGTGTTAACCCTGGTGTCCTTCCTTCTAAAATCAACTTTAAAAATTATGCCAATGAGCCTGAAGGACTCTGGTGGGTGTTATCAGAGCCCCCAGTGCTGTAGCTTCATAGGCTGCTATACTCTCCCCCTCCCTTCTGCTCCCTTTGCACTTACTTCTTCCACTGTGAGATGCATCAGGCAGAGGCGGGGGGGGGGGTGGTTCTGATGGAGCAGGGGGAGACAGTATAACATCCTGTGAAGCTATATCCCATCGGAGCTTTGGTAAGCCCCCCAAAGCCCTTTTGGCTCCTCAGCATAAAATCTAACGATATTTTAGAAGGAAGGAGGCCATGATAACAATTAGAAGAAGATTACTTTAGTCACAGTGCCTGGATCTATGAGTAGGTGTCCCTGGCTTATCTTGATTTTGATGGTGATTCCACAGGACACTAGTATTTATCACCTCTTCTAGGAATAGGCCAACAATGCCATTACCACCAAGAACTGCATACTGTATATAGTGCTGTAAGTTTTGTAGTGTCTCTAATTCACCACAGTAGAAGGGCATGGGCATCTTCATCTGTACAAAGATGCATATTATCAAATATCAAATTGTATTTATCCATAAAGGCACAAAAATAAATCTGAAAAAAAAGTCTTCTCAGTCCTTTCTTTTATGTCCATGAAGAATCGTGTATTCTGTCAGAATGGTTTTCTATCTGACCTTGTGGACATTCTCTCAGGGTTGCTGACGGTTTGCAACATATTTGTACAATGAGACATTTTTCCAGATTTCGCAGCATGTCAGACAATGGCGATTGTTAATTGCTGTCAACCCACCAAGTGCAACGTTATGCAGTTATATTGTACTTAAAGGACATGGTGTCTTTGTGGTTATATATATAGGAGGCAGTTTTGTTTTATTTTGGGGACCTCTTTTTCCTGGTCTGATCGGATCCTTTCCTCCGTGTTTGATGTATGTGTCATCCATAGATCTGCAATGCTCAGTATGTGTCAGGGCTTTACACTGAGGCCTTGTGTATTGTGTCTCTTACATTGTAGCATTGGATATTGTATTGTTGTAGTAATAATCTGGTCACCTCTTGGTGCTTTGCTGCAGTCGTTCTTGTGTATAGGATGTGATACACAGGAAGCGTCTGTGAAGGATCCCACACTCCTCGCTCGGCTTCCTTCCTGTGTAGCTTTATATAAACTCTCACATTTCAGGGGCCTCCGATATCTGTCAGTAGCGCAGCTCACGACTTGGGAATCTACAAGCAAAGCGTGTATGTAGTATATTTACTATGTGGCTCACAGCTTTGCTGGACTATTGTTACCATTGTCTTCTTTTCCTGCTCTATTTTTGCCAAAAAATTGTTGTGTTTTTTTTGTTTTCTGTTTTTGCATAAAAATCTTGCATATGTGAAGTTTTTCTGGCATCCCTCATCGGGTAACATCACTCTATACTTTGGATAGAACCTCACAGCTGAAATCTTTCACAAAAACAGATTTGTCTTACAAGTGCTTAAAGGAAATCTACCATCTAAATCAATCATGATAAACACTTACTATTAGATCCAGGCAGTGTGACTGTGGTAATCTTCTTATATTTGGTAAAATCACCTCCTTCCTTCTAAAATCATCTCTTAAAATCATGTTAATGAGCCCAAGGGGTTCTTTGGGATGTTGACACAGTCTCTCCATGCTGCAGCTTCACCTGCTGTTACAGTGTACAGGAACATTTACCCCTCCCACTGTGTGCTGAGACTTCCTGTGCTGCAGTGGTATTGCATCAGGCAGAGGGAGCAGGGTGAGACAGTATAACAGCCTATGAAGCTGTACAACAGAGCCTTTTTGGCTCATAAGCATAATTTTAAAAGTTGATTTTTGAAGGAAGGCGGCCATGGATAACAAATATATGAAGATTACTACAGTCACAGTGCCTGGATCTATGATTAAGTGTTCCTGGTTTATCATGATGGATTCTGATGGTAGATTTCCTTTAAATAAAAATACAATGTAATATTATTTACATGAAATATAAAGACTCCAACTCCGTCTTGAACCTCGTCCCAAGTCTGCCTTTGATTCTACAGCCCTGGAAATGTGCCAATTCCTTACATGCCCTGAGTTCTGCATTGATTTTGCAGATACAACCCGTCCATGTGTATTGTGCTGTAAATCACTAGCATGTGGACGTGCACAGACAAGAAATATCTGTTGTGGATAGCAATTGCGTTTCCTCTTTTCATCTTCACTGTGGCTTAAAGGGGTTATCCAGTCATAAGTCCGCTAGATAGAGACTGGTGGGGTTCTCAGAGATGAGATTCCTCACAGCTCATGAGAACAGGGGTCCGTTGTTACCCCTCAATGAAAAAAGAAGACGGTCACACATGCGCCCCGCTGATCTATCCATCAATATGGCACAGAAGGAGATAGCTAGCCAAGCGACATACTCTATCTCTGTCAGTTCCATAGAGCGTGAATGGAGCCGCAGCACACAACTCAGTTTGCAACGTTGGGATGAATACAGAGGAAGGCGCATGAGCGACAACCTGCTTTATTATGTTGGGGTACAATGTACCTCTACTGGGACCCCCACCAATCAACAAATCCTGTGTATAGGGGAAAACATACACTCACCGGCCACTTTATTAGGTACACCATGCTAGTAACGGGTTGGACCCCCTTTTGCCTTCAGAACTGCCTCAATTCTTCGTGGCATAGATTCAACAAGGTGCTGGAAGCATTCCTCAGAGATTTTGGTCCATATTGACATGATGGCATCACACAGTTGCCGCAGATTTGTCGGCTGCACATCCATGATGCAAATCTCCCGTTCCACCACATCCCAAAGATGCTCTATTGGATTGAGATCTGGTGACTGTGGAGGCCATTTGAGTACAGTGACCTCATTGTCATGTTCAAGAAACCAGTCTGAGATGATTCCAGCTTTATGACATGGCGCATTATCCTGCTGAAAGTAGCCATCAGATGTTGTGTACATTGTGGTCATAAAGGGATGGACATGGTCAGTAACAATACTCAGGTAGGCTGTGGCATTGCAACGATGCTCAATTGGTACCAAGGGGCCCAAAGAGTGCCAAGAAAATATTCCCCACACCATGACACCACCACCACCAGCCTGAACCGTTGATACAAGGCAGGATGGATCCATGCTTTCATGTTGTTGACGCCAAATTCTGACCCTACCATCCGAATGTCGCAGCAGAAATTGAGACTCATCAGACCAGGCAACGTTTTTCCAATCTAGTGTCCAAATTCGATGAGCTTGTGCAAATTGTAGCCTCAGTTTCCTGTTCTTAGCTGAAAGGAGTGGCACCCGGTGTGGTCTTCTGCTGCTGTAGCCCATCTGCCTCAAAGTTCGACGTACTGTGCATTCAGAGATGCTCTTCTGCCTACCTTGGTTGTAACGGGTGGCGATTTGAGTCACTGTTGCCTTTCTATCAGCTCGAACCAGTCTGCCCATTCTCCTCTGACCTCTGGCATCAACAAGGCATTTCCGCCCACAGAACTGCCGCTCACTGGATGTTTTTTCTTTTTCGGACCATTCTCTGTAAACCCTAGAGATGGTTGTGCGTGAAAATCCCAGTAGATCAGCAGTTTCTGAAATACTCAGACCAGCCCTTCTGGCACCAACAACCATGCCACGTTCAAAGGCACTCAAATCACCTTTCTTCCCCATACTGATGCTCGGTTTGAACTGCAGGAGTTGCCGCCATGTGATTGGCTGATTAGAAATTAAGTGTTAACGAGCAGTTGGACAGGTGTACCTAATAAAGTGGCCGGTGAGTGTATATGGACTTGACAACACCTTTTAATTTGCACCAAAGAATGCATGGGCTTCAGGTTAACTCCAACAAGATTTGCTTATCACATTTTACTTCTAAATCCCCATTCACATAGTGTTATAAATGCATATGTCTATCTCACTGCTGCCACTACAAATGGTAAAATTTATTGCACAGGTTATCAATGCAATTTCTCAGTAACAAAACCCCTCTCTGTTTCTAAGAATGCCAGGATTTAATTGGAGGTCGTCTACTTATGCGTGGAGAGATGAGAGCAAACTGGGTGAAAGCACAAAAACAAAGTGTAAGATGTTACTCTCTGGGGCTCATTTACTAAGGGTCCGCGGACCGCATTTCTGTCGGGTTTCCTGACTAATTCCGATTTGCGCACACGATCAGATTTTCACGCAATCGCAAAGACTTTCATGCGCCACAAATCAGGAGGCGTGGCCGTCGGACAAACGGACTGATTCGGACGAAGCGCGGGATTTAAAATTCAAATTGTGTCGCAAGATAATGCAATCACATTAGAAGAAGGTGAACTCTGGCGGACCTGAGCGGGGAAACAACACATGCAGGATCTCGGGCGCACGATCTTGGTAAATCGCGCCGGACTGGATCTGGATCGGGGATCGCAACCGGACCAAGTAAGTAAATGTGCCCCATTGATTTCGGTAGGTTGAGGAACCACATATTTATTGGGTTGGCCTTGCTGATGGTAATGTGAAGAAACAGAAATTGGAACATAATTGAATAGGTCAAAATAAGCTATAGTATGCAAATATGGGAAATTGGATTTTTTAAACCATTGTATAATGGATGGGTGAATATAAGATATTGGTCTGGACCAAAGAAGTGGGCATACGTTCGGCGCCATGGAGAGTAGGAGGGGTGACCTCTCCATAGTAATGTGGGCCGTAACACAGGGTGGGGAGGGGGAGATGGGACATGTCCTATCTTTTTCCCATATACGGAGCGGTACTGTATCCATTGTGGCCATTGCTGTCTGGAGGATGTATATACGGCTGCAAACTTGCGGCAGTACATACGTCCCGCATACAGTAGTGTGAATGCAGCCTAAGAATAGATTGAGGATACAGTCTTACAATAGAAGGCTACAGCATATCCCACTCTTTGTTCATACAGTTGGATTTGTCCTCCTGTGTCACCCTTCCCCCTTAAAAGTTGGAGGAGGTGCTAACTTTGGCAGAATGCAGTGATTTGCTGCGGCCAATGTTCCGGGTGTTTCCCAAGTGACATAACTGTCCGGCTACATCACCAAGGAAAACCCAACAGCGTATGCTCTGCAGAGCCCGGAGATGGATGCTATAAACTTGCAACCGTCCATAATAGGCTGTAATGGCCTCCATTGAGCGTATACTGTGCACTGCAGCAGGAGGAAACAAATGCAGTCTGCCAGTGTAGGTCTATGGATAAATGTAGGATGTACATCGGGGGCTTTCCTGGGGTACGCTTTAATTGTGTGAAAAAGAAGCAATTTAATTGTAGCCTTACTGCTGGTAATGGGGAGAATTACAGAGGGAAAGGTCACAATTCTCTATTGTCTTTTTGTACTGGGCAATTGTCATAGGCTTAACCTGAAATATTTTTTGTATTCTCTACCATAACTTTTACCTCTGTGATGCGCTGGTCCCTCCAGATGTCATTCTGTCTTAGTAAAATATAACCCACTTTCTTACTGACCGGAGTCTAGTCCCATAGACGGGACTGTTGTCACAGACAATATTTAATGTAGGCCCTGAGGCAATAGGGTGATGGGACCACACACAAGAACTAGTAAGTAAAAAAAATAGGTTCCCAGTCATGGACTATGATGGGAAGATAAGTATCTGAACTCTGACCTGAGGCTTGGTTCACACAGTTTTGAAACACATTGAAAACCAGTCCCAGACAGCAGATGAATGATGTTTGGTGAATTCGGCCCTTAGTGGCAATTTATGTTTCCCTGAAACTCTCTACTGCCGTAAGTCAAGTACTTGAATCTATAGTAAACTCTTTTGGTTTGCTCAATGGAAGGACTGGGAATGGGGTTGGATTTTGTGCATTACATTTAAATTGTGTAGTTGATTGCTTATTACAATCGGCAAATGACTCTCCAGTGTACAGTATATATAGTGGTGTATCCATGAGAAATATTACAGCTTATCCACATTTATGTAATGAGATCTGAGCTTCAGTATTGGGTGCAGTCACACATCTCATTGAGTGTAATTGTAACATTTACCATGACCATAGAGCAACCCGTTTAGTGTCTCATTTATGTAAGGACGCGTCGGGAGCCTTCCCTACATATATGCTTAGCGTGTACTAAAAACTAGGTGTGAATGCAGCATTTCTTTTAGCAGCACATATCTAATGGCAATGGCTATACTTGCTAATAGTAAAAAAAACACGAAGTAAAAATATCTTAAGTTTTATTTCTTTTGTTTTGCAGTTCTTCAATCAGACACAAGATGTCAAAGGTAGGAACGAGAAGTAGAATATGTGATATTTGGAGACCATTCTGGCCTCGGATCAAAACCATTCTACACATCCCCATGAAATATTTTACAAACTGCTGATTGGTGTAATTCCTTGACCCCCCCCCCCCCCCCCCTTGCTGGGAGACTTCCTGTTAGTCCTTATTTATTGGGTCCCAGTAATCGCATGGCATAGCCAGGGCTGATTTTTAGACTAAGTGGGGCCCGGGGCAAAACTAAAAGTGGGGCCCCAAAATAAAACTATTTTATGAACAGTCACAATCAGTAAGAGGCTCCTTTATCCCTGCACAATAATAATACTTTGTAGTTTACAAGCAGTAGTATGGTAAGTATCTGTAATATAGGGCTGTAGGAGAATTATATGATAGTTTGGTTGATGATGGATTATAAATATGAAAAATGTATACATTTATAAATAGAAATATAAAGTACATAGGTAGATAGAAAAGCTAGGTATATAAATGGTTAGACAGATGTATAGATATGAAATAGACAATTTATAGGAGATGGATAACTAGACAGATAGATGATAGATATATAGACAGGAGATAGAAGATAAACATCTTCACCCGGGCATTCAGCCAAGGGGAATTAAAACATCCTCTGCCCACAAAAGGGGGGCCTATTTAGGACAGGGGGCCCTGAGCAAATGCCCAGTTTGTCTCCCCATAACGCCGGCTCTGGGAATAGCCAAGCTCTACATGTAGCGGTACTGTGTTTGCACCATGGATTGATGGCAAAGGGGACAGATAGCATGCAAGTACACCAGGGCAGTGATTGCAACCAGGACTGATGATTAGCCATAGCATTGGTGCCAGTACGTATGCCATTTCCACAGAAGGGATGGCATAGTGGACTGATTATTAGCCATAGGACTGGAGCCAGTAAGTACGGCACATCACCAATGAGGTTGGTGTAACATTAGCCATATCTGATGAAGAAATATAACTAAAATTCAGGGGAAAGTTCACACACAACAGATGTGCTGCAGAAGATCCATTCTAGGCTTCATTCACTGTCTACAAACTCCATTCAGATAAAGTGAATTTACCCTAACAACATGACAGAAACAGATGCTACGGGATGAAATCACAGGAATATTATTTTAAAGGGAATAATATAGACGTTTACAGTGAGATGTAACTATATGTTTATGTGGTATAGGTATTAATGGTATTCTAGTGTGAACGCCACCCTCATGCCCCCAATCTGATAGAACTGAATAGTAGGGACATTGTATATCTTGTCCATACTGGAAGGATCACATTACCATGAGGCAGGGCTGTCTCCATTATGTCTTGTATACAATGATGTCATTGTTCGTTCAGGTCTCTGTGCACCTGTCATTTCATGCTTTCCCATAATATGTTCTTCTTCAATATACAGGCTCAGTTCACGAATCCAGAAACCCCTGGATATGTCGGATTTGCTAATCTCCCCAATCAGGTTCACCGAAAATCGGTCCGGAAAGGATTTGAGTTTACATTGATGGTTGTAGGTAAGAAGCTGATTTTGAAATCAACAATAGGACAAGTAAAAGAAATGCAGTCGTACAGCTTATTTATCCTTAGTGTTTCTGTAATGGTTTAGTCTGTTGCATTGTGGAGTATAGTTGCTCCAGTATATTTTGGACTGAACAAATATCACCCTTTTGATGTGAAATTGTGAAAAAATAGTCAAATTCATGCATGTGGTTTAAGGAAATCTACCATCAAATTCAAGGATGATAAACCAGGGACACTTACTCATAGATCCAGGCACTGTGACTCTGATAATCTTCTTATATTTGTTATCCATGGCCTCCTTCCTTCTAAAATCACCTTTTATAATTATACTAATGAGTCAAAAGTGTTCAGCTCCTTACAAAGTGTAACAGCCTATGAAGCTACAGCGAGGATGGGCTCAGGTAACGCCCCCAGGGCAGAATTAAAAAAATATATTTTAGAAGAAAGGAAATAGTGGATAACAAATATAAGCATACCAGTCACAGTGCCTGGATCTATGACTATATGCCCCTAGTTCAGTGATGGCAAACTTTTTGGAGACCGAGTGCCAAAACTACAACCAAAATCCACTTATTTACCGTGAAGTGCCAACATGGCATTCTGGCAGTAACTTATCGCTACCTGGTCTTCCACATCTTTCAATAGTATCAGCCCCCTGAGGCCACCAATACAGTTGAAAGAAGGAGGGAAAATCAGACTCTCATAGTAGCTTCTCACCAGGGTCTCTCTGTAGAGAAAGTATGGAGGGTCCAGCAGGATGAGCTTCAAAGATAATGTAGTCCTGTCAACACCCCACTTTTCCTGCAGTTCCAAAGAAGTGTCACTTAAGTTGCCTAGGACTGCAGGAGGATTTGGTGAACTCTGTCCTGGGGCGATGGTCTGAGTGCCCACAGAAATGGCTCCGAGTGCCACCTCTGGCACGAGTGCCATAGGTTCTCCACCACTGCCCTAGTTTATCATCCTTGGTTTTGATGGTAGATTTCTTTTAAAGAGACCACAACGCGGCTCCATGATTTTTTTTATTTTTTTATTATTAATATCAATTATCATTTTGGGGCACCATGGGTATTACCGTGAAGTGTGGCCCCCTCTTTGGCCCGGTTTCAGTGTCTACTCCCTCTGTGTTCTGCTTTCCTGTGAACCTAAGCAAATGTCATCTATTGGACCACGTGGCCATTATATGTATTTAGGATATTTTCAAAAAATATATGCCTACAATGCTAGGCACATCCCCTTGATTGACACATGGGGATCCTTGCTCTCGTGTTCGCTGTGAGTCCCAGCTGTGAAACCTCAACAGTCAGACACTTACTCCATATTCTGTAGATAGGAGATGATTTTTTTTTTTGTCTTTTTTGACCACAGTTTTCATCAGCATCTGCAACATATTCCACACAAGAAAAACTTCAACTAGTAACCTTTTGTTACGTGACCTTGACTGTATTTGAACATGGCAACATGCACAGCTTTCTTATCTAGGGTCCACACTTGTTACCAGGAACGCAAATTGCAGAACAGATTAGGCTGGGCTCACATCACATTTTTTGTATAAGCTCAGCCAATCACTGGCTGCCGAAGTACTCTCGGAATTCAGGGGGGAGGAAGGGTCTCAGGGCGACATATCCCACTGTATAGGCAAACAGTGGGATATGTCAGTGCCATATGCTGTAAGGTCACGTTGGAAACCCCCGTCATGTCCCTACAATTTATGGCACAAACTTGAACCCAGCCTTAGAAAAGTCATAGAACAGTAGGGGCGTGGCTACTGTGGCCTTCGTGTTTTTCAATATTTGGTTCATTGATTTTGACTATTATCATGGAGATCGGAAAGATGAAATATCAGACAGGCCAGTTATTGGGAATAAGAGTTCCTGAGTCTGAAAACTGATGTAATCTTCCAAAGATGTTTTCTGGTTTTGTAAAACCTCGTACAAGACAAGAAGACGACTTTATGATCACAATGTATCGCAAATGGGACTACAGTTGTTGTATATGATAAGTAGCTGATAACTATAACATTGGATAAAAATAGTCTTTTTTTTTTTTTTTTTTTTGTTTAGGTGAATCGGGTTTGGGCAAGTCTACTCTGATCAACAGCCTATTCCTGACGGATTTGTATCCTGAACGTGTGGTTCCTGGTGCCGCTGGTGAGAAACTACATGATGTACAGTTGTGTCATAATTTTCTGTTACATTGAATGTAATAATAAAACTTTTTAGAATACATTTAACAATTGATGCTACTTAGGCTCCTTGCACACAGCCGCGTGCTCCCCTGGGTGGTAACGTGGGCATATCACACAGCCTGCTGGAGGAGGGAGGAGAAATAAGGCCATTCAAATGAATGACCACATTTCTCCCTAAAGTCAATGAGGTCATTTGCTACCCGTACCCCTAGCACATGGTCAAAAAAATGATTTTGCCGCATCGGCGCTGGATTTCACAAGACAGAAATCGGGGGCGTGGCTGTCGGACAACCCGACGGATTTGGAAAAAAAGCGAAATTTAAAAAATAATTTGTGTCGCAAGATCAGCACTTACATGCACTGAGGAGAACAAGGTGAACTCCGGCGGACCTCAGCGCAGCAGTGAAACCTGGTGGATATCGGGCGCACGGACCTTTGTGAATCCCGGCAGACCCGAATCCTCGTCGGACAACGCACCACTGGATCGTGACTGGACCGGGTAAGTAAATGTGCCCCATTATGTTAATATTTCAGAAAAGACTTCAGTTCTGCAGCCGCTTGGAAATCTTTAGCACGAGTGCACAACTGTTCCAGACCTAGTGGCTTTGGGGTCTCTCCTGCCCTAATGCATTTTTATTTCATTTACACATGAAATGAAAAATTTGCCTCTACTGAAGCCTGCAGGCAGGTGCAGGACATATGATGTGGACATGTGACTAGCGGCCATTTTCTCTCCTGTGTCTTCTCCATGGGGACAAAGTCACAGTAGCATTTTAGTTCTGTATGTCCACAGCATTTTTCTGCAAAGGGGAGCAATTTGAAATAAATAATTACATATTGGTTTATATTTTAATGACCCTTTTTAAAATGAATTATGCTGATTCATGGAAACTAAACCGTATTAAACTATTCCAGTTTTATCATTTATCATCAGACTTTTTAATAAATCTAGTTCAGCATATGTACTGTATAAGGCACATTAAATACCTATGCCCCATTGTAGTGATCATTTTTGGTTTTATAACTTTATATACTACATATAAAATTATTTTTGGAATCTTCCTAGTCATGTATGTATTGTCCTTTTTTTTTTTTTTTTTTTTTTTTAGATAAAATTGAACGTACGGTAGAAATTGAAGCGTCTACCGTGGAGATTGAGGAGAGAGGTGTGAAGCTGCGTCTTACGGTGGTCGACACACCCGGCTATGGGGATGCAATGAACTGTGAAGACTGGTCAGTGGATGATATAGTGTTATTAGCTTTTTATATTGTCTCTATATTCCATTTACAGTCCTTTAGATTTATAGAGTATAGTTTCTGTTACTTGTGATGTCTTCTCTCTGTTCTGCGGGGATCAGCCATAAAATCGGTAGAGAATGGTCTATACTTTACCGGAATCTCCTGCACCTTATCTTCTCCGTACTTTGGTTAGGTATTTGTATTTGTGGGTTTTTTTGTTTGTTTTTGTTTTTTTTAAATGTTTATTTATGCACTTTTAACATATTTTTTGTTTTCAAGAACAAAACAATGGCAAAAACCATGTCAAAATACTGTAACTTACAGACATTGCGGTATAAGTCCTTGACAAAACTGGCATACATATACTCAGAAGTATACAGCGTTTCTTCACATCCCTTCTTGAAAATCTGTAGGATTGGTTATAAATGTAAAAGCCATCTCGGTGTAGTGTTTGGTTGTCAGCGGTATCTCTCCTTGCAGTCTCAGTAGCACTAATCTTATTTCAGGGTTGACTACTTCTTAGGTTAACAGTGCATGGCAGGTGCAGCGGGACCGTTTAATTAAAAAACTAAAGTTTCTGCAGCCCAAACTCTTCCATTTGGAACTTGTTTGTTCAGAACATCTTATAGGATCAAGTTTTACTTAACCACTTGCTGACCACTTGAAATCTACTTCATGTTGGTTAAGGTGGTGGCAACCGTGGCGTTTTGAATGCGTTTTTGTTCCATTTTTAAGCATTCTGTTAAAAAACGCATGCGCCACGCCACGAAATACCACGTGTGCCATCATCCTTAGGCCCCGGTCACACGAACCGCTAGGCGTCTGTTCATAGCGCGACGCTAGCGCACAGGGGGCGGTCCTTGGCCCGAACGCACATGCGTTTCCAAGGAAACAAATGCGATCGGCTTATCAATCGCATGCGTTTCCCTGGTAACGCATGTGCATTCAGGCCGAAGACCGCCCCCTGTGCACTAGCATCACGTTATGAACAGACGCCTAGCGGATCGTGTGACCGCTGCCTCAGGGTGCGTTCACACATTGCAGTTAAAACTGCATCGCAATCTGTTTTGAGGTGGTTTTATGTGCAGTTTTGTTAATTTATTTATTCTTTTGACTCGAGTATAAGCCGAGTTTGGGTTTTTCAGCACATTTTTTTGTGCTGAAAAACTAGGCTTATACTCGAGTATATAAGGTACTGGATGATGCTGCCACACTGGGCCACGAAAAAAAGATGGAAGGTGTTCAGCTACTAGACAACATACTGCTAGTGGTTTATTAGGTATATCTCTGCTGACAGACGGGGAAACCTGTTCAATATATGTGATTCACCTGTTCAGTTCATGTCTTTCACCTGTTAAAGGAAACCTACCACCATAGATCTACCTATTTAGGTTGATCTGGTAGCAGGTTAATCTAATCTATAGTAGGATAGCCCACATTAGGGCTAATCCTTTACTCCCCCTTATCTTTTATAATTTTTAATTGCCCTAATATGCAAATTTTACTAAAGAGGCTACTGGGGCATGGAGTAGCCAGAGCTAAGGCTACACGGCACGGCTACTCCACCCCTCAGTAGCCTCTTGCAATCCGCCAACAAATCCGACTTCCGCTTGTCCATGAAGATGGGTTCTGCGCATGCGCTGTAGCTCCTCTGCGCTCTGCCTGCTGCACCGTGTAGCCTCAGTCCCGGCTACTCCACCCCCAGTAGCCTATTTTAGTAAATTTGCATATTAGGGCAATCAAAAATTATAAAAGATATAGGGGACTATAGGATTAGCCATAACAAGGGCTATCCTACTATAGATTAGATTAATCTGCCTCCGGATCTGCTGTGGTAGGTTTTCAAAATAAGAAACTGCCCCTACAACCACATCAACACTAAGTAAAGTGCAGTTTTAACTGCACTGTGTGAACGATCCTCAGCAAGCAACTTTGCCTGATCACATTTTAATACTCCTTGCAGAGATTTTTTATGACTACATCCTGGACCACCTATGTATTATACACCGGCTATCTAATGAATACAATGCATATGATACTCTAATCAGAAGTCGTAAAAGATGAAACACAGTGGCCTGTCAACTAGTAAAGAGATTTCTCATAATGTTTACAGGCTCTTTCACATGTAGCATTTTCATTTTGTTTAAAAATGCAATGCAAATGCCTGAGGGCTCGGCTCAGCCCGAGCTCCGCCCCCATGGTATTTGCTTTGCTTTTGTGAACACAAAGAAAATTCCACTTGTGACTCAAACCAATACTACGACCCCTAACTTCAACACAAAAAACTGAGAAAACCTATTGACTCGAGTATAAGCCGAGGGTGGGAAATGCATTGGTCACAGCCTCCCTTCATTGTTTGTGAGCTGCCGGCATCGCGCGGGGACCCAAAGAGGAGCGGAAAAACCCGTAGAGGATCCGAAGGACCCGTGGAGGCACCAGAGCATCGAAACAAGCATAGGACCTACGGGTGACGTCGGAAAGGTGAGTTTTGAGTATTTTTTTCTTGACTCGAGTATAAGCCGAGTTAGGGTTTTTAAGAACAAATTTTGTGCTGAAAAACTAGGCTTATACTTGAGTATATATGGTATATTACTGTTAACATTTGCATTTACATAACACATTGGGGCAGATTTACTTACCCGGTCCATTTGCAATCCAGCGGCGCGTTCTCTGCGGTGGATTCGGGTCCGGCCGGGATTCACTAAGGTAGTTCCTCCGACGTCCACCAGGTGGCGCCGAGACCCGCCGGAATGCGCTGAAGTTCACCGGCCTATACCTGGTGAAGGTAAGTGCGAGTCCCGCAACACTTTTTTTTTTTTTTTTATGCGGCGGTTTTTCCGAATACGTCGGGTTTTCGTTCGGCCATGCCCCCCAGATTTCCGTCGCGTGCATGCCAGCGCTGTGCGCCACAATCCGATCGTGTGCGCCAAAATCCCAGGGCAATACAGGGAAAATCGGCGCAAATCGTAACATGTCGGGAAACCGCAAATCGGGCCCTTAGTAAATGACCCCCATTGTAAACGCATTCGTTAACATCGCTTTAACAAATGTAATTAGGCAAATCGTCTCTCCTCAGCTGTTGTAATGTGTTTGTTCAATATTATTATGTTCCTACATTTAGCCGGATGTACCTTTTTAGTGTATAGTCTGTATTTTAGATAAATAAAGACCTTATGTGCCACTGTATAAGAGGCATGCACACACAGTCTGGGGGTTAAGACTGAGACATTTAAATATTTTTTTGGGACTTGCTATTTAATCACAGGTTTATAATAATCTAAAGTACACCTGACCCCTAGTTACAAACAGACCTCTGGATGTTGGTAATTTACTGTACTTTAGACTTGGGCTACAATAATCAGCTGTAATAGTTATTAGAGGTGTCTGCAATTAAGATTTATTTTTAATCCTGGTTCTTATGATAACCCAACATTTTTAAAATTCAATTGTCACAGAGACCAAAAAGTATTTGTCTGGGGTTACAATTATAAAATGACACAGTTCCAACTTACATAAAAATTCAACTTAAGAACAAACCTACAGAACCTATCTTGTACATAACCGGGGACTGCCTGTACAAGGAATTGATAATAATAATTTTTTATTTTTATAGTGCCTACAGATTACACAGCGGTGCACAAAGCATGTCAAAGTGCTAGTATCTTATTTCAATCTCCCTGTTCATATAAGCATCTGTGTGTATATAATAGAAGTTCAAGTGATTCGATGTGACGAATATTTTGGGTCTGCCCACCAGCCAACAGTAGACATTGAGAATGAAACCTATTGCCTAATATTCCACTTTTAAAGGTCTACCATCATTAAATACAAGGTCGCTGGGAACTTGCACTAAGAATCAGATTTCATTACAACTTATGTTCCAAAAAATGTTCCACTTCCGTAGAACATAACACAGATCATTGATCACTGGCGGCATCTGTGTCCAGCTGTTCTCTCTATTGCCTATGGAGAGCAGATCTCTGTGCATGACCTACCTAGTGAATTAATTTTAATAAAGAAATTTCCTAAAAATATGATATTGTAGCTAGTTTTTGTGCATTTTGTAGACCACAGTTTTAATCTTCTTGGCCACACTTTTAAAAGTTCCCTGTTCTATTAAAGTAAATTGGGTCTAGACACGTAGGGGATTTTGTGCTAGAAATACAACCCCAGAGCTTACGGTGTAATTAACCTACATGGAAGGCATCATTATGGTCAAATGACACATTACCATATCTCCGCTCACAGTCTACCACTGTAAGTACAGCAAATGCTAATAGAAGGTCACCTACGGTCTTATTCGTATAGATTACTCCTGACTGTTGATTATACTCCTTGTCCTCCAGTCTGTTGGTTATAATTGTGTGGTAGACTCTTCACTACTGTGTTTACCACCTCTGTCACATTTTACGTGGCTGCTATTTTAAAGGAAATCTACCATTGTGAACCAAACATCCCTTGAGAATGCTGTAGCTACACTGATACAGAAACATATCTTGTTTAATCCCTGATCCGAGTGGTTTTGCTGAAAAAATGATTATAAAAGTATGATACTGAGGTTCTTTTGGTCCTGTGGCTTCTCCGGTGCTTCTCCTCTTACTCTAATTATGCACTGCTCCAGCCTTGTCCCACCCAGCATAAACTGAGATTACATAATCACTATGCCTGGCAGGCAGTAATAATCAATCTTCGCACGTATATGCAGGTTGATTAGTCCTGTCTGGACAGTTCAGGAAGCTCCTTGTGTAATGTGTTTATGTAGGCAGCCTGCAGGAAACCCAGCTTTCCCAAGGTCCTGAATTTTATAATTGTGTTTTGAGCAAAACCACTCGGTTCAGGGAATAAACAAGATATGTTTCTGCATCAGTGTTGCTACAACATTCTCAAGGTATGTTTGGTTCACAATGAATAAAAACAAGTGGTAGATTTCCTTTAAGAATATGGCTAGCACACAATGTATATGTACACAATATGACGCTAACATTATGTTTTTATCAAACTTTTTTTCTATTATTTGTAGTTTCAAGCCCATCATTCGTTACGTGGATGACCAGTTTGAGCGATACCTTCACGATGAGAGCGGTCTGAACCGGCGACACATTGTAGATAATCGTGTCCACTGCTGCTTTTACTTCATCTCTCCCTTTGGTCATGGGTACGTGAAGGTCTTTTTTTGTGATTTCTATTCTTAGCACGGCCAGGTCACCTCTGTGTTTTCAGTCGTGACACAATGTAATCAGCGATGCTGATGCAGATCAATATTTCAATCAATGTATACATGCTAATGCAAAGTGACACGTATAGTATTGTATAAGGGTAATGATGTGGCTGGTTGTGTGTGTTTTTCAGCTTAAAGCCACTTGATGTGGAGTTCATGAAGGCCTTACACAACCGTGTGAATATTGTTCCAGTCATTGCCAAAGCAGACACTTTAACTCTGAAGGAACGTGAAAGACTCAAGAGAAGAGTAAGAAATGTTTTTATTCTTGATTTCATTTTTTTCCTTATTGCATACATACTCCTTTTAACCTTTTTCATTTTGCGCACTGTACATGTACAGACTGAGCCCTCTCCATACAGGGTGGGTGTCTGCTGATTTATACAGCAAACACCCACCATTAACACTTGTGATCAGTGCTGGCCTTTTACCCTGTTTCCCCGAAAATAAGACAGTGTCTTATATTAATTTTTGCTCCTAGAGAGGCACTAGGTCTTATTTTCAGGGGATGTCTTTTTCCCCATGAACAAGAATTTACAATTATCGTTGAACAAAAAAAAATCAACTTCTCTAACCTCCTTATGACTCTCCAAACTCTGAATTTCATGCTGTATTTCTTGTGATACCATTTCTATTAGAATCTTTGGCCCCAATCTCTCATGTTTGGGTAAAATCACTTTCCATAAATGACCCTTCTTATCCTGGTAGCTGCTGGTATCACATTTGCAGCACAACAGTCAGTGATTTACTTCCATGAATTCTTCCCCATGTCACAACCTTCTAAAGCATCTAAAAGATTTACTAATACTAATGTATGGAGTGGGGGGAGCTGCTGCAATGACTACCGCTAGGTCTTATTTTTAGGGGAGGCCTTATATTTCTAAACCTGAACAAAATTGTACTAGGTCTTATTTTCGGGGGATGTCTTATTTTAGGGGAAACAGGGTAAGATTTGATCAAGTTGGGTACAAACATCATGGCCCTAATCCAAAGTAAAGAAGATTATATTGTCATCAGTGGGGGATCCAGTGCTGTGACTCCATCAATCACATTACTATCTCATAAAATACATCTCTTATACATGGCAATAGACACACTGAACGATACGGTGCTGCACCCGTCCCTATCCCATTGTAGACTCACAGTAGATCATTCCTATGAACTAAATGGCAGCAGTCATCTACTAAAGAATGCGGCCTTTTACAGAGTTGTCAATCGACAGCACCCAATAACAAGCCTTTTATGAATCCAGCGTTTCATGAGTCTTCCATATTTATGAGCTAAAGGATTCCTGACAGGCTGCCCTGTCCCTGCGGCGCGATCCCCGAAAAGTCGTAAAACTTGGCAGAAATGCGGCCGTGGGACCCTTCGTAAATAAGCCCTATTATAACCTTATTTAAAATTTTTTTTAAAAAAGCTTTAAAAATTATGCAAATTAGCCAGTGATGCTCCACAGTTGTTAATTGAGGCTAGAACCTTTCATTTGCATAATTTTTAGAACTTTTTTTGGGGGGGAAAAGTAGAGTGCATCCTGCCAGAGGGAGCACACACTAGTATGTTGGTGTGCTTGATTTACAATCCTTCATCCTGTTGATAGATGTCCTCTTCAGAAATGTGAAGATATATGTCATTGACGCTGCTGTGAATATATATACCGTATATACTTGTGTATAAGCCGAGTTTTTCATCACAAAAAATTTGCTGAAAAAGTCCCCTCGGCTTATACACGAGTCACTAAAAAGAATACTTAAAAAATAATAAACTTATATACTCACCCTCCGGTGGCCCCGATGTGCAGCTCTGCCCCCCCCCCGTGTCCGCGGCCCTTGTCTTCAGGCTTCCGCACCACCCGTCTTCTTTCTTCTTCTGCGCCGCCCATGTCTTGCCCCCAAAAAAGAAGACGGTGCGGAAGCCTGAAGACAGCGGCGCGACATCGGGTAGCAGAGCTGCACATCGGGCCACCGGAGGGTGAGTATATGAAGTTTATTATTTTTTTAATGCTGTGGAGGCAGTCTGTATACCGCTGGGGGCTGTGCCGTATGCTACTGGGGGCTGTGCCGTATGCTACTGGGGGCAGTGCTGTATACTATAGGGGGCTGGTTGGCTATATACTGGGGGGGTCTGTGACCAATGCATTTCCCACCCTCGGCTTGTACTCGAGTCAATAGTTTTCCCCAGTTTTTGGTGGTAAAATTAGGGGCCTCGGCTTATACTTGGGTCGGCTTATACTCAAGTATATACAGTATATATACTGCAGTGTTGATGACTTTGTATACCATATGGTGATATGCCGATTAAGGAGTTCTTTGGTAAGATCCTCCAGTTTCAGGTTTATAAATTGTGATTCTGTACATATGTTCTACTGAAATTGTGTACAGAAATAATACTATACATGTGTCTCCATGTCTGTTCTGCAGGCTTAGGATTTTAGAAAGTTAGCTTCGTTTATTTATTATTTTGCACCCCCTAGTGGTTTGTTTATGAAAACCTCTGAAGGACAATAGTATCTGGATTTGTGCTCAGAATTGATTTTTTTATATATATTTTAAATCGGAAAAGACAGCTAGTTACTACAACATGAAATGTAGGTTTACCAAACACATAAATTCATCAATTAACTACATTATAATATTTCTAAAATTCTTTTGCTTTGGTTAATCAAAATTTATGTGCAACTTTTCTTCTTGTAGACAACTCAACACCGGGGGCAAATATAAGCGTTAAGCCAACAATTTTTTTTTTTTAGCATAATTTATAGGCACTCCATGTCTTGTATGTTTGAATCGTCTCATCTCCTTGCAGATTTTGGATGAGATTGAAGAACATGGAATTAAAATTTATCAGCTTCCTGATGCAGAATCAGATGAAGATGAAGATTTCAAGGAGCAGACAAGACTTCTAAAGGTGTGTTCTTATACCTTTCTTTAATATATTTGTAAGGTACATTGCTGCTGTGATTTAACCCTGTAAATGCTGTGAAGTACAGGAATAAGTTCCCTTTATAACTTCCCGAACGGTAAAGACACCACATTTTTGACCCACATATTTCACGCTGTTTATTGTTGGTTTTGATTCCAGTTACTCAATTTGTCATGAAAACAAAATATATTTTTATTACATTTTATTATGCATTTTTCTGACAGTGGCATTAAATAAATCCTTTTACAAAATAAAAATGCTGTTAATGTAAAGGAATCATTTTTGTGGTGATCTTGGTAGTTAAAGCTGCTTGTAGGAAGGAGCCAAAATAACACACGGAAAACCTCAATTTTATTGCCCCTTGCATGGAGTATGAGAGGACTCAAAATTTACTTTTTGACTCTCCAGATGTTTCTGGCCATTTTTAAACTTGGGGAAACTGTGACAGCACCTACACATGGTGGCCATTGACTGTACGATTTTGTGTATTATAAAGTTTAAAATTGTCGAGTCATTGGGTTTGGATTTTACTAGCCCATAGTCTTACCCTTAGGCCTCCTGCACAGGATTGTGTGAAGAGAATTATATCTACCATGGCTTATGGAGAGTTGTCCTAGAAGAAGTGAATTGTACATTTGAATGAACTATGGAGCCAGAAAACAGTATGGGGTCTGTGCAAACGATCCCATTGCTGGCTTGTTTACTGCAGTTAATACTTTAGTTGTTGATAGTACAAGTAATGTTTACGTCATTTCCATATTTACCATATTAAAATGGTTACCAATTATGTAGAAGGTCTGTAGATAAAACTTAGTCAACTTGTGATCCAATGCCTGGCATGATTTTGTCTTCCTGTTTTTAGGCCAGTATCCCCTTCTCTGTTGTTGGTTCCAATCAACTCATTGAGGCCAAAGGTAAAAAAGTCAGAGGCCGACTGTATCCATGGGGAGTGGTTGAGGTGGAAAACCCGGAACACAATGACTTCCTGAAATTAAGGACAATGCTAATGTAAGTGTGGTGGACGATGTCCACACTCTTGGCTTCCTCTTATGCTTTAAATGTTCCTGTTAGCAGAGAGGGGAGTAATTGGGCACATTACTGACTGTGGCTTCAAATGGGTGTGTGATTCTTCGGCACCATTTCAAGTATGAGAGAAGCCACTTTTTTCAGATTTTAGCGCATCAGTGCCGGCTTTCATGCGACAGAAATCGGGTGGCGGGCCGTCGGGCGATCCAATGGATTCAAACCGCGGAATTTAACATTTAAATTGTGTCGCAAGCCCAAGCACTTACATGCACCGGAAAGAAGAAGGTGAACTCCGGCAGACCTGAGCGGGGAAGCGGCAGATGCAGGATATCGGGTGCAGCTCTATATCAGGGCATCACCCTTTCAGCGGTCAGGATGGACTGGCAGTGCTGGATCCTCCTGACCTTGAGTCTATAAGACGCAGGGACTTTTTAGCAAGATTTTTTCTTGCTAAAAAGTGCATCTTATAGTCCAAAAAATACGATATAAGTGGTTATATCCATGAGGCTGTCATAAAGCAAATCACTAAGAAAAATGGAAAAGAAAAATGATTTATAAAACAAACTGATTTACTTTATTTTTTGTTGTTTTGCTTATTTTGTTTATTGCCATTTATTGTCTTTTGCCCCCACAGCACCCACATGCAGGATCTGCAAGAGGTGACTCAGGACCTGCATTATGAGAACTTCCGCTCTGAGAGGCTCAAGAGAGGTGGTGCCAGGTATCATCTGCCTACTAAGAGACAAAGAGTTGTGGGCTACATAATTCTTAGTTTTACTTTTGCTTGATGCAAACGTTTTAACAGGGTTGCAAAGAATGTTTTCAGAGGTTATTTATGGGCATTGTGTGTCATGGATACAAAATTATGGACTATTTTTGTCTCTGGATATTTTTTATGTGCTTGTGTTTCATGGGATGAGTGACGGCTCCCAGACATCCAGGGAGGAGACTCTGTGCATCTTCTCTGCTTGTCTCTCTACAGATCACTGATAAAGGTGATCCCATAGTCTGTTACCATAAGATCACTGTTTATATGTGATCTGTATATAGAAACAGCAGTGGAGACATATAAAATATGTAAATACATGATGTGTGCCCTAGGGCAGTGATGGCAAACCTTTCAGACCCTGAGTGCCCAAACTACATCCAAAACCCACATATTTTTCGCAAAGTGCCGATGCGACAATTTAAACAGTAACTTATTACTCCCTGCTCTGTCACAGGTTTAAATTGTATCGGCACCTGAGGACACCAATACAGTGGAGAGAAGGAGAAAAACCTTTGGTTATCATTGTAGTTTCCTTCTAGGGTCCTGGACTGCCTGGGACTGCAAGAGGCCTTGAGTCCTATCTGGCGAACCCTGCGGTGGGTTGATGGTGTGGGTGCCCATAGAGAGGGCTCTGAGTGCCACCTCTGGCACCCGTGCCATAGGTTCGCCACCACTGCCCTAGGGGATGCCCCAGGTATTAATTTAATGTAAAATTTAAACAAAAATAATATATTAATGAAAAGAATTATAAAAATAAAGAAACAAAAAATTCAGTCGGGTGGGATTGTGGTGATCTTCGCCACTTGGTTTTGGGGGTCTGTAGCAGAAGTCTTTGCCTGGTCTTCAGGGTCTGTAGTGGCATCCATAGCCTATGGTGATGGTTCAATGATTCATAGGGTCTATCACAGCAGCCACTTTCTGGGAAGTTTGTGCCGCAATAAGGTGTTTGATGATTTTGTGGTGGTGACCCTTAAAGATTGACACCGCAGGCGAAATAGGTTGTGTACCCCAACTTTAATGCACAATGATAATTACTACGATTACCTAGATTGGCTACCGTAGCACAGAAAAACTGCATTAATAGCCGCCAATTACTTGCTTGTATTACTGAAAACGTCATACTCCTCATCGACTGAAATACTCCTCAAAAATGTTAGGCTGCATTCACACTGCCGTATATATGTCCCCCATAGACGGCAATGGGCGCACGGCGCCATACGGTGAGGCACCGTACCGTTCCGTAGCCGGGAAAAAGATAGGTCATGTCCTATCTTTCCCCGGAATACGGCGCCGTGCCCCTGTTTCTCTATGGAGAGGGGGGTGGGGGTGAGCGCCGCTCACCCCCTCCTCCTCTCCACGGCGCCGTGTGTGAATGTAGCCTTAAGAGAAGTATTTTTACTCTTCTGGAAACAATGTAGTGGGTCCTCTGGTTGTACAACAATGCTTGGGCTTACAACAGACCTTTTTTTTGTATACAATTACAGCAAAGTTGAGAATGTGGAAGTATCAAAGGACCAGATCCTGCTGGAGAAGGAGGCTGAGGTGAGTACTATATACCGTATATACTCGAGACCCCTAATTTTACAGCCCAGCCCCCTGTAGTATACAGCTAGCCCAGCCAGCCCCCTGTAGTATACAGCCAGCCCCCTGTAGTATACAGCCTGCCCCCTGTAGTCTGCGGCCAGCCCCGGCTGCCCCCTGTAGTCTGTGGCCAGCTCCGCCTGCCCCCTGTAGTCTGCGACCAGCACATTTATGTACCCGCCCTCCAATGTCGGCATGGCTCCTCTTCTGTCTTCGCTAACAGCCCCATAGACGCGGCCATGTTATCTGCCTGGCCGCCGCGTCATAGTATGCGCCTGCCGGCAGAGAGCATGGACGGGTCTTTGCCGGCTGTTTTAGTTTTTTTATTGACTCGAGTATAAGCCGAGGTGAGATTTTTCATCACATTTTTTGTGCTTAAAAACTCGGCTTATACACGAGTATATAAGGTAAGTGTCTCTAGGTTACACTATCGCCCCCAATCGCCCCCAGTGAAGCCTTTTTGCACTCCATCATTCTTTGGTAGTTGGTTATTTTCATGGTCATTTACATTTTACGTGTTTTATCCCAGCTCCGACGCATGCAGGAAATGATTGCTAGAATGCAGGCTCAGATGCAGATCCAGAGGCAGGGGGGAGAAGAACACGTGTAAAGGTAAAGCACAATCGTATCATGTTATTATTGCTTTTAGTATATAACATTTTATCTAATGTAATTTTTTAACCTTTCCAGGTCTACAGCACCCAGCGAGAGCAGCGCCGCCTGCGGAGATTACTTGTGCCTATTGTACAGTACATGTACTTGGATGTATTACACACACTTTTTTATTTTCACTTTTTATACATTTCATGCATTATTGTGTTTGTAACAATAGACTAGAAACCATTTGTAATCGCTATGTACGAGCCTTGTTACCAGCTGTAACAAAAGCATTAGGATACTGTTACATTATATAATCAATTACTGTTACATGTATTAGAATATTGATGTGATCCTGCAGTACATGACGTGACAGCAGTGCATGAATATCCACTCCTCACCTTACACCCTCCTCCTTTCGGCACCTCTAATGTTGTCATGTCTATATTATTCCACTTGTTTGAAGATTCAGACACTTATGGCTTTGGGAACATTACATCATGAGAAGTTCTGTGCTCAGGCAACTGGACCATTGTAACTACATTGTAGTAGTAGAATTCTAGAGAAAAGTTTTTTGGTGATTTGCCCACAGGGGTTTCTAGGATTTTCAATTTTGATGGCGTATTCTTAGGGCGTTAAGTTTGGGTCTGACTTTCAGCTCCCCTATTGATTGTGATACTGACGAGCACTGCAGGGTTTGCCATACACAGTAGTACCCGGCTCGGCTGCTGCTGAATTGTATTGAGCTGTGCTTTATAATAATGGCCTCAGTGCCCCTCCAGTTAGCCGATCATACCCCGGGTCAGACCCCTGACTGATCTGGTATAGGATGACCCGTGCTAAAGGTTGCTTGTCAATATTTTATTCCTGCAACTAAAAGGAAAATGCCACTATAGGTACCTTCTTACATATAACCCAGAAATGTGAAACCATATTGAAGAGTTGGACCTACTAATAGTCTGCATTGTATAAACATTATATACATATAGATTATATGCACATACAAACGGTAGTGGGATTGGCCAATATCAGTATGTCGTATATGGCTAGCTTTCTACATTTGTGCACTGTTTTTCATGGTTGGAATGATTCAATCTAGCATTTCATAAGCAGCCATTTCCTAAAATTTTGTTGTTGGGTGGGGGGGGGGGGGTACTATGGCTCTATTCACATCCAGAGGCTCCCATTGCAGATTCCTTCAACGGTAGAATGGCTTGCAGCAATGTTTGGTAACATGGCTAACGGCATAATTGAAACCTGACAGATCATGAGTCAATGGGGTGTTTCAAGTGACAGGTCACTGTCTGCAGATAGGACACTGTGTACAATCTGCTCAGCTCCTCCTGCTCTATGACATGCTGCCTGCAGATAGGACAGTATATACAATCTACTTGGCTCCTCCTGCTCTATAACATGCTGCCTGCAGATAGGACCTTGTGACTCTTCTCTAACAGTGTAAATCAGGAAGAATAAGGATTGAGTAGCTGCTTTCAACGATTATTTTCTTCTCTGGGAAATGAACCACTACCATCTAAAGTGTATGGTGAGCTCCACATGGCATGCTCTTATTAAAAATTTATACTGGGATTGTCTGAAGGTTTCTATGAAAATCTGGAAAGTGTAAATGATCTTGTATGATTTGTGACCTGTGCATGCACATAAGACCCTGGCGTATTCTGCTTAATCCCTCTCTGGCTTGAGTCATTCATGCACCTGAGATACCTGTCAGCCAAATGCTTCACGCAAAACGTTTACACCCATAATGTATGTAAAAACATCTGATGGGATGGTATAGTAACTATGCTGGTAAATCTCCAAACTACGCTGCCATTTGAGTTGAGTTTTATACCACTGATCGGTTGTTTTACTGTGACACAGATGCTTTGATGAATGTTTTCTACCTTAGGTTATTCTTCTAGTGGTTTGATATTTTGTATTGGAAATGTTTTTACTTTTTTCATATCCTTTTCAAGAAAATGTAAGTCTCTTTTTATATTTGAACGTATGAAATAAAGCTACTTTGAGAGCGGATAAAAAAGAATTGCTTTGTGATTTTTACCAAAACAGTTTTGAGTTCCAATTCCCCTTATTTAAACCAAATTACATGTTAAACTCTTTGTGCTTTTCTTTATATTCGCAGCAATTAAACTTAAAGAGAAGACTATAGTAAATATAGAAGGGTAGAGCAATTCCCCATGTAGTTTACCATATGGATTAGGTTACATTCACATCTCGTTTTTAGACCTCTGTTGTAAGGATGAGTCAGGAGGACGCCTGCAATATCCTTACACTGGAGGCCTGAGACCTATCCTACTGTATGCTCATATAGAGGGGTACGTTGTCCTGTTCCATCCCTTCCACTTGAAAGTGTGAGATGGAGTTAACGTTGGCAGCAGCCACTGATTGACTGTTACGGATGTTTAGGGTGTTCTCCGAGTGATGCAATGGTACATCACTGGCGACACCACAGTGTATACTCAGAGGAGGCCAGGAATGGATACATTATAGTCTCACATAGGCTATTATGGCCTCCACTGAACGTATCTGTCGCTCTCCAGCAGGATGGAATGATGTAGATTCCTGATGGATGTGACATATACTTGCTAGATGGAGGCAAAAAGAATTGCCTCTGTCTGCCGAAATATGTCTATGGATACATTCAGCATATATGCAAGGAGTTTTTCTGTTGTATACACAGAATATATCCGAGAAACAAGATGGGTATATAGCCTAGGGCCATCTTCACACTGGCATGTTCTGCCCATAAAATACACATCACATTATGGCAGTATTTCCCAGAGACCTGTGCCCCCAGCATCATAGTCCTTCACCTAAGTAAAAGTGACCTAATATTAAAAAGGAGAACTTCTTCAAGACTTGGGATCTTCTCTCACATATTCTAAATCTAGAATGTCTTTGATTTCAGGTTGATCTCTCCAGCGTACCTGAAAACTTTTTTTTTTGGGGGGGGCACTTTTTATGTGTATCTTCAACTGTTACCAAGCGTTCATTTTTTTTTTCTGTCCAATACAATAGGTAGAAACTCACAGCTCAGATAACAGATGTCTTTTTGTGTGATGCATTGGTCTTCGACAAGTAGGCATGTGAGAGAAATCACACCCTGGCCTTATCTGAAACTGATTACATTTCACGCCTTGTAGGAAGGAGGTTATTGTTCTCTGTAATCAGGTTGGCTGGCAGAGAGCATTCAGTGACATTTGGTGGGATTACAGACTGGAGGTCTGCAGAGAAAGATAGTCTTCATGTTTAGAGGACCTTTACCATCAGATAACGACTGATGGTAGATGCTTAACACTCACTTCCTTGTCCCCATCTGCTGTAATCCTAATTTAGTGTACTTTTAGAACTCCAGCATTTAGTAGAAAACAGCATATTAGCCTAAGGCGCCCTGCAGAGTACCTCTTGGCTCTGCCACGAAGTAATTATCCGCCGGACTGGCATGGTTTACAGTGGGTTGTGACGTCACAGTTCTCCATCTCCAATTCTCGACTATTAATAATAATACTTATTTATAGTCGCGCCCATAAAATGCTATGCGCTTTAACAGATTCTGGGGAACTACAAATAAAAAATACATTACAGAGTAACACCAGTCGTGTGAAACAATAGGAAGTGAGTGCCTGCTCACAACAGCTTACAGTGTATTGACGATGAGGGGGGTGACACAAGAGCATACAGGTATAGGATGAGGGTGGTGACACAAGAGCTTACAGTCTATTATGAGGAGTGAGGAGTGACACAGAGCTTACAGTCTATGAGGATGAGGGGATGACACAAAGAGCTTACAGCGTCTATGGAGATGAGAGGGTGGACACAAGAGCTTACGTTTCATGGGATGAGGGGGTGACACAAGAGCTACAGTCTATGAGGATGGGGGTGACCAAGAGCTACAGTCTGGGGGTCACAGGTTCAAGTTATGGGATGACCCGGGACAAAGAGCTTACAGTCTATGAGGATGAGGGGGGGTCGGACACAAGAGCTTACGTGCTATGAGACGAAGGGGCGTGACACCAAAAGCTTACAGTGGTAATGACGCATGCGGGGGTGACACAAAGCTACACTTGAGAGGGGGCAAAGACTTACAGTGTATGACGCATGAGGGGGGTGACACAAGAGCTTACAGTCTATGAGGATGAGGGGGTGACACAAGAGCTTACAGTGTATGACGATGAGGGGGTGACAAGAGGTATAAGCTTGTATAATGGTCCAGCCATTTTTAAAAGGGGATGGAATAAAAATAACTTAATTAAAAAAAAAAAACAGCCGCCATCTTATATACAAAGTCCATATTGAGTGGAACAGCAGAGAAGCATTTTCCGTTTAGCAGACATGGGTAGTACCCAGAATTGGTTAATAAAGATTTATAGTTGCATGCAACTATAAATTTGAAGTGTTGGGGGTTTGGTATTAGTCTGATAGACCGGGTGGGGCATTCCAGAGAATTGTTGCAGTTCTGGATAAGTCCTGGAGTGAGTAGGAGGTTCGAATTAAGGAAAAAAATAATCTGAGATCACTGGCAGATCTAAGAGCAGGGGTTGGGTGATAGACTGAGATGAGGTAGGGAGGTGCAGCATCGCACAGAGTTTTGCGGATTAACTTAAACTGTATTCGGAAGGAGACGGGCAACCAGTGCAGTGACTGGAGACATCCGTGTAGTGTTTGGTCTGAAATACAAGCCTGGCTGCTGCATTTAGAATGGATTGTAGAGGAGAGAGTTTAGTAGGTGGAAGACCTATTAGTAGGGTCTAGTCGAGAGGAATCGGAGCGACAATTAGTGTTTTAGAGGTTTCGATTGTAAGGATGGGTCGGATTCTAGAAATTTTTTGTAGTGCATCCGGGAAGAGCGAGCAGCAGATTGAATATACAATGCAAAGGAGAGGTTGGAGTCCAGCACAACCCTAAGACAGCAGGTCTGCTGCCTCGGAGTTATGGTGACATCACAGATGGAAATGGAGAGATCAGGGTTAGGTCAGTTAGTAGATGGTGGAAAGACAAGAAGTTCCGTTTTGGAACTTGTATTGCAGAGGGAGAACCAGTGATGCCACCGGCTCTCGGGTAATCTGATGGTAGAGGTCCTTTAAACCTGATCTTTAGGGCGCGGTCACACGTTGCGTTTTGGTTGCGTTTTCATTCCATTTTGCATTGCAATAGCTGAGGAGATTCCATTACTGTTAACATTTGCATTTACAAAATGTGATGTAAACACATGCATTAACAATGTGTTCACAAACAATGCATGCATTTTGTAAATGCAAATGTTAACAGTAATGTAATTAGGCAAATCACCTTTCCTCAGCTATTGTAATCAAAACGCAACCAAAACGCAACATGTGACCGGGGCCTTCGAGTTTAACATGCAGATAAGCTGATTACATTTGACTAACTTTGACTGCACTTCTACTTTGGACATCATGGGTGTACAAACTGCTACCATATATACTCGAGTATAAGCCGACCCCCCTAATTTTACCACAAAAAACTGAAAACCTATTGACTCGAGTATAAGCCGAGAGTGGGAAATGCATTGGTCACAGCCTCTCCAGTATGTAGCCAGCCAGCCCCTGCCCCAGTGTATATAGCTTGCCAGCCCCTGCCCCAGTGTATATAGCTTGCCAGCCCCTGCCCCAGTGTAAAAACAAGATCAACCGACTTTTGGACCACGGAATCAGATTCCAGTGCATCGGATGACCAAACCAGTGGGATAGCTATAACAAGTAGGGAAACAGCCACACCAGCCCAAGATGTTACTCCCTCATCATCTACCCAGGTGGCCCCTTTAGAAGGAGGACACGGCGGGGTGGAAAGAGGAAGAAGAGGAGGATACCACACTGGGCGCAAGAGAAAACAGGTCTCCTGGCGCTAAGGGACACCGGTGATTGCCAGGTACAAAGAAAAAATCCCCCCGCCCTCCTTCCCCATGTCCACCACTATCCCTCCAGCCCACCTAACCTTGACCCTACTACTAACACCGATGTGTGTAACATTGACAATACTAGCATTGTTTGTGACAATCCTAATGACTCCTGCGGTGCTGTTTCCAATGTTATTAATCTTACTGATGTTGTTCTACCGTATGATTGCATATCCTTGCTGTCCAAGGGTCTTAATTATGCCGTAGGGGAGGCCTTTGACCCCGTAGAATTCGAGATCGACATGTTCAAAGCTGCTCGCAAATTGAACCTGCATAAGCTCTTCGAGAATAAACCCACGCATCCCCAAAAAGAGTATAAGGGTGAAGTCCCATGTACTGTGGGCCCATTAGGATTTTTTCCTCCAGGTATAACTGCTCCTGTAGAGAACTCAGACATCCAGATCTTATTAGATTTAGATACTGATCACTGTAAACCGTATGATGACCACATTGAGAGCAGTTTGGAGGTTACTGCCTTTAAGGGTGGGGTGAGTTCCACGTTCTGTCCTCCTATGCCGGCTGGATCTTCAGTGGAAACTTTTAGCCAAAAAGTTTTGGAGGACGTCAAATCTTTAATCTACCCCGAGGCTCCAAAAAATTTGACCCAGGGAGAACGGCGTGCCCTCCGTTGGCTTAAGTCCCGCACCGATATATTGGCCAAGCCGGCCGACAAAGGGGGCAACGTGGTCCTTATGACTAAGGATTACTACGTAAAAGAAGCTATGCGCCAATTAAGCGATACATCCACGTATACCCCCTTAGACCATAACCCCACCTTAAGATTCCAGACAAGACTCCGCAGTTTCCTGAGGTGGAGTGTCGACAACAAAGTCTGATCTGAAAACACAGCAACAAAATTATTTCCCACTTATCCCAAGCACCCTTGTTGGTACTTTCTACCAAAAGTGCATAAGACCATGATGAATCCCCCTGGCCGTCTAATAGTTGCGGGCATTGGCTCACTATTCGAGCCATTGTCGCAATTCTTGGATCGGCTTTTACGTCCTCTACTCCAAGAGACCCCTTCCTTTTTAAAGGACACCAAGGCCTTCCTTTGAGTAATTAACGATTTACATTGGCAAGAGGGTTATCATTTAGCCTCCATAGACGTCGAAAGTTTGTACACCCGGATCCCACAGGACCTAGCAGTAGCAAGTGTCCGTGATGTGCTACTGAATGCCGGCCAAGATAGTACATACATATCATTTGTGTGTGAAGGGCTTCGTCTGGTGCTGTCCAATAATGCCTTTACTTTCGATGGTCGATGGTTTGTCCAAAATGTTGGTACGGCCATGGGCACTCCTGTGGCCTGCACCCTAGCCAATCTTTTTTTGGCCTGTTTTGAGGGTCGCTACATATTTTCCCTGGACAACCCGTATGCCATAAAAATCAAGGCATTCCATAGATATGTCGACGACATCTTCATTGTATGGGAAGGCACTGAACAATCTTTTTTTGAGTTCACTACATATTTAAACCAGGTAAATCAGATGAACATGAAATTTACAGCTGTGTTTGGGGGAACCGAGTTGGAGTTTTTGGATGTGAAGGTGCGGGTAAAAGAGGGTGAACTGTGTACCTCAGCTTTTAGGAAGCCTACGGCCACTAATTCACTCCTCCACTACAATAGCTATCACCCCCAACATACAAAAGAGGGCTTACCCTACAGCCAGTTTTTGCGACTTAGGAGACTCAATAGTGAATCATAACATGTAGGTCCACCTTCGTCGTGTATATAGTATTTTGCCCATGTAAACGATACTACATTGGTAAAACTGTCAGGAACCTCTTTACCCGTTTCAGGGAGCATAAGAGGTCAATTGTCACTGGGGTTGGCTGTCCCCGCCTTATTGAACATGTTAGGACACAACATAATGGCGATGCGGACGTACTGAAATTTGCTGGCATTGAAAGGGTAGAACATAGCCCAGAAGGAGGTGATCGTTCCCTCCACCTTTTGCGACGAGAAAGTAGGTGCATTATGAGATTCGGGGCCATGGGACCCTCTGGTCTGAATGACCGCAATGAACTTAAAGTGTTCTTGTAATATAAAATGATGATTTCTCCCTAATTTCATGTGTATATGGAAAGCTCTTAATATGTCTCCCCATTATGTGATTTTTTATGATGGGGATGTGTGCAACACACACCCATATTTTATCCACCAGTAAGATACTGTATCTGCCTCCTCTAGGCATTATTCATCCCTCTTATTATATCTTTTCTTATCTCTTCTTTTTTTCTCTCTCTCCCTCCCACTTAAAGTCCGTGCGAAACGTAGCATAAAATAAAGAAAGTGTACATGCGGCTCACCCTTTTCGTAGGTCTTCTATTGGGACCCGCTTATCTCCCCCTCATATGTGTCGCCTCCCAACCCCCCCCCCCTCTCTGATCTCCCCTCATATGTGGCCTCTTATCTCTCTCTTATTGTGGACCCTCATCTCTCCCTTATATTGTGTCCCCTCATCTCTTCTTCATATTAGGGCCTCTCCTTTCCCCCTGATATTGTGTCCCTTCATCTCCCCTTACCATTGTCCCCCCTCATCTTCCTTTCAGTTGGCTCCTTTTATATTGTGGCCTCCGCTCCTCTTTTTGCAGCTAATAGAAAGAAAATTAGAGACGCTCTATGTTTTGTGCCTCTTGGCAGTCGGCTCAGTATGAATCCATAGAAATATTGGGATGTGTTAATAACCACTGACACGTCCCCCATAATGTCCGTGCATGAGCCCTAATGTCACCTAGACTGGCCACAGTGGTGGTGGTCCTCCCCGCATCATGACTAACCTCAATCCTTATGAAAGAATCCCCCAAAAATAAACCGGCACAATTACAAAAGAAAATTTCTATGTGGTCCCTGATAAATCTGCAGCCTTATATATATCATAATCTTTATTCACACATATCATATTTTTTGCCCAAAACTTGAATTATTGTGTTCTCTCAATAAATAACATTAAAAGATCTGTGAGGCTGTACTTTATAAATATGTATATATTATACTACAGTAAAAGAGACAAGGACAATTTATACTCCCTCTAGTCAGCATTAAGGTTAATTCTTCAGATTTTGGTGTCATAGATGCGCTGATGTCATAATTCCCACTTCTTGACAGATCGTCACTGAAACTGACCAAATCAGAAGCAAGCTCATACAGCCCCACCCCCCTGAGTGGCCAATCAGAGCCACATCATGCTGCCACGCCCACCTGCCTCAAGTATAATATATGTTGCCGGTCAATAGGGGCAGGCCTGGGTGGTGAGACGTCGAGCATGAAGAACCGTGGATTTGTGGACCCCTGGACGTGTGGACCCCTGGACGTGTGGACCCCTGGACGTATGGAGCCTGGACCCTGGATGTGTGGACCCCTGACTTATGGAGCCTGGACCCCTGGACGTATGATTGTAACCCTGGATCGCTGGACACCCACTACCTGAGTGAGAGATATTTATTGGCAGTAACCCTCTAAGCCCAGAGGAAGGGCGATCCTTCAGCCATGGGTTCCCTAGAGGTTTTCCTCCACAGGGGGTTTTTCCTCTCCTGAGTGCTGAGGTGACTCTTCGTGAGTCCAGGGTCTGCCATGGGATGGGATTATAAATAAATATTTGGTTATTTAATTCCCAATTATTTGTCTTTTGTCTATTTATTGGGTCTTATTTGGTTTAATTCATTTTTCTTGGGGGTTTCTTGGGAAGGTGAATACAAGGTCTGTGCACATCACATCTCACAGGGTCATAAGGAAAACACATGAGGGAACATAGTCCAGTAACTGCCCCTATGATGCATCTACCCCAATGGTTGCCCCTTACATACTGCACAGGTATCACGTGTACACACATCCCCGAAGGAACTGACATAGGTCATAACTGTGCTGGTTACCCATAGCAACAAATCATAGCATAACTTTCATTCCTAAAAGTTCTCTCTTAAAATGAAAGCTGCTCTGTGATTGGTTGCCAATTGATATACAGTAAAAGTAGTTTCCACAACAAGCAAAGTGTATGAAAACAAAACACTTCATTAACACCTTCGCGACCTAGGACGAACTATATGGTCCTTGTGCTGCAAAGGGTGTATGGAGAGAGCTCACAATTAAATTTTTTTTTTTAAATATGAAAAATAGTAAGAAAAAGTAAAAGTTTAAATCACCCCCATTTCCCTAGATCACATATAAAAGCAAATAAACAGAAAGAATCATAAACATGTTTGGTATCCTCGCATAACAAAATGTCTGATCTATCAAAAAATATTAGCGATTTTTCCCGGCGTTTAACCCCGTAATGGAAAATGGCGCCCAAAGTCGAAAATGCCACTTTTTTGCCATTTTGAAAAACATAAAGAATTCTATAAAAAGTGATCAAAAGGACATACAGTCCTCAAAATGATAGCATTAAAAATGTCATCAAAATACGCAAAAAAATGACACCACCCACAGCTCCGTGCACTGAAGTATGAAAAAGTTATTAGTGCCAGAACATGGCAAAATGAACAATTTTTTTTTTTTGTACAGAAGGTTTTAATTTTTTTAAACGTATGAAAACATTATAAAACCTATACAAATTTGTCCCCGTGATTGTACCGAAGCAAAGAATAAAGTAGACTTGTGATTTGGGGCGCTCAGTGAAAGCTGTAAAATCCAAGCCCACAAGAATATGGCGCAAATGGGTTTTTTCATAATTTTCACTTCATTCTGAATTTTTTTCCCGCTTTCCAGTACACGGCATGGAATGATAAATACTATCACTATGAAGTGGAATTTGTTATGCAAAAAAAAAGCTCAAACACAGCTCTTTACATGGAAAATTAAGAAAGTTACAGATTTTTGAAGGTGGGGAGTGACATGAAAATGAAAAACAAAAAAGGGCCACGTCCCTAAGGGATTAACCTATTGATGCTCAGTGAAGGATATATACATACCACGGGCTAGCGGTGGCAGAGCGGGGTGTCATCTGCAACTAACAGTTAACACCCTAGTGTACCTTTATGGGGTTGCCGATCGCTGCTACGCAAAATCTGGTGGAGGCCCCCACTAAGTGTAGCATACACACACGTCCTCCTGCTTCCTTTCCACTATCCCAGCAGTAACACAGCTACATACAGCCGCCTCACCCTAGTAAGAAAGCTACATGCAGCCGCTTCATCTCCAGTAACACAGCTACATACAGTCGCCTCACCCCGAGTAACACAGCTATATACAGCCGCCTCACCCCCAGTAACAGCTACACACAGCCGCCTCACCCCAGTAACACAGCTACATACAGCCGCCTCACCCCCAGTAACGCTTCACCCCAGTAACACAGCTACATACAGCCGCCTCACCCCCAGTAACACAGCTACATACAGCTGCCTCATCCCCAGTAACACTGCTACATACAGCCACCTCGTCCTCAGTAACACAGCTATATACAGCCGCCTCTTCTCCAGTAATACAGCTACATACAGCCACCTCATCTCCAGTAACACAGCTACATACAGCCGCCTCACCCCCAGTAACACATCTACATACAGCCGCCTCATCCCTAGTAACACATCTACATACAGCCGCCTCATCCCCAGTAACACAGCTACATATAGCGCCTCATCCCCAGTAACACAGCTACATACAGCCGCCTTATCCCCAGTAACACAGCTACATACAGCCACCTCGCCCCCAGTAACACAGCTACATACAGCCGCCTCACCCCAGTAACACAGCTACATACAGCCGCCTCGCCTTCTGTAACACAGCTACATACAGTCGCCTCATCCCCAGTAACAACTACATACAGCGGCCACAGCACGAAACAGTGAGTACTCGTGGTGCTCACAGTACCGAGCCTAGGCGCTATAGACGCCTTTGAGGGAAGTATATCCGTTAGCAAATTTGCGGCCAGATATACGTCCCCCATATGTTCTTATGAATGTACCCTTATACAGACATGTTTATACAATTACACACATTTATACACTGATATATATATACACACCTTTATATACTTATATACACACGTAAAGTTCTACACTCGTATACTTGCACCCATATATACACACAAGTATACACTTATACACACACATTTATGCACTCATATACATTTATAAACTAATACACAGAGTATATACAAACTCATAAAGTATATACACACATACAGCAAATACACACACATTCAGTATATACAGCATTTACACACACATACGGGAAATACACACACACTCACACACACATTCAGTATATAGAGCATATACATACATACTATATACACAGCATATACAAAAACCACATCATTCACATATATATAAATATATGCGTGTATAAATACAGTATATGCATCTATACACAGTATATACATATATACACTGTATATACACATATACACACAGAAAAACACATATGTATTGTTTTTCCCTGGAACGCATGCTGGGAACGGTTCCTAGTATCTCCATTAAACAATACTCGCCGTTATATGATAAAGGTCCTGCCCCTGCGGCACACTGGGCAGGAACGCAGCATACTGGACTTGGTGTGGAGCTGATGTAAAGGAAATTATAATGACAATACCTGGTTGTTCTCAAGGCATTGAAATTATTTCAGGGATTGTACCCCAGAAATCTGGCCTACAAGCCCTGTTAAATCTCCCCCATTGTGAGCAATGAAGACATGAGACTCTCAGTAGTATATCCCATGGATAGGCTTGTGTATGACTAGCTCTACTCCCTAATAGGTCATTGTTCCTTAGATAATGAAAACTCATTGAACCTCCTCTACAACAAGGACCTGTTCACATTACATGATTTTGTTCTGAAAAGGCCTTTTGTTAAGTGGTGAAGTCTTTATGTGTTGTTTCTGCCAAAAGGCATGAAAAGAATCAGGGTACCACACCCTTGGCTCTAATTGTTGTAATTGCATTGGCCACTTATGTAACTGATACTGGCACTTCATGTGACTATAAAAGTGAATACAATTAATGTGTTATTTCCTGTGATTCCATAAGATTATATCCTGTAGCACTTTTCTTTCAACTATATTACGGTAATATACATTGAAATCTCTCCAGAAGTTCACTCTTTGAGACGATAACCCCTTTATCCACACTAGATTCCCTTTGGTAGAATTTACTTAATTTCCATCAGATATTGTTCATACAGATTTTATGGTCCTCTCCTCCAAATATAAAAAGCTCTGCTGCATGCAGCCTTGGCGAATTTAATTAACAGGATGGACGTTGTGCAGATAAGAACGCAGTATAACCTGCGAGACCTTGTGTCCGTTTTCTTTCTCTCCTTTGGCTGGCGGCATGTGGCGTTTTGAAGCTGTTTTTGGGCTGCTTTTAAGCAGTCTGTTAAAAAACGCATGCGTTTTTTGAAAACGCATCAGTTTTTGACAGGTTCACACATGGCTTTTGAGGATGCAATATTGAATGCATGCATTTTACTTTGCGTTTTTCTGCTTTGAAAGCGGTTTTTATCTTTTCTGAAAGTGTAAGCAGCTGTGAAAATGTTAACACAACTGCTTTCACTTCCAGCGATAAAGAAAAACACTTTGAAAGCAGGAAAAAATGCATGGTAACATATAAAATACATGCATTTAAAAATGCATCCCCAAAACACACCCAAGCATGTTCATGTGGAGACGGACTCAATAGTAATATAGAGGCATGTATTAGTGCTTCTATGCCAGTTTTAGGCACAGAAGGGCTGAAATAATTGCAATTTCTTGCGCACTGCAAGGAATTGCTATTATTTTTATGGCTATTCCACCTCTGCACCACGTGGGCCTGGAGGGCCGCCAGCGTATTGTTCTGGATTATAATTTGGATCTGGCGTAGTTTCGCCTGGTAGCGTGGCTGCCCCACAGATACGTCAAGAAGCCTATACAACAGCTTACTACCGGCATCCTTAATGGCAAACAATGCCAAGCATGACTTCCAGGGCTGTTTTAAGGTTGTAACTAAAAGGTTACTAAAATTCTAATTTGGCTTTCCTATTGCCAACCTGCCATATGGTGCAGGGTCGGCTTCAGGTTTCAGTAGGCCTCTTGGCGACAGAGCCTCTGTGGGCCCCTTTGCAGTGAACTCAGGTGGCTGCATTAAAAATTCTGAAACTTAAACAGTCTCCTGTTCCCTAAAATATTTCCTTGTTTATCATACCAAACAGCCCCCTCATGGTTATTTTATATAAGTCCCCCTCACACCCTATGGATTCATTAGATACAGCTCCCCTTACCCCCATAGATTCCTTATGTACAGCCTTATGTGGGCCCCCCAGCAGCTCTGAGCCCTGGCCCTTGCCCAGATATGCCCAGTGCTGGTGTTGGCCCATATGGTAACACAATCCCACGGGATGCACACAGAGCAGTGGACGGAAGTATAATGCATGGACGTTCCCTCTACTGGCTAAACAGTTGCGCTGGAACTGTAATAGTTAATACAGTGCAGCATGGCTGTTCAGCCCGCAGAGGGAACATCCCTGCATTATATTTCTAATAGTTTCTTGCAGGAATACATACATCACGACATCACAGATTTGTCGGGACAGTCCTGGTTTTTGGGCGCTGTCGAACTGTCCCAGGGAGTAGGGAGAATGTCCCATGCTGTCCTGCAATGTCCCGCCTCCTGGTCTTTGCACCGACACACTAGAGATGCAGAGCCGAGATCACAAGGCAGATCCAGCTCCTGCTGCCTCCTCTCTATTTAAAGAAAAAAAACATAACTTACCTTGCCATCATTCCTCCGCAGTCCTGCTTCTCTCCAAGATGATGAGGAGAAGGAGCGGGGCTATCTGAAGGGAGTCGGATGGCCTGCCCCCTCCTCCTCCACACCTCGGAGCCCTGGGGAGAGGAGGAAGCTGGACTGTGGGGGAACAATGGAATGGTAAGTAAGGTTATTTTTTTGTTTAATTACTAGGAGGGGAGAAAGGCCACAATAAGAGAGGATAGAGGATAGGGGCCGCAATATTCAGATGATGGAGGAGGACAGGGGGGCTACAGGAGGAGGCTGGAGGACAGGAGGGGGCTACAGGAGGAGGCTGGAGGACAGGGGGGCTACAGGAGGAGGCTGGAGGACAGGGGGCTACAGGAGGAGGCTGGAAGACAGGGGACTACGGGAGGAGGCTCGGTTACAGGGGGAGGCTGGAGGACAGGGGACTACAGGAGGAGTTTGGAGCACAGAGGGCTACAGGTGGAGGCTGGAGGACAGGAACGCCACAGGAGGAGGCTGGAAGACAGGGGACAACGGAAGGAGGCTTGGTTACAGGAGACTACAGGAGGAGGCTGGAGGACAGGAGTCTACAGGAGGAGGCTGGAGGACATGAGGCTACAGGAGGAGGCTGGAGGACAGAAGCCTACAGGAGGAGGCTGGAAGACAGGGGACTACGGGAGGAGGCTTGGTTACAGGAGGAGGCTGGAGGACAGTGGACTACAGGAGGAGGCTGGAGTAGAGGGGAATACATGAGGAGGCTGGAGGACATGAGGCTACAGGAGGAGGATGGAGGGCAGGAGGCTACAGGAGGAGGCTGGAGGACAGAAGGCTACAGGAGGAGGCTGGAGGACAGGAGACTACAGGAGGAGGATGGAGGACAGGAGGCTACAGGAGGAGGATGGAGGACAGGAGGCTAAAGGAGGAGGATGGAGGACAGGAGGCTACAGGAGGAGGATGGAGGACAGGAGGCTACAGGAGGAGGATGGAGGACAGGAGGCTACAGGAGGAGGATGGAGGACAGGAGGCTACAGGAGGAGGAGAATGGAGGACAGGAGGCTACAGGAGGAGGATGGAGGACAGGAGGCTACAGGAGGAGGAGCATGGAGGACAGGAGGCTACAGGAGGAGGCTGGAGGACCGGAGGCTACAGGAGGAGGCTGGAGGACAGAAGCCTACAGGAGGAGGATGGAGGGCAGGAGGCTACAGGAGGAGGCTGGAGGCCAGGGGGGCTACAGGAGGAGGCTGGAGGACATGAGGCTACAGGAGGAGACCTTAGGACAGAAGGCTACAGAAGGAGGCTGGAGAACATGAGGCTACAGGAGGAGACTTTAGGACAGGAGGCCAGAGGGGGAGGCTGGAGGACAGGGGGCTACAGAAGGTGGAGGCTGGAGGACAAGAGTCTACAGCAGTGGTGGCGAACCTATGGCACTGGTGCCGGAGATGGCACTCTGAGTCCTCTCTGTGGGCACACGGGCTGTCTACAAGGCACACAGTTTGCCAGACATGGAATCTTCCTGCAGTCTTAGGCAGTCCAAGTAGTGCCCTGCTATTGTAAAGTGACCCATCCTGTGCTGCTTGGTCTTGTCCAAAGAGTGAAAATGTGTGGACAGGGTTGGATTGGAGCTCCAAAATTCTGGTATCAATAAGTTTGTTACAGCCCAAATTGCCGTGTTGGCACTTTGAGAAGTTTTTTTGGGTCTCCTTTTGGGCACTCAATCTCTAAAAGGTTCGCCATCACTGGTCTACAGTATGGGGGAGAATGGAAGATAGGTCGAAATTATACTATGTTTGTGGGTGGGGCAAGGGGGCTGTTTTTTTTAGAAAAAGGGGTGGGACTTTTTGTTCTTCTTTCACTCACTCAAAAGTTGGGAGGTATGCAGGAATAGGACATGTCTCATCTCTGACGTTGCGTCTGAACACAGCAGCAGCAGAAGTGTACGGGTGAGCTGCAAGCTCGGAGGCGAGGGAAAGGGTGAGTGCTGCTCACCCTTCCTCTTTCCAGAGGGAGAAGAGCAGCGGCTCCCCAAATCAAAGGACATGCTCTATCTTTCGCCTGAGTGAGGCCTGAGTCAACAAAAACGGTCCATGTGTCCTCTGTATGTCATGCGTTTTTGCGACAGGAATAAGAGATGCTCTTAGTTTTCTGACCTGTATCCGTGAAAATAACATTATGTGCATGGTTTATTTGAAATGAATATGTCAGCATTCCAGCGGTAAAATGAACTGATAGCATACAGACCAGAAATGTGTGTGCATGTAGTGTAGGTCAGTACACAAGTGGATTATGTTACTGGAAGTTATGGACTCTTATGTGGCTGCCTCCAAAGGCATCACAGTTTGATACAAATGTAGGATAACATGCACTCACACATTTAACTAGTTCAAAGTTCTAAAAGAACTAAACAAAACACTTTTTTTTTGCCCTTAACAAGTATGGCCACCGCCGCTCCCCCGCTGTTTACTGTCCTATCACTAGGCGACCTTCTCTTCTAACCAATCAGAACTCAGTGACGGCTCATTAAACAGTATTAGACCAATGGCAAACTTTCTTAAATGTTTACAGTGGTGACGTCAGTAAAACGAGTAAGTAGGCTGTCAATCACTTAGTGTGGGCCGCCCACTTGAGGCTGAGAATATTTGTGTGGCGAGAAGACTAAGTAACTCCGCCCATTTGAGGCAGTGCGACACGCCCGTCAGCATGGCCCCGCCTCTCAGGGGGTGAAGTGGCCAATCCTGAGTGTATCCGTTAGTGTCGGTTGGAGTTTCGGTGCGGAGCGGCGGTGGTCTCCAGGGAGCCGGGTAGGTGGGGCTTATTATCGGTGTCTCATATAGTAAAGTGCGGGTAACGGGCTGCAATGAATGTAGTTTAGAGGGGAGTCTCCGGCTGTCGGTATGTGCAGTGCGTGTGTCCCACTATAGCTGCAGTACCTGCTATGCAGTGTGAATGTGACCCTAGCTGATATGCGTGTTACACCCGGGTCCTGCTGACATCCTCTGTGCTGCTGACAACTATAAAGGGCCATACACTATTAAATATCTGCATATCTAGGGTGGGCTGTGTGCATGTAATGTCATAGAGTTTGATGAATATTTTTGCACCCCTACTGGGTGCCCCTGTATTATAACTTCTGGAGACAGCGCTGTCCCTGAGAATGGGGGTCGTGCAAACTGCGACAGGAACCCCAATCGCTTCCCCATAGAATAATTAAATGATTAAAATCCACATTGGAAATCTTACTTTGAGACATTGTCAATTCACCCTGCAGTTTTTTTACCCATAGTTTTGTAAATTCGGATCTTGATCCATGAGGTCACTAGACGCACAGTCCGGCCAGGAGGATGCACACGTGTCCTTAAGTTCTGTCCATCTGAAAATGTCCATAAAGGGACATTTGTCCCAAAATGATCTTAGCTCGTAACGTGTGACTGCAGGTATTTTTGGTACGTAGTGACCGCATGTCACCCAGAGTTTCCAGTGACTTTACCATCATAATGTGGCAGTAGTTTAGGTGTATTATTCTCCGTTAGTCATCCAGACAAGCAATCCGTATCTATTTATGACATTGGGTATTGGATTTAGGCTGTATTCAGACGGATTGTAAATAGCACAAGTCGGCCACATAGCTCTGGACCAGGAGATTATCTGTCTGCATTCAGAGAGATCTACATCTCCGCGATTAAGGTCTCCTCCCGCAGCATACGTAACCTAATACATTCCCATAGTGTGAGTTGTGTAACATTTACTACAAGCCGGGACTGTTCCTCTCCACGTGTAAACATGGCTCTACATGTAAGCCTGCAGTATGATGCCATCAGTCCTGATTCACTGTACAACAGTGGTTCTCAACCTTTCTAATGCTATGACCCCGCAATACAGTTCCTCATGTTGCGGTGACCCCAAACCATGTAAAAGAATATTGTATTTGTGCCAAAAAATGCAATAAAATCGTGGCTCCGATGGCTTTAGGCGACCCCTGTGTTCTGATCGTTCGACCCCCGCCGGGGTCACGACCCACAGGTTGAGAACCACTGCTGTACAAGGAGGTTTCAACCAGATTTGCCCGTATTACATCTCATGCAACTGTGTAAAACCCCAGACACCAGGGACACATGATTTCTAGAATCCCCCTGTGTACTATAAACTATATTGGCTTCCCCAAGTTGCCAATACAGTTTAAATCTTTGACAGAATCCATGGGCAATAGACCGCCTTCTCTGCCACCTGCAGTGGGGTGCTTAGAGTTCCAAATAAAAATATTAATAACCAATGCCAAGGATGGGTCATGAGTATCGGATTGGATGGGGTCTAAAATCCAGAACCCCCACAGCTGAAAAACAGAGAATGGAATGAGAAGCAGACGGCTCTGTTCTCTATTAAGTGGCTGAACTGAGTCACTGCAGCTTAGCATCTGTACAACAGGATGAGAGCCGATTTGCAGTAACCTGGCCTCACCACTATGTATGGAGCAGTGCTGTCTGCTTCCTGTTCCTCACTCTTTATCTACTGAGAACAATTGGTTAATGAGGGTACCAGATCTTGTATCCCCACCAATATAAAATTGAGGACCTATGCTATGTATAAATTATCATTATTTAAAGGGATTGTACCAACTATTTACATTATCCGTGATAGGATAGGGGATAACAGGGTGGTTGGTTGAGGATACAATTGCTGGAGCCCCAATAACATTAAGAATGGGACATAGAGCCAACTGGAGAACAGGAGTCCCGTTCTCAAAAATGGGTATAGCTTTGATAGTTGGTACAACCACTTTAATCCTTCAATCCTAGGCCCCTTTCACACTTGCGTTTTTCACGCCTCTGTTCTATGCATGCATTGCACACTGACCTATTGTAATCAATGGGTTTTTTTCACACTTTTTTTTTTTTTAACACGCTTTTAAATCTCGGCATGCTCTACTTTTGCAAGTCACACGTCTGAAAAAGACACCGTACAAGTCTATGGAGATGCATTAAAAATGCATTGCACTCTTAGACACACGCAAGTGCAATGCGTTTTTCACTGATCAATCACCATAGAAAAGATAGCGGAGATCCACAAGGTACTCAAAGTACTGTCCTGCTCTTGGAGGCGCTGCTGCTTACAGTGAGTGAGTGAGGCCCCTTCCACACTAGCGAGTGTGATGCGATGAACTCGCAATCACACTCGCAACGCAAGCTGCCGGGAAACGCACGGCCCGAACGCTGCACAGGGGAGTGGAATCAGCATGTCAGTTCACTCCACGGTGCAGCGTTCGGGCCGTGCGTTACCGGCAGCTTGCGTTGCGAGTGTGATGCGAGTTAATCGCATCACACTCGTAGTGTGGAAGGGGCCTGAGTGTGTACACTTAGTAGATGAAAACTATTTATTTGAAAACACTACGCGTTTCGGCTCAGGCCGGAGCCTTCGTCAGGTGAGATAGTTGTACCTATCTCACCGGCTTCCGGCCCGGAGTTGTAACTATCTCACCTGACGAAGGCTCCGGCTCGGAGCCGAAACGCGTAGTGTTTCAAATAAAATAGTTTTACATCTACTAGAGTGTACACACTCACTCACTGTAAGCAGCAGCGCCTCTGAGCGGGACAGTACTTTGAGTACCTCGTGGATCTCCGCATTTGCCAGTCCGTCATTTGCTAGATGTCGGCGGTAGGAACCCCAGCAGCTTCTCTCTTCCGCACTTACCCATTATTTGCGTGATTTCCTTCTGTACAAGGTGAGAACCTTTCTTCCTTATACAGCCCTTTTTCCCAAAAATACTCTTGAATCTCTGCGCTTTTGTCTCCCTTCTCTTGTGGCAAACATGGTGCACATCCGTGGATCTCCACTCCTTTGCACCCACCTTTAGCACTCTGCCATAGAAAAGATAGAGCTCAGTCCTGAGTCCTTTTCATTATCTGCCTGTTGAAAAAACACATTGAAAATTATTGAAAACGAAAACTCTGAATGAAAAACTTCACTGACCAAACCCTGATCGCTCCTGATCAGACTTGACGTGACTGCAGCGTAAGTGTGGAAGGGGCCTTATTCACCCCTTTCTCAGATGTTATGTGGCCACCCGAGAGCAGTTCTGCTGTCCTAGTAGTAATGATATGAGTACAGCACAGTAAACCCATAGTGGGCTGTTACTTGCGTACAATACATTATTATGATGCAGTCAGCTTAGTTTAGTCAGATTTTCAGAAAATAGTAATTTTTTTTTATCTCACCCCCAAGTACTTTATCAGTATCGCTCAGCACTCTCTATATTGTCCTATGTGGTGCTGCAACCTCTTCTGAGTAAGAAAGTGTTTGTGTAGGAGACATAATTGCAACTAGTCTCCCTTAACAACACGGGGACAATGAGAATCAAAATGCTAAGAATAGGTGTACAAGATCAGAAGTAGTGTTAATTCTCCTAAGTGGGTGTATACTAGTTGTCTCGCTGTTCCTGCACCAGCGCTTTTCTTCAGGTAGAAGACACATGAGCGCAGCAGCCAGTCAAGCCTCAGCCAGTCTTCTTTCATCAGTCTCAAGGGGGATTCTGTTTTCATTCAGTTAGAATAGTAGTTCGCCTCTAATGATATAAATAAATCCCAGCATGAGTGCAGGTGAACTGTGGTATAAATACATAAATCCTGCCCCATATTGGGTGCTGCGTCTTTTAGGAGAAGCAGAAATTCCTGTCTAGAATTTATTAGTTCGGCGTACGCTCCTTTTTATAAAACTTTCATATGTCTAAGGCATTGGCTGTGTTCAGACTTTTACGGCCATTCCCGAAAAAATAAAAATTTTTTACCAATTGTTTTTTTTTTTTTGCAACTTTACAGAATGTTGTATTCTCGTATATATTTATTTATGTGTATTTCTGTATTATCCTCCATTAGTCACTGGCATAGGTGTATCTGATTTTAGATTTTCCCCGAAGTGAACTAGTAATGAGTCACGGATAATGTGATCATTACCTCCAGTATGTCAGCGCTGCCTTACATGTTCTTTCAGTGTTGGAAGAGGTAAAAGCCTCCTAGTATAGCTGGAGACTCGGCACCACTTTCCTTCAGCTACATGCAGTCCTGGTTTGTCATGTTCAGGCTTACATAACTTATTTCTCGTGGGAACAAAACTTCCCCGTGATAAGTCATCAATAAGAACCAAAACCCCATTCTATATATCCTATATTAGTGTATTTTAGGGTACTGATTTATTATTTTTTTTTTATTAACAGCATTCATTCATTTTGGCAAATGCAGTCCCATCTACTAGCGTCATGTTATTGAGCAGGAGGAGCTGGGTTGTTTCTGTTCATATACAGGCGGTCCCCTACTAAACACTCGGCTTACATACAACCCCTAGTTACAAACGGATCTCTGGATATTGGTAATTATTGTACTCTAGTCCTAGGCTACAATAACGGATATAACAGTTATCACAGGTATCTGTAATGAAGCTTTAGTGTTAATATTGATTCTTATGACAACCCAACATTTTTTAAAATGCAATGTCACAGAGACCAAAAAAGTTCTGTCTGGGATTACAAGATAAAAATACAGTCCGACTTACATACAATTCAACTTAAGAAAAAGCTACAGACCCTATCTTGTATGTAAAACCGGGGATGCCTGTATTGAGAAAAAAAAAATTGCACAAACCTTGATTTTATTCTTTTCATTTGCTCTTTAGGATCATGATGGTCCCTAACGATGATCTTCTCTATGTACATGTTTTGCAAGGAATATGGTCAGTGAGTAAGAATTGCCCACTGGACTCCTAAGTCCAGAATAAATGGGTATCTTTCCACTACATTCCATTTTTACATTGCAATGTTCAATTCCTCAGTTTTTATAGATGTCTGCCTCAGATGGACACGTATACATTCTGCTCAGCTCCTCCTGCTCTATATATTGGACTGCCTGCAGATACAACATTATATACAATTTCATAGTTCCCCTGCTCTATAATATGCTACCGGCAAATGGGAGACTATGTACAATCTGATCAGATTTCTTTCTCTATAACATACATCTGCCGATAGGACAATCTGCTTAGCTCCTCCTGCTTATAAAATCGTTCCCTTTTTGGTTCTGATAAGTAACTTAGGAACTTTCAGTAGGTGGATAATGAATTCTTGCATGATGTGGGCCATTTCCGCCTCTGCAATGACTGCACCTTTGCAGATGTTCCTGTCTTGACAGCCACGTCTTTTGCACATAAGCAGGAAGACGCTTCGTTTTGATTTGGTGACCCTTTGCATAAAGCGCAATATGGCCCCAGGGTTAGTCTTCCAGACATGTACAAGCGTTACATGCTTCCCCATGACATCAGCTGGAATCTGTGTGACACATACTTCTCCTTATGGTGATGAGCGATGGCTGAGGATGTGTATAGTTTTAGTCTTGTCTACTGGATAAGAACAAATCCTTGTAATTCTCACCTTTGCCCACACATGTGGATGGGAATGTTTTACTGGTTGATGCTTTGTTTCATTTCATCTTCATGGGGTGTTTTATGTGCCACCACAAAACTTTCAGCAACTTTTGAAAATTTCTGTTAATCATCGGACTGCCATTTCTGCACTTCTCAGAGAAAGAACAGTCTGTGCACCATGGATATGTTCTGTTAGTCGCAGCATCGTGTCAATGTCAGTGGCATCTTCCACACCTTTAAGGGGCGGTCGCACGTGGGGGGTACTGGCCTTGGCCCAATCACATATGTGCGGACCAAGGCCCACCTGTGTGAACGCACCCTTAAGCTGTCTTCTGCAGCTTCCTTGTGCCCTGACCTTAGGTTGGCCTACAGTAGTTTGTTTTTTTTTTCTTTTGCCCCAGGCCGTATACGCTGAGCGTTTTCATAGACATCCGTTTTTGATGCAGTATGATCAGTAATGTGTGTCGAGAATAGTCCATTGGGATCTGTGAACGTATTATAAAAAGTGTCCTTTCCACTGAGGGAAAAATCGTACTGTGAACCCAGCTTAAAGGGGGTTGGCCACTTTACATCATGTTTTTTGTAATGTATGGGGGGGAGGGCAGAGATAGGTACCTTTACAAATACATACATTATAATAGTTCTGCTCCGCTTCCTTGATAGTAAGTGAAGCCTCCTGTTTTACCTCAACAGTCAGACGTTCCTGAAAAAATGGCCGCAGATGGGAGGGTCATGTGATCATCTCTATCGTCCATGAACAACTTGTTCTGTCAGGACCTTATGAGAGTATTTATGAATAAAGATCAAGGTCCTGGCAGGACAATTGGTCACGGGACAGATAGAGTTTACAAAGGCAGTCTTAGTGACAGGAGCGGGGCTAGGCCGATCCATTGTGGTTCTATAAGTGTGATGCACAATTAGGACAAGGTTTCTGGAGAGCGTTTTCTACTGATTACAATGTTCTAATATTCACTCACTTATGGAAACCATAAGCCAATAATGATGTCCTAGCCATCATCTTTCTATCATTTGTTTTCAGTGTTTATTTTTTTACCCTGCGCAATCCATACAGCAGAATATTGAATGCACATGGTGATCTTGATTATCAGAGAAGATTGGGGGCCGCATGGTAGCAGAAGTAAAAGTGGGCTGTGAACATGGTTTAGTCCTGTTATTCATGGATCTTAAATAATAATACCCTCCTGAAGTAATGAAGTGACTTTGCTGAGTTCTGTGTTTCCAGCCATTGACAAAGGGTTTCTATATTTATTGTGTGGCAGATGTCAGTCACTTTTGTGGTGGTTGACCCGTCTAATTAGCTTAATCGGCGCTGATGGTTAAAGAGAAGATAAAATCGTCCTCATACAACAATTGTAGAGATTTCTAAGCCAATCTAGTGGGATGTGAAATGTAAGTGCAATGTTATGCTATGTGCAGGGGGCGTTTTTACTTTTTATTATAGATCCCTGAATGGTACTTGCGTGGGAGTAGTCAGTAGATAGAGCAAAAGGAAGTTTTAGGCCGCACTCACACAGTGTTGAGTTGCATTTTAAAATACAAGGTCTGTGTGTGAGGGGCTTTTCCAATCATAGATACATTTGGGATTCTTTTGCATTTCAAAACGCATTTAAAAATGCCTCCAGCTCTTTATGTGAACAAGGTTTGGGGGGGTGGCAAAAGTGGCATTTTAAACCCGTTTTTAGGCCATTTTAAGCAGTCCGTTAAAAAACGCATGCATTATTTTTTAAAAGTATCCATTTTGACTGTTTTTCCCAATAATCTGAGATAAGGAAAACGGTTAAAAACAAAACAGGTGCGGTTTTAAGAAAACTGACATGGTGTGCACCACCCTGCGACCTGCACACAAACATAGTTTTTTTGGGATAGACTATCTGTTGTTTCACAGATTGCAGGTGGACACATTCATCAGGACACATTAATTTCAATGGGCTCATTCAACACGTAGTTTCCATTGATCCATGAGTCACAAAGTCCAAACTCTTCCCATTCCTGTTTGCAGTTTGGGGTTGTCGTGGGTGCAGAAGTGGACTTCACGTGTTGATACACACATAGGTTGCAACAGACTGCAGATGCATTGTGTTTCAGCCCAATCACCCCCACACGACAGCAGTGAACGTGACGGACTGGTCAATCAATGTTTGTAGGTTGGGTAATCCAGACTCTTAATGTGTCTTTAGGAGTCCTTTCATTACCAATTTCTGCTTTACTAATAATCCTGCTCCAAATGTGCACATCTGATCCCAGAGCTTAGCCCGTCTCCCTCTTTAAACCTTCTCTCAGATAAAGCAGAGAAAGGTTCATTTGATCCTGGTTGACCGTCTGAAGGAGCAGATGTGGGCTGGTCTTCACAGTCCTATAACATGAGGGAAGGTCTCTTTTTCCTTACTGTATGGTGATGCATTTTGGTAATATGAAGCTATTGTAGCTTAGTAGGTTGGACATAGTTATGTAGGTGTAGGGCACCACGTGTCTACCTCACCGGCACTGCAGTTGCTTGATGGTGTGAACTTTGTACATAGTGTAAGGCAAGGTGCAGCATATTACAGCAATACCATCCCTGCTGATAAGAGCATGTGTAACATGAGTTATTGATAGTTTTCTTGACATTCAGTGCCTTTTAGAAAGCCCAAGAAGTATTCTAAAAAGTGCAATGCAGCCCAAGGCTCAGATTCATGCCAAAAAACTAGGCTTTGGATTGGCTGCTGTTGTTGACCGGTCCCAAACATTTGTTGACATCAGATGGGACAACAGTATCATAGGGATACTAGAGCTGGAAAAAAAGACGGATCGGTAGAGTTTTTGGTTAATTTTTTTAATGGTGCCTCTCCCACTGATCATAATAATGATATGGTCAATCTGGCCCTTTAATGCTGTACAGTCTTTTCCATAACAGGGATTTTTGTGAGTTGGCCATTGAATTTGATGGCAAAATGTCCCTTTGGGATGTTCATACATGAAGAGTGGAAGAACTGCCCTGGGGCTTTTGTTAGAAACCGAGCCAGATCGGAGCAGAACCTTGGTGTGATGTTAGCCATGTTGTTTCTTTCTAGTTGCACCTACTGTGTTTTTTTACTTGTTTGTTGGAGAAAAAGCTAGTTGTTTTGGTTGAACTGGTTGTTATCACTTGTAAGCAGTAAATTCCTTGTCCAGTCTTAGAATATCCCAGTAGTTGTTGATAATCTCACGTATCTCTCTATTATGAGTGTCATAGGTGCCAATGATCCGAGTCGTTTGTTCTGTGGGTTCTTTCATTTTTGGAGATAGTAACGATGTCCTATCTACTTGACAAGCCGCTTCGTACGAGTCCACCAAGATTTTATTTGGAAATCCTCGTTTCCTAAAGCGTTGTGCCAGTTCTTCTGATTTTTTCTTAAACTCCCTGATACCACTACAATTCCTTCGCATACGAAGGAATTGTCCCTTGGGTATCCCCTTCTTAAGGGGATATGGATGACAGCTATCCCACTTAAGCAGGTTATTGGTCGCTGTGCTCTTCCTGTAGACCGTGGTGGCTAACTGTCCGGCATTAGTCTTTTTAGACATCTAGTAGATGTAAAACTATTTTATTTGAAAACACTACGCGTTTCGGCTCCGGGCCGGAGCCTTCGTCAGGTGAGATAGTTGTGACTATCTCACCGGCTCCGGCCCGGAGTTGTAACTATCTCACCGGCTCCGGCCCGCAGTTGTAACTATCTCACCTGACGAAGGCTCCGGCTCAGAGCCGAGACCCGTAGTGTTTTCAAATAAAATAGTTTTACATCTACTAGAGTGTACACACTCACTCACTGTAAGCAGCAGCGCCTCCATGAGCGGGACAGTACTTTGAGTACCTTGTGGATCTCCGCATTGTTTGCCAAGTCCGTCATTTGCTAGATGTCCGGACTAGGAACCCCGCCGGCAGCAGCTTCTCTCTTCTGCACTTACCCATTATCTGCTTGATTTCCTTCTGTACAAGGTGAGAACCTTTCTTCCTTATACAGCCCTTTTTCCCAAAAAATACTCTTGAATCTCTCGCGCTTTTTTGTCTCCCTTCCTCTCTGTGGCAAAAACTGGTGCACATCCGTGGATCTCCACTCCTTTGCACCCACCTTTAGCACTCTGCCATAGAAAAGATAGAGCTCAGTCCTGAGTCCTTTTCATTATCTGCCTGTGAAAAACACATTGAAAATTTATTGAAAAACTGAAACTCTGACTGAAAACTGTTTTTCACTGACCAAACCCTGATCGCTCCCTGATCAGACTCTGACGTGATCTGCAGCGTAAGTGTGGAAGGGGCCTTATTCACCCCTTTCTCAGATGTTATGCTGGCCAGCCAGAGAGCAGTTCTGCTGTCCTAGTAGTAATGATATGAGTACAGCACAGTAAACCCATAGTGGGCTGTTACTTGCAGTATAATACATTATTATGATGCAGTCAGCTTAGTTTAGTCAGATTTTCAGAAAATAGTAATTTTTTTTATCTCACCCCCAAGTACTTTATCAGTATCGCTCAGCACTTCTCTATATTGTCCTATGTGGTGCTGCAACCTCTTCTGAGTAAGAAAGTGTTGTGTGTAGGAGACATAATTGCAACTAGTCTCCCTTAACCAACACGGGGACAACTGAGAATCAAAATGCTAAGAATAGTTGTACAAGATCCAGAAGTAGTGTTAATTCTCCTTAAAGTGGGTTATACTAGTTGTCTCGCTGTTCCAGCACCAGCGCTTTTCTTCAGGTAGAAGACACATGGCACAGCAGCCAGTCACCGGCCTCAGCAGTCTTCTTTCATCAGTCTTAAGGGGATTCTGTTTTCATTCATGTTAGAATAGTAGTTCTGCCTCTAATGATATAAATAGATACTCCAGCATGAGGTCAGGTGAACTGTGGTATAAATACATAAATCCTGCCCCATATTTGGGTGCTGCGTCTTTTAGGAGAAGCAGAAATTCCTGTCTAGATATATTTATTATGTCTAGGCGTACGCTCCTTTTATAAAACTTTCATATTGTCTAAGGCATTGGCTGTGTTCAGACTTTACGGCCATACCCGAAAAAATAAAAAATTTTTTTACCACTTTGTTTTTTTTTTTGCAACTTTTACAGAATGTTGTATTCTCGTATATATTTATTTATGTGTATTTCTCTATTATCCTCCATTACTCACAGGCATAGGTGTATCTGGTTTTAGATTTTTCCCCGAAGTGAACTAGTAATGAGTCAGCGGATAATGTGATCATTACCTCCAGTATGTCAGCGCTGCCCTTACATGTTCTTTCAGTGTTGGAAGAGGTAAAAGCCCTCAGTATAGCCTGGAGACTCGGCACCACTTTCCTTCAGCTTACATGCAGGTCCTGGTTTGTTATGTTCAGGCTTACATAACTTACTTTCTCGTGGGAAACAAACTTCCCCGTGATAAGTCATCACTAAGAACCAAAACCCCATTCTATATATCCTATATCAGTGTATTTTAGGGTCTGATTTATTTATTTTTTTTTATTAACAGCATTCATTCATTTTGCAAATGCAGTCCCATCTACTAGCGTCATGTTATTGAGCAGGAGGAGCTGGGGTTGTTCATATACAGGCGGTCCCCTACTTAAGAACACTCGGCTTACATACAACCCCTAGTTACAAACGGATCTCTGGATATTGGTAATTTATTGTACTCTAGTCCTAGGCTACAATAATCGGATATAACAGTTATCACAGGTATCTGTAATGAAGCTTTAGTGTTAATATTGATTCTTATGACAACCCAACATTTTTAAAATGCAATTGTCACAGAGACCAAAAAAGTTCTGTCTGGGATTACAATGATAAAATATACAGTTCCGACTTACATACAAATTCAACTTACCCTATCTTGTATGTAAACCGGGTACTGCCTGTATTGAGAAAAAAAAAATTGCACAAACCTTGTATTTTATTCTTTTCATTTGCTCTTTAGGATCATGATGGTCCCTAACGATGATCTTCTCTATGTACATGTTTTGACAAGGAATATGGTCAGTGAGTAAGACTGCCCACTGGACTCCTAAGTCCAGAATAAATGGGTATCTTTCCACTACATTCCATTTTTACATTGCAATGTTCAATTCCTTCAGTTTTTATAAGATGCTGCCTGCAGATTGGACACTGTATACATTCTGCTCAGCTCCTCCTGCTCTATATATTGGACTGCCTGCAGATACAACATTATATACAATCTTCATAGTTCCCTCTGCTCTATAATATGCTACCGGCAAATGGGAGACTATGTACAATCTGATCAGATTTTCTTTCTCTATAACATACTATCTGCAGATAGGACAATCTGCTTAGCTCCTCCTGCTCTATAAAATCGTTCCCTTTTTGGCTTCTGATAAGTAACTTAGGAACTTTCAGTAGGTGGATAATGAATTCTTGCATGATGTGGCCATTTCCGCCTCTGCACATGACTGCACCTTTGCAGATGTTCCTGTCTTGACAGCCACGTCTTTTGCACATAAGCAGCGGAGACGCTCGTTTTGATATGGTGACCTCATTTGCATAAAGCCGCTAAATATGGCCCCAGGGTTAGTCTTCCAGACATGTACAAGAGCTTACATGCTTCCCCATGACATCAGCTGGAATCTGTGTGACACATACTTCTCCTTACTGGTGATGAGCGATGGCTGAGGATGTGTATAGTTTTATGTCTTGTCTACTGGATAAGAACAAATCCTTGTAATTCTCACCTTTGCCCACACATGTGGATGGGAATGTTTTACTGGTTGATGCTTTGTTTCATTTCATCTTCATGGGGTGTTTTTATGTGCCACCACAAACTTTTCAGCAACTTTTGAAAATTTCTGTTAATCCATCGGAACTGCCATTTCTGCACTTCTTCAGAGAAAGAACAGTCTGTGCACATGGATAATGTTCTGCTGTCTATCAGCAGCATTGTGTCAATGTCAGTGGCATCTTCCACACCTTTAAGGGTGCGGTCGCACGTGGCGGGTACTGGCCTTGGCCCAATCACATATGTGCGGACCAAGGCCCACCCTGTGTGACCGCACCCTTAAGCTGTCTTTCTGCAGCTCCTTTTTGCCCCTGACCTTAGGTTGGCCTACAAGTATGTTTTTTTTTTCCTTTTGCCCCCCGGCGTATACGCTGAGCGTTTTCATAGACATCCGTTTTTTGATGCAGTATGATCAGTAATCTGTGTGTACGGAGAATAGGTCCATTGGGAATCTGTGCAACGTATTATTACAAAGTGTCCTTTCCACTGAGGAGAAAAATCGTACTGTGAACCCAGCTTAAAGGGGTTGGCCACTTTACCTCATGTTTTTTGTAATGTATGGGGGAGGCAGGATATTAGGTAACTTTAACAATACATACATCTATTAATAGTTCTGCTCCGCTTCCTTGATATGTAAAGTGAAGCCTCCTGTCTTTTACCTCAACAGTCAGACGTTCCTGACCATAAAATGGCCGCAGATGGAGGGTCATGTGATCTCTATCTGTCCATGAACAATTGTTCTGTCAGGACCTTATGAGAGTATTTATGAATATAAGATCAAGGTCCTGGCAGGACAATTGGTCAGGGACAGATAGAGTTTACAAAGGCAGTCTTAGTGACAGGAGCGGGCCTAGGCCCGATCCCATTGTGGTTCTATAAGTGTGATGCACAATTAGGACAGGTTCTGGAGAGCGTTTTTTCTCTGATTACAATGTTTCTAATATTCACTCACTTATGGAAACCATAAGCCAATAACTGATGTCCTAGCCATCATCTTCTATCATTTGTTTTCAGTGTTTATTTTTTTACCCTGCGCAATCCATAAGCAGAATATTGAATGCACATGGTTGATAATCTGATTATCAGAAGATTGGGGGCCGCATGTAGCAGAAGTAAAAGTGGCTGTGAACATGATTCTAGTCCTGTTATTCATGGATCTCTAAATAATAATTATCCTCCTGAAGTAATGAAGTGACTTTGCTGAGTCCTAGGTTTCCAGCCACTTGACAAAGGGTCTCTATATTTATTGTGTGGCAGATCGTCAGTCACTTTTGTGGGATTGACCCGCTAATTAGCCTTAATCGGCGCTGATGGTTAAAGAGAAGATAATCCGTCATCATTACAACAATTGTAGAGATTTCTAAGCCCTAATCCTAGTGGGATGTGAAATGTAAGTGCAATGTTATGCTATGTGCAGGGCGTTTTTTACTTTTTATTATAGATCCCTGAATGGTACTTGCGTGGGAGTAGTCAGTAGATTAGAGCAAAAGGAAGTTTTAGGCCGCACTCAGTGTTTGCGTTGCATTTTAAAATGAAAGGTCTGTGTGTGAGGGGTTTCCCCAATCACAGATACATTTTGGGATTCTTTTGCATTTCAAAACGCATTAAAAATGCATCCTAGCTCTTTATGTGAACAAGGTTTAGGGGGGGTGGCAAACGTGGCATTTTAAACCCGTTTTTAGGCCATTTTTAAGCAGTCCGTTAAAAACCGCATGCATTTATTTTTTAAAAGTATCCATTTTTGACTGTTTTTCCCAATTATCTTGAGATAACTGGAAAACGGTTAAAAACAGGTGCGTTTTCAAGAAAACTGACATGTGTGCCACCACCCTGCGACCTGCACACAAACATAGTTTTTTTGTGGATAGACTATCTGTTGTTTCAACAGATAGCAGGTGGACACATTCATCAGACACATTAATTTCAATGGGCTCATTCACACGGCCGTAGTTTCCATTGATCCATGAGTCACAAAAGTCACAACTCTCCCCATTCCTGTTTGCAGTTTGGGTTGTCGTGGGTGCAGAAGTGGACTTCACGTGTTGATAACACATAGGTTGCAAACAACAGACTGCAGATGCGTTGCGTCCAGCCCAATAACTCCACACGACAGCAGTGAACGTGACAGGACTGTCAATCAATGTTTGTAGGTTGGGTAATCCAGACTCTTAATGTGTCTTTTAGGAGTCCTTTCATTACCATATTCTGCTTTTACTAATAAATCCTGCTCCAAATTGTGCACATCTGTATCCCAGAGCTTAGCCCGTCTCCCTCCTTTAAAACCTTCTCTCAGATAAAGCAGAAGAAAGGTTCACTTTGATCTGGTTGACCGTCTGAAGGAGCAGATGTGGGCTGGTCTTCACAGTCCTATAACATGAGGGGAAGGTCCTCTTTTCCTTACTGTATGGTGATGCATTTTGGTAATATTGAAGCTATTGTAGCTTAGTAAGGTTGTGGACATAGTTATGTAGGTGTAGGGCACCACGTGTCTACCTCACCCGGCACTGCAGTGCTTGATGGTGTGAACTTTGTATATAGTGTAAGGGCAAGGTGCAGCATATTACAGCAATACCAATCCCTGCTGATAAGAGCATTGTAAAATGTAGTTATTGATAGTTTTCTTGACGTTCAGTGCCTTTTAGAAAGCACAAGAAGTATTCTAAAAGGTGCAATGCCCAAGGTCTCAGATTCATGCCAAAACTAAGGCTTTTGATTGGCTGCTGTTGTGGCCGGTCCCAAACATTTGTTGACATCAGATGGACAAAGTATACATAGGGGATACTAGAGCTGGAAAAAGACGGATCGGTAGAGTTTTGTTAATTTTTTTTTAATGGTGCCTCTCCCACTGATCATTAATAATAATGATCTGGTCAATCTGGCCCTTTAAATGCTGTACAGTCTTTTCATAACAGGGATTTTTGTGAGTTGGCCATTGAATTTGATGGCAAAAATGTCCCTTTTGGGATGTTATACATGACGAGTGAAGAAATGCACTGGGGCTTTTGTTAGAAACAGAAGCCAGATCGGAGCAGAACCTTGGTGTGATGTTAGCCATGTGTTTCTTTCCTAGTTGCTACCTACTGTGTTTTTTTACTTGTTTTGTTTGGAGAAAAAGCTAGTTGTTTTGGTTGAACTGGTTTTATCACTTGTAAGCCAGTAATACTGGAGTCCTTGTTCTGCAACATCCGTTTGTAGAGATAATCAATGGAGTGGGTTATTGTTTCTACCTACTACTGTAGCTGTTATACCTAACAACATGGACCGCAAAAACTTTTTTTCCCCCCCCCCCCTTCTATTCTTTTTGTTCACTGTGGACAAAAGAAGTTCAGACAAACTTTCACACACAGATATGTTGTAAACAAATTTTGAGATGCTTTGGTAAGAAATCTACTCATCTGCTTCATCCACTCGTAGAGAGAAAAAGATTGAACACATTGGGGGCAGATTCATTGTAAAGATTAAAGAAAATTCCAGCGCTGATTTAGATTTTGCCTAATGTTGATTCTTGTATCAAAGGTGGATTTTTCCACCTGAAAATCCAGATCTTATGGTACCTAAAGTTCCACAAGACATCTGCCATAATTCGCCTTGTGTGTAGTGCCTACCCTCCAGTCTAGTGACCATGTGTCTACTGTGTCTGATGTGGCAGAGGAATGAACAATTCCTTCATGTCACATGGGTATTCCGACTACGGCAAGTTATCGTATATCCACAGTACTATTTACCAGTACTATGACACTGTAGGAGGAGCACTGCGCTCTACTGTCTCCTGCATCTCATAGAGAATGAATGAAGCAATAGGCTGTGGACGAGGCAGTTGGTGCGCATTATTTAGATACTTGAGACATTTAATAATTGACAGATCTGACATTAACAAAACCCAGATTAAGCTTTATGAATAAGATGATGTTCCCTCAGCTTTCTGGAGCTATGCAATTTTGGAGAATTTATAAATTCGGTATAACACGACACATCATTTCCTTTTTATTTGTGTTATGTAGCTTAAAGGGGTTTTCCAACAAAACAGGTTACCTTGCTGATTGCTGGGGTTCTTAGTGGTGAGACCCCCACAGATCTCAAGAACGCGGGGGACGAGGTGCCTCCGTCATACCTCTTATCGCTCCCTGTGATGAGCGGAGCAGCGATCACGCATGTCCGTGCTGCTCCATTCATCTCTGCGGAGCTTGATGGGAGATTCCCTGTGAATAGGGCCTAACTTGCTTTGTGGGAAAACCCCTTTTATATAGTAGTAACCCTCCATAAGGAATGAACTGCTAATAGTCTAGCTAATTGTGTTGTGAGTAATGTTGTGTTTTTTAATTTGTTGCAGAAACACTTGCCACAATGGGAGAAATCGAAGGCACATATCGGGTGATCCAGACCCCAGGTGCCCGTCTAGGTACCCAAAGAACTACTGGAATTAGTACACTGGAGCCAGGACAGACGCTCGGCATGGCTCTCTCACCTACCAAGGCCACAAATCAGGATTTACGTTCTTCTGTATTACTTCTGGATGGGACTGTGCTTCCTGTTGAAGTAGGGGTATGTTATTCTATAATAAATATTTCATAATGTATATTCATGTGCCAGCAAGCAGTGGCTGCCCAGCATGGTCATGTGCACTGTGGTCATTTTCTGACCCAACAACATGCAGTGTTTCTGACAAAATGCCGTCTACCAAGCAGACAAAATATTTAAGGTGTTAAAGGTGTTGTGTCTATGTGACAAGCTAAATAAGAAAAAAAAAACTTACCTGAACCCCCTGTTTCAGGTCCAAGCCCCTGTATCGGTCTGCGATAGCACTCACTGGCCTCAGTAGTGAATTTCCGTTTGTGTAAAGATCACAGCTGAGTCCAGTGATCGGCTGCAGTGGTGTGGTGCCTACAATCAACATATCGTAGGAGCACAACAGCTGCCCCAAACCATCCTAAGAACAGAATAGTCTTTTTTTTTTAATCTTGCCACAATACCATATTAAAGGGGTTGTCCAGGAATATCTGCAGGAGAGGGGATAACTTGCTGATCAGCGATGTCTGCGCTGAGACCCCCATAGAGCATGAGAATGGAGGTATTTTGTATCTCTAATAAACATGCTCCATTTTTCTCTATGGTGCTGACTGAAATACTGTATATACTCGAGTATAAGCCGACCTGAGTATAAGCCGAGACCCCTAATTTTACCACAAAAAAATGGGAAAACCTATTGACTCGAGTATAAGCCGAGGGTGTAGTATACAGCCAGCTAGCCCCCTGTAGTATACAACCAGCCAGCCCCTGTAGTATACAGCCTGTCCCAAGTAGTATACAATCAGCCTGCCCCCAAAAAGTATACAGCCTGCCCCCAAAAAGTATACAGCCTGCCCTCAGTATGCCTAGCGAATAATAAAAAAATAACTTAATACTCACCCTCCGACGATACTCACCTTTGATGCTTAGTGGCGGCTCCCGGTCCTCGGCGGCGGCTCCCAGTCCTCTGCGGCGGCTTCTCTCTTCTATCTTCACTTGCCGGCAGTCGCACAGTGCGATGCGGCGGTGTCGCCGCTGATGACGTCATCAGCGGCGACACCGCTACATCATATTGTGCGCCCGCGTGAAGATAGAAGAGAGAAGCCGCCGCCGAGGACCGGGAGCCGGAGGGTGAGTATTAATTTTTTTTTTTTATTCTGTTGCGTATTATTGACTCGTGTATAAGCACATTTTTTGTGCTGAAAAACTCGGGTTATACACGAGTATATACGGTAGCTGAGAACCATATTCAGGCACCTCCGTCAGTTCCATTGACAATGAATGGAGTTTGTGTGACCTGCTGCTACATTCATTTGGGGTCCAATGGACTCCCTTTCTAGGGATCTGTGGAGTTCCCACCCACCTCATCAGCAAGTTTATCCCCCTATCCTGTGAATAGGGGATAACTTTTTGTGAAATCAGTTTTTACTAGCTACATTACTATAATATCTACTTTACTGTCTTAGGAGCCATGAATTCTAGGTATATACTATACATAGTGAGAGTTATATATGGACTAAACATTACATAGATTTTTTTTTTCTGCTGCTGTATTTTGCTATGTTCCTGATATACTCTCATACTATATACTCTCATTAGACGCTTACTAAAAGCAATTTTTAGGAGTTAAGATCCATTTTTCCTGGCCACACAGATGAAATCGGGGTTCTCCTGACTCCTGGTCTTCAGTCCAATATGTATCACCAGGCCTCTCCTTTTGCAAACGGCACCTCATTCTCTCATGTCGCATAGAGTTCTGGTTGTGGAGTTTGTGATGGTATGTGCAATAAACATACACATTCCACACTAAACTCTATCCGGAGAAGGAAAGGTTCTTCACAGCCAAGGGATCTGGAAACCTGTATAGGCTTAAGAGTTCATTTATGGTCTGGGCGTGTTGTTTGAACAATGCAATCTGCCTGCTGATATCTCGGGGCTGCAGGAATGGTCACTGTAGTAACACAGAATGATTGATTCAGATAGCTGGTAACTGTGTACAAGCGTATGGCCAGTGAACGTAATAATACGGCACGTGACCGCGACGGTCGCTGATTCGCTGCATTGATGACATGCTGTATGTGTGTACGTACATATATTTTTTAATGCCCACAATAAATTACATTTATTACATACTGTTATATTGTCCTCATCCACTTTTATTAATGATAAGCAATAACAGTGATCTCTGAACATTTGCCTAACCCCATGTGACACACATTCATTGCTGCTAATGAAAGTGAATGCTGTCACGCTGTGAGCCCATGACCATAGACCATAGCTTCGTCTACTGATTTTGTCTACTAAAGGAAGTTTTCCACCTCCACCAAACATCATCATTTTCTGGCAGCATGTTGTAAAGAAATGCATAGTGATTTCCAGAATATCTTTATTATTTTCATTATTGAGGCAATAGGTACACTTACTTGTTCTCTCAGCACTGCTTTTCTCATCTGGACCACTAGCCTCTTACCCCTCATCAAAAGTTGTTTCTCCTGCTTATTTTATGTGAATAGCAGTGCTCCGAATTCTCAGGTCACAACTTGGGTGCACCAACTGCCTTATAATAATTCCTTTTATTAATATAGCACACACAGATTACGCAGCTCTGCACAGAACTTGCCAAATCGGTCCCTGTCCCCATGGGGCTTACAATCTAATCAACCTACCAGTATGTTTTGGACTTACAAGGTAAACAGAATTTTTCCAGAAATTACATTTGACAAAAATAAAAAAGATAAATTTAATATCTCTGTGAATTTCTCTAAACCACCTCTACCTCTCTACCACCAAATTAGATGCACATTAAATTTCAATATAAAAAAAAAAATATACTGAAGTCTGTTTTTCCATAAGGGCGGTGTATCCAGTACAGCAATACGTGTCCAGTAATAAAACCTAGGATGAATGTATTCAGGGCTTTGTCTTTAGTTCTTCCAGTTGGCTGTGGCTTCCCTGTGTAATTGGTTGCCGTATTAGTTGGACGGTTGTACTTGGCATGAAAGCGACTTGTAGGAAAGGCGCAGTCAGGACTCCCCGTATAATCCGGTGCTGCGCTGCTTGTAATGACAATGAGCATCTGGTGTGCTCGGGCCAGCTTTGCTTTCAATGAGAAGCAGATGGGCTCGGGATAAGCTCTTCTAACAAGCTTTGCTCTTTTTACCTCTGTATGTGTACAAATCCCTGTTTAGTAGTTGTGCCTGGACATCCTTATGTATCAGGCATCCCCGTACTATTTGCTTTAGAAGCTATTTAGCTTTGAACTCGGTGCCGCACCTGTTTACCAGGTGTAAAATGTGTCCATAGACAGCTATAGTATAGCGGTGCCATTCTGTATATCCAGTAAGCTACATGCACCAAACCATATATGAGGTCCGTGAGCTAACCGCAAAAACAGCAGCTATCTTACGGCCCCCATTGAGGTCTATTGTGCACCACATCCCTCCTCCTCCTCCTCCTCTTAATTTGGCTTTTATTGAAGTAATTTATGCTGAACTTTAATACAGAGCATTTCCACTGTACAATGTATGGTGCTTTTTTTGGTCAATAGTAAAGGGACTGCAGCACTCTGCAGTCTCTTCAAATATCGGACTTCAACATTGCTGGGTGTCCATAATAAATCTTGAATTTCCCTTTAATGGTTGTATGAGGATTTTGTATTCTATGAGAAAATAATAGACACCCCCCCCACACCCATCAAATTGATGGCTTCCACTCTGTCTGCATATAACACAGTCTCATTATATACTAGTTTTCTGCAGGAAGCGTGTAATTGCCTGTACTTGTTCCTTAATGCCCTCTATAGCCGTACATGTTGTTACCCATCCCCTGGGCATCAGACTGACAGGAACATGCTCATTATTCCCACAGGAGACATCCTGTTATCAGCGTCCTTCCTAATTCAATCATTTTAACAATGATTGATCCCAATTCTAGTGGAGGAGAAACTCTGGCATACACTACAACCTAAGGATTGATGTGTGTATCAAATAGTGTAATACACATGCACAGTATTATAGCAGGGTCTCACAAGGTTATGGGGTATTACTAGGATATGCCATCTCTGGGGTCACACCGATCATAAGGTGATGGGATATCCTTTTGTCTGCAACCAAATATTATAATGTGCATTCTGTCTGTGTAGCTCATATACTGAAGCACCCCCTGCAGGATAATTTGCACGCTTTGCACAAAATGTGTAGGGAGCAGATGTAGGGTTCCTGCTCAATAATAATAATAATCTTATATAACGCTTTACAAATGATAGGGAACGTATCCAAATATAATAATACGTTAGAGTAGATCTGCTGTTGCCCTTAGTAAAATTATTTCTTGACCTCGAGTCCCTGGGCCTCAGCTTGTATACAGGTAAGGATGGCTTGATGTTTGGCTATAATCCCCCTCCCAGGGTCAGGAGGGAGGCCATTCCTGTGCTGGTGAATTCATAAAGGATCAGTGTTATTGACGTCGGCTGATCTGTCCCTGCCTGTTGTATGAGTCACAAGGGAGGCAACATACACCCACTTAGGGTTAGAAGAAAAGACTTCAGGCATGGTATACAGATCATACGGTTAGCTGTCTTGGATCGCTGCCATGTCCACAATAGTCCTGTGCCAGCATCACACTGTTTTTTTTTTTTTTTTGTTATATTATACTTTTTTATAACTGCTGTGCAGTGTTAGACCCTGTGCATATCATATTGAGCCTTATGTCTTATCGATTTAACACATCGATGTGTATGATGACATCCATAGCCCTTAGGCTCATATCTCCCCCCAGAAAAAGGGGGTTCACTTTCTTCCTCTGTACAGATTCTCAGTCCTGTAGCTGTGCAGTTCTATAGGTGAAGATTTATCAGCTTGACTTGGCCTTTGGACTTGATTAAGTTATACAGCAGGACATTCACTGGTGTTATTAGTGAATGTAGGATGTCTTATGAAATGTGAGTACATATCAATCTTATCAAGTGAATCTTAACTTCTAGGATAAGTTGGGGTCTGACCTCTCAGTTTACCTAACAATTTTTACTGGAAACTGATTAATTTAAAAGAGCTAAGCTTATTTAATTGCATATTTTTTATTTTTATTTATTTTTTTTTTTTTTAGAATCAATGGGGGTCCAGAATAATGTGGATGTGCCATAGGGGTTCTCATTTCATAATGCCAGCTAGTGTTTCTTGTTATCAGCATCTCAGGCTGTGAAGAAACTAGCATTTATATTCGTTATTGACACTAAGAAAATTAATTTTTCCCCAATCCCTACCTTCTATCCCCTCATTTAGGGTCACCAAGGTCACATAGGTCTCATCATGTCATTTTTACAAACTCTAGGTCTGATGCCTTTCTTGGGACTTTTTACACTGATGATAATGATGCAGGGAAAGACATTTCTGGTTTTAGCTGGGGTTACTTGAGGCTGTGTTCACACATGTTGACGACAATCTAATTGGGCAAAGCTTCACTGCAGTTGTTTAAAAACGCATGCGTTAAAAGCAAACAAAACACAACGTGTGCACATGGCCTCTGGGTGAAGACCCATGTGGCGATTTTAGGCCGTTTTTAGTTGTGCGTTTTCAGATCGTTAAAAACAGCCTAAAAATGCCACGTGTGTCTTCATCCTGAGGCTCTTGAGGCTATCTCTTTGGGCCACCCCTGGCTACTTGAAATTTTGACTCTCTCTTTACTGGCCCATCCTGTATCCTACTCCATTCTGTTGTCTAGCAGGCGCCAGTTAGATACTGGGCTAGAGGCTTCTCATGCAGTCCCATTGACTTAAGACTATGTGTGTGGGATGGTGGCTGATGGCTGGTTCGAGCACCAGCATTTTTATTTAAGTTGTTTTATTCTGTTCACTTATAAAAAATGGCTGGACCATTATAGAAGCTCTTATACCTCTAGTGTCACCCCCCCTCATCCTCATAGACTGTAAGCTCTTGTGTCACCCCCCTCATCCTCATAGACTGTAAGCTCTTGTATCACCCCCTCATCCTCATAGACTGTAAGCTCTTGTGTCCCCCTCATCCTCATAGACTGTAAGCTCTTGTGTCCCCCTCATCCTCATAGACTGTAAGCTCTTGTGTCCCCCTCATCCTCACAGACTGTAAACTGTTGTGTCACCCTGCTCATAGACTGTAAGCTCTTGTGTCACCTCCTCCTCCTCATAGACTGTTAGCTCTTGTGTCACCCCCTCCTCCTCATAGACTGTAAGCTCTTGTGTCACCCCCTCCTCCTCATAGACTGTAAGCTCTTGTGTCACCCCCTCCTCCTCATAGACTGTAAGCTCTTGTGTCACCCCCTCCTCCTCATAGACTGTAAGCTCCTATGTCACCCCCTCATCCTCATAGACTGTAAGCTCTTATGTTACCCCCTTATCCTCATAGACTGTAAGCTCTTGTGTCACCTCCTCCTCCTCATAGACTGTAAGCTCTTGTGTCACCCTCTCATCCTCATAGACTGTAAGCGAGCAGGGCCCTCACTCCTATTGTTCCATATGACTGTTTGTAATATTATATTTGTATTTCTCCGCTATGATATGGAAAGCTCTATGGAATATGATGGCGCTATATTAATAAAGATCCGGTATAAGTCAGAAGTATAGTGGCAGGGTGTGCTTAGGACTATATTGTGGCTTCTCTTTAGTAGTCTGCTCATTGCTCGCTGCTCTCGGTCCGCAGCAGGAAACGGCTGGGATTTCATTAGCTGTTTGATTGCTTCCTGCTGGATGAGGGAGATGATACACACCCAGATACCAGAAGGAAGATCTGATGTATCCAGCGGCCTGGGATAGCTCCGGGGCCTTCAAGTTTGTAGTGACTTTTTATCTCTTGCTGCGACTATTCAGGGAATATTTGTATTTTTGCTGAAACCCTAGAATTCCAATAGTCCCCCAGTGGATTCTTCTTGGGATTTATGCAGACAGCTGACTCTCACGGCTTTGTGAACCTTATGTGTTGTGGCAAAATAAAACCTGTCTTCGAGGATTGGGGACGTGTTACTATAGCCCTAATGCAGTGGGAGAATTCACACCCATCAAAGGTCTTTTAAAGGAAATTGCTCTCTACAGTGACCTGAAAGGTGGAGAGGGCAGCTCGGGCAATTCTTGACTTGTCTTCACCAGTACTAATATGAACGCTACACACAGCCATTAATAAATGTCTTCACCTCTGTTTTTCAAAAATCCCTGATAGAAATAGAACATATTTTTGAGGTCCCCATTTGAGATTATGTAATAACAGATAACATTTACTTTCTTATAATCTGTGTCAGAAAATTTAAAGGAAGACTACCATCACCGTGACTGGGGTAATCTTCTTTTATTTGTTATCCATGGTCTCCTTCCTTCTGAGCTTATCCGTGTATTGTCACCCACCTACCCCCACAGCACCCCTCCGCCTTCTCCCTACCGCTCCCTACAGTGTGAAGGGGAACTGCTCCTGCTTAACCTCCTGTGAATCTGCCCCTTCCTGACTCATTAGTATAATTTTAAAAGTTTATTTTTAGAAGGAAGGAGACCATGAATATCAAATATAAGACAGTAAGCACAGTCCCTGTGCCTGGGTCTATGTCCCTGGTTTACAATGCTTAATTTTGATAGTATATTTTCATTTAAGAGATGTAAAGCAACTCTTCAGGCTTGATTTTCTTAGTAAGGCCACATGCACACAAACGTGTAGAGAACGTATAAAAACGGACGTACGTTGGCTGGCTTACGGTCATCCACGTATAAGACTGTTTCGTCCGCCGTATCGTACGGTGAGTGGGGCGTATAAAAATATAGAGCATGTCCTATTTTCCTCTGTATTTTTGTTCCGCACGCCCATAGAAGTCAATGGGAATGTATAAAATATGGGCTAAGTGTGCAGCATACGATTGTGCACCGTATGCTGCCGTATATACGTTCAGTTCAGTTGGCCTGTTGGAGGATACGGTGCAATGCGTTGCCATACGGTTGCAATCCATGTCGCAAGTATACAGTATTTACGGACAGAATACAGCTGTATATGCAGAACAGAGAAGACCATACGGTCCTGTGCATGAGGCCTAAGTGTGAGGCCATAAACTCCTAAAACTGCAGAGGGGGTGGAGAAAGCAGCAGCCTGAACCAATGATGAGGCAGGAGGTGTGTCTTAGACTACCCTTGACACTCTGTAGCCGCTGTATCTAAGCTGTGCTCACTGATATGTAACATTTTAATATACGGTAAAATTTGCTTATATATCTAATTTTATTTTGAAATATCTGTGAACAGAATAATCTTTTTAAAAAGAATGTATAAATGGGGAGAAATAAAAGATGATAGATGTCACATGGGTTAATCATATCTAAGTTTGCTATTCAGTTATTGGCCGCAAAATTGTGGAAGAATGAAATGACTAACGCTATACTGGAAACCCAAGATATTCTGTTATAGTCAATGGGGTCCATCCCAATCCTTTTGGGTCCTTCAAGTAATGGATCTCTCACTGTCAGGATTTTCCTTTCCTATAATGGAAATCCCGGCAGACATGTGAACTCGGCCTTATCCTGTGTTAGTTTTCTCTCTTTTTTTTCTTCCTTTTCCTTTATAGCTGATATGTGCATTAACCGTATTGGTAACGTCAGTGATTTAGGCAGGCACCCAGTTTAATAACAAGGTAGTTATGAGTGACCTCTATGCTTGGGGTCATCCAGATAATACAGCATCTGATTAAAACACAGAAAGTGTTAGTGGCTGTAAGGGGGTTAACTCGGAGGAATTTCTCTGGCCTCACACAGGCAGATTCTGTTATTTCCATTTGTAGGGGAATTTTCTGAATTCCAGAGAGAATTGTGTCCAGATGCTAAGACCGTTGTGTCTCCTCGTCCAAAGCACAACCCTTCCTGCTCTTCTTAAGTCCCCTTGGCTATAGAAGGTCTAAAGGAGCCAAAATCATGTGTTCTGTAATTTATTCACATTTCTATTTTTAGTGTTCTCTAATATTGGCTGACTATGCTGAAGAATGCTAATAACTTGCATTTTCTTATTTTAGGTTTTGTTTTGTTTTTTTTTTTTTCCTTCCGTCTTGTTTTTAGTCTGTTACAAGGCTGCAAAGTGAAGTATATGGCCGTGAAACGTAACCAGATCTGTCGGCTCTCTTCACTTATCTATTTAGTGAATGTCACGAACCCCACTCACCGGAGTTCACAGATGGTGTACACATAATCTATGGAGTCTCAGAATTTAACCCTTAAGCTCCGCCCACTTCCACAAAATGGCGCCACGATGCCAAATTTACTCCACGCAATCTCGGCACCCAGTCAATCCACTGCCACCACCCACGAGTTACTTACGCAAAGAAAGCCGTAGGCACCTCAACCACCCAGACAATTCACCCTGATGATTTACACAGCACATCCACTCATACTATACTAGAATGATAAATTCACACAGAACATGCAATTGCTTACTACATATACTATGTTAAAAATGACCTCTGGTAACGTAATTCCCTTCGGAGACTCAGATTCTTAAAGGCTACAAGCATAGACTTACTAAAGTTAACACTTTAATATACATAAAAAATACAGTACACTCAAAAACTAAAATTGTCAGAATAAAAAAGATAAAAACAATACACATACGGTACTTTCAAACAGTAAAGGGAAAAAGGAAACAAAAAACTCTTGCTATTGAAATAGGTAGAAATTCTTTGGCCCGAGGACAGGGCATAGAGAGCGATCCAGTCTTTTATTATTTATAACTGCAGAACTTAATCTTTGAAAGAATCTTGTTATTGCAGAAATGAATACAGCAGGTGATTAATAGTAAACTTTTTAAAATTCAAAAATCCATCTTGATAAACCAGGGACACTTACTTATGGATCCAGGTACCGTGACTGTTGTAATCTTCTTATATGTTATCCATTGCCGCCTTCCTTCGAAATTCAACTTTTAAAATTATGCTAATGAGCTTGTACAACTCTGATGGTTGTTTCCAGAGCCCCTCAATGCTGAATATTCACAGGCTGTTAAAATGAGCAGAGTAGGTCTCCCCTCCCTCTGTACTTCCTGCTGCTGCTAGATTGCACAGGCACAGGGAGGAGGGATGGAGCAGGCGGTTGGTTGAGACATGTTTTACTTATTGTAACAACCTTTGAATATGCAGCACTGAGGGGCTCTGGTAGTACCCCCAGAGCCATTCAGGCTCTTTGTCATTATTAGAAAAGTTTATATTAGGAGGGAGGCCATGGATAATGTATATGAGAAGATTACCACAGTCATGGTGCCCTGATAAGTAAGTGTCCCTGGTTTATCAGGATGGATTCTGATGGTAGATTTCCTTTAATTCCAGCAATTGTATTTTTTTCAGCTTTTTCTCCTGTACTGATAAGGAGGCTAATGATTAACACTTTCCATACCTAGAGAAAATTTAACTCTCTGAGATGATTAGACTGTCCAGCCATGACAAATAGTGATACCCATATTCTTTTTTTTTTTTTTTTTTTTTTTTAAATTAATTATGCTAATGAGTTTGTACAACTCTGAGGGTGCTGTCACACGTCGCGTTTACCGCATGCGTTTAAAAACGCATTGCAATAGCTGGAGAGTGATTTGCCTAATTAAACAGCTGCTAACACCTGTGTTTACAAAACGCAACCGTTAACGCATTGTTAACGCATGCGTTAACATCGCGGTTAACGCATGCGGTTGTTAACGCATTGTTAACGCATGCGTTAACATCGCGGTTAACGCATGCGTTTTGTAAACACAGGTGTTAAGAGGTGTTTAATTAGGCAAATCACTCTCCAGCTATTCCAATGCGTTTTTTAACGCATGCGGTAAACGCGACGTGTGACCGCACCCTGATGGTTGTTTCCAGAGCCCCTCAATGCTGAATATTCACAGGCTGTTAAAATGAGCAGAGCAGGTCTCCCATCCCTCTGCACTTCCTGCTGCTAGATTGCACAGGCACAGGGAGGAAGGATGGAGCAGGCGGTTGGTTGAGACATGTTTTACTTATTGTAACAACCTTTGAATATGCAGCACTGAGGGGCTCTGGTAGTACCCCCAGAGCCATTCAGGCTCTTTGTCACTATTATAAAAGTTTATATTTAGAAGGAGGGAGGCCGTGGATAATGTATATGAGAAGATTACCACAGTCATGGTGCCCTGATAAGTAAGTGTCCCTGGTTTATCAGGATGGATTCTGATGGTAGATTTCCGTTAATTCCAGCAGTTGTATTTTTTTCAGCTTTTTCTCCTGTACTGATAAGGAGGCTAATGATTAACGCTTTCCATACCTAGAGAAAATTTAACTCTCTGAGATGATTAGACTGTCCAGGCATGATAAATAGTGATACCCATATTCTTTTTTTTTAATTATCCCATAAATCTAGTTTAAAAATCTATCGGGTTCCTTGCCAGGAAATGCCCTGTGTCATGTGGGTGTCTTCGTCCAGCAGTGAGTCTTCTTGTTGCCCTGCAGAATGATTCTCCTCCCCCACCCCTTGCATTTCATGGCGTGGGAAATCCCACACTTGCGCAGTTCTGTCCTCCTTACTGACATTGCGCATGCGCACCTTCCTGCAGCGCTAGGTGTGTAACCGTGAGACGCCTCAAACCTTAAAGCTTGTCCTGCGGTATCCAGATAACTATTTACTTTTAAGAAGAAATATCGTTTAAGAATATTTCCGGAAAAATGAAGTCTTTCTTTGAATTGATTTATTGTTTCCGAGCTTTGTCATTTATCAAATCTCTGTTTGTCTTATGCAGCCAAAGACCACGGGCTCGGCGCTGCTGAGCCAAGTGTTCACTCATCTGAATGTGGTGGAGACGGATTATTTTGGAATTGAGTTCCAGACGGCACAGTCTCAATGGGTATGTTGCGCTTCTATGTGTTATGTATCTGTCTTCACTGCTTTTTCTGGATCTGCAGAACTGAACTAATAAGTGGATCTGTACTTTATCATCATGAATTTTATTAATGTTCCAAACTTATCCTACAGTACTGTACCGATGTAATATATTAAACATTCCACATTTTCTCTTCTACCACAGTCCATTAATTGATTTCGTATGTTTAATTTCTCAATCCCAGAATCGGCAGAATGTCTGTAATTGTATAACGTCAGTGATTTGGACGTTCCTGTAGGATGTGCAGATTTAGCTGTGATGCAGTTTCCATTTGTGGTTACATCTTCCTGTTACAGTATTACCATTTTTTTCCAGCTGTTTCAGTTTATTTGGGAAATTATTTAAATCCTGTTTAAAGCAACACTCCATCTATCTCTAAAGGGGAGTTCCCTGATGTAGTTTTGGTAGGATATAAGCCACTTCTTCATTAATGGGTGGCTTGCCTACAATCAGAATAAAGTAGAGGGTCATTACAGGAATCAATAATCCAATCTGTGCATAGAGGGGACTCGCCTGCTGTGACTGGTAGATCAGTGGTACAAAAGCTGGGGACAACGTCACTTTAACTGCCTTTATCTGAGTTTGTATTGCACACAAAACTACAATGCGTTTTTAAAATGACACCAAAGCATGATTAAAGGTATTATATAGCCCAAGATAGTAGCATCTGAAGTGACACCCCCCTTCTAGCCTCTGTGTAACTCTTCTGTGGCAAAAAATGACTATTTGCTGCAGCTTCACAGGCTGTTACGTTGTCTTCCCTTGCCCCCTGCTCCCTCGTCACTCCCCCTCCCTCTGCTTGATGCAGCAGGAGAAGTGTTAACACACAGTGGGAGGGGGAAGTGATCCTTGCACGCTGGCGAGGCTCTTGTAAAACACATGGAGCCCTCCAGCTTTCCATATAATGATGATACTGTTTCATTTCTATTGTCATTTTGTTCTTGGGGAGGTAAACCACTGACGAATCTCGCAGCAGCTTTCTCATTTCTCTCAGCTCAGGACACCGCTGAGGATGCATGTGTATGGTGAAGTCTGGTGAGACAGCACCACTGTTATTGGTATTGGCAGCTTCATTGTCTAATGAAATTATTGAGAAGCTCTGGCTTCTCCTGGGATGTCTGATGCACTTCACCCATTTTGGTCACGTATACCTGTCAAACGCCACATCACCAATTTCGTATACATGACAAGCTGAGAGGTAGCAATACAAGTATTTTCTCATTACAGCATTTCCTTATCTGTCAGGAAACTTTGGAAACCTCTCCAGATGCCATACCGGTGGTTTCAGTAAACCACTTCAGTAGAAGCAAAAATTACCAGTCATTACAGAATGGAACTTGAAAGAGCTGTATAATTATATGGTATCATGCAATTACTTTTGCTGTAACATGGATATGTTAATTGAAGGAGATTCCGAGCCTTAAAATATTGATGAGCTATCGTTCAGATAGGTCCTCAATATTAGATCATCCAAGTCCAACGCCCAGCCCCTCCACGAAACAGCTGTGCTCAGCAGCTGATGAAACGGAGAATGGCATGAGAAGCGGGCAGCTCCTTTCTCAGTGTAGTGGTCCTATCTGGTCACTGCAGATCTACTCTAATTCATCTGAATGAGATCTAAGCTGTAGTGACTTGTTTCAGCCACTATTCTGAAAATGGAGCTTGGGTCATAGAACATTAATAGTCAGTGGGCAGACGGATAACAGAACCGGGCACAGGGAAGTTCAGGAATCCTGTTTGACCTTACATGTGATCAGGCAAACTTTTTCTGGTTTAAAAACTCCTCTGTAAGCAGAAAATGTTAAAAATGTGCCTCGCTGCTTGTACAATTTATGGAGGCATCACATGTGTCTGTTTCCTTGATGTTTGGAATGTGGTTTATATAATTAATAGGAAAAGAACAGTAAAAGTTGTGACTCTGCTGTAACAGATCCACCCATTATATTCTGTTCTTAATTATTACAATATAACTTTCAAAATGCCCATAAAAAGTAAACTCTACTCTATTTGCCTATTTTAGGTGTGGTTGGAACCACTGAAATTTGTGAACAAGCAGCTGCGCAGTAAGTTCAGTACTTTTATATTTTTTTATTAAAGGGGTATTCCGGGAATATGAACTTCTGATACAAAAACCCCATGATGCAATAAATAAATTAATACAACAATACTTGGTATCATTAATTACAAAATGGAGCTTAAATAGTTTGGTTTTATGATTCACAATACGTTATGGGCTTTCTAAGGTAGGTAGAATTATCCTCAAAATGGCCACCATCTACAACTACAATCCCCATGATTCCTCAGTTCTCGGTAATAGCTTTTCTCACTCAGGCTCTGCCCGCAGTGATGATATAACAGACTGTCCTTCTCTGTTACTATAGTAATGATGTGTAACTGCTGTTACTGCACTTTATCTCACTGAGATGACATCACACCACAACACTGGTCATACAGGATGCACTGCAACCAAGTGACTGCAGCCAAACATCGTTACAATCACATGACCTGCCCAGGCAGGTGCAGGACATGTGATGTGGACATGTGACCCGCAGCCATTTTGTATACTGTGTCTCCTCCCCAGGGACAAAATCAACGGAGTGATTAAAGGGCCAGTAGCATTCTAATTCTTCATTACAGTCTGTCACAGCATTTTTCTGCTAAGGGGAGCAAAATTTTCAATAACAACTAGTTACATGTTAGCTTATATCTTGATGACCCATTTGAATATGAATTATGCTGATTCCTGGAATACTTTTTAAGTGTGAAAAAGGCAATGAATTGACTGAAATTATTTATAACATGAAGTCCTCGCCCTTGACCAAATCTAGACATGGTTTTGGTATAGAGAATTTATCTGGCTCATTATAATGTCTTGCTATGGGATCTATTAAAGGGGTATTCCACCATTGATCTGGTCCCTAGGGCTTCCAATCCCTGTGTTGTTGGGTTTTGTTTCAACATACACGGATATCCAAAGTTTTTCTTTAAAAACGTTTAAATGCTCTGACTTGAAATGCACATTAAAACACTGCAAAAGGACTCATGTACAGCCATTTTTCATGGATTTCACTGATTAACAGTTTCTGGGATTATTAAAGGGTGGGGCAACAAAAGGGAGAGAAACTCCATTCAGAAGCATTTCTCTCCTTAGACAATTGCTCATTGATTCTACAGGACAAAGAAGAAGAAATATCTGTGTGTCAAATGTCAGTGGCAGCAGAAATACTGGCAGGGAGACTGGTTCATTGTCTGTACTATAGAATGACTCAGGAGAATTGTAGATAACGGTGGTCTGCGTGTTTCCTGAAGGGAAATCTACTATCAAAATCCAGCATGATAAACCAGGGACACTAACTCGCAGAACCGGGCACTGTGACTGTGGTATCTTCTTGTACACTCCCCTGCTGTAATATTACATAGTGGATGGGGTGAAACTATCATAATTTTAAAAGTTGATTTTAGAAGGAGGGAGGCCATGGATAACTAATATAAGAAGATTACCACCGTCATGGGGCCTGGATCTATGAATAAGTGTCTCTGGTTTATCATGCAGGATTTTTCCGGTAGATTTCCTTTAACCCCTTACTGGTAAGCGCGCTGAGCCCACTCCGTACCAGGTGTGCGCCGCCATATTGGATTTGTTCTGCGCCCCCCAATAACGACACAGGTTACTACGACAGCCGGCGGTCTATACTGCTGGAGGCAGATGCCTTGAGATCACTAGCAAAGCTGCCATATGTGGCAGTACTGCAGTATATGTTAGAAGCAATCATGTACCCAAGGGTTAAAGTACCCTTTAAGGTCTAAAAAAAATAAAAATTAAAAAAGGTATAAATATAAAAAACCTAAAAGTTTAAATCGCTCCCTTTTCCCTAGAACTTATTCCCTAAAAATAAACAAACCAAAAAAATCATCGAAACAAACAATTGGCTATTCACGGTGTTGAATACTGTAATGGAAAATAGCGTCCAAATCGCTAATTTTTCGCCATATCACAACTCATAAAAAAATTTATTTATAAAAAGTAATCAAAAGGTGTATATTTTTAAAAATCTAATAAAACATATTAAGACCTATATAAATTTGGTATCCCTGTGATTGTACCAACACACAGAAAAGAAGCCCACACACAGCTCTGTACAAGGAAAAATAAGGAATTTACAGATTTTTAATTTGGGGAAAGGGGGGGCTAGGCAGCAAAAAATGGAAACACAAAAACGAAAAAGAGCCAAGTTGTTAAGGGGTTAATTAAAAATGATCACTATTTGGTCACCGCCTAAAATTACCAGAGCCGATGGAGTGTTAGGTTCTGATTATCAGTGCTGGTGATTATTATAATGTTCTCCACTCATGTATTTGCAGAACCAAAAAATGCCAAAATGCGCCTGGCTGTGAAGTTTTTCCCACCCGACCCTGGTCAGCTACAGGAAGAATATACAAGGTGAGTGGTCTCATCCACAAAATTGGATCTCATACACACAAGAACGTATATTGGGACAGTGTGCTGGCTCTCACTTCTATGGACTCGTGCCCCCGACCGTGGATTCCACAGCCTTTTACATGAGCCGACTGCCCGGGCTGTAAATTAGTAGGCCCTATCCCTGCCCAAGTTTACGACATTCTTTTTCTATTGTCACCAGCCTGTGGCTGTATACTGTATACTCATCTCCGTCCTGTCTGTTTAGGTACCTTTTTGCGATGCAGATCAAAAGAGACCTTTCCGAGGAGAGATTGGTGTGCAGTGATAACACCACCGCACTTCTTATATCCCTGCTAATGCAATGTGAGTATATTTTATAGTCACGGACTTGGATTGGGTGTGCGATTTGCTTTCCCAAAATGGTTCTGTTTATTTTCCTATTGATGAATGTTTCTATTGTTCTGTCACATTTGTCTTTTATATCTTCCTATAAGAATGTTTGTGGTTATTTCTCTATTGTGCAGTGAGGGTAGTTAAATTATTTAGGCTTCAGTTTTGGTGCTATTGTTTGCTGTGGGTATCACTCCAACTTGACCTTGAATGCCTTCTTCACACTTTTAACCCTTTTAACCCTTTCCATTGGGAATAAAATGGATGAGATGAAAAAAATTTATATTTCCTACTTTATATTCATACATTACAAAAACATACCTTACTATATTGCCATTTTATGTCTGTTTTTTATCTTTGGTAGCTGAGGTGGGGGATTATGATCAGAAGGTGGATCAGGAGCATCTGAGGAGCACCCAATACCTTCCACGTCAGTATAGTCTTGAAGAGCGCGTATTAGAGGGTCACCTGCAACACCTGTGAGTCACAATTTTGTCATATCTTGTCCCTTTATTGATGTTTATTTGGTTAGAGGTATTAATTTTAGTATACCCCTGCAGTGGTATGTCTCCTGCCGATGCAGATTTTCAGATCCTGGAGATTTCTAGACGGCTTGAGTTGTACGGAACCCGTTTTCATCTCGCATCTGATCGTGAAGGTGCCAAAATTAATTTGTCAGTATCGCACATGGGAGTGTTGGTTTTTCAGGTACAGTACATTCCTTGGCAAGCTCACTCTGCTCAAGGATATTAGACTTCCATTTACTCTCATCTAGAGTCATGCACTTTAAGGCTTCCTGCACCATTGTTGTTTTTGCCCAAACGTTATCCATTGATTCAAAGTTTTTTGTTTCTTGGGCAGTCTTTTCTACTAACATCCAACATATTGAGTGGACCTTGCAGGCTTAAAGGACATCTACCATTGGGATCAAGGGTTTTAAACCAAACATTACATGCTAGCGGGTGCCCTCTCTGGTAGGATCTGCTTTATTTTAAGCTTCTCATGCCGTTTTTTTTTTAAGCATTTAAAATTATGCAAATGAATCTGAGGGGCTCTGGGCTCCATAGGTGTTAAAGTTGCCCACAGCCCATCATGCTCATTTTCATAATTCTGATAAAAACAAGGGCATAGAATGAGTACATCCTATAGATGAGTACAGGCGGTCCCCTACTTAAGAACACCTGACTTGGAGACGACCCCTAGTTACAAATGGACCTCTGGATGTTGGTAATTTACTGTACTTTAGCCCACAGCTGCAATAAACAGCTATAACAGTTATCACAGGTGTCTGTAATGAAGCTTTATTGTTAATCCTGTTTCTTATGACAACCCAACATTTTTAAAATCCAAGTTGTATGGGCTTACAATAATCAAGTATAGTTCCGACTTGCATACAAATTCAACTTAAGAACTAAACCTACAGAACCTATCTTGTATGTAACCCAAGGACTGCCTGTATGCCAGTGTGCTTGGTTTACAATGCTTCATCCTGGGAGTAGATGTCCTTTAAGGTGCAAACCACAACTCCATTGTTTTCCCCCCAGGTGAGCTTAGGATGAATCTACATGAATTTGTTCTATGTGGCCAGTTCTCTTCTTTTGCCTGAGCTAGATACGACTAAAAGACGTCAATTGCCAGACAGAGGAACCATGCTTGATTTACCTATTGTGCATGTAATATCACTGTGTAATAAACTGACCTATTGTACACCTATAGAACAGTGATGGGGAACCTATTAAAGACTAAGTGCCCACGCAACAATCAAAACCAACTTTTACATTGCAAAGTGCCAAAATGGCAATTCAAAGGACATCTACCACCAGGGTGAAAGACTCATTGCAAATGAGCCTGAGGGGCTCCAGGCTCCATTAGCACCTACCCTAGGGCCCCTCAGACTCATTTGCATACAGTCCTTCATCCTGGTGGTAGATGCCCTTTAACAGAGCAAAGAGTAATAATTTACTGCTCAGTTTCCAATTGTATTGGCATCCCAAGGACATGAATACAGTGGAAAGAAGGGTTGTTACTGTAGCATCCATCCATGGTTCCCTGAACATGAAGAATAGTAGGGTCTTGAGCAAGATCTGTAATGATAATGCAACTCTTCCCACACCTCCAAACTACTCCTGTGGTTCAAGGCAGCTAAAGAGTTCCTTTAAAATGGTGCAGAGTGTGGCATGTCCTGGGCGTGATGAATATTGGGTCTGCAGTTTCGCCCTACATCTAGTTTCAGATTCATTGAAATCACCTAAATAAATGATTGTAAACTCATGCTCAGGTCTTGGCTACTAATGTGCCCTTCTTTCTGACACAGGGTAACACAAAAATCAACACGTTCAACTGGTCCAAGATCCGTAAGCTGAGCTTTAAGAGACGGCGGTTTCTTATAAAGTTGCACCCGGAAGTTCATGTAAGTACTTTAAGAAGCTCATAGTAGTCACAAAACGCTTCTTTATTCTATGTGGGCAAAGAGGGGATTTATTCTTATTTTTTGTCACTTTTATTAAAGTTGTGATACAGTAATGGCTCATTTTAAGTCTCCTTTCTTTTCATGATTTTTTTCAGTAATATTATGCATTATTTCTTAACCAACCCATACGCATTAGTAAAGTTATAGCATGTAAATGTTGTATGCAGTGCCTGGCATTGATCCTGCTCTCTGTATCGTTTGGTAGGGTCCTTACCAAGATGCCCTGGAATTTCTTCTTCCCAGTCGGGATATGTGTAAGAGATTCTGGAAGATCTGTGTAGAGTATCACAGCTTCTTCCGTCTCCAGGACCAACCTAAACCCAAATCCAAACCAGTTCTTTTGAGCCGGGGATCTTCTTTTCGGTACAGGTAATAAATCTATTTAATATCTAAATATATATCTATGGGGATGGGGATCCCTGGAGGCAGATGTCAGGAATGGGATGCTCACTGATTTTGGTATTCCTTGACCATGTTAAGATCTATATCCTATCCTTATACTGTTCATAAATCTGTCTGCTTCCACTTTTCAGTACAGATCCGGAGGCCAGTTGTCAGGTTATTAGTATTGGAGTAGAACCTTAATCGATGGTCATCAATGTCTAGTCTAAAACTGCCCCTTTAATCGCCCATTTGGAAGCATAAATTGCTATCTTCTGTTGTCAATTTTGATAAGGAAGTATTAAGTGTTAAGTATATTGATAACGCATTTATTTTTGTAGTGGACGAACACAAAAACAACTTATAGAGTACGTGCGAGATACCAGCATCAAGAGACCCCCGTATGAAAGGTGAGTGACATGTTGTAGTCAATGTGAGAAGCTAGCCTACTATTCTGGCATTATGTTTACAATAAATGGGCATTTGCATGACATTACATGTTAATTTCATTAGAGGGTTGTCAAAGGGTTATCCAATTATTCTTTGAAATCCATCTCAAAATCCCCAAAACGTATTTTAGGGCTGTGTGCTATCCATTTTTTGTGGCTTGGCCAACGCCATTTCTTTTTTATGGGCCCACCCCGCCTTGGGTTCCCCAGTCCCGTGCATGAGCCGACTGTCCTGGCCGCAAAAGATGGAGCTAGTCCTTTGTGTCTTTTGCACCTAGGACAACCTTTTCCTGTCTGAGCGGTGCTGAGACAGGCCTCAAACAAGGGATCCCGGCCCCTGTATGCTGCCCATAAACGGCCCATGTTTTAATGCATGAATGGTGCAACACACAGCTCCCCCTAGTGTTCAGTTGGATTGCAGTGCCAGAATATGAACACAATGACAGCAGATGCAAGAGTAATGTGTGTAGGGTGTAACCCCTGTCTCTGAAACGCTGTGATCTCCTGTGTGAAGTCTCTTTACATTGCTTGTATATGTAGTACCCGCTTGTGTGTTAACAATTGGGCTTTGGTGTCAGTGGGTTTCTCCTGACTGCCTTGCTCTCTGTCCTGCAGGAGACACAGCAAACCCAGAGTGTCCCCTTGCACTGCGATCCCTGACTCTCCAATGCAGGTGCGTGTAGGTAAACAGCACTGGGTGCCTCTTGCTTTGCTGTTCCTCTTGCTTGTGACTTTCCTATGTGCTGTCATCTTAGAGTCCTTTAGTTTCTCTATGCCTGCTTTGTTGCTTACCATATAATAATATATGCTAATGTACGCTGTGACTGTCTTGCTCCATCGCCCGCTCCTTTGAATGGTGGAACATATAGAGAATCTTTTCTACCCTTCGCTATTGCTGCTTAGTGCACATACCTGCTCCGCACCCATACTGCCTCCAGTTTTCATAATATTAGTTACTGATTTTCTCCTGGTTTACACTTTTATTTGTAAATAATTTAATACAATGAGTACAGTGGACAGTTTTTTTTAATGTGTTGTAACATTGCTGGTTTCTATCTTCCTGCAGATCAACCCTTTCGCTGAGAGTTTGAAGACTTCCGCTTCACCTTCCTCCCTTATCCTATCCCCTCATTCTTTTTTTAACCCTCCCGCCTCACCCCTAAGCAAAAGCACAACTAGAAAAGAGAACATCATAACATCTCAGTGGCAAGGGGAACCTGGCAGAGGAGCTGCGGAGAATGTAGGACCTTCAGTTCACTCACCATTACAAGGTGTTTCCCCTAACCCCAACCCCTCCTTTCAGATCAAACGGGACCCAGGAGAAATCCTGGATACTAAAAATGGCCAGCAGGGGGAGGATGGCAGATTGTGGGTGTCAGGGGTTTCTGATTCGCTTCTTTTGACTGAAGAGTTCATAGATGATGACCCCGCTGACATCTCTTTTAGTGGTGGAGCAGAGTTGTACACTTTTGGAGGGAGGGCAGAGCCTCCTGATCATGATGATCTCCCACCAGATGAGTATTTTCTGGATGATGTGGTGGATGAGAGGGATTTCAATGGCAACTCGAGGCCCACAGATTCTAGTGAGTTATTGGAAATGAAAGCTCAGGCAAGTTTCATGCAGAGTCTTCTGAGCCCATCAGAAAATGGGTCCCTCCTCCATCACCGCTCTGAAAGTGGCTCGCTACTTCACCATCGCTCTGAAAGCAGCTCCCTTACAAACCTCAATGGAATTCCTTCATTTTCTCGATCTGCTAACCACTCTACCGCCAGCTCAATGATAAATTTTCCCGCCTGCTCTGTGCGCTCAGAATCCAGTTCAGCTTTTCAATTTGGGGATATTCTGGACCAGCTAGAACAGCTCAGCTACCCAGCTACAACCACTGAGGACTCGAGCAGCTCCGACGATGACTCTTGGGACTCAGAAGAGGAGACTCCAATCGATATGAACTTATTTTTCAGCAATCCACTGACAAATTATACCAATTTTAATCAGTTTGGACTGCAGGATAAGAAGGATACTCCGGATGTCTGAACACAAAGAATGAAATGGATCATGCGTCACCAGCACTTGTCTATGAGAGTAGACTGTACAGAAGAGTATTAGATTGTTCCTTCAGCCTTTAATTTTCAGGCTGATGTAGTTTCACTAAATTCCCTCAAGGAATGGACTAGAACAGCGGTCAGTATTGTAAAACTGGGCCTTCTTACCTCATTTATGGTCACTGTGGTAACTAAACGTTCTGTCTGGAAAGACTGAGGGACTCTCCAAGACGGTTCTATAAAATGATCTCAAATTATGAAATTATAGTTTTTATACTTAACTGAATCACATGAATCACCCCAGCTTTTTTTTTGTTTTGTTTTGTTTTTTTAAACTCGAGACAGATTAGAATTTTTCTCAAATTTACACCTCGTTCACACATGAGTTTATTAGTTCCCACATTAGCAAAGCGTTGCTTTACACCTTGTCACTAATTCAGCATGATATTTTTCTCACACCTTCCTTGTAAATTAACAACACTTCCCACCTCTGCTAATTTACTTACTAACTCTATTCAGAGCCATCTCAAACTCTAAACGTCACGATCCAAACGTAAGCAATAGAAAAGATGGATCCTACAACCAGCAATGTTCATGTTTCATGTGGTGGGCCTTTATCCTTGTTAGACCACTAGTAGCTCACAAGGTTGCTTCTTTGACATCGTCACCTGAAAGCCGCTTTGGAACAAGTAATTTTTTATAACCACTAACCTATTTGGTCTTTTGGTCCCCTTGTCATACACTGATATGAAGATGCTCCTGTTCCTCGGTGGTATAATGTGGAGTGCGAAGAGAAAAATATTAGGTCCGGTTGACCCTCAATATAGTTGCTTTATCTTCTAACTGGTTCTAGAAAACCTCCGCTAGAGAAGATGGCACACATATGAAGAAATTTCATATGCCACCCCTATGCGTACTTGTCTACAAGATTGTAGGGAAGAATTTCACTTTTAATACTTTGGTGAGTCTTAGATTAGGTGAGAGAAATAGACATCCCAAAAACATTACGGAATTACATCATAGAAGAATGAAGTGCTATAACAAGCACCCACCCATACACCGTCCTATAACATGGCCATGGTGTATGCTGGAGAGGTTGTGATAACACTAATAATGTATTTAATAGTATAATTTTAATCTATATTTATGTTGAGTTTAATCAGAGTTCTATTATATCTCCTGTGGCCTTTGGATCTGTCTGGAGCTCCTCCACATAGAGGCTTTATATAACCAGATCACTGACCAAACGTGAATTATCTACAGCAGTTTCTATGTGACATAAGACCTGTTTGGAAGCCATTTGATTTAAGCCTGCTACTATGTGATTTCTGAGTAGCTCGGAGTCGGGTATGACGGTTAGAGATTTGCCAGTCCTCTTATATTTTCTGTTGTGCCTTGGAATTATTATGTTTTTTTCCCCTTTTTTCTGTCTGTACATTCAATGATAAAAGGTGCCAATATACCCGCAGGAAAGGGGGCGTTTACTACACATGCAACTCTTTTTGTTTTTTTATCAGATTTTGTTAACCTGTTTAATACCAAATGTATCTGCAATAAAACTAGGAGTGCTGGAGCTCTCCTTTTTTACATTTTTATGTGATTGAATTCTTGATGTTGTTTTTTTTTAAATTATATATATAATGAATCCCTGCTTCCCAGCTGAACAACTGTGCTGTATTGCAGGGAAGAAGGGACACCATGTTTATTATATGCAAAGCTCCGAGCCCCGTACTGTGTTTGGTCCATGAAATCGGGGCCATAACATTGAATTGAAAAGATGTCCTTTTTGGGTTTTTTTGTTTTTTTAAAGCTTTACATTTTAGCATTTCCCCAAATACCCAGGACTCCTAATTTACACAGTATATATATAAACCCTACTTTACCTCAACATGCCTTCAGATTTTTATTTAATACACAGTTATTTTAGCAAAAAAATTCCATCACTTACAGTGTTGTTCCACTTCCAACGAGTTAATGGTCGGCAACATTTCAACTCGTCTTGCAAAAAATGAATAGTACAATTGAACTATCAAAGAAAATTGCCTCTTTATCTACATAGTTATGCTGCCTCTCTTCCTGATGCTTTTCCACTGAAACCTCTGCTGAATTTTGTCTTGCTAGTAAGATGTATAGAAGTTCAATGAGGTGTCTTATTACATGGAAGCTCTATGGAGGAGGGAGGGGGAGCAGTAACTCATAGCAGCATGAAGTATAACATCACATTTGTAAATGGGGACTGCTAAGAGAAGAGCTGTTAGAAAATGATTATTACAAGTCACAAAAATACCTCAAATATTGTTATTCTTCATTTACACAAACTAGACTACTGATTTAGTCAAAGTTTTTTTAGGGGGTATTCTCCTTACTGTAGCCTTTTCTTCTGGGTTTGCAGCTGAAAACCAATCACTGCCATCTGCATTGAACTGTACACAAATGCCTTGTCCATACTGAAGTGAATCGGTCATTTCCCATACAAAACGGGTCACCAATGTAGCTATAATTGGCTGACGAGGAACAAAATGCCACCACTTCCAGTCCAGCTAGGACTGAATTCAGCAGTGATGGGGATTCCCACACTAGAATGGAGGGAATGTGAAAGATAAGTTATAGTTTGGTTATTTTTTTTTTTTCATTCAGATTTCAGGGGAGCAAGACATCCCCATTTTAAGATGTTTTGTCTCCTTTTAATGCTTGGAGTCTAATTTTAATTAAAAAATGGTGGCACCTCTATGTTGTGGCTGATGGCACATAGGGCAGAAACTGCGGAAGTCTGGTTATCAAGCTGCTTTTTTATGCTGCAAAATAATTAGTATTCTTGCAAGTCTGCAGCATTCACTGGCGATGTGATGTGAATAATAAGTCATTGTCCTAATGGTGATCTATGGCTGAAACCTGAGCATTGTGTAGGACACGGTATGTGAGGAATTGAGAATTAGGTTTACTTACAAAAATTTCTAAAATATGTTTATTTAAAAATATTTCCCACAAAATAATTTTGGCTTGAAGTTCCTTCAATTATTGTCATTCCATAGCTTTATTGTACATATATGGAGGACATTCAGTTTTTAAGGAGATCTGAACTCTGCTTTTGCACAAATCTAAAAAAAAAAAAAAAGGCAAAAGACACATGACCAGGGGCGTATATCACAGACTGACCATAGTGTGTATAGGACAGGACTCCATGCATCCTAAATCCTTTCTAAAATAGCATCATGAAGCATTATCACAGAGAAGAAGTGACTCCTCTTATGGTATCACTATGATGCCCGGAGTCCGTTCCTCTGTGTTATGGTTGGTTCGTGAGATCTGGCCCGGGCATGGTCCGTGATTCACAAACCTACCACACTTGTGCCTCTGGCCTATAGTCTAGGACAAAAGTTTTTTTGAAACATGAACATGGCTGAATCTTTCGCTTATATTTTCCAAGATGGATCCTGGACATTAATATTGATGACCATTTGCTTAGTCAATAGGTAAAAGTTGCAGTACTGTTAAAGGCCACTAAACAATGCACAGAGCTGTGCCTGTTCCAGAGCCTCATAACCCTCTCACTTTATACAGAGCACTTAGACTTGTACTAGATTTGGCAAATTGTGAATCTAGTACAGAAGATCTTGTGAATATTGAAGCAAACTAACCTTTAACTCGAAGTGTGAAGACGGCACCATGAGAGGCACATCTGAAGAAGCGGATCCTCTCATATCTTTCTGATTTAATTGGTGTCCTGGTTTTCTTCATGCCACATGGAGACCTTGAAAGAAACAGTGAATGTGAATTGAAGAGAAAAAGTCTGAAGATGGTCCAACCAATGGATGGTAACCTATAAAGTTAGAAGTGGCATGTTTCCTCTCCGCTTGATGTGATCTACTCCTCACTTTGGTCATCGTCCTTATCATCTGTCTCTTCCATGTTGTTTCTGTTGGCACTTTCTGCTCTTTCTGTTGGTCTTGGGTTTTCCTTGGTTTTACTTTTCCGTTTGGGTTTAGTATTCTTCTGCATGGTCTTTCCTGTTTGAATGTTTTTTTATGATCATTTGATTAATCTCTCATTGTGTATTATTCACTAATATTATCACATTTTATCTGTTCATCATTATTTTTGTAAAACATAAACTTGGTAAAAAGGAAGCTGTACCCTTCAAGCATTTGTTTTGGCAAAATTTTACAAAGGCTGGATTTAGCTAGGCAGATTGTGGCTAGTCTGTCTTCTCGGATCTCTGGCCATCAGCTGTAATCACCTATGTAAGCCATGTCTTCCCTGTCTTGCCATACATTTCCCCCGAAGTGGAGTCAATAATGTATTAAAAGAGAGTAATGTATTAAGACAATCTCTCAGTAGTGCAGTTTCAGGGTTTGATCTGTAATTTTAAAGGACATCTACCAGCAGGATGAAGCATTGTAAACCAATCACACTGACATACTGGTGTGCCCCCACTCTGGCAGGATCTGCGCTTCTTTAAAGGGGTTGTCCACTTTCAGAAAATAATTGATATGGTTTGTGTAAGGAAACGTTATACAATTTTACAGTATGCTTTCTGTATCAATTCCTCACGGTTTTCTAGATCTCTGCTGGTTGTCATTCTATAGAAAGCTTCTATGTTTACTTCCAGTGGACAGAAATGTGACCATGGTCACACAGGTGCAGAGCTGGAGGTAAACATAGAAGTTTTCTATAGCAGAACAGCAAGCTGAGATCTCAAAGAGAGTGAGGAATTGATACAGAATGTATATTGGAAAATTGTTTAACTTTTTCTTACACAGACCATATCAATTATTTGCTGAAAAAGGACAACAACTGCTTCCTATGCCCTTGTTTTTAATTAAAAAAAAAGTTTTTTTAACATTCTGCAAATAAACTCAGGCGGCTCCAGGCTCAATTAACACCTATGAATTATATGCATTATTTTAAAAGCCTTTTTTTGCAAAAACCAGAACATAAGCTAAAAGAAAAGCATATTCTGCCAAAGTGGACCCATACTGGTATGTCAGTGTGCTTGGTTTACAATACTTCCTCCAGTACTGTACACCAAGCACACTTAAACGCTGCTGTGTGTTCCCAGAAACAAGATCCTTTATTAATTCATCTTCTCATTGCTTAGTTTGGATAAAGTTTGTCTCAAAATTTTGAAAATGAGCCTCAGGGGCTCTCCTATCTACATCACTGAAGGCCCTTGTGGCTCTTCACCAGCTCTTTGGGAAGCCCCTTCTGGCTCAGTATTCTGCAGTGGCTCAGTTAAAGAGTTTCAGCTGTCTTTCCTATGAGTCTTGTAAGGATTTATTCTGCCTTTTACATGGAATTCCCTACATGGGAATATCATAACCTATATATCACCAGAGTTTCTAGTGCATATTCCCCTGAAGCAATATATGCACTTTTAGTTTCCTTCTACCAATGGGGTCTTTTTTTAAACTTTCTTTCAAATTTTTCTTAACCAGCTTTTACAAAAAGTTGATGCTTCCTTTTTGTCGTACCAATACTCCTTCCTACAAAACTGGTTCTGTTAATACATTTTATTTCTCTGCAGGTTGTCACTTGTCTCCCGTAACGCTTCATCTGCCCTCCTCTACTTCCCACCCTGATAGATCTCCACTGATGAGCCCAGCCTTAAGTGACAGTGGCAGCGCCAGGGCTGATGATGTGGAGGAAACTTCTGACAAGGTGGGGGCACATCAGAAAAATAGATCTAGCATGTACAGGGGCTCTGTTTCATATATCCTGGGCTTTGCCTGGTAAACAGAGGGGGCATCTTGTAGATGCTGAGAGTAGAAACCTTTAAAACTTCATAGTAGGCCCATTCTAAGGATTGACCAATTGTATAACACTCATTGTAATACAATCAAGAAGAATCTTACTTGGTGGGAAATAAAGCGATTTTATTACATTAAAGAGAGCCCGTCATGCAAAATAACCCCCCTAAATTAATATATTTTCATAAACTGTATGCAAATGACCTGTGAAATGTCCAATGAGCCATTATCATATTCAAGCTGTCCACCTTATTCATGAGTGGGAGGCACAGCCACACCCCCAGTGCTTGACTGACAGCTGCTCCATGTAATGGCTTCTCCATGTGCTTGCTGGTGGCCACGCCTCCTGCAGCCTCTGTGTGTGTGTGTGTATGTGAAAGATACAACAGCTCCAGGATGCAGCCATGTTACAGCAGCACAGGTCAGGTACTTGTGTAGCTGATGTCTGTGTCTCTCACATATGTATAGCCCCTCTTATTGTGCCCTCCCAGCAGCTCCCCCTCTTATTGTGCCCTCCCAGCAGCTCCCCCTCTTATTGTGCCCTCCCAACAGCGAAACCTCTTATTGTGCCCTCCCAGCAGTTCCCCCTCTTATTGGGCCCTCCTAGCACTTCCCCCTCTTATTGGGCCCTCCTAGCAGTTCTCCCTCTTATTGGGCCCTCCCATCAGCTCCCCCTCTTATTGTGCCCTCCTAGCAGTTCCCCTCTTATTGTGCCCTCCTAGCAGTTCTCCCTCTTATTGTGCCTCCAAAGTAAAATAATAATACTTACCTTTCCATGTACCCCCCACAATGGCTCCTCTTTTCTTTCCTTCTGCTGTATGTAGCAGTGAGAAAAAACACAGTCACAGTGATAGTATAGGGAACTGCTTGCTATGAATATTATCATAGTATATAAGGCTGGAAGGAGACGCAAGTCCATCAAGTCCAACCTTCAAGAATTAAATAAATGTTTTATCCCCATAACCCGTGATATTTTTTCTCTCCAGAAAGTCATCCAGGCCTCTCTTGATCATGTACATAGAGTCGGCCATAACAACCTCCTGCGGCAGAGAGTTTCATAGTCTCACTGCTCTTACAGTAAAGAACCTTTGTCTATGGTGATGGTAGAATCGCCTCTCCTCTAGGCGTAGAGGATGCCCCCTTGTCCTCGTCACAGGCCTAGGTATAAAAAGATCTTTGGAGAGATCCTTGTACTGTCCGTTCAGGTATTTGTACATTGTAATGAGGTCTCCCCTCAGTCGTCTTTTTTCTAAACTGAATAATCCCAAATTTTGTAATCTGTCATTGTATTCTAGTCCCCCCATTCCCCTAATAATCCTGGTTGCTCTCCTCTGCACCCGTTCCAGCTCTACTATATCCTTTTTATACACTGGTGCCCAAAACTGTACACAATATTCCATGTGTGGTCTGACCAGGGATTTGTATAAGGGCAGAACTATGTCTTTATCATGAGAATCTATTCCTCTCTTGATACATCCCATTATTTTATTTGCTTTAGCAGCAGCCGCCTGGCTCTGGTCACTAAAATTAAGTTTACCATCCACCCAATACGCCAAGTCCTTTTCAGCTTCAGTTTTACTAAGTAATTGACCGTTTAGAACATAATTATACTTTTTGTTTCCATGGCCCAAGTGCATAACTTTACATTTATCTACATTAAACCTCATCAACCATTTCTCTGCCCATCCCTCAAGCTTCCACAAATCCCTCTGTAATGCTAAACTATCGACCTCAGTATTTATTACTTTACACAGCTTAGTATCATCTGCAAATATTGAAACTTGACTGTGTAAAACCACTACAAGGTCATTAATAAAAATATTAAAAAGAAGTGGCCCCAATACTGACCCCTGTGGCACTCCACTGGTAACATCAACCCAATCTGAGAATGTGCCATTAATGACCACCCTCTGTTTTCTATCACTAAGCCAATTACTTACCCAGATACACAGATTTTCTCCTACTCCCAGCAGTCTCATTTTATATACCAACCTTTTATGTGGCACGGTGTCAAATGCCTTTGAAAAGTCCAGATATACAACATCCACAGCGTCCCCCAGATCCAGTCTTGAACTTACCTCCTCGTAGAAACCAATCAGATTAGTCTGACAGGACCGATCTCTCATAAACCCATGCTGACGCTGGGTTATAAGGTTGTGCACAGTGAGATACTCCAGGATAGCATCTCTAATAAACCCCTCAAATATTTTCCCCACCACAGCAGTTAGACTTACGGGTCTGTAGTTTCCAGGATCGCTTGATCCTTTTTTGTATATTGGTACCACATTTGCTATGCGCCATTCCTGTGGAACATAACCAGTCCTCAGTGAATCTTCAAATATTAAAAATAACGGTCTGTCTATCACCGTACATAATTCATGCAGAACCCGGGGGTGTATGCCATCTGGCCCAGGTGATTTATCTATCTTAGTGGTTGCGAGGCGGCGCCGTACCTCTTCCTGGGTTAAACTGTTGACATTATAAAAAGAATTTACATTATTCCTCATTGTGTCTTCCACCAGGGGATTTTCCTGGGTAAAAACAGTTGAGAAGGCGACATTCAGTAGATTGGCCCTTTTTTCATCTCCTTCCACCATGACCCCCATGTTATTTCTAAGGGGACCCACACTCTCTGTTTTTAGTTTCTTATCATTTATATACTTGAAAAATAATTTGGGATTATTTTTGCTCTCCCTGGCAATATTTCTCTCAGTCTCTTTTTTTGCGGCCTTTATCTGCTTTTTACAGGATTTATTTTTCTCTCTATAATCCTGTAATGCCTCATCGCTACCTTCACGTTTTAGCACCTTAAACGCTTTATCTTTCTCGCTTATTGCTTTCCTTACAAGACTAGTTAGCCACATAGGGTTTTTCTTGTTCCTTTTATGCTTTTTCCCATAAGGTATGTGTTTCTCACAGGACTTTTTCAGAATATATGAGAAAAAGTCCCATTTTTGGGGGGGGCTTTTGTCTTTGAGAGCATTATCCCAGTCTATGCCTTTAAGGTCTTCCCTTAGTTGATGAAAATTTGCCCTCCTGAAGTTTAGAGTGTTGGTTGCCCCTTCACTAACGTGCTTAGTAAAGCGTAATACAAAATCAATGATATTATGATCACTATTCCCCAGGTTCCCCCCAACCTGTAGTTTTGATACCCTATCAGGTCTGTTGGTAAGGATAAGGTCCAGCAGTGCCCCCCCTCTTGTTGGCTCCAGGACTAGTTGCGACAGGTAATTGTCTTTTGTTGTTGACAAGAACCTGCTACCTTTGAAGGACCTGCAGGTTTCTGCCCCCCAGTCAATATCTGGGTAATTGAAGTCCCCCATGATAAGTACTTCACCATGCTTTGAAGCCGCATCCATTTCACTTATCAGCATTTCCTCTGCTGCCTCCATTATATTTGGAGCCTTATAACAAACCCCTAGTAATATTTTATTATTCTTTTTCCCTCCTCTTATCTCCACCCATAGGGACTCCACATTTGCGTTACTGATGTCATCTCGCAGGACGGGCTTGAGGCAAGAATTCACATATAAACAAACCCCTCCCCCTTTTTTATTTATACGATCCTTTCTAAAAAAGACTATAACCATCTATAGTAACAGCCCAGTCATAGCTACTGTCCAGCCATGTCTCGCTGATACCCACTATATCATATTTCCGTTCCAACATCAAGAGTTCCAGTTCCTCCATTTTGTTTGTGAGGCTTCTGGCATTTGTGTACATACACTTTATATGGTTTTCCCTGTCCGTATTCCTTTTGTCCTTATTCCCCAATCTCATTCCAGCCCCCCTTCCTCCCCCATGGACTATGGCTCTTCCCAGCTCTCTATGTACACCGTCTATTTGCCCTGCACAAGTGTAGTTGCCCTCCCCCCAGGTCTCTAGTTTAAACACTCCTCCAACCTTCTAGCCATTTTTTCCCCTAAAACAGCGGCCCCCTCCCCATTGAGGTGCAGCCCATCCCTACTGTAGAGCCTGTAGCCCACAGAAAAGTCAGCCCAGTTCTCCATGAACCCAAACCCCTCCTTCCTACACCAAATTTTGAGCCACTTATTTACCTCCTTGATCTCCCGCTGCCTTTCTGGTGTGGCACGTGGTACAGGCAGTATCTCGGAGAAAATTACCTTTGAGGTCCTTGCCCTGAGCTTATGGCCTAAATCTCTGAAATCATTTTTAAGGACCTTCCACCTACCAGTTACTTTGTCATTAGTGCCAATGTGGACCATGACCGCTGGTTCCTCACCAGCCCCTCCCAGTAATCCATCAACCCGATCCGCAACATGCCGAACCCGAGCACCCGGCAAACAACACACTGTTCGGTATGCACGGTCTTTGTGACAGATTGCCCTGTGTGTTCCCCTAATAATCGAATCTCCCACTACCAGCACCTGTCTGACCTTGCCTCTGCTCCCATTACCCTTCTTACTGGAGCACACATTCCCCTGGTTGCTAGCGGCCACGTCTTTCTGCAGCATTGCTACCCCAGAGCTGATATCCCCCTCATCCGCCAGCCTGGCAAACTTATTGGGGTGCACCAGATCAGGACTAGACTCTCTACAACTCTTCCCTCTACCCCGCCTTCTACATGTTACCCAACTAGCTGCCCCCTCACTCTGCACCTCCATACTTCCCTCCCCACAACCATCTTCCCCAGAGAGTTTGTGCTCCAGGAGCAGCTTCGTTCCATATTATCAATTGCCCGCAGCCTTGAAACTTGCTCATTTAGATCCAGAATCTGGGCTTCCAGGTGAGCAATTTTCACACACCCCACACAGCAGTATTCCCCCTCGAACGGCTGTTCAAGGAAAGCATACATGGCACAGGATGTACACCGTGTAGCAATGCCACTTATGGAGTCCATTGTTCTAATGGGGATTACAATAGAATTATGCACAGAAAGAAGAATTTACAGTCAAAGTAACACAGAACACAGCAGTTACCTGCTAAAGCCCCTCAAACTTAAGTCCCTTAAATGTAAGTCACACTTAAGACACTGCACACACTTGGGATCAGTGCACACTCGCTGCCAAGCTCATACACTCGCTTTGCTAATGCTTTTTTAAAAGTTATCTGCCACAAAAATCTGCAGAGCTCACTGCACAAGATCTGGCTGCAAACCACCAAACAAACTGACCACAGAAGTATATAAAGGCTGCTAATTAGATAGCCACACCCCACTATTAATTAGGCAGCACCTGTGACTATACTGTCTAGATAAGCAAGGTGACTGCCTCCCTATACCCCCCACACAATATACAGATTATGCAAGTAATATACCTTCAGATCTACTTGGTTGCAATAAAAATCACACAATGAATATCAGGAAATAAAAAATGTAGATGCACTTATCTATTTGTTGCTGGATCCAAAAAGTATTCCTTCCCTTAAACGTAAGTCACACTTAAGACACTGCACACACTTGGGATCAGTGCACACTCGCCGCCAAGCTCATACACTCGCTTTGCTAATGCTTTTTTAAAAGTTATCTGCCACAAAAATCTGCAGAGCTCACTGCACAAGATCTGGCTGCAAAAACCCTTTGCTTTCTCTGTTGTGATCCTGCTTGTCTACTATTCTTCCCTGCTTGTGTTGTTTGTCTTGTTTTGTGTTTGCACTTGGGGCTAGAGAGAGACTGACACCTAGTTACTGTCCACCATTTATATAGCAGAACATGTCAGGTACTTGTGTAGCTGATGTCTGTGTCTCTGTATATTAGGAGGATGCAGCATGTCAGCAGATGCAGCACACACACTAGCAAGGCCTTACTATACATTACACACAGACATGAGCAGGGGGAGGAGAGAGAAGGGGTTACAGGGGTGACATCACTGCCTCTGACCATGTGACCAGCCTCATTTACTTAATAAAGAATAATGATTATTTAAATGCATATGGTTGTCGTCCGTTAATATGCAACTAGATAAACAGTCTGGGTATTGGGATCTGGCAAGAGTCTGTCTTTTCCACTGGACAGGGTTAGGTATGACAGGGACCAGTGCAACCCCGACCCATGTAGAACAAAACAAGGAAAAAGGCGTGGGAAAGACTAGTCCGCGGTTTCAAGGAGGTGTGGGGGATTGAAATAATAGAGAACACAGACCTGTGACTTTCTATCTACGGCGGCAGTGACGGTCGCCTGCCCACAAAAGCGGGACCAAAACTCGATCGTGATTGGATCACATAATCGGAATCGGAGCGCACCATTAAATGACAATACCAGTCCTCAAGATTCAGCTCCCTTTAATTGAATGTACAACATGTGTAGGATAAATCTAATGAATGGTAGAACACAATTAGTGTGCAGAATGCATTTATAAACACCAGGACTCTGGAATCCTACACTACGATGTTTGAACCCCATCCTCTGCACTGTGGTGTCTGGGAAATCCAGACTGCGCATGGCAGTTTGCCTGTTTTAAGCCTTTATTTCACACAAATGTATGCGGGCGTGCATACACCTCGGCACTGGAGAGAGTAGGGCAGCAGCCTCTTTTTCCCCGGTATGTCTCATTGGTGGGCAATACCATCACAAATGGATTGACGTAGTGCCCATTGAAATGCATGAGGCCCGTATTCTACCCTTACTGTGAAACCAGTCTAACCAAATTCGTCTGATCTCGCAGTCCCAAAACAGTGTCCGTAACAGAAGTTCTTGCATCATAAATGAATCTACATTAATTATTACAGTGCTTCAACTGCAACAGGGAGTCCTTTCATCATATTTTTTGTGGGATCTGTCCAGTATGGGTCTGTTCCCACGGGCTGAACACTACACTGCCCTTCAGTCTGTATTTTCATTGCCTCCGCTGTCTTCGGATAGGATATATTTTTCAGGCTATTTGCTTTGCTAGGGAAATACAGTAGCTTACAGATGCTTTTGCACTTGATATCAGAAATCTGTTTATAATTTTAGGAACAAGCAGCTGACCTCTCCCAGGGGTATGCATATGCATTTTTGTTCATTGCATCACAGAATAAATGCACAAATTATGGGTATTGTATATTAAGGTGTCAAGCATTTATACATCCTTTTTTTCTGGACCGCAGTGGATGAGGCCTATTATAGCACCAGGAAATTCTCAGCACAGAGACGTCTCATCTGAAGGACATCGTGGTCATAACTGTGGTAAGCTTAAGCTCCACTCCCACTCATCCATCTTGTTTGTTTCGTGCTTGTCTCCTATGAGAGAAGCCCTTGGGTTAATAAAGGCATACAACAATGTCACAATCTGACTCTAGAGAGAAGTATGTCGGGATTCCCAGTCTGGTATGTGTAAACTATTCGCAAGATTAGTAGGGTTGCATTCACTTTGTTGACTTCAAATGCAGTCATGGAGGACTTGATCAGAACACATGCGTTCTCGATCAGTCCCTCCACGTCATGCTTCCAAAATGTGAACAAGGCCAAGGTCCCTAAGACATGATTTTACAATGAATAATGTATGAAATAACTAGATAAAGGCTGGGATGGGATCCTTGTGAGCTGCTCCAACAGGTAGTAGTGACAGGACAAGTGACACAGACCTGATAACAGGTGTCCTTTTAAAGATCTTCCATAGCAAAAAAGCTGATCTTGGATGTATTCATAATCTGGAATGCTGATTAGCACATAAAAGGAAAGAACTACCAGTCTCAAGTTGCAGCTCCCTTTAATTGAATGTACAACATGTGTAGGATAAATCTAATGAATGGTAGAACACAATTGGTGCAGAATGCATTATATAAACACAGGACTCTGGGAATCCTATCACTACAATGTTTGAACCCCATCCTCTGCACTGTGGTTGGTCCAGGAAATCCAGACAGCGCACAGTTCTGTGTTTAAAGCCTTTATTTCACACAAATGTATGCAGGGCGTGCATACAGCCTGGCGCTGGAGAGAGTAAGGGTCAGCAAGCTCTGTCTTTTTCCACGGTATGTCTCATGGTGGGCAATACATCCATCAAAATGGATTGACCTAGTGCCCATTGAAATGCATGAGGCCCGTATTCTACCCTTACTGTGAAAGCCGTCTAACCCAAATTCTGTTCTGATCGCGCAGTCCCAAAACAGTGTCCGAACAGAAGTTCTTGCATCATAAATGAATCTACATTAATTATTACAGTGCTTCAACCTGCAGACAGGGAGTCCTTTCATCATATTTTTGTGGGATCTGTCCAGTACATGGGTCTGTTCCCACGGGCTGAACACGTACAGCTGCCCTTAGTCTGTAATTTCATTGACTCCGCTGTCTTCGGATAGGAATATATTTTTCAGGCTATTTGCTTTGCTAGGGAAATACAGTAGCTTACAGATGCTTTTGCACTTGATATCAGAAATCTGTTTATAATTTTAGGAACAAGCAGCTGACCTCTCCCAGGGTGTATGCATATTGCATTTTGTTCATTGCATCACAGATAAAATGCACAAATTATTGGTAGTGATATATAAGGTGTAAGCATTATAACATCCTTTTTTTCTGGACCGCAGATGGATGAGGCCTATTATATCACCAAGGAAATTCTCAGCACAGAGACGTCTCATCTGAAGGACATCGAGGTCATAACTGTGGTAAGCTTAAGCTCCTACTCCCCACTCATCCATCTTGTTGTTTCGTGCTTGTCTCCTATGAGAGAAGCCCTTGGGTTAATAAAGGCATAACACACAATGGTCACAATCTGACTCTAGAGGAAGTATGTGAGGATTCCAGTCTGGTAGGGTTGAAACTATTTTTAGGCATTATTCACCCCTCTTATTTAAAAAAAAAAATAAATATTTCTCTTATCTCTTCTTTCTTTCTCTCTCTCCCCCCCACCTCTCCCCCCCCCCCCCTCCCTCCCTTTCTCTACTTACCTTTTTCATCCTCGATTCTCTCCTCTTATGCCCGCTTCGGCAAGCGCCACTTCCTTATGGTAAAAGCTAGATGTATCAGTCTCAGTACTAACATCCTATCCATATCGCCAAACTGCAGGCAATCGAGGAGTAATTCTCATGTCATTTACAGTACTTACTTTTTAGATTGTTTTGCTTACAGTCACCATGACGACGCGTCCCCGCCTTCCACTTCATATCCGGTGGAGACGTGTGCATGCGCAGTCACTGCCTTGAGAAAGCACCAAGCGGCGCGAAACGGCCCGTCGGCTGACTTAGCGGCACTGCGTGCCTCCCTGTGTACCACTCGTTGTGAATAAAGAAGAATATTTTCACGATACTGGTGAGTGCTGCTTCTTTCTTCTTTATATGTATTTGGACGCTTGGACTGTTCTCCGAAGCTGAAGCACGACCACAGTGATTGCTGCCATACCCTCACCTCCCCACTACCTTCCTAGCCGTGACATATTGTTCGATCCAAGACTGACTGTGCCCGCACCGTTTCTGTTTTTACTTCTGACGGTGTTTATACTCTCTGCATAGGTGCGGTGCACGTCAAAGATAAGAACGGACCAAAGTCTATTGCACGGCCTAAGAATAGGAACATGGATACCGGAGTGGGTATAGAAGATGAGGGGAATTCACTGTACACAGGGAGAGATGACGCATCCGCGTTCTTCGAGCAATGCAATCAAGGAGACACCATACACATGCTGAGTACCAAGACACTTGAGCATAAAATTGTGTCTTTGGCAGAAAAAGAAGTAAGACTTTTTTGGACGAATCATTCACTAAGATCTTACAATGCAAGCAACCGAGTACCCTGTGGACTGCGTGTATTCAAAAGTCCAGCACAATACAAAGACGATCCTACATTCATGCAGGAGTGGAAGGAACTGCTTTTGCAGCACTCCCTGAGTCTAATGCGATTAGTGTTGAAAAGGAACGAGGATGAATACACGCAAATTACAGTTGAATTGTGCAAAGCCAAAACCGAATTGCGCACACGACTTACTGAGAACCAAAGCCAGATGTTTTTCAAAAAATTAGAGAAGCGACTTTCCCTGACCCAAGTGGAAGTAAAAGAAAAGAAGCGCGATAAGTTCCTAAGGGACAAAGCGGACTTCGACTTGGGATCAATTTTCGATTGGAACTCTACATCTGTAAAGAAACCGAACCGGAGAAGAACCCCCAACATAAAGAACAAAACAAGATCAACCGACTTTTGGACCAAAAAGAGGTGAATAATTCTAAGGATACAGATGCAGGGTTTATATAGTGATAAATATGGTGTGTGTGCCACATCCCCAAATAAAAAACACATAATGAGGAGCATATTAAGAGTTTTTTCATATACACATGAAATAAGGGAGAAATCATCATTTTATATTACAAGACACTTTAAGTTCATGCTGTCCTATCAGACCAAGAGGGTCCCTAGCCCCAACTCTCTAATGCCCCTACTTCTCGTCTCCCACAAGGTGGAGGTAGCGTGCACCCTGCCCCTCCTCCCTCTCAGGGGCTAATGTTTCTCCCTTTCAAATGCCACAAAATCTCGTGATACGTCCGCACATCACCATTAATTTTGGGTCCTAACGTGTTTCAATTAAGCACCGGCCGACAAAGGGGGACACGTGCTCCATTATGAACAGGGATTAGTACTAGTCACACTTGATCGAGCAACATAACATAAATTGAACTCAGCGAAGTAACAACAAGATGCTCGTTATCGAGACCAACTTTCCAGATGCTCGAGGTGCCTCGTGCTCGAATACGAGCCCCATTTAAGTCAATGGGAGAACCCGAGCATTTTTCCAAAGTGGGACCCATTTTTTTGTGTCCTATGACTCAGGAATAACCTGTGTTATTAATTGAAAGAGAATGTCCTTCTGATAAGTGATCAGATGTATGCAAACATCTGCAAAATCTTTTCTCACTGTTCCGTGCGTATATTAATCTCCGCGACAAGTTACAGAATGTGAAGAACGTGAAGAAGTAGGAATACAACAGTGAACTCAAGCGATGAAATTTAAGTGACAACGCAGTGAAATTAACACAGTGAAGAACAGATTATGATCCTCTGCACATCCTCTTACCTTGCGGGGTGATCGCTGTCCCCGGGATCCGCTCCTCGTTCTTCCACTTGAAGTCCTCCCCGTGCTGCCGATGTTCTGTCTCCCCCTGACTGCCCGATGTTCTGTCTCCCCCCTGTTGCTGCCCGTTGTCCCATATTGATCCCCCGTGCTGCCCGCATTATTTTCTCCTCCCCCCGTGCTGCCCATGTCCCTGTCTCAGCACCCTTGCTGCCACGATGCTGTTCTCCCCCGTGCTGCCCGATGTCTTGTGTCCCCCGTGCTGCCCGAAGGTCTGTGTCCCGTCCCCCGTGCTGCCCGATGATCTGTCTCCCCCGTTCTTGCCCGAGTGTCTGTCTCCCCCTTGCTGCCCGTGTTCTTGTCCCCGTGCCTGCCCGATGTCTGTGCTCCCCGTGCTGCCCGATCATCTGTCTCCCCCTTGCTGGCCCATGTCTGTCTCCCCCGTGCTGCACCACATTTCTGTCTCCCCCGTGCTGCCCGATGTCTGTGCTGAAACCCCTGATCGTGCTGCCGGCGATGTCTAGTCTCCCCCTGTTAGCTCACACGATTGTCTGTCTCCCACCGTGCTGCCGATGTCTGTGTCTCCCCGATGCTGCCCGTGTCTGTCTCCCCGTGCTGCCCGATTTCGTGCTCCCCCGTGCTGCCGATGTCTGTGGTCCCCACGTGCTGCCCGATTCATGTGGCCCCCTTGCTTCCCGATGTCTGTTCCCCCCTGCTGCCAGATGTCTGGTCCCCCGTGCTGGCCCGTGTCTCGGTGTCCCCTCGTTCTGCCGATATCTGTGGTCCCGCCTTCTGCCCGAGTGGTCTTCTCCTCACCTCGCGTGCTAGCCCGATTTCTGTCTCTCCGCCTTAGCTTGCCCTATACGTCTGGCTCCCCCCCCGTGCTGGCTCCCTATCTGTCTGTCTCACCCGTGCTGCCCGATGCTGTCTCCCCCGTTGCTGCCCGATTTCTGAGTCCTCCCCCGTGCTGCCCGATGATTCCTGTCTGCCCCCGTGCTGCCCTATGTCTGTCTTCACCCAGTGCTGCCTCGATGTTCTTCTCCCCCCCCGTTCTGCCCGATGTCTGTCTCCCCCGTGCTGCCCTATGTCTGTCTCCCCCTCCCCCGTGCTGCCCCCGATTGTCTGTGTCCCCCGTGCTGCCCGATGTCTGTTCCCCCCCGTGCTGCCCATATGTCCTGGGTGTCCCCGTGCTGCCCGATGTCTGTCTTTCCTCCTCCCCTTGCTGCCTCGATGTCCTTGTCTCCCCCCGTGCTGCCCTATGTCTCCCTGCTGCTTGATGTCTCCCCGTGCCCTATTGCCCCCTCCCTGCTGCCTGATGTTCTCCCTGCTGCTGCTTGAGGTCCCCTCCCCCGCTCTGCCCGTGTCTCCCTGCTGCCTTATGTCTCCCTGCTGCTTGAGGTCTCCCTGCTGCCCGTTCCGCGCGTATCTTCCGACAAGTAAGCAGAATGTGCCGAACATCGTAATCTTATTCTTCACTGTGTTCTTCCTGTCTTTTTCATTGAAATGATCCTGTGTTCACTGTTTTTATTCTATTCTTCATTGTTTTCTTCACTGTGTTTTTTTAATTAGCTGACTCGATCGTCGATCAGGGGAAATAACTCGTCCTCGCAGCAACGACCGTTCGAGTACCTTTAATCCTCGAAGCGAGCATCAGAGCTCGGACAGTATAAACGCGCTCATTCTCTAATTAATTACGTAGCGACGCTATGCGCCAAATTAATCGTACATCCCAGTAATACCCCCTTAGACCATAACCCCACCTTAATATGGCCCGACACTACTCCGCAGTTTCCCTGAGGTGGAGTGTCGACAACAAAGTCTTATCCCAAACCACAGCAACAAATTATTTCCCCTCACTAAGCCCTAACACCCTTTTGGTACTATTCCTGCCAAAGTGCTAAGATCCATGATAATCCCCCTGGCCGCCCAATCGTTGCGGCAATTGGCTCACTGTTGGAGTCCATTTTCGCAATATCTTGGAACTGGCTTTTACTCCTCATCCGTCCAGTAGAGATTACCTTCTATTTTTGAAGAACACAAATGGCCTTCCTTGGCGTAAATTAATGATTTACATTGGTCAAGAGGGTTATCATTTAGCCTCCGATGAATAACGTTGAAAGTTTGTACCACCCGATCCCAAGGACCTCATAGCAGTGACTTCCGTATGTGCTACTGAACTCCCCGGCCAAGATAGTACATAACATGCTCATTTGTCTGTGTGAAGGGTCTGCGTGTCTGGGCTGTCGCAATAATTTGCCAGAATTAACTCTTTAGGCATTATTCACCCCTCTTATTTAAAAAAAAAAATAAATATTTCTCTTATCTCTTCTTTCTTTCTCTCTCTCCCCCCCACCTCTCCCCCCCCCCCCCTCCCTCCCTTTCTCTACTTACCTTTTTCATCCTCGATTCTCTCCTCTTATGCCCGCTTCGGCAAGCGCCACTTCCTTATGGTAAAAGCTAGATGTATCAGTCTCAGTACTAACATCCTATCCATATCGCCAAACTGCAGGCAATCGAGGAGTAATTCTCATGTCATTTACAGTACTTACTTTTTAGATTGTTTTGCTTACAGTCACCATGACGACGCGTCCCCGCCTTCCACTTCATATCCGGTGGAGACGTGTGCATGCGCAGTCACTGCCTTGAGAAAGCACCAAGCGGCGCGAAACGGCCCGTCGGCTGACTTAGCGGCACTGCGTGCCTCCCTGTGTACCACTCGTTGTGAATAAAGAAGAATATTTTCACGATACTGGTGAGTGCTGCTTCTTTCTTCTTTATATGTATTTGGACGCTTGGACTGTTCTCCGAAGCTGAAGCACGACCACAGTGATTGCTGCCATACCCTCACCTCCCCACTACCTTCCTAGCCGTGACATATTGTTCGATCCAAGACTGACTGTGCCCGCACCGTTTCTGTTTTTACTTCTGACGGTGTTTATACTCTCTGCATAGGTGCGGTGCACGTCAAAGATAAGAACGGACCAAAGTCTATTGCACGGCCTAAGAATAGGAACATGGATACCGGAGTGGGTATAGAAGATGAGGGGAATTCACTGTACACAGGGAGAGATGACGCATCCGCGTTCTTCGAGCAATGCAATCAAGGAGACACCATACACATGCTGAGTACCAAGACACTTGAGCATAAAATTGTGTCTTTGGCAGAAAAAGAAGTAAGACTTTTTTGGACGAATCATTCACTAAGATCTTACAATGCAAGCAACCGAGTACCCTGTGGACTGCGTGTATTCAAAAGTCCAGCACAATACAAAGACGATCCTACATTCATGCAGGAGTGGAAGGAACTGCTTTTGCAGCACTCCCTGAGTCTAATGCGATTAGTGTTGAAAAGGAACGAGGATGAATACACGCAAATTACAGTTGAATTGTGCAAAGCCAAAACCGAATTGCGCACACGACTTACTGAGAACCAAAGCCAGATGTTTTTCAAAAAATTAGAGAAGCGACTTTCCCTGACCCAAGTGGAAGTAAAAGAAAAGAAGCGCGATAAGTTCCTAAGGGACAAAGCGGACTTCGACTTGGGATCAATTTTCGATTGGAACTCTACATCTGTAAAGAAACCGAACCGGAGAAGAACCCCCAACATAAAGAACAAAACAAGATCAACCGACTTTTGGACCAGTGAGGGAAACTGTGAGAAGGTTACACCTCACTGCCCGAGTGCAGGGGAAGATGAGAGACTCCGGGCTCTGCTCCAGCCAGCAAGTGTTGAAAGGGGGGTGACACAAGAGCTTACAGTCTATGAGGATGAGGGGTGACACAAGAGCTTACAGTCTATGAGGATGAGGGGTGACACAAGAGCTTACAGTCTATGAGGATGAGGGAGTGACACAAGAGCTTACAGTCTATGAGTATAAGGGGGTTACACAAGAGCTTACAGTCTATGACGCATCAGCGTTTCTATGGAAACGCCTGCGATCGGGAACAAGCCGCCGGTGTTTCGCGTTAAATTAACGGCGGCAAGCGCAGACAAGGCGCCACGTGTGGCGCCGGCCAAAGGGTGAAGACGCACGTGGCGTTTTTAGGCCGTTTTCAGATTGTAAAAAACGCATGCGTTTTTTGTCTGGTTTTCCAAATTTGCGCAATTAAAAATGGACAAAAACGCATGCGTTTTCAAAAAACGTATGTGGGTTTTAAAAACGGATGCGTTTTTTACCGCATGCGTTTTTACGATCTGAAAATGCACTTAGTAAAAACGTCCCTGAAACGCCACGTTTGTCTTCACCCAAAGGGTGCGTTCACACGTTGCGGTTCGACCTGCGTTTTCATCGCATTTGAAACGCATATACAACAGCTGAAGAGAGGTGATTTGCCTAATAACATCACTGTTAACAATTGTTAAATGAAATGTTAACATATACGTTAACATGTTAACACACATGTTAACATTGCGGTAACAAACGTAAATAGTAATGTAATTAGGCAAATTATCTCTCATCAGCTGTTGTAATGTGTTTCAAACGCAATGAAAACGCAACCAAAACACAAAGTGTGAACGCGCCTATAGGCTTCAGCCTTGATACATTGCATTTTAGCAGATGCAGTGGAAATGCAACCTCAGCATGCGATCAAGGCTGAAGCAATTTGAATGCGTCAAAAACGTGACACATCGTAAGAACACGACCTGAGGGCGTGTTCTCAAATGCAATGTAACCTCAGCATGTGATCAAGACTGTAGCCAGTGGAATGCGTCAAAAATGCAATGCACAACACGACACATTGTGTGAATGCGGCCTGAGTGCTTTGTACTTGGAACATGCAAACAACATGGTGGTTGTTATTGATCTCAGGCGTTTCAATGGAAACACATATGTGATTGGGCTGAGCTCCGCCCACTTGCATTTGCATTGTGTTTCTATGTGAAAGCGTTCTCAGCCAGTTCAGGTGCAGGAATCCAAAAACCACTTCCTCCTCGTTGTGATGGGGATGCCAAAGCTTGTCTGGGCTTTCTGAGCCAGTGCAAGATCCCATCCATGTGTAGGTGTTTCCCATGGAGCAAGGTAAAGGGGTCTTTATAATATTTCTGTTGTTTGGCAAACTTCTGCTATAGGTATAAAATCTGAGGGCGCCTTGTGCTGTTTTCGTCACGTTTTTAAACGCATCCGAAACAAAAGTGGTAGGGGGGTCTGCCTGAAACGCATGTGTTTCATTGCAAATGTATATGTGTTTTGGCCAAATCCCCTCCCACTTTTGTGTCGGATGCGTTTAAAAACACGACGAAAACGCCACGTGGGAAGGCGCCCAGAGGGTGTGTTTTTGCATGTTTACCATGCGTTTCGCTTGTTTGAATCCATTATTCTTTCTTTCTTTGTGGAAGTTTAAGCAGCTCTGAAATGTTAACATGGCAGCTTACACTGGGTAAACACTTTCCGTTAACGCATGCGTTTTCAAACACATCAGAGCAGCTGAGAAGAGGAAATTTGCCTAATTACATTACTGTTAACATTGCATTTACAAGCCATATGCGTTAACGTGACATTAACATGTGTTAATGCACATTTGTTAGTCATGTGAACATATGTTAACATTGCATTAACTTATGCATTTTGTTGACCCCAATGTAATTAAGCAAATTTCCTGTTCTCAGCTGTTGTGACGCGTTTGCTATCTCAAACAAAACGCAATGGGGGACATTTACATAAAGTGTCGGTGTCTGCATTGGCTTTGTTACCGACCTGCTCTGGGAAAGAAGATACACATTTAATATTGTAGAGCTGTGCAGAGACATTTCTGGCGCCGAGACCATTTTCTGTCCCTGGGACAAAAATCTGTCCCGAGCACCAGAAATATGTCCAACAGTCCCTGCTAGACCAGTTTTCTTTTGGTCTACTTTCCGCCAGTTTACACCGCCCAAAAAGGGCTGCGACACATTAATTGTGTCTGAGTTTCCACTCCGCCAAAGCCACGCCCCTTTTCGGAAAAGACTCGAGCAGGCGGAAAAAGGCATTTTTTCTGGCGCCGCCAGCTAATAAATAGGTCTGAGAGCAGAACATGTGGTGAGAGCGCCACTAAACTGGCGGAAACACCATAGTAAATGTCCCCCAATGTGTGAATGCAGCCTGAGGGTGTAGTCACACGTCGCAACTAACGCATGCGTTTAAAAATTAAATGTTACCGCTTGAGTTTTGTAAACGCAAATTTGAACAGCTGTTTAATTAGGCAAATCTCTTTCCAGCAGGTGCAATGTGTTTTGCAACACATGCGTAAGGCCGGCGGCACACGTTGCGTTTTTAACCCATTTTTAAGCAGTCTGTAAAAAAACACATGCGTTTTTGACCGGTTTTACCAATTATCTTGATTAAAACGAGTTAAAAAATGAATTAAAAACGGACCAAAAACAGGTTCACAACGTCATGTGTGCCGCCGGCCTTAAACACAATGTATGACCGCATCCTCAGAATCGCAAACCGTCACCTGGGTGCTGGTTACTGATCGTATGTGTGATGAGTCATCTCGGTGAGTGATGAGGTGTCCTACAGAGGTACCTCGGACCACTGTCCTCGTGATTGGTGGGGGCCCCCCTCTAATCATCAGGTTAGACCATATCCATTGAATGGGGCCTACATAGTTTGGTAGGAAAACCCTTTTAAAGTTTGAATCTGCTCATCTTTGCACAACCCTTTTAAGGATGGTGCAACACCCTCGCCGATGCAATGGCGAGGGAGTGTTTGCGAATACGTCCCACCTGCATGTACCCACATCACACTACATGGTCCTGATAGGACATAGGGGTATTGCAGTGGTGAATCCTGCCTGGCAAGGCAGGAGTTAAGTATTTTGTATGATGCAAGATGCTATTGTCCAATGATATGTGTTACATCCTGTCCTCTGTAAGCTGAGATGTGATTGGAGGAGCAGCCACCACCTGACCAAAGGGAGGTAATAAAACCCCCTGGCCAGGAATGTTCTAGAGATTCTAAGGGAGGATTCTAGTGGAGAGAGTTAGTGAGAGAAGTCTCTCCCAGATGAGAAGAGGAGAAGATCTTGTAGAGTGAGTGAGTGAGTAATCTCTGTCTAGCCCATACCAGAGCAGGAAGAGCCTAGCCCCTGCCTCTGAAGAGTGGAGTATAAGACTAGAGTTAGTGTAGTGAGAAAAAGGGGTATCACCTTACCTTTAAAGGTGATACCTGAAGCCCTACAGGACAAGCTGAAGCTTCCTACCAGGACACAGCTGCCTCCCAGCCTGCCCTCTACATCCAGGCTGGTGAACTATCTCCTGAGGCTCCCTCCAACTCACATCTCAGCACTCCATCTACCTGTTAAAGGCACGTTTGCTGCGGTTCCTGCCGGTTCAAATAAAGAACTGTAAGTTGTTTTCTTCAACTTCTGTCTCCGTCTGGTCCCTGCTAATACGGCTGCCTTCATCACCGGCACCCTGTCCACCACACAGAGACTCACACTCGGGACATTAAGGGGTTGCCCCAGGGAGATCCGCTATAGCAGCCTCTCCCTCATCTTTTCTTGCCAACACCACCCTGCTGGAGACCTGCCAGGCTGTAGGACAGCCCTCCGGTTCCCCCGTACCAAGCACCGTGACAATAGCGTGCTTAGGCCGCAACCGCCAGCCACTCCGGTACCGCGGGCCCCGGCTGTCTCCAGGCCTCACCTCAAGGGCTAGGCCCCGGTGGGGGATGTTGCAATGACCCGATGTGTGACCACATCCTCAGAATTGCAAACTGTCACCTGGGTGCTGGTTACTGATCGTATGTGTGATCAGGATGAGTCATCTCGGTGAGTGATGAGGGGTCCTACAGAGGTACCTCGGACCACCGTCCTCGTGATTGGTGGGGGCCCCCCTCTAATCAGGTTAGACCATTTCCATTGAATAGGGCCTACATAGTTTGGTAGGAAAACCCTTTTAAAGTTTGAATCTGCTCATCTTTGCACAACCCCTTTAAGGATGGTAACTATTGTTTTTTATTTGATAGTCCTAATGGATACTGATACATTCTAGTTACAGATGTGCTCTGTGTCGCTGTCACTGTGTTGTACGGACCTCGTATTCCAGTAACATAGTGCCAGGCATTGATTCCAAGTACCTTCCAGACTAGTCATGGAGAATGCAGGCAGCCTGTACAGTGAGGAGCATCCATGATAACTACACCCTGTACAGCGCTGCTTCTCTCCGCCCCACAATCACACTGTCAACATTCCATTGGTACAATAAAGTTTTGATCCCAAGAAGGGAAAAAAAAAGTCACATCCTGTCTCTGGGTGACGCATTTCCGCTTCCTCTCTCGCTCTCTCAGCAGTGCCATCCTCTGGCTGACGTGTCGCGGCTGATGACGTTCCTCTAATTGATAGGCTAAGCCTCATTGTATATAAGCGCTGGACGAAGCGGCCGACTTTTTCCCCGGCAGTCAGCGGATCGGGACACGGAGTGAGTGTGCGGTGGGTAGGGGGCCAGGGGAGGGTTCGGGAGTGCTCGCTACCGAAGACTGTTCTATGTTATTGCTGTAGTGTTCTCTGGGTTTTACCGCACAGGGAGGGCGGACACTGCTGCTGCTGCCGCCTACGTGGAGTAACCGCTGGGACAGAGGAGCAGGACTTGTCATTGACTGCTACGTGTCTGCACCATCCCAGCGCCCTGCTACGCTGTCCTTACACTGTCAGCTCTGCTACATCTACATAACCCCATCCCTTCTTCCCGGCCCCATTGATCCACCTCCTCCAGGCAGCAGCAGCTGCCCCCCTTCCCTGCAGTGCACTGACTCCATGGATCAGCCTGGTCCCCGCACGGGTCATGTTTACAAAGCAGAACAATCCATGTTTGTGAATACGAAATTAAAAAAAAAAAAAGTTTTGTATATAAAAAAAATAAATCTAGAGGCTGTTTTTGCTCTGCTGGGCAGTGACAATAGATGTGACTTGCAGTAAGGTCACTGATTCATCAGATAAGTCACTGTCATAGTTACCTGGTAATTACTGAACTTGTCTGATTAGTTTTCCTGTTGCGTCACTACTGACTGTATTAATCGCAGTGAATAGAACTCCAGAGCAGTGCATTGGGGTATATGATATAGGAATAGATGGGTGAACCAGCTACTTGCTCCTCCAACTCTTAACTTTCTGATCCTCACTATAATAATAAGCTTGTAACATTGTTTCGTTTGCGTTATTGCCTTGGAAAGCAATTTTTTTTTTGATACTTTTTTTTATTATTTTTAGTCCACTCTCCATGTTCCCATTCCCTCCCATATGTTCCATATAAGATGGTGTGTTGGGGCAGTGGGAAGCCAGGCATGTTTGTTATGTAACGTGTGACTTGTACAGCTGCTTTTCCTAAGCAGCGAACCTGTGGGTCACCTGGGGAGGTGGGGGTTAAATCCTGTAACTAACAAGTAGCAGAGGTTTAACCTGGGCTTGAAATGGTGACGTTGGCATAGAATGAGGCCTGGGGTGGGAGGGGTATGTGAGGGGGAGGTGAAATCCTTCTAATCCATCTCCCAGTCAGCAGTCTGTGTTGCAATCTCTGCAAGTGAAAATCTGAGTGGACTCGCTCGGAGCACGAGTAACTTTAGTGACGCACAATGTTCTTGGGGATGAACAATAGTAGTTTATTTTTGCTTTTTTGGGGGGGGCAGAGTCTCCAGAGCCCATATTGTGTGTATGTGACCGATGTCTCTAGTGTCTGACCTATAACTTGATGTTCACAACTATAAAACTTAGCAGTGATTCTTTCTGTGTGGTTGTCTTTAGCCAGGAGTTGTTCTGCATCTCCAAGCATGGACTTAAGAACATAAGTTATAGGCTATGGTGTGTGTATAGGATTTTATAAACTTGTGGAATAAAGTTTCATGTTTATTATGAATCCCAGGTAAAAATAAAAGATACAGGACGAGTTGAACTACTGTGTCACTTGTCTCCATCACTGATATTATATAGGGGTGGGTTTTTTCGCTGAGAACTTACATTAAATAAGGGTTAATTCTGATGGAAAGGCGGACGTGCATATTTGCATGATGTGTGCATATTTTTGAGAAGCCTTGACCATGATGCATAGAAATATTCTCCACTTCTTGATGGGTATTATCCCAATTTTTATTTTTATTTTCCCCCTGTTCTACAGGGAGTTGGAGGACCTTGTGTACCAGATATAATACTTTACAACTTTATGGATATTTCTCTGACTTTACTTGGGTTATTCCTTTGGAGTTGTAACTCAACTGAGACTTAAGCAGATTCTCTTAGGCCATATAGACCATTACTGTGGTTGGTCTGTGAATCACAGACGGTATGCTGGGTGGATTTTGCTGACCAACCACAGTGTAAAGGATGGGAATCTGTGCATCTTGGTGATATAAGGAATCCCTTACACAGCTTATGATGCATGGAATCCCGGCGCTCTGTAAATAACAGAATGTGCGCTTGCTGGATTTCAGAGACAGATGCACAGTGCAGAGGACGGGATTCCATGTAGCATAGCGATATACAATAAAAGGGATTCCTTATATCACTATGATGCATGGTTAACAAAGCAACCTCCGGCTTATTCTTCTGTGTAACTTTAAAATAAGATACCACCTAAATTGGTTGGGTAACATCTGCTTTTAAAACTGGGTGTGCACTTACTATTATGCTTTGTAGAGAACAGAAACATTTTTCTCCTCCTTATCCGGGGTTAGAAGGTATTTTGTCCAGCCAAAACCCTAGTATCAAGCAGGCTTGACTGTTGATGTGCATATTATCTTACTGGTAAATCTGCATTCCACCCCTCCATTGTACATTATGTATGCTTGTGCCTAGATTAATAGCTGAGAGCTTCCCATGTCCACTATAGCATCCCATGCAGTTAATGTCGGCCTAGATGTATTTGTGCAGTGCACTTGTGCTATTGGTTTTAGACCTGTCATCTGTCTATAGAGCCTTTATTATTAGATTCTAACTGTTAGACCTGGGGTCATGCTATCTACATCATGTACATGTCTAACCACTAGACCAGGGATTCCCTGATCACTATCTCCGTTATCTTTCTGCACTCAAAGACTTTGTGGTTTTGGTGGTGTTGCCAGTCGCTATCTCAGTCTATAGATACGTGTCGCTTGTACAGTTGGTTCTCTGCTCTGTAAACACGTTTTCCTCCGGAGTTCTTTGCAGACACATTCCATAATTCCAAGCATTCTGAGATCTGAAGGAATCTCCATGGCAAAGACAAGCGCTTTGTGATAAAGCTTGCAGGTTATTATAGGATATATAACCGTACAGCTCTGCTCCTTCTGTGCTTGTTGGCTTTACACACCAATGCTTTTACCTAGTTAATCCTTATGCTGTACATTTCACATATGAGTCAAGTTTTGTGAACCATATGGACGGTAGTTAGAACATTTGCCATAGTCTCTTATAAACTTTTAGCATGTATAAAGTTGAGTTTACTGAATGTGTCCATGTTATTTTTAGATAGACTTAGAAACTGGATAAACTTATCCAGTTAGAAGTTTGGTGTATGCTGAGCTGGCAGGGGAGCACTGGCCCTTTAAGTTGTCCCCTCCCCCATACCGGTAATACAGGCTGTGCTGAGGTGGCAGTACAGAGGGGCCTGTCCCTCTAGCCTTGCACTGCTCCATGCTCCCAGGCCGTATGTACCTCCTTCTCAGCACATACACACCTGCCAAGCCTATGGCCGGTGACAGTGATCCCCACTGATCCCTTGTGTGCAGTAAACGAAGGCTTCCTCTTCACATGTATTACATGAATCAGCCTACAAATCAGTGTCTCTTATTATTGGAGGCTCATAACAAGGCTGGGAAAACGTCGTCGTCTTCTTTTTTTTTTTTCCTTTCCCCCCCCCCCCCCCCTTTCCCTTTGAGCCGTAATCAAGTCTGGAGGGGATAGTCCTGGGGTAACGAAGCTTCACTGTTATAAACGTCCTCCATAAAAGTAATTTTTCTGAGAAGGGGACGAGTTTCTGTGTATTCGTATCGTGTTACGGTTTTAAGTGAACATGAAGTGAGCCCTTTGTCATGTGTTATTACAGCTCTTCCTTAAAGCTTGCACTAAATTGTTCCTAATTCTAACCTTTATTTGCAAAGTAATTATTGAACATCTGCTGGAGAAGACGCTAGCACGCGCAGATAGAGCGAGCTGGAGGCTTACAGAGCACGTTGCAAAGTCAGGCTGAACTTTGAACTGCAATAGGTTTTGTAAGTCTATGGTGGTGGTGGACTTTGAGTTCTTGAGGGCTCAGTGGAGTTTTTATGTGTGTGTATATAAATGTATGTATATATCTCTCTTCAGAGCGGGTCATAAAAAATTTTCTTGTGTAAATTTGGAGAAAGCGAGTATGAAGTTCGACTTTTTTAGTTGCGGTTTAGCTCCTCTCGTCCAAACGCCGCAAGTATTTTATCTCGGCTGTATAGGAATGAATGAAGAACTGGAATACCATACACTAATTCTGGTCAGCAGAGGAGCCGCTTTTAATAGAAAGCAACCATGTTTATGAACCTCTGGACAACACTTTTAAGTTTTATTTTGTTACAGACCTGGAGCAGAACAGGTTTCATTATGTTTTGACTGAAAACTAATCTGTTTATATTTTTTCTGTGATGTTTCCTCGTTTGGCATCGGAAGCACGTGGAGGTGGTTGTATCGTTAGGCAGCAATTGGGCAGCAGTTTTTAGACTCTTAGGAGCTGTTTGATGCATCTGGCAATTGAGGTGTTAAAATCTGCTGATTCTATACTGATGTGGTGTCTCTGTAGGGGATGGGTATTTATGCGGATGCCACACACCCCTGGTATTGCTTATCACTGGGTGTAGTCTTTAGGATCAGTCAGACTGAATTTTGGGGGGGTTTAAAGACTTGTACATACAAATATTTTTGTTAGTTGTCTGGTGTGTTCTCTAGGGCCTGGGGACATGTGTAACCTGGTTGGGATGAAGCTTTTACCTAACCCTGTTCTAAAACAGCTCTCTGGTTTACTTGTACACAGATTATTTTAAAGATGGGATTTGTGCCCCAGATGTCTTTAAATAACATAGTATCACACTCCTTTGATCAGTGCAGCAGCTCCTCTAGTGCTCTCTCTCCTTCTCCTGGACTAGTTTTCACGTGACCGCTACAGCCAACCATCGGTGAAGCCCTACGTTCTGTACTAACTGGCATAGTGCCTCAGTGATGGGAACCATTGGCTGTGGTGGTAATAAAAAAAAAAAATCTGGTTTATGTAAACTCTTAAAACTTCCCCAATGTCTGCTGTGTAGTTTGGGCCTAAGCAGAACAATTTTTTTGAGTTTCTTCGCTGCTTTATCCAACCTCCTGTAATGCCAACATGTTGTATAGGTCTAATAGTCATTATGTGGAGACTGTAACTAAAGTTCTGTTGAAGGGCATATGTGATCTTTGACAAGGGTGCCTGAAGGTTTGGACTCCAGCAGTGATGCTTTCTGTGCCTCTGTACTTCAGGATGATCCTGGTCTTGGGTATTTAACTTGTGTAATTGGCTTGTTGGTAAAAATCTCTGCTAATATGGCTAATCCTGGGAATGTAGTGTTTAGTAGTTCTCCATTTTTACAAACCAGACTGTAAACTTCAGGTGTTTTCCGTACATTTACTTTCGGGACTGGCACTTTCTATTATAGAAAAGCTGCCCATAGTCGTGTACTTGTGCACACGGGAAAATTACACGCCAAAGTAAACACAGCGCTTGCAGCCGTGACGTGGGAGATCAGCACTTCTTGACCACAGATTAATATGATTGCTCTAATACATGGTGGAGAATATGATTATAAATTTGAGACTGTATAAGAATAACCATTAAGGAGGTAAAAGTTGTGTTAGTGACTGTAGTCACTGGATGATAAGTAGAGTAGTCTCAGCAGAATAGTCATAAAACACTTTTCCTTGCCTGAGGCAGGTTCTACAGCGTTTTGGCTTTTTGTTTCCCCTGTAGGCCTATAGTAGAGTAAAACGGGGTGTATTTCACTTTTCTATGCAGAAATATCTAACTGACCCATGAGTAACCAATTCTCCGTCACATTGGCTGTATCATAGGAGTTTTCTGTTACATGTCTATTTTAAAGGACTAAACCTAAAACAACTTCTTCTTTTTCACCCCATTAACCAGCATGTACTATTTTGATGGTTGGTGAACCAACCATACACCTTTTTTTTTATTTTTAGTTTGACACAACTGGATGACAACCTATAACCCAAGTATTTACAGATCCAACATCTTAGACTCTTAAATGACTTTATAAACCTACTGTTCTGCTGTTCAGGGCTCAAGGAAATGTGTTATGATATATTGTCCGACATCGGTTTTCTGGAAGAAATAGATGAAGGAGCACTTCAAGGACTTGTATGTACTTAAATGACTATTCAGAGAGAAGATGCCCTTTACACAGGCTTCCTGTCATCCCCTTGTCATTGACATTTACCAGCATTCAATATTCGGTGCCTTGTTGCTTCATTCTTCCTGTGATCCAGGAGGAGACGGACAGTAGCTCTGCAGTGATGCTGCAGGGATCCGTCTCTCATCATATGTATGCAGCACTGATAGCTGAACGTTACCTTGGTTATCAGCGAACCTGTAATAGAGCGACTTGTGACTGTGCAGCGTTACATGAGGGAGTTTTGCATGCAGAACCTCCTATTCTCCCCACAGGGCCTCCTCCTTACACATGGGACCAAAAACACATCTGTATGTGCAGCCACCAGTGATTTACTGCACTCCAAATAAGATGCCTCGCTTGTTTTCTAGAATTATTTAAAGGGCCCTCCGCTGATGCCTCCTATTAACTATTTCATGCTGTGATAACCTTGTGTGCTGCGTTCCCTGCTGGGCGTTGAAGCGCTGGCAGGACGCATCTTTTACATCTGCTTCCAGAAATGGCCGAATACACATTCAACCGACTTAATGTGACATCGGGTGACTTGTGCTAGAATTGTTATGATCGAAATGGAGAGCATATATTATACACTGCAGCGCTCCCCATAGTGTAAATTGTATGAATTGTCACTGAGGTGGTCAAGATATTATAAAGTACATAGGCTAGTCATGGCATGGGCTGTGCAAGGGGATGCGGTATACCATATACATGCCTGAGCTGGTGCAGAACCTCTTCCTGTAGAGTAAGAGCTGCATCCCATCACCTTGATCATTATATATGTATACACCAAAGTACTTTGCATTACAGAGCACATATGGAACAATAGGAATGAGGGCTGTGCTCGCAAGAGCTTACAGGAGGTATAAGAGCTTGTGTAATGGTACAGCCATTCTTTATAAAGAGTAAAATAATTTAATAAATAAAAATTCCGCTGCTTGAACCCGCCACCACCTTATATACAAGGTCCATAGAACTGCCAGGAGCTTGGTATCTGGTGATTGCTGGAGGACAGATGGGAGGAGAACATGGGATGGGTTAGTATAGAGAGGGTTGACATTTCATGCATTTAGTGAGTGTGATAGGCCTATCTAAAGAGATCGGTTTTAAAGAGGAACTGTCACCCTCAAAAACAGCACTAGGAGCTGCTTACTGAAGTACCGTATTTTTTCGGACTATAAGGCGCACAAAAAATCCTATGGTTTTCTCAGACATCAAAGGTGCGCCTTATAGTCCAGTGCGCCTTATATGAACCGTACTTACAGACAACAGCTGCCTTGAACTGTGCACAGGTCTGCCACCTACCGGTCATTCATCCTTATAATCAGGTGCGCCTTATAATCCGGTGTGCCTTATGTATGAACTTAGACATTTTAGCAGGCATTTATTGATGGTGCGCTTTATAGTCCGAAAAATACTGTAAGCAAATCCTAGTGCTAAAACAAATGCAGCAGTGTTGCACTGCTAGCATTATTGGAAACCTCCGATAGCGCTAACACTGGTGAGCTGTACACTAGAAATGCTGCACCGCTCTCAAAGCGGTTCGGCGTATTCATGAGAGGACAGGATTGGGGGTAGTGACTGCCGAATGACGTGCGGCAGTAACCGCATTACGGTGTTTCTATTGTACAGCACAGCAGTGTTGGTTAGCGTTATCGGAGGTTTCCAGTAACGCTAGCAGTGTAACACTGCTGCGTCTGTTTTGACACTAGGAGTTGCTTACTTTAGTAAGCAGCTCCGTGTGCCTTTTTTAAGAGTATGTTTGGCGGTTGGGTATCCTGAACTGGACAACCCCTTTAAGTTATCACTGGAATTGCAGTTGGTAAAGATTTTATGGTAATGATGGAAAAGGCTTGATGCAGGAAACCCTTGCAGCAATAATTCATTCACTCCTTGATGTCGTTCTTGTGTTTTCCTGCTGTTTAACAGGAAACTGTTGCTTCAGGAAAACGCAGCCGGCGTTCACAACCTCTGAAACCATGCGGATTCCCATATGACCGCACGTGACTAATGTCCTGTCTCTTATGACCGGTGGTTGTTGGTCCTGTCAGGCCTGTTTCAGCAATGAACCAATTTCGTTGTAGTTTGGAGCTATTGTAGACATGTCATGTAGAGTAGTTTTAGCATTTTATACTGGGCTAAGAAAAATCTTTTGTTTTTTTTTTTTTTTTTTTTTTTTTTTAATTCTCAGCATTTTGCCATTTGTCTAATGATGTAATTCTAATTTTTTTCTTGCAGAAGCTGGCAGGCTGATAAAAGCGTTCAGCTCACCGGACGGACTTTCTGGCTTTTGACCCTTTAGCTGGTAAGTTAAACTTTTTTTTTTTTTTTTTTTTTTTTTTTAAATGCAGCAATACTTGCGGACACCTAATGCTGACTCGTGGACCTTATCTTTATGATACCAAAATTAGAACCATGGGGGAAATTTACAAGCCCTGAAATAATTGCTATTCCTAGTGTACCACCAGGATTTGTGATTATACACCAGCGCGTCGTGAATAAGTGTATGATAAAAGCCTCGCCCCTCTGACCTGCCTGATGCTTAAGGAGGCTCCATTTTTCTCATGTATCCAGCAGTTGGATGCATCGGTGTACACACCTGCTCCAGGTCTTGCCCACTATGCTGCCAGGTGCTCCCTATTTATGCCACCTCCACGCCAAGTGGGTCTAAAGGGGGGAGCACCCGGCAGCAGACCTGGTACAGTTTTGTCCACCAGTGCATTCGACTGCTTGATGCATCAGGAGACTTGAGCCTCCTCATGTAATAGGCAGGCCAGAGGGGCTAGGCTACCCTATTATACATTGATTTGTGATGCCCAACCCCACCCCACCCCCAAACATTTTGAATGGTTTCCCATACATGAATTGTGCTTGGCAATCAGTAGAGATGTATGGAGCAGAATGATTATGCGTGGCCGTCAGCTCCATTAATCTCGAGGAGAAATGAGGGGTCTGACTGAGGTGCCTGGTACCCCTCGTTCTCGTTATCTCTGTGGGTCTCAGTGATGATCCTGTGGATAGGGCCTAACTTGCTTTGTGGGAAATCCCCTTTAAAGTCTACAAACCGCTGAGGGATAAGTAATGAGGCTAAAGATTTGATTTCATTTCCAGAATATACATTACTACATAACTCATTAGGCAGTCATTGGATACAGACAAACCCCTACTTAAGGACACACGACGTACAGACGACCCCTAGTTAAAGACCAACCCCCCTGTTACCTCTGGTGACGCTCTCTGGATGTTGCTATAGTCCCAGATTGCAATAACTAGCTGTAAAGTGTCTGTAATTAAACTTTATTGATAATTCTTGGTCCCATTACAGCAAAAAAACTTTGAAACTCCCAATTGTCACCAGGGGGTGGGGGGCTGGATCTACAATTATATACAGTTTCAATTTGCATACAAATTCAACTTAAGAACAAACACATGGAACCTATCTTTTATGTAACCCGGGTACTGCCTGTAGTTTTATCTCCTTACAGGGCTGGATTAAGTCATTAGAAATTTATTAGCTTCTCATTGTCTATCAGTGGTCAATTGGGCTGAATTGGGCACTGCTAAAGGGAGAAAGATGGGGACAAAAAACGGGACAATTATTATTATTATTTTTTTTTTATTGGCAGTATATTACAATGTTTGGATGTGAAAGTATTAAAGAGAACCCGTCATGCAAAATAACCCCCCTAAACTAAATATATTTTCATAAACTGCCATTAGAGAGCATTGCCACTATCCCTTCATTGTCCCTCTACATGCCTGTAAACCTAAGCAATGAGGTCCTAAAGCTGCATGCAAATGACCTGTGAAATGTCCAATGAGTCATTAGCATATTCAAGCTGTCCAGCTTATTCATGAGTGGGAGGCACAGCCACACCCCCAGTGCTTGACTGACAGCCTGTATAATGCTGTGAGGCTGTATAACAGTGGTTCTCAGCCTGGGGGTCGAACGACCAAAACCGGGGGTCGCCTAAAGCCATCGGAGCCGCAATTTTATTGCGTTTTTACTGCGAATCTCATGGTTTGGGGTCACCGCAACATGAGGAACTGTAATGCGGGGTCACAGCAGTAGAAAGGATGAGAACCACTGCTGTATAATGATGTGCTTCCTGGTGCTGGCGCCCCCTGCAGCCTGTGTGTGTGTATAGGAGAGATACAACAGCTCCAGGCAGCAGCCATGTTATAGCAGAACATGTCAGGCACTTGTGTAGCTGATGTCTGTGTATTAGGAGGATGCAGCATGTCAGCAGATGCAGCACACTAGCAATGCTTTACTATACATTACACAAAGACATGAGCAGGGGGAGGAGAGGGGAGGGGAACAGGGGTGACATCACTGCCTCTGACCATGTGACCAGCATCATTTACATGATAAAGAATAGATGATTTTACAATGAATAATGTATGAAATAACTAGATAAAGGCTGGGATGGGATCCTTGTGAGCTGCTCCAAAAGGTAGTGGTGACAGGACTAGTGACACAGACCTGAGGACAGGTGTCCTTTAAGTTTAGACATGGGGTTTGTTTGTCAGGATGTTTAAAATATGGCGTCTGTCTTGCGCTCAGATTACCAGAATGGGATAAGGTCACAGGAGGAGTATGACTGGAGTGACGGTGCATGCTCTCATGCTCTTTCCTCTTGATTTTGGCTAATCTGTTGCCTATTATTTATTAAGTTAATCATGGACTTTAAATCGTTGCAGTGGTTACACGGATTTGCGTGGGACAATGAGCTCGGTGGCGGTTCTTACCCAGGAAAGCTTTGATGAACATCGCAGTGGTCTGACCCAACCAGCGGTCAGAGGTTAGTGCCTTGTCTGACTGTAAGTCAACTGTTCTGCTGTTGTGAATTGGATGCTGAAATGATTGTGACTTACCCTCACAGTGGCAGCCCTGGAGTCGGAGGAGGAAAATGATCCCCCCACTTACAAGGATGCATTCCCACCCCTCCCTGAGAAGTCTGTTGCCGGCGAGACCACTTCTGAGCCTGCAGGTGCATGGAGCAAAATTCGGCCTATTAAGTCTTCCATTATCACTCAGGTTGGTTGTTTTCTCTAACTTCTGGAACAATATTTACATGTGCTAAGGCCTCATGCACACAACAACTTGTGGGGTGTCGCAAAACAGCAGCTAATTCTCAGCCCCCCATTAAATTCTCGTGTGCACATGTGCAGCGAGGGACGGTACTTGCACCTTAACTCCTCACACAATGTCCCAAGCGAGCAGCCGTGCAGCAAATGATAGAGCAGGTCCAATACCTGCCCTGCTTCGCAGCATGGCTGCCTGTGTGCACACGCCAATGTCCACCCAACCAGAATGCGGCCTGTATTGCACACACACATGGTCGTGTGCATGACACTTGAGGCTCTATTATATGTATCTAGACATAAATGGTAGGATCCTTGAGATTGAAGTCTGTCTATGGGTGCACAATGGCATAATATACAACACCCAAATAATGTTGTTAGCCTTTCTTGCCTAATGGCATGAAACAATTTTATTTATTTATTTTTTTACCAAAAACTACTTGTTTGTACTCAAGTATTGATTTCTACATTTAGGTGTTCCATGTTCCTCTGGAAGAGCGTCGATACAAGGACATGGCTCAGTTTGGGGAGGGCGAGCAGGCCAAGATTTGTTTAGACATCATGCAGAAGACTGGGGCTCAGCTTGAACTCTCCCTAGCCAAAGATCAAGGCTTGTCTATCATGGTTTCTGGAAAGCTTGATTCTGTTATGAAAGCAAGAAAGGAGATAGTGACACGGCTGCAGACCCAGGTAAGATGGCAAGCATGTCATACAGGGTAATATTTAGTCCGTTGAGATGGTTGGATGTGCAGTCTCCAGGGGGTAAGCCGTAGGGGGAATAAGGAGTATTTCTGGACCTGATGCAACTTAAATCCTCTTAAGATCAATTTAACAACCCTCCTGGGAGACTTTAATGTTGTGTGTATCAACAGATTTTTCTGCCAGTATGTAATGTCGGGAGACTCGATGTTTCCCACATGCTGTGTATCGAAGGATGGGAGTTCTTGTTATGAAGATACTAGTTTGTGAGATTGTATACAACTTGTATCTGTTGCTCCTTGGTTTGTTCCAGTGACATGGGCTCAGGCGAGTGCAATCTGCAAAACTTGGTCTGTGTGTCGGGTTTTCTCAGGCTGCTGACTGCTCTGATGGACACCCCAGCATTTACCACAGAACTAATGTCCTATACTCCAGTGGTTCTTGGTATTAGACTTTTTGTCATGCGTTGAGGCTGAATCTAGGATTCTGAAAGCGGTCTTCAGTCTGAGACCTCAGGCTGTCACATATGCAGTTTCCCAGGCTGTATTCTCTCATGTGAAACCAGCCATAGGGTTGTAATCTAAACTATCTCATTGATTCTAAACCATGAAGTGCAAACCTATGTATCTAGTCATTGCACTTTTTTTTTTGTGGTGTTAAGCCAAAAAATAGGCAGATTTAGAATCTTTGCAATTCTCAAATTAAAAAAAAATGCATCAAATAGAATTTATGAGGAACATTTTAGGCTGGAGACTGTGTGATCTTGATGATTAATGGTGTTTCCTATGGCTCACCAGCAAGAATCTCTGCAAGTCTCATACCTTTTCTAATGCAGCAAACCTTGATTGAAGGTAATAATTGATATACTGAGGGTTTTAATCTCCTAATGCGACACCTTGTGTTGCTGACTTTGATCTTGGCATGTAAGAATTGTAGAAATCTCAAGCACTGCTGTGACTTTGCAATCTCTCCCTGTGTGTCACTGGCCTTTTAAAGGAGTTTTTCCCACTAATGACATTCATCCTGTAGCTCCAGAAATGGGAAATAATGCCTGATCTCTGCAGATCTGGTTAATAGTGTTGTATTGATTGTAGGTAAGCCATGTATAGAGGTGGTAAATTTAATGTAAACATTACAGAACATCTACATTTTTAAATGGAATGTGTCATGGCACATAGGCATTGGCCTCATGTATGCTTTTGTAAAATAGCTGGGGAAAGCAGTAACAGGTCCATTTATGTACACACCCAGCATTACAATGTCATCCATTGGCTTCAGATTGCTGGTGACCCTCAGCATATGCAGCTTTCACTACGTACATACGTTTCTTATCAGAATAAAATGTTCGCACATGGGAGTAAAGCTTGTCTATTGTCAGCCTTAAGGACTATGCAGAAGGCTAGGGTTAGTTTGGGATATGGTTGATATGACTTCTGCACATCTTGAGCAACGCTGAAATATGAGAATTGCCAAGACACTGTCATTCTTGACCTGACATTTACGTAGGTGAAAGCAACTATTGCTTGTTTTCCTGTTTTGTAAATTTTTAGGGTTGAGGTTTCTTTATGACATGATAATTTTAAAACTTTTTTTTTTTTTCCCCCTGTTCCTAGGCTTCTGCCTCCATTGCTATCCCCAAGGAACACCACCGTTTTGTGATTGGAAAAAGTGGAGAGAAGCTGCAGGACTTGGAATTGAAAACCGCTACCAAGATTCAAGTCCCCCGGCCCGATGATGCCAGTAACCAGATTAAGATCACTGGCACCAAAGAGGGCATTGAAAAAGCGCGGCATGAGATCCTGCTCATCTCAGCCGAGCAGGTAAGGGAAAGCTATGGTAACCACATAGACTGCCGCAGGTCTTATATATATCCGTGTTCTATTTTAACCTGATGTTACTATTCTGCAGGATAAACGAGCAGTGGAACGTTTGGAAGTTGAAAAGGCCTACCACCCTTTCATTGCTGGACCCTACAACAAGACGGTAAACGACATCATGCACGAAACTGGAACAAGAATAAACATCCCCCCTCCAAGTGTCAACAAAACCGAAATTGTTTGCATGGGCGAGAAAGATCAGCTGGCCCAAGCAGTGGCAAGAATCCGGCAGATTTACGAAGAAAAGGTGAGGGTATAAGTTTTCGGCATATGGGTGACTGATGCCGCTATATGCCTATGCAATGGTCTAGCCAGTGAAATGCTCCTAATACAGAGTAACAAATCTTTAGGCATATTCAGTGGAGTGATTCACATGTAATTTCACTTTACAGAAGAAGAAAACCACCAGCATTGCAGTAGAGGTGAGAAAATCCCAACACAAGTATGTCATCGGCCCTAAAGGCAACAGCCTACAGGAGATCCTGGAGCGCACAGGAGTGTCTGTGGAGATACCACCCAGTGATAGCAGCTCAGAGACTGTCATCCTGCGTGGCGAACCTGAAAAACTCGGACAGGCGCTGACTGAAGTGTACGCCAAGGTAAGGGAAGCTGCTTACCTCGCCATGAACATAACGAAAAACTGAAAGTGAGACTAAGAAATAACATATTTTCTAATTTCTTAGGCTAACAGCTTCACTGTGGCCTCAGTCTCTGCTCCATCATGGCTGCATCGATTCATAATTGGGAAAAAAGGACAAAATTTGGCAAAGATCACACAGCAGATACCAAAGGTAAGATGCTTGATGTAGATTAGGCCTTAAACTATTTTGGATTGGAGGTACGTGGACAGGATGATCATGTCAAGAGTCTCCTTACAGGTGCACATTGAGTTTACAGAAGGCGAAGACAAGATCTCTCTGGAGGGCCCTACAGAAGACGTGACTGTCGCCCAGCAGCAGATGGAAGCTCTTGTCACTGACCTGGTGAGTAATTTTTATTGGTTTGCATATTCTGAGCAGATTGTTTGTGATGCCATTTACAGGATTAACTTGAAGCCATTATTAAAATGCTTTTGTAAAAGGGCTGGTCCTAACAATTGGTTTTATTGCCTGCAGTACATTGATGCTTACATGATCCTTTCCCAACTGCAAATTTGTTTCCTACAAATTTTGTTTGTTGCAGCACGTACACCCCAACCACCTACTAGCTGCTATGGATTGTTAGAACAATGTAACTGTGGCTTCTGGGTTGTCAACGTCGTTTGTAGCAACCAATCATAATTTACACAATGATTGGGGAAAATGGTTTGTGGATTTTGGAGTCCTAATAGCACAGGACGTAAATTTGTCTCTTGGGTAACTTTTGAGGTACATATCCGTGTTTAATAATTCACATTGTCTTACCCCATTTAGATTTCCCGAATGGATTTTGCTGAAATAAATATTGACCACCGGTTCCACAGACACCTCATTGGAAAAAGTGGAACAAATAGTAAGTGGCTATAGAATCTGTTTGGCACATTTTTTTTTTTACATAAAGTTGGTTTTCCTTTCTACTTTATAATGGATATGTGGCCACACACCTTAATGGGTTTAGCCAACATTTATTTAATCAGACTTGTATAAATTAAATGTATGAGGGTGTCTCAACTCTCCTCTTTGGGCAGAGTATTGGAAGTTTGACCTTCTTAATATCTCCATGATGTGTAGAGAAAGTGCCTCCATTTTCTACCATGAGTAGTTGTGCAGCTCCTGATCGACGGGAAACATGTAAGAGGATCTCTATTTCATGGGTCCAGGCACTGTGACTGTGGTAATCCGCTTATATTTGTTCTTTTTGGCCTACTTCCTTCTAAAATAACCTTAAAGGAAACCTACCACTGCCCGCATGATGAAATCATGCGAGCAGCCCACCCAGTAGGCTACTTAATGCTGATGCCGGCACATAGTTTTGTTAGGCTCGGTGAACTTTAGTTTAGCTTAAAAAACTATTTTCTTACATATTTAAATGAGCCCTCCGGTGCTACCCTGCGCCATCTTCGGGCTGGCGATGGCTTCCGATGTTTAATTATTCCTCCTTCAGGTGCCGAGAGCCGTGACGTCACCAAGCTCTCGGCACCTATCGCGCATGCGCAGACACAAAGTCTCGCACAGCCGGCCGGCGATAAATTAATTTTTTTTTTTTTGGTAATTTAGTGCTTCCTAGATATCTTGTATATTTAGCTGTGGCTAATCGTTCACAATTGGTTAGCCAGTATTTTTGCATTCTGCTCTGCAACATTTGGGGCTTGGTTTCCTTACACTGTTGACTTGTTCAGTTAATAGGATAAAGGAGCAGTACAAAGTGTCAGTCCGCATTCCCCAGGACAGTGAGAAGAGCAGTCAGATCCGAATTGAAGGTGATCCCCAAGGTGTACAGCAAGCAAAGAAAGAGCTGCTGGAGCTGGCTTCTCGCATGGTAAATCAAGCAGAAATTCACATTTATTGTAGAGGAAAACCCCCTGGTTGTATAAGTGTATTTTAACAAAAAATTTTCCTTTAGGAAAATGAGCGCACAAAGGACTTGATTGTCGATCAGAAATTCCATCGCACAATAATAGGACAGAAGGGCGAAAGAATTCGGGAGATTCGGGAGAAATTCCCTGATGTAAAGCACTTTTATCTCTTTGATCCTTATATTTTGTATAAAGCAGTAGTTTTATTTGTGCATGTTTTTTTAATATGTTCATTGTCCATTTTAGGTTATAATTAACTTCCCAGATCCTGCCACCAAGAGCGACATTGTGCAACTGCGCGGCCCTAAGAATGAGGTGGAAAAGTGCACCAAGTATCTGATGAAGATGGTGTCTGAGATGGTATGGACATACATTTACTTGGCCTAGCATAGGACTTGTACAAAGGCTGTACCTAGTCTATATTATTGAGGCTCTGTTGTCACATTGGGGTCCGCAGCTAGAGCTATGTATATTGTAGTCTCCATACAGTCCTTCTGTATTGTGCAGTCTACCAGTTTGTCCATCTTAAAGCAATTTGTCATTAGTTTATTTTTTTGGATATAATATTCCAAAGCTTTAAAGGGACACTTTTTTTTGTTTTCTGTATTTTAGAAACACTTTAACACTTTAATTTTTACTTTCTAGGTGGAAAACAGTTACTCCATTTCTGTACCAATCTTTAAGCAGTTCCACAAAAATATCATTGGCAAGGGTGGTGCCAATATTAAGAAGGTAAGTTCACCCCTACATTATTGGTGTTGTGATCATTATTTTTATGATTTGGTTTTGTGATGAGTGCATTCTTCTTTGTTCAGATCCGTGAAGAATGTAACACTAAAATTGACCTCCCAGCTGAGAACAGCAACTCTGAAATGATTGTCATCACCGGGAAGAAATCCAACTGTGAGGCTGCACGGGATAGGATTCTGGCTATTCAGAAAGAACTGGTGAGTGACTTGCACTGGTTACACTGTGTAATATTATTTTACTAGAATGGGAACCTGTATTCTGATTTTTCATTCTCTGTCTCCTTGGTGCTAGGCTAACATAACTGAACTGGAGGTCAGTATTCCATCTAAACTGCACAACTCCCTTATCGGAGCCAAGGGACGCTTTATCCGATCTATTATGGAGGAGTGCGGAGGCGTGCACATCCACTTCCCAAGCGAGGGATCTGGAAGCGATACCGTGACTATTCGTGGACCAGCTCAAGATGTCGAGAGGGCTAAAAAACAGCTGCTGCAACTGGCAGAGGAAAAGGTAAATCTACTCTTGGATGGAGTTCCTTGGAGAATACAAGGAAAATTTTAGGCTAGATTTTGACTAGGCAATGAGTTAGAGCTTTCATTCCAGAATTTTCGATCAAAAGATTGTAATCATTTTAATGTTCCCTTCCAGCAAACAAAGAGTTTTACTGCAGAGCTCAGAGCTAAGCCGGAATATCATAAGTTCTTGATCGGTAAAGGAGGAGGAAACATCCGCAAGGTGCGTGACCAAACTGGAGCCCGTATCATCTTCCCCACTGCTGAGGATAAAGACCAGCAGCTCATCACCATCGTGGGTACAGAGGAGGCCGTGAAGGAGGCACAGAAGGAACTGGAATCCCTTATCAAAAGCTTGGTGAGAATATCTCATATATTTCCCCACTTGCCCTGAATTTAATAATGGAGCAGCAGGTCAAGCATGAATCTTGCTGCTCCATTCAATAGACAGTGAAAGGGACTGACACTCTCAAACCAATGCATGGAGCAGCAGGGTCATTGCTTGATTTGCTGTTCCATCATTGGGTGAGTATGGACACTTGTACCTCACTTATCCTGTTGATGGGGGATAACAACTAAAGTTGGTGTACATTTTGTAATTTCTTCTGATTCCTAAACTACCAGCTATAAAATTTGTTATAAATACTATATATTTTTTCCCTTTCTTAGGATAACATAGTAGAAGACAACATGTCTGTGGACCCCAAGCACCACCGTCACTTTGTAATCAAACGAGGACAAGTACTTCGGGAGATAGCAGAGGAGTATGGTGGGGTAACGGTTAGCTTCCCTCGTTCAGGCGTGCAGAGCGATCGTGTCACTTTGAAGGGCGCAAAGGAGTGCGTTGAGGCTGCCAAAAAAAGGATCCAGGATATCATTGAGGAATTGGTAAGTGCTTTCTTGGTGACTCCTTCATTTGTGCAGCCTGGCCTTACATCATTATGGTGGGGATTCTGATGTGTTTAACTTGTGTTTTCAGGAGGCTCGAGTCACCATTGAGATCATGATTCCTCAACGTTTCCATCGCTCCATTATGGGCCTGAAAGGTTCTCGTATCCAGCAGCTGTCGAGAGAACATAATGTACAGATAAAGTTCCCTGACCGTGAGGATAACACTCAGGCAGGTAAGGAAACTCCTCTTTTTGTCCAGGTAGAGATGAAGAATGGGTTGAATATACACATGTAACAAAGCTTATCCTTTCTTCTCCATCAGCCTCTAATGTGGAGTCACCAGCTCAAGAGAATGGAGAAGGGGCTGAGAAAGTTGCTGCAGACCCCGGCTCCCCTAAGAAATGTGACCTCATTCTGATCTCTGGGCGCAAGGAGAAGTGTGACGCCGCTAGTGAAGCTCTTAAGGTTTGTCATATTGTATGGGTTGAAGGTATTGGCGTGTATTAATCTTTTTGCTTTTAATGGTCTAAAACACAGCTGTTGTCTGTTTTCTTTAGGCTCTTGTTCCCGTCAGCATCGAGGTGGAGGTGCCATATGATCTCCACCGTTACATCATTGGGCAGAAAGGGGCAGGCATCCGCAAGATGATGGATGAGTTTGATGTAAGTCGTTTTTTTTTTTTTTTTTAATATATATATATAGCATTTGAAAAGAAGTGGGTTGTTCACTAGTCACTTGTATTGTCCAGTACCAAACTTTAAGGAGACTTTGAATAAGTTTATGGTACAGTGTGTGCAGGAGGAGTGTCTCCAGCACACGAACATGTGCATATCACAGGTTGAAAATTCTCACATGTAATATACATCAATCACTTTTTTTTTTGTTTGATATTTAATAAATCCCAATAAAAGTTTATCTGACAAATGGGTATGTTTTACCTTTTATGGTAAATTTCTAATGTTGAGTTGAAACTAAAACCAGTCATTCAGTGGTTCGAATGGACTCTTTGTATCAATTTAGATCCTCTCACGCCCTGATGACAGTAGAAAAGACTGCCTCTGCCTCAGACATTTTTAGGAATAGGACATGCTCTGATTTTCTGACTCATGCAGTCGGCTCATACGGGGTGGTGGAAACCATGACCGTCTGTTTGGGCCCATAGACATGCATAGGTGTGCGCTAGCATGCATACTAAACGGTTAGTACCCATCCCTAGGTCTACTCTGCATTATGCCTTCTGCTTATTTTTAGTAGCTTTTCCCTTCTGCAGCTTCTTTCTGAAGGGTATACACTACACAGGGAAGGAGAAATCAGTTTCTTTAGGGTATATCTGGTGTAATGTGGGTCAGAGTCAGGGTTTCAGTTGCAGATTTTGAGTGCCATCCCGCATATTCTAAGCACTGTCTGGCTGAAATTATAGGGCACAACACTACTATTGCCGGCAAACAATTTCACTTGTTGAAAATACACTCTGCTTCCCATTGGAAATGGAACGGGTTTTTTTTTTGTTTTTTTTGCCAGGAGTCCTAATATTATTCATCTTTTTAATATTCCCTTATGAATGTAATTTAAGTTGTTTACGCTTTTGTGAGTTGATTATTTTTTTTCCTCTGTTCCTGTTGTGCCCTTGCATCTGCTCACTCCTTCCCCTCACCTCTGTAAAGTTGTGTGAATTAAAGTCCTGACTTTTTGCAGCTCAATTTAAAACCAGGTTTTATTTGAGTGAAGAGAATATTTTTTGTTTTCTTTAGATGCGTTACAAAGTATGTTGTCACTGCTTACTTTATTCCTCATTTATGTGAAGTTTGCTAAAGTTTGTGAGCATTTTATCTAATCCCACACGTTTTGTGTTTCAGGTTAATATCCAGGTCCCGGCCCCAGAGCTGCAGTGTGATATAATAACCATCACTGGGCTTTCTGCCTACTTGGATCGCGCCAAAGCTGGTCTTCTGGAGAGGGTGAAGGAGCTGCAGGCTGAGCAGGAGGACAGGGTAAGTAAAATGAAGTATCCTGAGTGATGGTCTTTTAAATGGCGTGTATCATTTTCATTCACTGTAGAGTGGAAATGAAGGGGCTTACATTTAGGTTTTCTTTGTATTGCGATCTCTAAGCCTTTTCTTCTATATTCTAGGCATTGAGAAGCTTTAAGCTTGCCGTCTCTGTAGATCCAAAGTATCACCCAAAAATTATTGGCCGCAAAGGTGCAGTCATCAGCCAGATCCGTTCTGAACATGACGTCAACATCCAGTTTCCAGACAAGAGTGACGAAAACCAGGTAAGTGGTAAGGATAGAATCAAAACAAGTTTTGGATGTAATGCAGATATTTATTACAGACTGTCCCCTATTTAGGAACATTTGACTTGCAGACGACCCCTAGTTACAAACTCACCTGTACTTTAGCCTTGGGCTTCAATAAACAGCTATAACAGTTATTAAATATGTCTGCAATGAAGCTTTATTGTTCTGGTTCTTGTGTTTATCCAACTTTTTTTAAAAATCCAATTGTCACAGACAATTTTTTGCTGGGGCTTCAATCATAAAATATACAGTTCCAACTTACATACAAATTTAACTTAGGTTCTGTAGGTTCGTTCTTATCTAGTACGTCACCCGGGGACTGCCTGTATATGCCAAAAGCATATCCTGCCGTTGAGGCTAAGGATTGTGCAAATACCTCTGCTTTTTGTTTTCTGTAATATAAGTGTTTTATGAATGTTATATTGTATCGGCACTTATTTAACTTATAGACGTGGTAGCTCTGAGTTTCCCACCCCTAATTTTCACTTTTTTATTTAAATCCATCTTCAGGATCAGATCACCATCACTGGTTATGAGAAAAATACAGAGGCTGCCAAGGAGGCAATCCTGCAAATTGTTGGGGATCTGGAGCAGATGGTGTCAGAAGACCTTACCTTGGATCACCGCGTCCATGCACGGATTATTGGTGCCAGAGGCAAAGCCATACGCAAGATCATGGATGAATTCAAGGTAGATGATGTGGCTTAACTTTTATTTAGCAGACCTTGTTTTTTTTCTGTAAAGATATATGGCAATACTTTAGTAACCTTGCATAGTTGGGTGCTTTTGGGGTGTTGCAGAGAAGGATCTGATTGTCACATGTTCGAAAGAAACAACAAAAAGTAATGAAGTCCACTACATACATACAAAGAGCCTTGTAACCTTTGCTATCCTTTGGGCATGTTCACACCATGGATTTGGTAGCAAGGAAATCCATTTTGAGCCTTCACTTATTAAAGGTGTTGTCCTGAATAATCATGTGAGGATCTGAAAGCGTGGACTTCCTTGTGCTTTTTTTACTCTTGTACAGTAGTAGGTTCTGTGATATCAGGTTTTCTGCTTGCTAATCGTATTTATCACCTATTATCCAGGTGGACATTCGCTTTCCTCAGAGCGGAGCTCCTGATCCCAACCTTGTGACTGTATCTGGAAAACCTGAGGATGTGGATGAAGCAATTGATCATCTGCTGAATCTGGAGGAGGAATATGTAGGTTCCTTTATTTTTTAAGCCATTCATGAAACTTCATTTATTGTCGTTGTTGGAGAGTTAAAAATTCTTCTTTCTTCCTTTTTGTAGATGTCTGATGTGGTAGAGAATGAAGTGATGCAATCCTACATGAAGCCACCATCTCAGGAAGAGAACAAGCCCCAGCCATCCAAGGGCTTTGTTGTTCGTGATGCTCCATGGGCAGCAGGAAACAGCAGTGACAAGGTGAGCGTCTTGTAGAGATTCATCGTACAGCAATAGCTTTAAGGAAAAGGTGTAAAATCCATGACACTGGTTTTGTTTTTTTCCCTTTCCCCAAGGCTCCGGACATGACCAGCTCTGAGGACTTCCCAAGCTTTGGGGCTCCAGTGGCCCATAAGACTTCTCCATGGGGCCCAAAAAGACTTAATGCCTGCTGACATGTCTGCTTCCTGTTAACCCTCCTGTTGCTGTGTCTGAATCACTTGACCTATCATCTCCTTATCTCCCTCTCCACCCTTTTCCTCTGCCTACCAGGATCCTATATAACAGTCACCGCTGTAAGGGTTTACCTGGCACTTCTGGTTCCTCAAAAAAAGATTAAATTTGGGATAAGTTTCTGGATAGAAAGCGCCTATGATGGCCCCTATGTACCATAGTGATGCTATGCGTTTCTACACACCATCGGCTATCGTAGTCCTTACTGAGTTGTATAAACTGCCACCACAGCCTTAGTCGCTAGATATCTGGAGTAATTGTAGTGTCTGCTGATTTGCTGAGACTACTACTCTGATTTCATAGGGTTATGTCTGTATCCATTGGATCAATTTGTCCTTCTGGGACTTCAGACCAAACTTGTTAGGTGTGCAGCTAGACTTGGTAATCTCCTAAAACGTTAAGCATAATGTTGTTTGAAACAGACTTGGATGACTGAGCCGGGCAGCACAGTCTGTGCTCTGTCATTCTGTCTAAAATCCCATTGGCATATTGTCCTGCTGCAGAGCAGAATGTATCATGAAGTGCCCTGTAACCCTTCCACTGCCAGAGCCATTCGTGAGGGAGGGATATGCACAAATGGGGGGTAGTGTTGGAAGTGTATTGACTTCCCCATCCTCTCATCTGGTTTTATGACATTACAAGCTGATCATATTCCAAGCTGTGGAGAAGCCTAGAGGCACCAGGATGAAAACTCACCACCTGCTGCTGCAGAACAAACCTGGCCATGAGCTGACTAATGCAAAGGATTAAAAAGCCCATCACATCTCAATAGTCCCGTCACGGCCCTTTCTCTTGTCCCCTTACCTCTGATGCCGGGGGGAAAGGGATCATATGTTTTTGTCCGTTTTGGGGTTAGGGGGGTAACATTAGTTCCAGGGTTTTTTTTTTCCAGACCTCTCCCCAGCCCCTTACTCCTTGGACATTTCTACTTACTGTGCCTCAGTATCAACTTCCTGTACACAAAGGTCAGGAAATAAACATCCTTTAAAAGCCGCTGATGTCGCTGTCTTTATGCAGGGAATGGGGGAGGGTATTGTTGCCTCAATGCACAAAGCTAGTGAGCTGCACTGCAGACCGGCTTAGTCGTGTGGTCCCTAAAGGAGAACTATATGGATCCGCACAACGTTTTCTCTTACTGGTGGGAAGTATGGTTCAGTGGTAGTAAACCCTTTCCTTGGGGCTTATTCAAAAGATCGTAATAGGGGGCTGTGATCTGGCCCACAACTTACGGCTAGATCACGGTCTCCAATGAGGTCTACGGTACTTGGTCATGGTGTGGAGAGCACACATTTTGACAACACTCTTCTTTCTATGGAGAGTGGACGGGTAAGGAGTGTTCCCCCTCCTCCCAAGGTCTACTACACCCAGGTTCTGGTCCAGGGCCATCTGAATGTGGCCTTAGCTCAAGGATACATATTTGTGGGTCATCCACAAAAAAAATATATACTAGAACAAGCGTATGAGATCATTTGCAAATCTCTTGAAGAGTTGCCAATATTGGAGGGTGCATGCTGTAGAACACCTCCTGTTCCTGAAGGACTTTGACAAATACTTATCAACCTCTGCTGAGCAGCTAGTAATGTCTGCATAACACTGGGCTCTATAACGGTCCTGCAGTGTAGTAATCTATACTAGTGGTGGCAAACCCATGGTACGGGTGCCAGAAGCGCCACTCAGAGCTCTTTCTGTGGGCACCTAGGCTGTTGTCCCCGCACATCAGACAAGACTCAAAGAATCTTCCTGCAGTTCCAAGCAACTTAAAAGATGCTGCTTTCAGTCATATTTTGATACTGACTTCGTTGCTAGGGTCTGTAGGATAAGGGAGAATGAATAGACTGGGCCGAATGATATTTGAAGGACCTTCTGCTGGCCCCACGATTCTGTGTACAGAGGGAAACTGGAAAGAAGCTAAAATGATGAAAATTTTCCATCTTTCTACTGTGTAGCTGTACTCAGGAGGCCAATATGATTTAAAGTTGTTGAACAGGGAGCAATAACTTACTGCTTTAATTTTTCTCCATCACTGATCTATACCATGTGGCAGATTCCTAGTATATCTGTCAGTACATGAAGCTTATTGTCTGCAAAAATAGGGCAGGTACAGATATGGCCTGCAGATAGTTTGCATTATTGTTCCCATACACAGCAATTTTCATCAAATGTAAGCCAGACCGTGGTTGCTATGTTATTTTGAATTTCCATTAAAAGAAAAACTTCATAAATCAACCTATTATTTGATAAGCTAGGAGTCAAACATTACCATAGTATTGTTTTTTTTTTTTAAGGATGCAAGTGGCAAAAAAAAATGCTTTTCCAGTACTAAGAATGAATACAATCGTTGAAGGTTAAAGCATAACTAAACATTCAGAAAAACTTTGTCAGGATAGGGAAGGTGATGATGGAAAACATTGTAATATATTTCTTTAAGCAGCTGACTTTTTCTGCCCTTTCTCCAGTAGTGAACGTTGTAACCACAAGCCTGCTGTGGTCTGCCCATTTTAGCCAGATAAGGAGGATAATGATTAAAGGTGTTTTCTTGGGAAACAAAATAAGTTTATACAGGCAGTCCCCTACTTAAGAACACTCGACTTACATACGACACCTAGATATTGGTAATTTATTGTACTTTAGTCCTAGGCTACAATAATCAGCTGTAACCGTTATCAAATGTGTCTAATGAACCTTTAGTGTTAATCCTGATTCTTATGACAACCCAACATTTTTAAAATCCAATTGTCACAGAGACCAAAAAAGTTCTGTCTGGGATTACAATGATAAAATATACAGTTCCGACTTACATACAAATTCAACTTAAGAACAAACTTACAGACCACCCTATCTTGTATGTTACCCGGCAACTGCCTGTATATGGGTGAGGGGTACAAAAAAAAAAAAAATTCCAGTTATTCCATGGGGCTGTCCATCACTACTGGCCTGCTTATGTACAAAAGCCAAGGTAGAATTCTGTTGTAGTATGCACCACATTTATAAAGGTTTAGACAATTTCTAGACTTTCCTACGACTAGCTCTGCAAAAGGGGGTGGGGCTAAGTGGCAAAAGGTTCCATGCACCAAAAATATTGCTGATCCAACAGAATTCTCTCCTAATTTTCTGCTGTAAATACATGCATAGTACGACTATACAATCTTCTATTGCACCAGATAACTCTTTCCATAGACACTATCAGGTTCCTTTATTTCTCAGCTGCCAGTGGATACAGGACAGAAAGCTGATTTATACAAACTGCTTAAATAAGGTTGGAGGGGGAAACAAGACACAGGAACAGATTTCTATAATAAATTATCACATATTTTACCATTACCCTTTGCTAAAAGTTTAGTTATGCTTTAAGACCGAAATATACATAAAAATATTTCTATCAATCCTTGATAAATGGGGCATTTTGTTATACCAAAACATAAGCCGCCTCATAGGAAGCAGGAAGTAAGGCTTCAGCTATGTCCGTTTTAACATTCAGAATCAGACACAGTGATAAACCTCCAGGAGAATCCCCAAGCATTAAATTCCTATTCACTGCCAAAGTCTACATGCAGCGTCCACCCCGTGTGCATTTATCCATAAAGATCTAAATTTTTTTTTCCTCTACTTGGTTCACAAATGGTGATGATGCTCCATTGCAGGTTCTAGCAGCCCCTCATGGGTTAGATATGCTCACTGCAGAGAAGAGCACATCAAGCATCTCACACTTGGAGGTTATATTGTGCACCAATGTATATGAGGTACATGCAGCCCTTAGGGCAAATTCACACTGTGCTGTACCATAGCCACCTGGAGGAGGGGGGAGCACTGATCGCCCCACCCCTCTAAATAGAGAAACATAGGACCGTGCGCAGTGCCCAGTGCAGCCTATTGAGGGGTGCGTATATACATCCCCCAACGGCCGTGTGAATGAGGCCTTAGGCTTATTTCAAAAACTGGCATAGAAGCACTGATAAATTCCCGTTTGTGCATACACTTTAAAAGACGACAGTCCCCAATCTGCAGATAGAAAACAAACTTTTGTAAACAAACTTAAAAGAAAATCATTCCAGGAAGATGTAACAATGAGACATGTTAGTGACATGTGAGGAGATGGAATGACTGCAACTGGCTAAGAAGTTACATGTAGCGGCCACGTGCTGAGGTTAAAAAAAAAAAAACCTAACCTTTGGACTATAGTCCGGAAATAAATACTGTACTGCGGCAGCACCAGCCAATGGGGGTCAATTCATTACAGCTGCATTTCAGGAAGACAGTCCATGGACTAGCGGTAAAGACTATGGAATGAACAATTAACTTTCAGTTTGATATGAGAAGCCATGCAGTGCAGGGAACATAAGAATGTGATGACAATGCAATGGGAAAGCTTTCTATCTTATGAAAGAGGTTGAGGAGTTGTGCTGTGCTGCTACAGTGGGAGGGAGAGGGGCAGATAAGCCGTCAACTCAGAATCTGACAAACGTTGCGTCAATCTGCCGGATGGACGGCAAGGCCAGCATGATCTTGCGCCTGTACTGGTTGTCTTTCTGTAGCGGGTTCCTCTCCAGATACACAGTCTGCAAACCTTTAGCACCGCTCAGCTCTTCCAGGTCAGCCCAGTTGTCCACCAAGTTGTCGTTCATCTGTGATAAAAGAACATACACATAAGAAACTTTCCTGGCTGGGCTGGTACGTTACTCACAGTACCCAGAAATTTACCAAGGTGAAACTCAGCCTATTGTCAAAAGCTTTTCCAGTTGACAATATTAGCAAAGGCTCCATGATAACCCTGATTCTCAATGGTTAAAGAACATCTAGAATGGCTGGAATTATTTAATAAGTTAATGTTATAGTAAAAGACTAAAACTTTAAAAGGGTGATTGCACACGTGGCGTTATATGTACCTCCTTTGTATTCAGGACTCAATCCTGGTTTTGTCTTACACTGAGCAAACTGCTATGTGAACAGAGCCTTGCTTTTATTACTGAATGGGGCGGGGGAAGAAGGCCCTTACCCAAAATTCCTGGAGCTCTGTCAGATGTCTGATATTTTGAATCCTCTTTATTCTGTTAGAAGCAACATCCAAAGTTGTCAATTTGGTCTGAAACACAGAATGAGAACAATTATTTTTATATACCATATAACACAGGTAGCATGCTATACAAGCCTCAGGCTGTGTTCACATGTCGCTCATGAAACGCAATTCAGGCGGATGGAGCTACACCCGATCGCAGATGGGTTTAGACCTACGAGCAGCACTTTTGCTTTCTGTTGCTGGTATTTAGATCTAAACCCATCTGTAATTGGGTATAGCGCTTTTTTTTTTTTTTTTTTTAATTGAGTTTCTCATTTTTACGGGGAGAATATAATATCAGGGACATAACTATACAAATAACATATGTTGTTTGATGGTACAAAGGTGACATTATACGAGTCTGGCAGGACTTTGACCATGCAAACACTTGCCAAATCCAATCTTCTCAAGGTACAGCCGCACCATAGCTCAATCTGTTTTTTTTTACATCTGTTTAAGAACATAGGGAAGATGAGCGCTGGCACCGGCTCACCCTGAGCTGGTGCACGGTATTTGCGCCTTAGAAGCACGATTCCAAGCGGTAGGTTTCCTTTAACTGCTGCCAGCCATCTAGTACACAACAGTATTTTCCGCCGCCAAGGCTAGGCCACACCCCCTTTCCACAAAGCCACAACCCTTTTTGGTCATAAAACTGCCTAAACATGGTCTAAAAGCCTCAATAAAACGTGGCTGAAGATATTTCAGTTTTAAATTTCTCCAGAATTCCGGCGTAGACATAATTTCCAGTTCACTTTAGCATACATTGAATATCATTGATAGTGTTAATAAGTAAACATGGGAAAATCAATTGTTGGATATGAACAGGAGTTACAGCCTGTGAAGATGTCTATCAGCGAGTTTAGATTAGTAGTTTAGCTCACATTGTTCTCCAGACCCTCCAGGACTTGGATGCCATTGTCGCTCAGGTACAACTCGCGCAGGTTCACAAGGCTTTGGAGGCCGTCAATCTTCAAGAGGCGATTGCTCTGAGGAGGAGAGAGTTTACACTATTAATGTTCCCTAATGGGACAGCACATTTACTACACGGAGAACATGATCCTGACCTTGAAGTATTTCAGCTGAAATGCATTTGTGTTATACTACATTAGCAGAGGAAAGGATTGCATTACTGGAGAGTCTACAGCTTAATCAAGACACATAGATATCAATTCCCATCCCTTCAGTCAGTCCCTGGCACAGGCTGTCATCTTCCTATACCAGGAGCTGGGCCTAGTAATGAAAGTGACACAGCTAGATATTTACTAGACATCCTATAAATCTTCTGCAGATCGCTGACATATTTCCTCAATGCATTTAAAGGAAACCTACCACTTGAAGTGGCAGGTTTCTGATGGAAATACCGAGCACCAGCTCAGGGTGAGCTGGTGCCGGAGCTTATTTTCGTTAGTGTTTTAAACCGCGGTATCGCGGTTTAAAACACTTTTTAAACTTTATAGCCGGCGCAGGCAGGTACGCGCTCGGCGCTTACCATGCACGCGGCTCTCATTCACTTCCTATGTAGCCACGCGCATGGTAAGCACCGAGTGCGTACCTGCCTGTGCCGGCTATAACGTTTAAAAAGTGTTTTAAACCGCGGTATCGCTGGTGCCCGGTATTTTCATCAGAAACCTGCCACTACAAGTGGTAGGTTTCCTTTAAGGAGCTGCTAAAAAGGAGAATCTACCATCAAATTCATCATGATAAACCAGGGACACTTGCTCATAGATCCAGCCACTGTGACTGTGTAATCTTCTTATATATTTGTTATCCATGCCCTCCTTCCTTCTAAAATATACTTTTAAAATTATGCTAATGAGCCAGAAGGGCTCCTCAGGGTGTTAGCAGATTCCCCTCTGTGCATGCTTGATTTTGATGGTAGACTTCCTTCAAATTCTGATTACAACCATTATACGTGACACAATATTCCATAACAGCAACAATATACAAAAGATTTTAACCCTTTAAAAATGTGGTTAACCTTTTATTTTTTTAAAAAAAAAAAAAGGGTCAACACTCAGCTTACCTGCACGCTTAATACTGTCAGGTTACTCAGTGTATCCATGTTCTGCAACTTGGTAATCTTGTTTTTCCCAAGAAATAGACTGTCCAAATCTCTTAACATATCCAGATTTTCTATCTCCTGCAAACACAAAATATGAGCAAACATTTTTAGGAATTGCTCTAATGTTTAAAAAAAAAATACATGATCATAGATGTCAATGGCTTTGACCATAGGTCCCAGCTGTCACCAGATGCGGCAGGACAGTCCCGGTTCTTCACCGCTGTCCCGGGGGCTTGGGAGACTGCCCCACGTGCTTCAGGTCCCAAAGACGCTAGAGCAGCAGAAGCATTGGGACTAGGAGGTGGGATCTGCTACCTCCACACAGGTCTGCTTTTAAGCACATCATGAATGGAGATAGCTCCTCCCAAAAGCTGGCCATGTCCCCTCCTTCAAATCAACATCAGAACCCCAGCAGAAGAGGAAGCAGGACTACTGGGGGAATAAGTGAAAGTTAAGTAACACTGGGGCACATTTACCAAGAGTCCGAACGCCGCATTTTTTCCGTTTTGCCCTGAATTTCCCGGGGTTTTTGGCACACGCAATCAGATTGCGGCACATCGGCGCCGGCTTACATGCGACACAAATCGGGGGGCGTAGACGGCAGACAACCCGACTGATTCAGACAAACCGCGGAATTTAAAAACCAAATTGTGTCGCAAGATCAGCACTCACATACACCGGGAAGAAGAAGGTGAAATCCGGCAAACCTCAGCAGGGGAAGCGACAGATGCAGGGAATTGGACGTACGATCCAAGCGAATTGCGGCAGCTCCGAATCCTCGTCAGATAACGCATGCTGGGGATCGCGACGAGACGGGCAAGTAAATGTGCCCCAATGTGTTTTTCTGGTTTCATACAGATACTGGAGGACAACAGAGGCCACAATATAAAAAGGATGGAGGACAGGGGGCCACAACATGTAGGAGACGTATCAAGACTATTGTTTCATACATCTCCCCCTATGTGCTCCACATTAACCACTTACCCGAATACGATTTGAGCCAAGTTCCAACAAGCGGAGCTGTGTCAGGGAGTTGAGGTTTTCAATGCGACTGATCTTGTTGTTTACCAGGTACAGGCGCTTAAGTTGAGTCATGGAGTCTAAACCCTCGATACGCTTTAGTAGGTTGAACGACAGATCCAGGATTCTGCAATCATAAGATTTTACCGCATTAACGATCTAGGATGTGGAATGTCAGGACTTAAATGTAGTTGTAATATTCAACAAGAGACTTAAAGGGGTATTCTCGTCTGGGCATTCACATTCAGTTTGATAAATCTGCCATATGTAAACATTTCTTCAAATAGATGTTGTTATTAAAAAAAATGTTCCTGTGTGAAGATAATTTCTCATAAATGCATTTGGGGTTCAATAAGCAAATATCAAGTTCTCCCTCTACTCTGACCAACCAATCACCTAGCAATGTAAAAAATGCTACCTAAAAGGCTGACGGGTTCTTCACACGATGTCACTGAACATCTGATGATCTCAATGACTACATACGTAAGGCTGCATTCACACACCGTTGGGGGATATCGCCCATAGATCATGGCCACGGAGCGGTCGGTGCTGCACATGTGCGGCACCGTACAAGGGAAAGATAGGACATGTCCTATCTTTCCTGTGTTGCGGCGCCGTGCGCCATGTGTCACTATGGTGAGAGGAGGGAGGTCACCCCTCCTCCTCTCCATCACGGAAAGGTATGCCCGCCAGGCTACGGCCCGTTGTCCTGTTCATCAGTGCTTACACATGAAACAAAGAAGCACAGATAGTCTGCAGACAACACTAAAGTAGCAGGAGCGCTGAATCACTTGATGGACATTAAGGGATTATTAGTAATGCAGTAATGGGCAACTTAAGTAAAGAGTGGCTAACCTTGTTAAATCAGTCAAAAATATAATTTTTTATATTCAGATAACACTTTTGATTGTAACCTCAACTGTCGATATCTCGTATAACATGGCATAACCCCCCCCCCCCCCCCAAAAAAAACAAACAAACAAACATGATTTAATATTAAAAGGGAGATTTTCCTCTTTAAAATGACACCTGTACAGTTGAACCTAGAACCACAGTTCTAAGTTATAACAGTTTAAATGTGTCCCGTCTGTAGCCTGTCAGCTAAGGCAGAGGAGCAGCTTTCAGATTACATGTAATCTCTGCATAATGTATCTCAATTGTGTGGATTGGCACTGTTTGACATATTTTGGAAGGTTGATTCAATTTTATTGCTTATTTAAAATAAGTCCATTATTTAAAACATGCAATGGAAGAAATGTACATTATGTACATGGCAGATGAACTAAAATACATGTGAATGGCCAGTTTTTTAAACCCTTTAAATACCGTAAGTAAGAAATATTAGACTGGGCACCAATGTGTCATATGAAGGCTACACCTTGTTACTACAGTTAAGTAATATGTTGATAAAACTCCCTGCCACTAATAATCATTATTGAGCTGCTCAAAGTAATTTTTAGCCCCTTTCACAATCGTTCAATGAAGATACTTATAGAAAAAATAAGTTGTATAGTAAATGCATTCATCTATTATATCTGTGATGTTCTCCATTACACTTTACATATGTAGTTTTGCCATTTTTCAGTATTCCAACAGATACATTTTTGTTCTTATTATACATTTTGTTTTTATTGTAATTTATGCTTCCTCGATTTATTTATTATTTTTAAGATAGGTCCTCAATACAACGGCAGTATGTGACAACCCTGCTTATCACCCACTCTAAGGGACAGAGCTCTGCCAGTCCATCTTGCACTCAATTTTATTTTTGCACATTAATACCATACAATGTATGGTTCTGCACTGGTTAAAATGTATAGAGGCTATAGGAATTCTGTGAACTTGGCAGATACCTTGCAATAAGCAGGGGCACTAGTTATTTTTTCATACCAAAAACTAGTGTTTTTACCTCAAGTATGATTTCTACATTTAGAGGTGTTTTCCATGTTTTTCCTCTGGAAGAGCGTCGATCCAAAGGACATGGCTCAGTTTGGGGAGGGCAAAGCAGGCCAAATTGTTTAGACATCATGCATAAGACTGGGTCTCATCTTGAACTCTTCCCTAGCCAAAGATCAAGGCTTGTCTATCATGGTTTCTGGAAAGCTTTGATTCTGGTTATGACGCAGAAAGGGATAGTGTGACACGGCTGGCAGACCCCCCCCCAGGTAAGATGGGCAACATGTCATACAGGGTAATTTTAGTCCCGTTGAGATGGTTGGATGTTCAGTCCTCCGAGGGGGTAGCCCGTGGGGGAATAAGGAGTATTTCTCGGACCCTGACTGCAACTTAAATCCTCTTAAGATCCAATTTAACACCCTCCTGGAGACTTTATGTTGGTATCACACAGTATTTTTCTGCCAGTATGTAATGTCGGGAGACTCGATGTTTCCCCAATGCTGTGTATCGAAGATGGAGTTCTTGTTATGAAGATACTAGTTTGTGAGATTGTATACACACTTGTATTCTGTTGCTCCTTGGTTTGTTCCAGTGACATGGGGCTCAGCGAGGCAATCTGCAAAACTTGGGTCTGTGTGTCGGTTTTTCTCAGGCTGCGACTGCTCTGATGGACACCTCAGCATTACCACAAACCTAATGTCCTAACTCCATGCTTCTTGTATTAGACCTTTTTGTCATGCCGTTGAGGCTGATCTAGGTTCTGAAAAGCGGTCTTCAGTCTGAGACCTCAGGCTGTCACAATGCAGTTTCCCCAGGCTGTATTCTCTCATGTGAAACCATCCATAGGGTTGTAATCTAACTGTCCATTGATTCTAAACCATGAAAAAAGTGCAAACCTATGTATCTGTCATTGCACTTTTTTTTTGTGGTGTTAAGCCAAAATAGGCAGATTTAGAATCTTTGCAATTCTCAAATTAAAAAAAATGCCATCAAATAGAATTTATGAGGAACATTTTAGGCTGGAGACTGTGTGATCTTGATGATTAATGGTGTTTCCTATGGCTCACAGCAAGAATCTCTGCAAGTCTCATCCTTTTCTATGCAGCAAACTTGATTGAAGGTAATAATTGATATACTGAGGGTTTTAAGACTCCTAATGCGACACCTTGTGTTGCTGACTTGATCTTGGCATGTAAGAATTGTAGAAATCTCAAGCACTGCTGTGACTTTGCAATCTCTCCCTGGTGTCACTGGCCTTTTAAAGGAGTTTTTCCCACTAATGACATTCATCCTGTACTCCAGAAATGGGAAATATGCCTGATCTCTGCAGATCTGGTTAATAGTGTTGTATTGATTGTAGGTAAGCCATGTATAGAGGTGGTAAATTTAATGTAAACTTACAGAACATCTACATTTTTAATGGAATGTGTCAATGGCACTAAGGCATGGCCTATGTATTGCTTTTGTAAAATAGCTGGGGAAACAGTACCTTCCTTTATGTACACACCCAGCATTACAATGTCATCCATTGGCTTCAGATTGCTGGTGACCCTCAGCATATTCAGCTTTCACTACGTACTACGTTTCTTATCAAATAAAATGTTTGCACATGGGGAGTAAAGCTGTCTATGTGTCAGCCTTAAGGACTATGCAGAAGGCTAGGGTTAGTTTGGGATCTGGGTTGATATGACTTTTGCACATCTTGAGCAACGCTGAAATATGAGAATTGCCAAGACACTGTCATTCTTGACCTGACATTACGTAGGTGAAAGCAACTATTGCTTGTTTTCCGTTTTTGTAAATTTTTAGGGTGGAGGTTTCTTTATGACATGATAATTTTAAAACTTTTTTTTTTTTTTCCCCCTGTTCCTAGGCTTCTGCCATCCATTGCTATCCCCAAGGAACACCACCGTTTTGTGATTGGAAAAAGTGGAGAGAAGCTGCATGACTTGGAATTGAAAACCGCTACCAAATTCAATCCCCCGGCCCAGGATGCCAGTAACCAGATTAGATCACTGGCACCAAGAGGGCATTGAAAAAGCGCGGCATGAGATCCTGCTCATCTCAGCGAGCAGGTAGGGAAAGCTATGGTACCACATAGACTGGCCGCGGTCTTATTATATCCGTGTGTCTATTTTAAAACCTGATGTTACTATTCTGCAGGATAACCGAGCAGTGGAACGTTTTGAAGTTGAAAGGCCTCCACCACCCTTTCATTGCTGGACCCTACAACAAGACGGTAAACGACATCATGCACGAACTGGAACAAGAATAAACATCCCCCCTCCAGTGTCAACAAAACCGAAATTGTTTTGCATGGGCGAGAAAGATCAGCTGGCCCAAGCAGTGGCAAGAATCCGGCAGATTTACGAAGAAAAGGTGAGGGTAATAGTTTTCGTTATGGGTGACTGATGCCGCTATATGCCTATGCAATGGTCTAGCCATGAATGCTCCTAATACAGAGTAACAAATCTTTAGGCATATTCAGTGGAGTGATTCACATGTAATTTCACTTTAAAGAAGAAAACCACCACCTCGTGCAGTAGAGTGAGAAAATCCAACACAAGTATTGTCATCGGCCGGCCCTAAAGGCAAACAGCCTACAGGAATCCTGGAGCGCACAGGAGTGTCTGTGGAGATACCACCCGTGATAGCACCAGCAGAACTGTCATCCTGCGTGGCGAACCTGAAAAACTCGGACAGCGCTGACTGAAGTGTACGCCAAGGTAAGTGGAAGCTGCTTACCTACCCTCGCCTGACATGAACGAACAAAAACCTGAAATGAGACTAAGAAATACATATTTTTCTAATTTCTTAGGCTAACAGCTTCACTGTGGCCTCATCTCCTGCTCCATCATGGCTGCCAATCTATTCATAATTGGGAAAAAAGGACAAAATTTGGCAAGATCACACAGCAGATACCAAGGTAAGATGCTTGATGTAGATTAGGCCGTTAAACTATTTTGGATTGGAGGTACGTTGAGCAGGATGATCATGTCAAGAGTCTCCTACAGGTGCACATTGATTTACAGAAGGCGAAGACAATCTCTCTGGAGGGCCCTACAGAAGACGTGACGTCGCCCAGCAGCAGATGGAAGCTCTTGTCACTGACCTGGTGAGTAATTTTTATTGGTTTGCTATTCTGAGCAGATTGTTTGTGATGCCATTTACAGGATTAACTTGAAGCCATTATTAAATGCTTTTGTAAAAGGCTGGTCCTAACAATTGGTTTTATATGCCTGCAGTACATTGATGCTTACATGATCCTTTCCCAACCTGCAAATTTGTTTCCTACAAATTTTTGTTTGTTGTCAGCACGTACCCCCAACCACCTACTAGCGCTATGGATTGTTATAACAATGTAACTGTGGCTTCTGGTTGTCAACGTCGTTTGTAGCAACCAATCATAATTTACACACAATGATTGGGAAAATGGTTTTGTGGATTTTGGAGTCCTAATAGCACAGACGTAATTTTGTCTCTTGGGTAACTTTGAGGTACATATCCGTGTTTAATAATTCACATTGTCTTAACCCCATTTAGATTTCCCGAATGGATTTTTGCTGAATAAATATTGACCACCGGTTCCACAGACACCTCATTGGAAAACGTGGAACAAATGTAAAGTGGCTATAGAATCTGTTTGGCACATTATTTTTTTTTTTTTTACATAAGTTGGTTTCTTTCTTTACTTTATAATGGATATGTGGCCCACACCCTTAATGGGTTAGCCAACATTTATTTAATCAGACTTGTATAAATTAAATGTATGAGGGTGTCTCAACTCTCCTCTTTGGGCAAGTATTGGAAGTTTGACCTTCTTACTATCTCCGTGATGTGTATAGAAAGTGCCTCCATTTTCTACCATGAGTAGTTTGTGCAGCTCCTGTCGACGGGAAACATGTAAGATAGTCTCTATTTCAGGGTCCAGGCACTGTGAACTGTGGTAATCCCTTCTATTTGTTCTTTTTGGCCTACTTCCTTCTAAAATAACCTTAAAGAAACCTACCACTGCCCGCATGATGAAATCATGCGAGCAGACCAACCCAGTAGGCTACTTAATGCTGATGCCGGCACATAGTTTTGTAAGGCTCAGCGAACTTTAGTTTAGCTTAAACTATTTTCTTACATATTTAATGACCCCTCCAGTGCTACCCCTGCGTCATCTTCGGGCTGGCGCATGGCTTCCGATGTTTAATTATATCCTCCTTCGGTGCCGAGAGCTTGGTGACGTCACGGCTCTCGGCACTGAAGGAGGATAATTAAACATCGGAAGCCTCGCCAGCCCGAAGATGGCGCGGGTAGCACCGGAGGTCTCATTTAAATATGTAAGAAAATAGTTTTTAAGCTAAACTAAAGTTCACCGAGCCAAAAAAAACTATGTGCCGGCATCAGCATTAAGTAGCCTACCGGGTGGTCTGCTCGCATGATTTAAAATTTTGCTAATGAGCCAGAGGGGCGCTGAGGGATGTTGCCACACCCCCTCCATGCTGTAGCTTCACCGGCTAACCCTGTTGCCCCCTGGTCCCTCCCTCACACATTGGGAGAATGAGACCGTTTAACAGCCTGTGATGCTAAAGCATGGAAGCCCTTCAGACTTATTAGCATAATTTAATAAGTTGATTTTAGAAGCAAAAAGGCCATGGATAACAAATATAAGATTACCGTAGTCATGGTGCCTGGATCTATGAGTAAGTGTCCCTTGTTTATCACGATGTATTTTGATAGTAGATTTTCTTTTAAACAAACCATCATTCTCCATACAACCTCAAGTTTCCCATACCTTGTAGTGCATGGATTGGAGTTTCTTAGAAGGTGCTCATCACAGAGGACAACTCTCATATGCATGGTGTCATATGCTGTATTTTACCATGAATCCCTTAGTGTCCCTTTCTGCACTATGTATATTCAGTTGCCTACTGCTCCTGCTTGTTCGTGGTCTGCCACTATCAATCTCGCTTACTAAACATGTGTAAGAGCAGGGACTTATTTTGTTTTTAAAGGTTGGACTGTTTGTCATACTACTATTCCCTATGTTATTTGGCTCCAAGTAACCTAAAATGGGAACTTGTTTTTTTTTTTTTTTTTTTTTTTTGGTAATTTAGTGCTTCCTAATATCTTGTATATTTGCTTTGGCTATCTTCACAATTGGTTAGCCAGTATTTCTTTGCTATTCTGCCTGCAACATTTGGGGCTTGGTTTCCTTACACTGTTGACTTGTTCAGTTATAGGATAAAGGAGCATACAAAGTGTCAGTCCGCATCCCCAGACAGTGAGAAGAGCATCCATCCGAATTGAAGGTGATCCCCAAGGTGTACAGCAAGCAAGAAAGAGCTGCTGGAGCTGGCTTCTCGCATGGTAATCACAGAAATTCACATTTATTGTAGAGGACACCCCCTGTTTGTATAAGTGATTTTAAAAACAAAAATTTTCCTTTAGGAATGAGCGCACAAAGGACTTGATTGTCGATCAGAAATTCCATCGCACATATAGGACAGAAGGGCGAAAGAATTCGGGAGATTCGGGAGAAATTCCCTGATGTAAAGCACTTTTATCTCTTTGATGCCTTATATTTTGTATATACAGTAGTTTTATTTGTGCATGTTTTTTTAATATGTTCATTGTCCATTTTAGGTTTAATTAACTTCCCAGATCCTGCCACCAAGAAGCGACCATGTGCAACTACTGCGCGGCCCTAGAATAGTGGAAAAGTGCACCAAGTATCTGATGAAGATGTGTCTGAGATGTAGGACATACATTTACTTGGCCTAGCATAGGACTTGTACAAAGGCTGTACCTAGTCTATATTATTGAGGCTCTGTTTGTCACTTGGGGTCCGCAGCTAGAGCTATGTTTTGTAGTCTCCATACAGTCCTTCTGTATTGTGCAGTCTACCAGTTTGTCCATCTTAAAGCATTTGTCATTAGTTTATTTTTTTGGATATAATATTCCAAAGCTTTAAAGGGACACTTTTTTTGTTTTCTGTATTTAGAAACACTTTAACACTTTAATTTTTACTTTCTAGGTGGAAAACGTTACGTCTACTCCATTTCTGTACCAATCTTTAAGCAGTTCCACAAAATATCATTGGCAAGGGTGGTGCCATATTAAGAAGGTAAGTTCACCCCTACATTATTGGTGTTGTGTCATTATTTTTTATGATTTGGTTTTGTGATGAGTGCATTTCTTCTTTGTTCAGATCCGTGAAGAATGTAACACTAAAATTGACCTCCCAGCTGAGAACAGCAACTCTGAAATGATTGTCATCACCGGGAAGAAATCCAACTGTGAGGCTGCAACGGGATAGATTTCTGGCTATTCAGAAGAACTGGTGAGTACTTGCACTGGTTACAACTGTGTAATATTATTTTACTAGATGGTAACCTGTATTGTTCTGATTTTTCATTCTCTGTCTCCTTGGTGCTAGGCTAACATAACTGAACTGGAGGTCAGTATTCTCTAACTAAACTGCACACTCCCTTATCGGACCAAGGGACGCTTTATCCGATCTATTATGGAGGAGTGCGGAGGCGTGCACATCCACTTCCCAAGCGAGGGATCGGAAGCGATACCGTGACTATTCGTGGACCAGCTCAAGATGTCGAGAGGGCTAAAAACAGCTGCTGCAACTGGCAGAGGAAAAGGTAAATCTACTCTTGGATGGAGTTCCTTGGAGAATACAAGGAAATTTTAGGCAGATTTTGACTAGGCAATGAGTTAAGCTTTCATTCCAGAATTTTCGATCAAAGATGTAATCATTTTAATGTTCCCTTCCAGCAAACAAAGAGTTTTACTGCAGAGCTCGAGCTAAGCCGGATATCATAAGTTCTTGATCGGTAAAGGAGGAGGAACTCCGCAAGGTGCGTGACCAAACTGGAGCCCGTATCATCTTCCCCACTGCTGAGGATAAAGCCCAGCAGCTCATCACCATCGTGGGTACAGAGGAAGGAGGCTGTGAGGAGGCACAGAAGGAACTGGAATCCCTTCAAAGCTTGGTGAGAATATCTCATATATTTCCCCACTTGCCCTGAATTAATAATGGAGCAGCAGGTCAAGCATGATCTTGCTGCTCCATTCAATAGACAGTGAAAGGGACTGACACTCCAACCAATGCATGGAGCAGCAGGGTCATTGCTTGATTTGCTGTTCCATCATTGGGTGAGTATGGACACTTTGTACCTCACTTATCCTGTTGATGGGGGATAACAACTAAAGTTGGTGTACATTTTGTAATTCTTCGTGATTCCTAAACTACCAGCTATAAAATTTGTTATAAATACTATATATTTTTTCCCTTCTTAGGATAACATAGTAGAAGACAACATGTCTGTGGACCCCAAGCACCACCGTCACTTTGTAATCAAACGAGGACAAGTACTTCGGGAGATAGCAGAGGAGTATGGTGGGTAACGGTTAGCTTCCTCGTTCAGGCGTGCAGAGCGATCGTGTCACTTTGAAGGGCGCAAAGGAGTGCGTTGAGGCTGCCAAAAAAAGGATCCAGGATATCATTGAGGAATTGGTAAGTGCTTTCTTGGTGACTCCTTCTGTGTGCAGCCTGGCCTTAATCATTATGGTGGGGATTCTGATGTGTTTAACTTTGTGTTTTCAGGAGGCTCGAGTCACCTTGAGATCATATTCCTCAACGTTTCCATCGCTCCATTATGGGCCTGAAAGGTTCTCGTATCCAGCAGCTGTCGAGAGAACAAATGTACGATAGTTCCCTGACCGTGAGGATAACACTCGGCAGGTAAGGAAACTCCTCTTTTTGTCCAGGTAAGATGAAGAATGGGTTGAATACACATGTACAAAGCTTATCCTTTCTTCTTCTCCATCAGCCTCTAATGTGGAGTCACCAGCTCAGAGAATGGAGAAGGGGCTGAGAAAAGTTGCTGCAGACCCCGGCTCCCCTAGAAATGTGACCTCATTCTGATCTCTGGGCGCAAGGAGAAGTGTGACGCCGCTAGTGAAGCTCTTAAGGTTTTGTCATATTGTATGGGTTGAAGGTATTGGCGTGTATTAATCTTTTTGCTTTTAATGGTCTAAAACACAGCATTGACTGTTTTCTTTAGCTCTTGTTCCCGTCAGCATCGTGGAGGTGCCATATGATCTCCACCGTACATCATTGGGCAGAAAGGGCAGCATCCGCAAGATGATGGATGAGTTTGATGTAGTCTTTATTTATATATATATTATTATATATTAATATATCTATCTCTTCATTTGAAAAGAAGTGGGTTGTTCACTAGTCACTTGTATTGTCCAGTACCAAACTTTAAGGAGACTTTGAATAAGTTTATGGTACAGTGTGTGCAGGAGGAGTGTCTCCAGCACACGAACATGTGCATATCACAGGTTGAAAATTCTCACATTTAATATACATCAATCACTTTTTTTTTTTTTGTTTGATATTTAATAAATCCCAAATAAAGTTTATCTGACAATGGTATGTTTTACCTTTTATGTAAATTTCTAATGTTGAGTTTGAAACTAAAACCAGTCATTCATGGTTCGAATGGACCTTTGTATCAATTAGATCCTCTCATCACGCCCTGATGACAGTAAAAGACTGCCTCTCTGCCTCAGACATTTTTAGGAATAGGACATGCTCTGATTTTCTGACTCATGCAGTCGCTCATACGGGTGGTGGAAACCATGACCGTCTGTTTGGGCCCATAGACATGCATAGGTGTGCGCTAGCATGCATACTAAACGGTTAGTACCCATCCCTAGGTTCTACTCTGCATTATGCCTTCTGCTTATTTTTAGTAGCTTTTCCCTTCTGCAGCTTCTTTCTGAAGGGTATACTACACAGGGAAGGAGAAAATCGTTTCTTTAGGGTATATCTGGTGTAATGTGGGGTCAGAGTCAGGGTTTCAGTTGCAGATTTTGAGTGCCATCCCGCATATTCTAAGCACTGTCTGGCTGAAATTATAGGGCACAACACTACTATTGCCGGCAACAATTTCACTTGTTGAAAATACACTCTGCTTCCCATTGGAAATGGAACGGGTTTTTTTTTTTTGTTTTTTTTTGCCAGGAGTCCTAATATATTCATCTTTTAATTTCCCTTATGAATGTAATTTAGTTGTTTACGCTTTTGTGAGTTGATTATTTTTTTTTCCTCTGTTCCTGTTGTGCCCTTGCATCTGCTCACTCCTTCCCCTCACCTCTGTAAGTTGTGTGAATTAAAGTCCTGACTTTTTGCAGCTCAATTTAAAACCAGGTTTTATTGAGTGAAGAGAATATTTTTTGTTTCTTTAGATGCGTTACAAGTATGTTGTCACTGCTTACTTTATTCCTCATTTATTTGAAGTTTGCTAAAGTTTGTGAGCATTTTATCTAATCCCACACGTTTTGTGTTTCAGGTTAATATCCAGGTCCCGGCCCCAAGCTGCAGTGTGATATAACCATCACTGGGCTTTCTGCCTACTTGGATCGCGCCAAAGCTGGTCTTCTGGAGAGGGTGAAGGAGCTCAGAGGCTGAGCAGGAGGACAGGGTAAGTAAAATGAAGTATCCGAGTGATGGTCTTTTAAATGGCGTGTATCATTTTCATTCACTGTAGAGTGGAAATGAAGGGGCTTACATTTAGGTTTTCTTGTATTTGCGATCTCTAACCTTTTCTTCTATATTCTAGGCATTGAGAAGCTTTAAGCTTGCCGTCTCTGTAGATCCAAGTATCACCCAAAAATTATTGGCCGCAAAGGTGCAGTCATCAGCCAGATCCGTTCTGAACATGACGTCAACATCCAGTTTCCAGACAAGAGTGACGAAAAACCAGGTAAGTGTAAGGATAGAATCAAACAAGTTTGATGTAATGCGATATTTATTACAGACTCCCTATTTAGGAACATTTGACTTGCAGACGACCCTAGTTACAAACTCACCTGTACTTTAGCCTTGGGCTTCAATAACAGCTATAACGTTATTAAATATGTCTGCAATGAAGCTTTATTGTTTCTGGTTCTTGTGTTTATCCAACTTTTTTAAAATCCAATTGTCACAGACAATTTTTTGCTGGGGCTTCAATCATAAATATACAGTTCCAACTTACATACAAATTTAACTTAGGTTCTGTAGTCGTTCTTATCAGTAACGTCACCCGGGGACTGCCTGTATATGCCAAAAGCATATCCTGGCCGTTAGGCTAAGGATTGTGCAAATACCTCTGCTTTTTGTTTTCTGTAATATAAGTGTTTTTAATGTTAATTGTATCGGCACTTATTTAACTTTCGACTGGGTAGCTCTGAGTTTCCCACCTCCATAATTTTCACTTTTTTATTTAAATCCATCTTCAGGATCAGATCACCATCACTGGTTATGAAAAAATACAGAGGCTGCCAAGGAGGCAATCCTGCAAATTGTTGGGGATCTGGAGCAGATGGTGTCAGAAGACCTTACCTTGGATCACCGCGTCCATGCACGGATTATTGGTGCCAGAGGCAAAGCCATACGCAAGATCATGATGAATTCAAGGTAGATGATGTGGCTTAACTTTTATTTAGCAGACCTTGTTTTTTTTCTGTAAAGATATATGGCAATACTTTAGTAACCTTGCATAGTTGGGTGCTTTTGGGGTGTTGCAGAGAAGGATCTGATGTCACATGTTCGAAAGAAACAACAAAAAGTATGAAGTCCACTACTACACAAAAGCCTTGTAACCTTTGCTATCCTTTGGGCATGTTCACACACATGGATTTGGTAGCAAGGAAATCCATTTTGAGCCTTCACTATTAAGGTGTTGTCCTGAATATCATGTGAGGATCTGAAAGCGTGGCTTCCTTGTGCTTTTTTTACTCTCTGTACAGTAGTAGGTTCTGTGATATCAGGTTTTCTGCTTGCTAATCGTATTTATCACCTATTATCCAGGTGGACTTCGCTTTCCTCAGAGCGGAGCTCCTATCCCAACCTTGTGACTGTATCTGGAAAACCTGAGGATGTGGATGAAGCAATTGATCATCTGCTGAATCTGGAGGAGGAATATGTAGGTTCTTTATTTTTTAAGCCATTCATGAAACTTCATTTATTGTCGTTGTTGGAGAGTTAAAAATTCTTTCTTTCTTCCTTTTTGTAGATTCTGATGTTGTTAGAGAATAAAGTGATGCAATCCTACATGAAGCCACCATCTCAGGAAGAGAACAAGCCCCAGCCATCCAAGGGCTTTGTTGTTCGTGAATGCTCCAGGGCAGCAGGAAACAGCAGTGACAAGGTGAGCGTCTTGTAAGATTCATCGTACAGCAATAGCTTTAAGGAAAGGGTGTAAAACATGACACTGGTTTTGTTTTTTTCCCTTTCCCCAAGGCTCCGGACATGACCACTCTGAGGACTTCCCAAGCTTGGGGCTCCAGTGGCCCATAGACTTCTCCATGGGGCCCAAAAGACTTAATTGCCTGCTGACATGTCTGCTCTGTTAACCCTCCTGTTGCTGTGTCTGAATCACTTGACCTATCTCCTTATCTCCCTCTCCACCCTTTTCCTCTGCCTACCAGGATCCTATATAACAGTCACCGCTGTAGGGTTTACCTGGCACTTCTGGTTCCTCAAAAAAGATAAATTTGGGATAAGTTTCTGGATAGAAAGCGCCTATGATGGCCCCTATGTACCATAGTGATGCTATGCGTTTCTCACCACCATCGGCTATCGTAGTCCTTACTGAGTTGTATAAACGGCACCCACAGCCTTAGTCCGCTAGATATCTGGATTAATTGTAGTGTCTGTTGCTGATTTGCTGAAGACTACTACTCTGATTCATATAGGGTTATGTCTGTATCCATTGGATCAATTTGTCCTTCTGGGACTTCAGACCAAACTTGTTAGGTGTGCAGCTAACTGGTAATCTCCTAAAACGTTAAGCATAAATGTTGTTTGAAACAGACTTGGATGACTGAGCCGGGACACAGTCTGTGCCTGTCTTCTGTCTAAATCCATTGGATATTGTCCTGCTGCAGAGCAGAATGTATCATGAAGTGCCCTGTAACCCTTCCACTGCAAGAGCCATTCGTGAGGGAGGGATATGCACAAATGGGGGGTAGTGTTGGAAGTGTATTGACTTCCCCATCCTCTCATCTGGTTTTATGACATTACAAGCTGATCATATTCCAAGCTGTGGAGAAGCCTAGAGGCACCAGGATGAAAACTCACCACCTGCTGCTGCAGAACAAACCTGGCATGAGCTGACTAATGCAAAGGATTAAAAAGCCCATCCATCACATCTCAATAGTCCCGTCACGGCCCTTTCTCTTGTCCCCTTACTCTGATGCCGGGGGGAAAGGATCATATGTTTTTGTCCGTTTTGGGGTTAGGGGGGTAACATTAGTTCCAGGGTTTTTTTTTCCAGACCTCTCCCCAGCCCCTTACTCCTTGGACATTTCTACTTACTGTGCCTCAGTATCAACTCCCTGTACACAAGGTCAGGAAATAACATCCTTTAAAACCGCTGATGTCCTGTCTTTATGCAGGGAATGGGGGAGGGTATTGTTGCCCTCAATGCACAAAGCTAGTGCGCTGCACTGCAGACCGGCTTAGTCGTGTGGTCTCTGAAGGAGAACTATATGGATCCGCACAATGTTTTCTCTTACTGGTGGGAAGTATGGTTCAGTGGTAGTAAACCCTTTCCTGGGGCTTATTCAAAAGATCGTAATAGGGGGCTGTGATCTGGCCGCACAACTTACGGCTAGATCACGGTCTCCAATGAGGTCTACGGTACTTGGTCATGGTGTGGAGAGCACACTTTTGACAACACCTCTTCTTCTATGGAGAGTGGACGGGTAAGGAGTGTTCCCCCCCTCCTCCCAAGGTCACTACACCCAGGTTCTGGTCCAGGGCCATCTGAATGTGGCCTTAGCTCAAGGATACATATTGTGGGTCATCCACAAAAAAATATTACTAGAACAAGCGTATGAGATCATTTGCAAATCTCTTGAAGAGTTGCCAATATTGGAGGGTGCATGCTGTAGAACACCTCCTGTTCCTGAAGGACTTTGACAAATACTTATCAACCTCTGCTGAGCAGCTAGTATGTCTGCATAACACTGGGCTCTATAACGGTCCTGCAGTGTAGTAATCTATACTAGTGGTGGCAAACCATGGTACGGGTGCCAAAGCGCCACTCAGAGCTCTTTCTGTGGGCACCTAGGCTGTTGTCCCCGCACATCAACAAGACTCAAAGAATCTTCCTGCAGTTCCAAGCAACTTAAAAGATGCTGCTTTCAGTCATATTTTGATACTGACTTCGTTGCTAGGGTCTGTAGGATAAGGGAGAATGAATAGACTGGGCCGAATGATTTATTTGAAGGACCTTCTGCTGGCCCCACGATTCTGTGTACAGAGGGAAACTGGAAAGAAGCTAAAATGATGAAAATTTTCCATCTTTCTACTGTGTAGCTGTACTCAGGAGGCCAATATGATTTAAAGTTGTTGAACAGGGAGCAATAACTTACTGCTTTAATTTTTCTTCTCCATCACTGATCTATACCATGTGGCAGATTCCTAGTAATTCTGTCAGTACATGAAGCTTATTGTCTGCAAAAATAGGGCAGGTACAGATATGGCCTGCAGATAGTTTGCATTATTGTTCCCATACACAGCAATTTTCATCAAATGTAAGCCAGACCGTGGTTGCTATGTTATTTGAATTTCCATTAAAAGAAAAACTTCATAATCAACCTATTATTTGATAAGCTAGGAGTCAAACGTTACCATAGTATTGTTTTTTTTTTTAAGGATGCAAGTGGCAAAAAAAATCTTTTCCAGTACTAAGAATGAATACAATCGTTGAAGGTTAAAGCATAACTAACATTCAGAAAAACTTTTGTCAGGATAGGGAAGGTGATGATGGAAACATTGTAATATATTTCTTTAAGCAGCTGACTTTTTCTGCCCTTTCTCCAGTAGTGAACGTTGTAACCACAAGCCTGCTGTGGTCTGCCCATTTTAGCCAGATAAGGAGGATAATGATTAAAGGTGTTTTCTTGGGAAACAAATAAGTTTTACAGGCAGTCCCCTACTTAAGACACTCGACTACATACTACACTAGATATTGGTAATTTATTGTACTTTAGTCCTAGCCTACAATAATCAGCTGTAACAGTTATCAATGTGTCTAATGAACCTTTAGTGTTAATCCTGATTCTTATGACAACCCAACATTTTTAAAATCCAATTGTCACAGAGACCAAAAAAGTTCGGTCTGGGATTACAATGATAAATATACAGTTCCGACTTACATACAAATTCAACTTAAAACAAACTTACAGACCACCCTATCTTGTATGTTACCCACCCCGGCAACTGCCTTATATGGGTGAGGGGTAACAAAAAAAAAAAATTCCAGTTATTCCATGGGGCTGTCCATCACTACTGGCCTGCTTATGTACAAAAGCCAAGGTAGAATTCTGTTGTAGTATGCACCACATTTATAAAGGTTAGACAATTTCTAGACTTCCTACGACTAGCTCTGCAAAAGGGGGTGGGGCTAAGTGGCAAAAGGTTCCATGCACCAAAAATATTGCTGATCCAACAGAATTCTCTCTAATTTTCTGCTGTAAATACATGCATAGTACGACTATACAATCTCTATTGCACCAGATAACTCTTTCCATAGACACTATCAGGTTCCTTTATTTCTCAGCTGCCAGTGGATACAGGACAGAAAGCTGATTTATACAAACTGCTTAAATAAGGTGGAGGGGAAACAAGACCACGGAACAGATTTCTATAATAAATTATCACATATTTTACCATTACCCTTTGCTAAAGTTTTTTTAGTTATGCTTTAAGACCGAAATATACTAAAATATTTCTATCAATCCTTGATAAATGGGGCATTTTGTTATACCAAAACATAAGCCGCCTCATGGAAGCAGGAAGTAAGGCTTCAGCTATGTCCGTTTTAACATCATCAGAATCAGACACAGTGATAAACCTCCAGGAGAATCCCCAAGCATTAAATTCCTATTCACTGCCAAAGTCTACATGCAGCGTCCACCCCGTGTGCATTTATCCATAAAGATCTAAATTTTTTTTCCTCTACTAGGTTCACAAATGGTGATGATGCTCCATTGCAGGTTCTAGCAGCCCCTCATGGGTTAGATATGCTCACTGCAGAGAAAGCACATCAAGCATCTCACACTTGGAGGTTATATTGTGCACCAATGTATATTGAGGTACATGCAGCCCTAGGGCAAATTCACACTGTGCTGTACCATAGCCACCTGGAGGAGGGGGGAGCACTGATCGCCCCACCCCTCTAAATAGAGAAACATAGGACCGTGCGCAGTGCCCAGTGCAGCCTATTGAGGGGTGCGTATATACATCCCCCAACGGCCGTGTGAATGAGGCCTTAGGCTTATTTCAAAAACTGGCATAGAAGCACTGATAAATTCCCGTTTGTGCATACACTTTAAAAGACGACAGTCCCCAATCTGCAGATAGAAACAAACTTTTGTAACAAACTTAAAAGAAAATCATTCCAGGAAGTGTAACATGAGACATGTTAGTGACATGTGAGGAGATGGAATGACTGCAACTGGCTAAGAAGTTACTGTAGCGGCCACGTGCTAGGTTAAAAAAAAAAAAACCTAACCTTTGGACTATTGTCCGGAAATAAATACTGTACTGCGGCAGCACCAGCCAATGGGGTCAATTCATTACAGCTGCATTTCAGGAAGACAGTCATGCCTAGCGGTAACGACTATGGAATGAACAATTAACTTTCAGTTTGATATGAGAGCCATGCAGTGCAGGGAACATAAGAATGTGATGACAATGCAATGGGAAAGCTTCTATCTTATGAAAGAGTGTTGAGGATTTTGTGCTGTGCTGCTACAGTGGGAGGGAGAGGGCAGATAAGCCGTCAACTCAGAATCTGACAAACGTTGCGTCAATCTGCCGAGGACGGCAAGGCCAGCATGATCTTGCGCCTGTACTGGTTGTCTTTCTGTAGCGGGTTCCTTCCTACGTCGTTCAGCCTTTCGCTACCACTACACTCTTCTAGTCATCGCCCTTTAGCCCCCGTAATCTCCAGGTCAGCCCAGTTGTCCACCAAGTTCGTCATCTGTGATAAAAGAACATACATAAGAAACTTTCCTGGCTGGCTGGTACGTTACTCACAGTACCCAGAAATTTACCAAGGTGAAACTCAGCCTATTGTCAAAAGCTTTTCCAGTTGACAATATTAGCAAAGGCCATGATAAACCCTGATTCTCAATGGTTAAAGAACACTAGAATGGCGGAATTATTTAATAAGTTAATGTTTAGTAAAAACTAAACTTTAAAAGGGTGATTGCACACGTGGCGTTATATGTACCTCCTTGTATTCAGGACTCAATCCTGGTTTTGTCTTACACTGACAAACTGCTATGTAACAGAGCCTTGCTTTTATTACTGAATGGGGCGGGGAAGAAGTCCCTAACAATTCCTGGAGCTCTGTCAATGTCTGATATTTTGAATCCTCTTTATTCTGTTAGAACACAACATCCAAAGTTGTCATTTGGTCTGAAACACAGAATGAGAACAATTTTTTTATATACCATATAACACAGGTAGCATGCTATACAGCCTCAGGCTGTTTCACATGTCGCTCATGAAACGCAATTCGGCGGATGGAGCTACACCCGATCGCAGAGGGTTTAGACCTACGAGCAGCACTTTTGCTTTCTGTTGCTGATTTAGATCTAAACCCATCTGTAATTGGGTATAGCGCTTTTTTTTTTTTTTTTTTTTAATTGAGTTTCTCATTTTTACGGGGAGAATATAATATCAGGGACATAACTATACAATAACATATGTTGTTTGATGGTACAAAGGTGACATTATACGAGTCTGGCAGGACTTTGACCATGCAAACACTTGCCAATCCAATCTTCTCAAGGTACAGCCGCACCATAGCTCAATCTGTTTTTTTTTACATCTGTTATGAACATAGGGAAGCTGACGCTGGCACCGCTCACCCTGAGCTGGTGCACGGTATTTGCGCCTTAGAAGCACGATTCCAAGCGGTAGTTTCCTTTAACTGCTGCCAGCCATCTAGTACAACACAGTATTTTTCCGCCGCCAAGCTAGGCCACACCCCCTTTCCACAAAGCCACAACCCTTTTTGGTCATAAAACTGCCTAAACATGGTCTAAAGCCTCAATAACGTGGCTGAAGATATTTCAGTTTTAAATTTCTCCAGAATTCCGGCGTAGACATAATTTCCAGTTCACTTTAGCATACATTGAATATCATTGATAGTGTTAATAAGTAAACATGGGAAAATCAATTGTTGGATATGAACAGGAGTTACAGCCTGTGAAGATGTCTATCACGAGTTTAGATTAGTAGTTTAGCTCACATTGTTCTCCAGACCCTCCAGGACTTGGATGCCATTGTCGCTCAGGTACAACTCGCGCAGGTTCACAAGGCTTTGGAGGCCGTCAATCTTCAAGAGGCGATTGCTCTGAGGAGAGAGAGTTTACACTATTATTTCCCTAATGGGACAGCACATTTACTACACGGAGAACATGATCCTGACCTTGAAGTATTTCAGCTGAAATGCATTTGTTGTTATACTACATTAGCAGAGGAAAGGATTGCATTACTGGAGAGTCTACAGCTTAATCAAGACACATAGATATCAATTCCATCCTTCAGTCAGTCCCTGGCCAGGCTGTCATCTTCCTCCGGAGCTGGCCTATGTAGAAAGTGACACAGCTAGATATTTCCTAGACATCCTATAAATTCTTCTGCAGATCGCTGACATATTTCCTCAATGCATTTAAGGAAACCTCTGTAGTGGCAGGTTCGATGGAAATACCGGCACCAGCTCGGGTGAGCTGGGCCGGAGCTTATTTTGTTAGTGTTTTAAACCGCGGTATCGCGGTTTAAAACACTTTTTAAACTTTATAGCCGGCGCAGGCAGGTACGCGCTCGGCGCTTACCATGCGCGCGGCTCTCATTCACTTCCTTGTAGCCACGCGCATGTAAGCACCGAGGCGTACCTGCCTGTGCCGGCTATACGTTTAAAAAGTGTTTTAAACCGCGGTATCGCTGGTGCCCGGTAATTTTCCATCAGAAACCTGCCACTACAAGTGGTAGTTTCCTTTAAGGAGCTGCTAAAAGGAAATCTACCATCAAATTCATCATGATAAACCAGGGACACTTGCTCATATCCCACCACTGTGACTGTATCTTCTTATATATTTGTTTCCATGCCCTCCTTCCTTCTAAATATACTTTTAAATTATGCTAATGAGCCAGAAGGGCTCCTCGGGTGTTAGCAATTCCCCTCTGTGCATGCTTGATTTTGATGGTAGACTTCCTTCAATTCTGATTACAACCATTATACGTGACACAATATTCCATAACAGCAACAATATACAAAAGATTTTACACCTTTAAAAATGTGGTTAACTTTTTTTTTTTAAAAAAAAAAAGGGTCACACTCAGCTTACCTGCACTCTTAATCCTGTCGGTTACTCAGTGTATCCATGTTCTGCAACTTGGTAATCTTGTTTTTCCCAAGAAATAGACTGTCCAAATCTCTTAACATATCCAGATTTTCTATCTCCTGCAAACACAAATATGAGCAAACATTTTTAGGATTGCTCTAATGTTTAAAAAAAAAAATACATGATCATAGATGTCAATGGCTTTGACCATAGGTCCCAGCTGTCACCAGATGCGGCAGGACATGTCCGGTTCTTCACCTGTCCCGGGGGCTTGGGAAGACTGCCCCACGTGCTTCAGGTCCCAAAGACGCTAGAGCAGCAGAAGCATTGGGACTAGGGGTGGGATCTGCTACCTCCCACACATGTCTGCTTTTAAGCACATCATGAATGGAGATAGCTCCTCCCAAAGCTGTGGCCAGCCCCCCTCCTTCAAATCAACATCAAACCCCAGCAGAAGAGGAAGCAGACTACTGGGGAAAGTGAAAGTTAAGTAACACTGGGGCACATTTACCAAGAGTCCGAACGCCGCATTTTTTTCCGTTTTGCCCTGAATTCCCGGGGTTTTTGGCACACGCAATCAGATTGCGGCACATCGGCGCGGCTTACTGCGACACAAATCGGGGGGTAGACGGCAGACAACCCGACTGATTCAGACAACCGCGGAATTAAAACATTGTGCGCAGTCAGCCTCACATACACCGGAAAAATGAATCCGGCAACTCGAGGGATCGACAGATGCAGGGAATGGACGTACGATCCAAGCGAATCGAGCTCCGATCTCGTAGATAACGCATGCTGGGATCGCGACGAGACGGGCAAGTAAATGTGCCCCAATGTGTTTTTCTGGTTTCATACGATACTGGAGGACAACAGAGGCCACAATAAAAAGGATGGAGGACAGGGGGCCACAACATGTAGGAGACGTTCAAGACTATTGTTTCATACATCTCCCCCTATGTGCTCCACATTAACCACTTACCCGAATACGATTTGAGCCAAGTTCCAACAAGCGGAGCTGTGTCAGGGAGTTGAGGTTTTCAATGCGACTGATCTTGTTGTTTACCAGGTACAGGCGCTTAAGTTGAGTCATGGAGTCTAAACCCTCGATACGCTTTAGTAGGTTGAACGACAGATCCAGGATTCTGCAATCATAAGATTTTACCGCATTAACGATCTAGGATGTGGAATGTCAGGACTTAAATGTAGTTGTAATATTCAACAAGAGACTTAAGAAAAAAAAAATTGTGCCAAATTACAATGGAGAGGTTATGGTCAAGATGACACATGGTCTAGTGTGGGATTTATTGTGCCTTCATTTGAATAAACTATTAAAAAAACTCATTTGGGGTTCAATAAGGCAAAATATTCAAAGTTCTCCCTCATACTCTGACCAACCAATCACTAGCAATGTAAAAAATGCTACCTAAAAGGCTGACGGGTTCTTCACACGATGTCACTGAACATCGATGATCTCAATGACTACATACAGTAAGGCTGCATTCACACGACCGTTGGGGGATATACGTCCCCCATAGGATGGCAATGGACGCACGGAGCGGTCGGTGCTGCACATGTGCGGCACCGTACAAGGGAAAAGATAGGACATGTCCTATCTTTCCTGTGTTGCGGCGCCGTGCGCCATGTGTCACTATGGTGAGAGGAGGGAGGTCACCCCTCCTCCTCTCCATCACGGAAAGGTATGCCCGCCAGGCTACGGCCCGTTGTCCTGTTCATCAGTGCTTACACATGTAAACAAAGAAGCACAGATAGTCTGCAGACAACACTAAAGTAGCAGGAGCGCTGAATCACTTGATGGACATTAAGGGATTATTAGTAATGCAGTAATGGGCAACTTAAGTAAAAGAGTGGCTAACCTTGTTAAACTCAGTCAAAAATATAATTTTTTATATTCAGATAACACTTGATTGTAACCTCAACTGTCGATATCTCCGATAACATGGCATAACCCCCCCCCAAAAAAAACAAACAAACAAACATGATTTAATATTAAAAAGGGAGATTTTCCTCTTTAAAATGACACCTGTACAGTTGAACCTAGAACCACAGTTCTGAAGTTATAACAAGTTTAAAATGTGTCCCGTCTGTAGCCTGTCAGCTAAAGGCAGAATAGAGAAAGGCAGCTTTCAGAAGTACATGTAATCTCTGCATAATGTATCTCAATGGTGGTGGATTGGCACTGTTCTGACATATTTTAGGAAAGGTTGATTCAATTTTATTGCTTATTTAAAATAAAGTCCATTATTTTAAAACATGCAATGGAAGAAATGTACATTATGTACATGGCAGATGAACTAAAATACATGTGAATGGCCAGTTGTTTTAACCCTTTAAATACCGTAAGTAAGAAATATTAGACTGGGCACCAATGTGTCATATGAAGGCTACACCTTGTTAGCTACAGTTAAGTAAATAGTTGATAAAACTCCCTGCCACTAATAAATCATTATTGAGCTGCTGCAAAGTAATTTTTAGCCCCTTTCACAATCGTTCAATGAAGATACTTATAGAAAAATATAAGTTGTATAGTAAATGCATTCATCTATTATATCTGTGATGTTCTCCATTACACTTTACATATGTAGTTTGCCATTTTTCAGTATTCCAACAGATACATTTTTGTTCTTATTATACATTTTGTTTTATTGTAATTTATGCTTCCTCGATTTATTTATTATTTTTAAGATAGGTCCTCAATACAACGGCAGTATGTGACAACCCTGCTTATCAGCCACTCTAAGGGGACAGAGGGCTCTGCCGAGTCCATCTTGCACCTCAATTTTTATTTTTGCACATGTAATACCATACAATGTATGGTTCTGCACTGGTTAAAATGTATAGAGGCTATAGGAATTCTGTGAACTTGGCAGATACCTTGCAGACCCTTCTGGATTCAATATGGATTCCCTATTAAAGATTGATAAACCAATACTGGCATATTCCTTTAACTATCTTTATTGTGTATTTGTTTATATTATTCATAATTTCACTGATTCCTTATACCTACTGAATAAGACTTGCAGACATACTGCTTTATGCAAGTGTTTTTAATCAGTGCAAACAATGTTTAGATATGATGGAGCACCTACTGATTGCTCTTTACTCCTGTCAGCCCATCAAGGGGGTGCAGACAAAAGCTTTAAGTGCTCTGCATTTGCTGATGATGTTCTCCTGTACTTGACAGATCCCTCAACCTCCCTCCTGGCTCTTTTAGACACTTTAAACTAGTTTGGCCAATCACAAAATAATTACTACTAAATTGCCTACGGGCATAGGCCTTGCCCCCTCATTAGGGGGGGACTTACCTTTTACTTTGCATACAGACGCCCTTCTGTATCTGGGGATCAACGTCTCATTAGACCTAAAGACCTAACTAACTGGTCCTCCAGCTTTGGGGTAGCAATATGTGAAAATGACGATCTTGCCCAGACTTCTGTACTTGCTCCAAGCAATCCCCCTAGCAATACCAAATATTTTTTTTTTTAGCAAACTGACAGGTAGTTTAAATCGCTTTCTATGGGCATCTTCTCCTCCCAGGATAGCCAGGAGGACACTGATGCATAGGAAGCTCCAGGGTGGCCTGGGTCTACCCAACTGCAGAGGTTATTATGTGGCGTCAGCAAGGATCCTTGATTGCTTCCACATTAAGCAGAACAAATTATAGGTGCGTTTGGAGGAACAGCTGTCACCTTTGACAAATCTATGCTGTCTGCAGGTATACACCCCGAATCACCGATTGTTTGATCTACCCCTTGTAGCATTCCAATTATTGCTGACACTTAAAAGGACGGACTCCAATACAAAACTTCTGGAAGCTGATGGTCCCATGACCCCAACTACGGACAACCCGAGACCCCTTAAGACTCAAACCCCATTGCTCTATTAAACAATGCTGACTGTTACAGGACTCCCAATGTGTGATGCGGCGCTGTCAGATTCGCAGTGTCAACACACCTGACATTTCTACAACACACAAAGTCCGCCTACAACTTCAGGAGCTATACTGTTCTCCTTCCCCTATGCCCCATGCAATCTCAGTTATAAACCACCTCCTGCTGGATAAATGGTCTGAACCAGAGCTCCCCTTTATACGAGCCTGGGAGTCGGAAATAGGGACAACCTACTCTCCTGAGGACTGGTAAAAAGCAATGGAACTCTCCCATAAGCGATTCATCTCAAGCACATCTCAAGACACCAATTACAAGGCTCTATCCCGGTGGTATTGAGTCCCAGCCCTTGGCACCATGCTTCACATATGGTGGGATTGTCCAGTGATCCAGCCGTTCTGGACCCGAGTCATAACGCTCATACACCACCTGGACAACTCCCCAGCAGTACTTCTACTATCCATGCTTCCAACTCAAGAGCCAAACACTCTTTAGTTGCTTTTCTTTTGATTGCAGCCAGAACCATGATCCCCAGATTGTGGAAAACCACTCGTACCCCATCTATCTCAGACTAGTTAGCAGAGATCCTCCTACTTCAGAGAATGGAGAAATTAACTGCCCACTTGAATAAAACTGGAGAACAGCATATCCTCACCTGGGGACCCTGGCTGGACTTTAAGAACTCAGCGGAGTATTTAACCTTTCAATCTCGACTGACAATCCCCCACCTTACCTACCCTTGTGCTTTAAATCTACCCCTCAGACTTTCCTTCCCCCATCCTCCTAACCCCAGTAACTCTATGTGAAGTTATATTTTCTCGCTGGATACATGCTTTATTAGATCTGACTCAACTGAACCTGCACCTTGAGTTTGTTGATTAAAGGATCTGCATGTTAGATTCCGCAACGGAGACCTGGTTGCTACACGAGTGTCATTTCACCGTGGGCGGATCAAACAAATGATTATTTGGTGGATATGTTTGCAGTCTTGTGTTATTTTTGTTTCTTTTTTTTTTTAGACCATAACTTTCTGATTGAACATTTTTTCTTATTGCGATCAAGTCTATAATGACAGTGAAAATTACCTTCCCCGCAGTGAGTGTATAATGCCATGCTTAAATGCGGTTTCTTTTCTATTATGCCATTTAATTTGCCCAATAAAAAAAATTATTTATAATGGATACTAGTGACACATATCCATCTCATGCAGAATGTACAGGAGGACAAACCGTGCACCAGAAGAACAAGGATACTTAAATGTCTCCAATGTCAAGTGCTCCCTTATATACATAGTCAATGGCTTTGGGTGGGCCTCATAGGTGCTGGAAGATCAGATCCATTTGCTGGGTACTGTAGACCGCCATATACATCTAACCAATCTTCCCCTATATGTGGTATGTGATACAGACGCTACATATATACAAGATATGACAGAATACCCAGTGTAGGAGAATTAGAAGTAAAGGAACTGGCAATGAGAAGAGCTATCCTGTCTGAATAGACTCACTGGAGTTGACCCAGGTTCTCCAGGTTCTGGATAACACGAATCTGATTGTCATACAGGTCCAATTCATTCAATGTCACCAACTGCTCCAAGTTCTCAATCACCTTTATTAGGTTTTGACGCAGGCACAGGGTCTACAGGGTCAATGAGAAAGGGCAAGTTAGAGGGGAAAGAGCAATGGACGTAAACGGTGGGCAAATGAAGGGAAATACAAGGGAATAGAAAACGGGGAAAAATAAAAACCTTAAAAAAAAAGCAAAGATTTCTGTATCCAGAAGAGATTACATGACAAGACGGGTTTTATGTAATGCAACAATAGTAGACAAGCAAATGCTATAAACAGCAGCTTACCTGAACTTTCTTCAGCACCTCAAATCCCTGAATAGCTCCTATCCGCATGTGGTTCAAGTCAACTTCCTATCAAATGTACAGCGAAAGGTGAATCACAGTCCAGACACAACAGAGGATTGAAAATACAATGGGGAAAATGAAATCATTATCAAGTAAGCATCTTTCTTGAGTTTTTTAAAGGGTATTTTAGTCAGGCATGAATTTTTTCAAAGTAAATCAAAACTTTTTTTTAGCATTCTGGGGAAAATAAAAGTATCTTTTTGTCTAGAGCTTTATAGAAAGTTTCATTGTTTACTTCCTGTGGATAAAAACCACACCTGTATGACATCACATGACCAGGGATATAACGAGCCGTGCCCCTGTATGAGGTCACATGACCATGGACTGATTTTTTATCCACAGGAAGTAAAGAATGAAGCTGAAAATGGGCAACCCCTTTAAAGGTAGCATGAGGAGCTTTACCCCTTATTTATATGTATAAAAACCAGGGAAACTGTAAATATCTCATTACCTCAGCTTCAGGATCTAGGATAATTGTCTCCAAGTTCACCGGGGTGTCTGAATCATCTGGGAAAATAAGATATAGTGGCAATAAGTTATAATAATGATGAATAACTTTACAGAATCATAGGAGTCAGACTATATTTGCACGAACGTATGCCCGCCGGTCATATGTTCACCGCGATGGGGAGAGGAGTGGTGACCCCTCTCCTCTTCATAGCGCATGGTGCTGTAAAATGGGGAAAGATAGGACAAGTCCTATCTTTTCCCGTGTACGGAGCGGTACAGTGCCACGTGTGCTGCACCGTATAGCTTTGTGCGCCCGTTGCTAGCCTATGGGGGACATATGCACGGCCGCAGGCTTGCGGCTGTATATACATCGCTCTACAGTCTCAGTTATGAGCGAGCCTCAATCATAAAGCCACATGCAACACTCAAAATCTAACAAAGATTTTAGCTGTGGCTGTGTCTCAGTCTCCTCCGCACTCATCCAGCTCCTTCACCCCTCTCCCTTCCTGCCTGCTCATGTATATTGAGCAAATGGGGGGGGGGCATTATGGTGTGGAGGAGAGGAGGAATGCATTAGACTCATTTCTATTGTGTTTCCACTTTAACCGTACCAAACTTAGTAATACATATTATCCATGGCACCACATCCTTGTATACAATATATCCTGGCACAAGGTGTACATAGACTTCAGAGACTGACGGAATGAAACACAGAAATTACCATAATGGATAAACAATGACGTCACATCTGGCCACCAATGTCAGTCCCGCTCTGTCAACATCTAGAATGTGATGGATGATCACGGACAACCCTGGTGTTTTGCTTTCCACCTGTTTTATAAATGGCCGCTGTGTTTTGCACCAGGTTTATCTGCCTGGAGTAACAACGAGTGCTGTATTCTTGGAGCCGCACAATAGTTCTATTCATTTACTTCAACCCAATCCCTGCCAGTAATGTGATTTGTTACAACCAATAATAGGAACACGCAATGATGCCACTAGCTGGCACCACTGCACCAGCAACACAAAAATCCTTCCAGAAACATTACGATTTAATACAGAGATTTACCACTGTCCAGCAGATGTATAATCTTCTCCGATTCCCCAGAAAGAAGCAGATCCTAGTGATCCCAGCTACACAAGCTCCTATATTCCATATAGCTTGACGTGTTATGGGAAACATGTGGACATATAACTAGGACTTCTAGGTTAAAGAAGGCCCCTAACTATGAGGGCTTCCCCAATGGGTTCACTGAAATAGACCCAAGAAGAAATAGTCAGCAATAGGCTGCATTCACACTGGGGGACGTATATACAGCATATAAAGGATGCCGATAGAGGGCAATGGGTGCATGGCACCGTACCGTTCCATACCCCGTGAAAGATAGGACATGTCCTATCTTTTCTCTGAATACGGCGCCGTGCCCAATGTTACTCTATGGTACACTTAGAGGTAAGTGCTGCACCATGATCCTACCTACCTCTTCCATTTAAACATTTAGCCATGGGCCCAGCATATTTGGGAGACTATGTGATACCTTCCTGCCAGGAGACTTCCTTATCATAGGGTGACATAGAACGGAATAGATACAACACTGGACTGATACCTGGAGGTTGTTCACCATTTTGCACTTCCCCGTCCGGGACGTCCCTCTTCTCCTTAATGTCATCATCAGTAGACTCCTCAGATTCTGCCCGTTTATCCACTGATGTGTAAAAATGTGTAGTTAATTTTGGTTGTAAAGGGAACATGACTTGTCTGTGCTGATCACTCACTCCTCAGCTCTCAGCCCCCCACCTTTGTGCTCCTTGACTTACACAGGGACAGAGCGCATGGTGAGCTGCCATCAGTGGGGGTGAGCAGGACACAAGAGTGTCCACACACACACACAACCCCTTTTTTTAATGCATCAAAACCAAAGAAAATCTTGGGACTTGCCACAGACTTTTGTCAGGAAGCCAAGCAAGTCAAAACACACATTTATATTGTAATGCAAATGCAGAGAAGGTAGAAAGGCAGATTTGCACTGCAGCTGTAATGGGCTTCTGTAACCGGTCTTCAGCGAAAAGGAGGTCCTTGACAGGTTCCCTTTAACCTCTTTACAACTATATCTATTCGTAAATTATTTCCTGTAGACTCTCTACCCTAATGGACACTATGTGGACTTGGCTCCCCCATGAGGGATTCCCTTTCCACAAGTGGGATTTACCCAAGAACGTTCTAAGAACTATGATTGGATCAGAGGTGGCACTAACATTTTTTCCAGAAGATTAATAACACAAAAGGAAGAGGGGAGAATAGTCTTCACAGGACTATATGGGAGGAGTTAAATTGCCTGTACAAGTGTCATAGATGGGGAAGGCTCCTGCAGTGTAACAGCCTGTGAAGCTACAGCACCAAGGGGCACCAATATACCATATTAGCAGATGATTTTTTAGAAGATGAGTTTTAGAAGGAAGGAGGTCATGGATAACAAAGGACTTTTACTCCAGCCACAGTGCCTAGATCGATCAGCAAATAGACATACATTGGGACCTTAAACCACAGCACCACAAGGACCTGTAATTGGTTTAGGCCACGGTCACACGTACCGCTAGACGTCCGTTCATGACGTCCCTGGAAACGCATGTGCGTTTGGGCCGAGGACCTCCCCCTGTGCGCTAGCATCGCGTTATGACGGACGCTTAGCGGTACGTGTGACCGCGGCCTTAGAGTCGCAAATGGACCTGCAGGTCCTCTTTAAGTATATGGAGAAGGGTTGCACAATGAAGTACAAAACCATGAGTAGATACTCACCTAAGCAGTCGGAACACCACTAATCTAATATTTATTAATAACAATATGCCACCTGCTTGATAGAATTAGCCAGTGGTGGCGAACCTATGGCACGGGTGCCAGAGGTGGCACTCGGAGCCCTCTTTTTGGGCGCCCAGGCCATCAATATAGCACTCTACATAGAACTCAAAGAATCATCCTCCAGTCCCAGGCAACTCAATAAATGCTGCTCTAAGTGATATTTTAAAGCAACACATTCTTGATTGCTTGGGACTGCAGGAAGAGGTAGAACATGTGGAACAAGGGGAGGATTATCTTTAGAGCTCCTCTAGGCTTCTTCCTGTTGAAGTGGACCATAGCGAGATGCTACAACATTAGTCCAAATTTGCCCTTCTTCTTTCAACTATTTTGTTGTCCTCTAGAGGCCGATATGATTAAAAGTTGTGGTAGAACAGGTAGCAAAAATAACTACTTAAATTGCCGTGCTGGCACTTTGCAATAAATAAGTGTGTTTTGGTTGTAGTTTGGGCACCCGGTCTCTAAAAGGTTTGCCATCACTGGAATAAGTGGTTGACTTGTTCTATTAAGCTTCAGGTGAAACAATAGGAATGAGGGCTCTCGTTCTATTATCCTACCTATCATTACACAAGATTTTTCAATCTGAATAGGAGGGGCCAGTTCACATTTGCGTTCAGACTTCTGTTTAGTAGTTTCTGGTTTAGGAAAAAAAAAGAGACTGAAATTTAGACAAACATCTGGGCAAATCTATCAACAAAGTATCAGTGAGAAGGAAAAAAAACACAACAACAACTGTTCACTGTAAGTGTCCTTTACCATTTTTTTTTTAAATTATTTTGGTGCTATGTGGTTTTCTTTTTTACTTGAGGTGACATTGATATCCTGAAATCTAATATAAAAGCAACGATGCATTAAATGATGGTACAAAATGATAAAGACCATCGGTCATCCATACAAAAACAAGGAATCTTCCGTTACTTTAGATGGAAATAATATTGCAGCAGTTTGTGTCTAACTATCCGCTCAAACAACAGAAGGCACAACAAAAGATGTGACAATATATACAGACAGACACCCTTACAAGTTCAATGAAACAGATCAGTTTGTCACCAGTAATTATAGTTACGGTAATTAAAAAAAAAAGGAAACTGCAAAACAGAAGCCTGAAGCAGATGTGAACTGGCCTTTAGAAGGGATGTGAGGGGATCGTCACATGTATTAGATAATAAGCCCCCATTATTAGAAAGTCTTGTTCTGAAATGATGACATATCGCATTCCCATTAGTTCTAGCTGTTGCACCCCATGGCAGGGGATCCTAGCAGCCCAATAGGTGCACCAATACATCTATGGAGAGATACATGGGCCTCCGGATTTCCGTGACACTACAGGGGAAATGCAATATTACCCACCACCAATTCTTCCCTCTTCTATAAGATCAATAGGTCTGAGGCTATAGTATGTGCCAGACAGCCGAAAACTCACCATCAACACACAATATCACAGCTATCTGGGCAATAAAACCAAATGCAGTTTTTGGCACTTGACACCACTACAACATCTGAATCCACGCCCTAACTGAGGCATATGGAGAGAAGATGTCAGCTGCACCATTCCCATCACGTGAATTCATTCCTGAACACAGACTGATCTGGGATTTCCTATGGATCAGAAATCACTGCCAGAGCAATGTGAGTAATAACAAGCACTGGCATAGCCACTCCTTACCTGTGGAGTGACATCTAGTAACTATAGGAATACACATGTGCATCACCACCATACACTGGTTCATGGGGAGGGGGCCCTGGCAGCAGTGCGAGGAACAAAGGATTGGGCATGCTGTAAACCAACACGCCTGATCTTTTTCTCCTCCAGAGACTGGTTGGCAGGTGCCAAATACAGAAGATGGTGAAATAGATGCATTATATCCATGGTCCGCTTTAGCAAAGTGTGAACACAGTCTATACAGCTGCGTGGGTCAAGGGGTGGCAGTGCCACTCACAGATCCTTTTTATCTCAACACAGTGCCTTCCCCATGTTATACCACCTGGCATGTGTGTGTGCAGGGACATGGGATCAGGCTGTCACTACCAGCCTCTCCCCAGATACAAGTGGCTGATAACAGAGAGCAACACTGTTACCAGGCAGAACTATGAGCCAGGAATACGTCCTCCCTCTGTGTATTATCCCACCAGATATACACTGCCCTGCCTTCACAAGGCCTGACAGATCATGCTGGGACATGTAGTTCCACAGCAGGATTAACCCTTACAGCAAGCCCCTTACATTTCCATATCACCCCCGTAGGCCGTCACTGAGCTTCCTCCACCCCCCGCACGTCACCCACATCAGCTGGAGCAATTCCCACGATCCCTACCTTCCATGTCCTGCACTTCTCCCCCTCCACTCGCCATTGTACGTCTGTTCCTCTAGTTCCCGGAAGTATCCAGCTCCACCAATGAGCGGTGACAATCACTCTACCACGTGACCAACGAGCAGCGGCAGCAGGAGCGCATGCGCAGAGGGAGGGATGGTGTTTGTGAAATGTAATGCAGTATGTGTTGTACATGCAGAGAGACCAGGGCTCTCCCGCCTGGAAGTAGTCTTTTCATTTATTATACTATACAACTGTTTGAAGCAGGAGTATAAATCAATGAAATAAAGTTATCTTAGATTCCTGTCTTCTTCGCTGGTTAAAGGACACCTACCGCTAGATTACTGGTGGTAGAGTGTTCTAAATAGACAGCTTGTTACGTCTAGGGCAGTGATGGCAAACCTTTTAGACACCGAGTGCCCAAACTACAACCAAAACCTGCGTATATTTCGCAAAGTGCCGATGCGACAACCTGTTCTGTCACAGGTTTAAATTGTATAGGCACCTGAGGACACCAATACAGTAGAAAGAAGGAGAACAAGTTTGGATCATCCTTGTAGCTTCCTTCTAAGGTCCTGGGCTGCCTGGGACTGCAAGAGGCCTTAAGTCCTGTTTGGCAAACTCTACCCTGGGGTGATGCTAAGGGTGCCCATATAGAGGACTCTGAGTGCCACCTCTGGCACCCGTGCCATAGGTTCGCCACCACTGGTCTAGGGGATGGGAGGGACATGTATTTAGGTTTCTTGGCTAAAATAAGTCTGTAAAACTGCTGGAGGTGCTCAGGCTGACGGCACCCGAGCGCCTCTCGACTTACCCAGCTTTTAATTTATGCATGCCCACCGCTACCGGACAGGAATTACCATCCAATGACGTCTGAGCCAGGGCGTAGAGAGAGCGGGGCGAGCATAAATTAAAGTCCATGGAAGCCGAGAGATGCTTGCGTGCCGTCAGCTTAAGCCTCTGGCAACTTTATTACATATAAATATACACTCACCGGCCACTTTATTAGGTATACCATACTAGTATCGGGTTGGACCCCCTTTTGCCTTCAGAACTGCCTCAATTCTTCGTGGCATAGATTTTTTTTGCAACTTTTGATGACGTTCTCAATGTTATAATTTTTAGGACTGTACGACCTTTCGATCACTTTTTATAGAATTTTTAATATTTTTTAAAATGGCAAAAAAGTTTTTGGCCGCAAAGTTAAATGTAGAGAAAAACCATTATTATATTTTGATAGATCTGGCATTTTTGGACATGGTGATACCTAATGTGTCTATGATTTTTACTGTTTATTCTATTTGGATTTTTATGTTTTTTTTAAATTATATTTTTTTTTTACTTTTTAAAATTTTTTACTATTTTTCAGACTCCCTGGGGTACATTAACCCTAGGGTTGTCTGATCCATCCTACTATATACTGCCATACTACTATATGGGGATTTTCCTGCTCATTCATTACAATGTGCTGATCGCACATTGTAATGAAGTGGTTAAAACGAGACAGCCTCGGGTCTCTCCTAACAGATCGCCGCTCCCCGATGACGTCACGGGGAGAGACGATCCTCGCCAAGATTTGCCAGCAGCGATCGTAGTGAGTCTGCTGGCGATTTGCCGGTGGCGATCGTAGGGAAAACACCCGCGATTGGTGCTAGCAACATGCAGCAAATACTTACTGGCTATGGAGAGGGCTAAGTCAGATGTTGGTAAGGGTCCAAGGCTGCCTGGGACTGCTTGAAGATACCATGAGTCCTCGCAAGAAGCCGAAAAGGGCGAAACCTAGGTGTTTGATGCTTGCAAAGAACCTTTTAGATTTGATCCACGCAATTTTTTAACTTTTTACTTGTGAGTATATGAGATTAAAAACTTTTACTCTTTACCCTGGTGATCCGCACTATCTCTATACCTAATCCCAGTACGTTGGACGTTGGGCAACATGAGTTGGACGAGGTCCGCAGTGGAACACGATACAGGAAAGATACAGGAAGAATTACTGGGGAATTCTTTAATTTTTAACCTACTATGGGTGTGGTGATAGTTTCATATGGGACTAAGTTGTAAGGACATTTTGGAGAGTTGAGCACTAACACTTCTCTTTTTTGTATAATTTGTTTGGCTATATTCGGGAGCAAATTTTTTTTTTATTCCACAGATGTTTCTGCAGTAGTATTTTAGAAAAATCTAAATAAAACACTACATATTTAGCATAGAATAGTGTTCTGTATAAGGGAAGAATACAGTGACTGCTGTGTTACAGTTATTACTCTGTATACAGTAACTTCTCTGTATACAGTGACTGCTGTGTTACAGTTTTTACTCTGTATACAGTTATTGCTCTGTATACAGTAACTTCTTTGTATACAGTGACTGCTGTGTTACAGTTATTGCTCTTTATACAGTTATTGATCTGTCTGTATACAGTAACTGCTCTGTATACAATTATTGCTGTGTTACAGTGATTGCCCTGTATGCAGTGACTGCTCTGTGTACAGTTATTTCTCTGTATACAGTGACTGCTCTGTATACAGTTATTGCTCTGTAGTCTGTATATAGTGACTGCTCTGTATGCAGGGACTGCTGTGTTACAGTGACTGCTCTGTATACAGTTATTGCTCAGTATATAGTGACTGCTCTGTATACAGTGACTGCTGTGGTACAGTGGCTGCTGTGGTACAGTGGCTGCTGTGGTGCATTGATTGCTCTGTATACAGTTATTGCTCTGTATATAGTGACTGCTCTGTGTACAGTGACTGCTGTGGTACATTGCTGTCACACTCCTCCCCTCGCTTCAGCAGACTCTGTCTATGTAAACAAATCGACAGAGCGCGTCCCTAGCAACCGCTGGCCCGCTCTTTTCTGCTTAGGCAGTGTGCGTGCCCCCTCCCGCCTGGCAACATTTTCTGCCTGCTGATTGGTCAGCGCTTCTAGCGGTCATATGCCAGCGTGTGCTGATTGGGTTACGCGTTCAAACCTGTTAGTCCCGCCTTTTCCGCTGAACTGTGCGCTGTCCCTGGGAAGGATGACATAAGAGGTGTGATCGTGTGAGTAATCCGAGGGGGGCAGGGGATACCTTGTGTCATGTATGATGTGCTGGTGGTCAGCCGGGCGTGCACATCCTGCGGGCACTGTCCTGTGTCCTGGATATGCAGCGATCGCTTTCGGTCCGTCACGCTCGATCACTGGCCGCCTCGCTCTTTGTATGATGTGGGGCTTCTATTGTATAGAAGAAGCGATCCACAACTCGTGTAGAGGGACTACAAGCCCCAGAATGCGGATGTTGGGGATTGCAGTTTGCTGAGAAACATAGATTTTTATAAAAAGATGAAAAAATGTTGTAAAATTTCCCATCCTGGGATATAGCAACAAAATCTGTCACAAAAATTGGTGGGTCTGCCCCCCACCCCTGATCCATAATCTACCATTTTTAACTATCTATAGAAGAATAAAGACCAAATTGACACAGAATTTTTAATTGGTATTTGGATGTGATCATCTACATCAAAATCTGATCCAAAATACGACCCCATTTGGCTGACATTTAGCGCAGTCAGATATGAGGATTGTTCTGTCTCCGTTGCATTGGTGAAACTGCAGCAAAATACTACCTGCAGAAGCAAATATTGTCCATCATTGAAATTAATGGCAGAGAACTTCTATAAACTTATCTAAACATGACAATTTCTCATCCATTTAGGGCCCATTAACCACAAGCGAGTTAAGTCCGAGAAATTCCCACTGTGCAATTCCCACTGTGTAGGATTTCTCAGACAGGACCTAAAATTGCTGAGCTGAATGCACACGCAGAGTTCAATTAAACGATTCTAGGCTAAATCCGGTAAATTAAACTCGGATACGGGATATGTCACGGATTATGGAGAGACTTATCTTGTCTTTCTGGCGTATGAACCCTGAAATAATCAAATTTACTGTTGCACTGCCAGTAATTGCAATTATTTCCCCCTTTACGCCTCCTCCACGCCATGCCAGCGCTCCTGCCATGCCACTGCGCACTCGCTACAGCCAGCGATCTTTCATGGCTGAAGGCCAGAGCCCCCTGGTGTATCTGGACTTAATCATATACTAGCGTACAAGTAATTCCCCTCTATGTCCGTCTGTATTGTGTTCATTTTTTGAACCACCCAAAAAAGTCCATGGCAGGTCGAATGCAAAAGGAAACAAGTTATTCGGCTTCTCTCCCCTATGTACTATGTGACTTCAGCCTAGTGTGTGGCATATCTATCTGCCTGATGCCATCCATTTGCTGTCCGTTTTTGCCTCAGGTGGTGCTGGGGAAACAGATTTTTTTTGGCCAACACAGACTGTAGGCCAATAAAATCTGTTTCCCCAGTACCATCTGAGGATGCCATATGGCCACAGTTACAACAGGCAGGGCCTTTACTGGGCATATCTGGGAAAGTGCCGGGGCCCAGAGCTGCTTGGGGGGCCCAGATAAGTCTGTACATAATGTATCCATGGGGGTTACAGGGGCTGTATCTAATGAATCCATAGGGTGTGAGGGGGCTATTTGGTATGATAAACTAGGGAATATTTTAGTGAACAGGAGACTGTTTTAGTTTCTAAATTTTTAATGCTGCCATGTTCACTTCAAAGGGGCCCACTAAGGCTCTCTCGCCCAGGGGCCTACTGAAACCTGGAGCCGGCCCTGACAACATGGATTCACCACACATGCGCTTAGTCTGTGGATTTATACTAGGACTACAATGTGGGGGTCTTTTGAAATTCCATATAAGTTTGTTATTCTAGGTTCTGGCTGTCATTCTCATTGTGGTGTATAAATGATAGTTTCTTGCTGTTCTCTCCATGGGGAGTTGCCATGTTCATCCTCCCGGTGCACTGATACATATTCGTGAGATCAACAACAGGCTGACACATAGCGCAGTGACAGCTGTGCTCACACGTGACCGGGCGCCGCATCCTTCCATCCTGCATCACACTTGGCTCATCACGTTGTCTGTGTGGGAAGACGCACGACAGGATACTAATGCTTCACCTACTGTCTCCGGGCTCGCTGATCATTTCTCACTATGAACTTGCCCTGTTCTTCTATTACTTATCCAGATCAGTGCAGGAAATCTTGTACTCTTTAGGCAATCAATCTGAAGCAGTTTGGGTATTGAGTGTCGGGATATCTATGGCAATGGTCTTTATCTTCTTTTATGCCTAGTCTTGGCGCAAACACGGGCGCGCAGTGGCTGGTGTGACTTCTTTTTGCAACTTTTCACATTGACACAAGAATCTCGACATCTTGGGGCACATCTACTAAGAATAGTGCAGTGTGTACTAGGTGCAGTTTTTTTGGTGCACCTTTAAAGAGAACCCGTCATGCAAAATAACCCCCCTAAACTAAATATAAACTGCCATTAGAGAGCATTGCCTCTCTCCCTTCATTCCACCCTCTACATGCCTGTAAACCTAAGCAATGAGGTCCTAAAGCTGTATGCAAATGACCTGTGAAATGTCCAATGAAGCATTAGCATATTCAAGCTGTTCACCTTATTCATGAGTGGGAGGCACAGCCACACCCACAGTGCATGACTGACAGCTTGTATAATGGTGTGAGGCTGTATAATGATGTGCTTCCTGGTGCTGGTGGCCACGCCCCCTGCAGCCTGTGTGTGTATAGGAGAGATACAGCAGCTCCAGGAAGCCATGTTACAGCAGAACATGTCAGGTACTTGTGTAGCTGATGTCTGTGTCTCTCACCTGTATATTAGGAGGATGCAGCATGTCAGCAGATGCAGCACACACACCAGCAATGCTTTACTATACATTACACACAGACATGAGCAGGGAGAGGAGAGGGGAGGGGTATCAGGGGTGACATCACTGCCTCTGACCATGTGACCAGCCTCATTTAAATAATAAAAAATAGATGATTTTACAATGAATAATGTATGAAATAACTAGATAAAGGCTGGGATGATATCCTTGTGAGCTGCTCCAACAGGTAGTGGTGACAGGACTAGTGGCAGAGACCTGATGACAGGTGTCCTATAACATGGGGAGGTATGACACACTTCTGTCGGTGCATGGTCCAACTGTGCACTGGAGCGTCCCTTTATGTGCAGAAATTTGTGACGTGTGACGCAAATGAGTCGCATGCGATATATATGTGGCGCGGACACTTCTTAAATAAATGTGCAAGCAGATTGCATATAATAGAACATGAAAGTCCTACAAAAAAGTGGTGCAAGGGGCTTGTTAAATGTTCCACCTCTTCTTTTTGCGAATCCTTGCAGAAATTCTTCTGCGTATTACAGTAACATTAAAGTGAATGTGATTTGGAGAAAGTAATTTTCATGACACGTTTTTATTTTTTATACATTAACTTTTTGTGTGTGTGCGCCTCTTTTTTTTTTTTTTTTTTTTTTCTCCGGGCTTCTGAAAATCTGCAAAAAATCCACTAAGGCCCCTTTCACACTTTTTTCACGCGCGTGTTCTGTGCGAGCTTTTGACGTGCAGAACTTGCATTGCACTCTGATCCATTGTAATCAATGGGATTTTTCAGACTTGCATTCTTTATCATGCACACGTGTTTTTTTTTTTAACGCGCGTTTAAATCTCGGCATGCTCTACTTTTGCAAGTCACACGCTTGAAAAACGCACCATACAAGTCTATGGAGATGCATCAAGTGCAAGTGCAATGCGTTTTTCACGCATCAATTGCCATAGAAAAGATAGAGCTCAGTCCTGAGTCTTTTCGCATTAAAAACGCGCGTGAAAAACTGAGACACTGAACAAACTCTGACTGAAAACTGATTGAACTCTAATGCAAAATGTCAGTTTTTCACTGACCAAACCCTGATCACTCCCTGATCAGACTCTGACAGGATCTACAACGCAAGTTTGAAAGAGGCCTAACTTTTCATTGATGCAGAAGTACGCATGAAATACGTGCATAAACGGAGAACATTTTCTACAAATTAACATGCATTTTTCTTCATAACACTAGGCTCCATAGAGTAGACTTCACACTGAGTGAGAAATATGGATCCATATTGAACGGTGTAGTAATAAGACGCCCATAACTTGCAGCAGGCCTGTACTGTGCCTTTCTGTGTCTCCATTTTTCCATGGAGACCTCCTTTTTTTTTCTTTTTCTTTAGAAAAATTAGTAGACAAATAAAATCCTAGCACACTATAACACTTGCCTGTCACTGATTTATCCTGTGTTCTGTCTTACCTATAATTCTACAATATTGATCTTGAGGAAGACTGGATAGGGACCCCCACTGATCACAAGAACGGCCCCCTGCAGGGGGACTGGGGTCCTATTCTCTGTAATTGAATGAATCAGCAGCTGGAGTAAGTTACATTAATACTAACGGAATGTTGTAAATTGCCAAGCACAGCGCTCAGCTACCTCTTGCACTCCTGTGGGAACTCTCAAGTGCTTAGCAACTTTCCTAGCTCCCTGCTGCTCCACCCATTCATGAAAACCTGATCCCTTTTCGTGTGAACAGTGGGGTCTCAGCAGTCTGACTCCCACAACAGTAACACAACCGCATTCATTACCTTGATCTTCTTTGTTACAAAATGTCCTCCTCATACGTAAGTGCCCAAAATTGAATAGGAATATTTAAAAATCAAATTCCTTTTTTTAATACAAAAATCTATGCATTTTAAGTGGAACTTATTTGAGTAATAGTAATGTGTGTAGGACACAGTGATGATCTGTACTTACCACCTTTTCTATTTAGGGAGCACACAATTTTATAAGAATGGCGGTGTCCGTGCTACCCCAGTCTCCTAATTCTCCTCTGCACAGTGTTTCACTGCTGAGCAAGTCCTTTCCCCAACTCCCCAATCCACGAAGAAGAAGACATGGGGGGAGAGCCAGGAGCCACTGGAATACAGCCAGCCTGACAGGTAAGGTCCAAACTGTTCCCAATACTAATATATACCAATGGTACACAGGATGCGCTAAATAAGAATTAACAGGACAGGACTATGAATGATTGGCTGTAAGACAGACAGATCTCTGCCCTATACACATGCATCTCTAGTTTGGATGAGTGTGCATGTGTTCTTAGTAGAGAAAAGGAAGTGAAGTGCAGTGCAGGGGGTTTCTCCCTTTGAAAAAAAAGAAGGGATTGAGCATACTGAAATCAAACATGCCTGAGCCTTCCTCCCCCCCAACATCTGTCATTGGAGATCAGTCAAGAAAATTGCTACAAATCAGTTCCGCGACACTGGTGGCCAATATTTATCTCAGGTCTATGTATTTTTTTTTTCAGGGGAGGACTGGAGCTCCTATAGTCTCTCTTCAGCTGCCAGCAACATCTTGTTACGCTCACCCAGCGGTCTCCATACCCCAGATGACACTATCCAGTCTCTACCATCCTGTATACGCAGCTCAAGCAGAGCTGTACTGACTGTGAACACCCAGACTACACAGGTATAAGATGCCATATATACTGAGTATATAATATACTGTGTATATACCTCACAGGTATAAGATGCCATATATACTGTGTATATACCCGCAGGATATATACTGTGTATGTACCTCACAGGTATAAGGTACCATATATACTGTGTATATGCTACGCAGGTATAGGATGCCATATATACTGTGTGCTGCCTGAAACATAGGAAAGCCTATATTCATCTATAAGGACACACAACAGCACAGAAAGACACATTTTCTGTAAAAGCCCTGATTCCCAATGGATACAATGTGAAAACTCAGGCGGCGGAGTCGAGCGATCTGATTAAGCAAGGATTAATAAAACTTTTGATGTATTATGTATGTCAGTGTGGGAATCCAGGGAAAAAAGAAAGTGATAAATTCTAGACTTATTCCCTGAGATGCTTGGTAAGAAACTTGTTTGTGTGGGGGTTGCGAACTGCAACACTGCATATTGTTTTACGTTTATACTGAAATGTTTCCTATGGGAGTGCTCCAGCCATTTTGACAATGTAAAACTGGAGATATTGTTAGGTAGAAGCCCTGGATAACTGTTTAATCACAAGTTGTATACCCTAAGTTGTTAGGCTTATGATGGAGTACAGCAGGCACTCAGAAACGGCTGCAGTACAACCCCTTGTTCCAAGTCCAGCTACAATCCTGGAATTTAAATACAATTTTCACAGAGGGTCCCTCAAAATGTCCTGGATGGCCATAGAGGCCGGAGACCATGAGACTAAACTGGACAGGGATTCCTTTAGCAAGGCTTCTTAAAATCTGGACATTTGATCACTTAACTCCAATGTACATGTGCCCTGACATCACATCCAGACAGTAAGTGGTAGAAATGTCCCAATCTTTAGGGTATCCAGAAGAAATGTTAGATCTGTAAGAGGTAGGCATAGACCACAGTAATTATTATTGTACCTTTTACATTAGTAACAAATGTGATCACTTTCAATTCCTTTTTCTTAGATTTTGATGGCAAACGATAAAGCCTGCAGGATGTTTGGGTACAGTAGCCTTGAGCTGATTGGGATGAGTTTGTCCATGTTGATCCCTGCTTCCAGTCACAGAATTTCGGAGACTTTGGAAGAAGAGCTGATTGAGGCTGATGGGATTTCTAGGGTGCCAGGAGAAGTGGTAAGTGAAGAATTGTTTAGAAACTCAGGTGATCCAGGGAAATACAGTAATGTATTATCCTGAATGGAGAACAATGACTTGAGCCATGGAGAAAGTGGTGCATTCATAAATGGTATAGTGATATATGATGCGAAAAGTTCCTACTTCTCCGTAAATCTGCAGCGCCAAACAGTCAATCATGACTCATAGCATTGTATATCACTATGGTGCTCGGAGTCCCATCCTCTGTGCTGTGGTAGTCCTTGTAGTACGGCCAGCATGGATGGATTGGAGGGGTGCTATAGAGAGCAAAGAGAAGAATATTGCAATAGTTCAAGTGGGAGATGATGAGGGAATGGACTAGAATTTTTGTTGAATATGGATTGAAAATAAAGTTGTTCTTTAAGATAATTGAACAGTGTGATACCCAAATGTCTGGTCCCCCACTGATCACTAAAATTGAGCTGCAGGTTGACGATCTTGGTTCCCTGCTTTCCAGCCATAAGAAGAGACCACGGTAATGAGCTGAGCACTGCTATCCATATACATTTTTTTTTTTAAATCAGATCTTTTTTATTAAGGTTTTCCATAACAAAAATACAAGAATATACAACTCTTTTATGTTCTTTTAGAAAGGGATTATGCCACAGGGGGGAATATTCAGTAAGCCCTTGAACCCCCCTCAGTTGTTTCACCTTCACCCAAACATTATGAATCATGGAGAGTGTGGGTATGGGGTCCTGTCCTGTCTTAAATTTACCACTTTCTAGTGCCATTGCTATCCGTATATTTAGTACATTGGTCCCTCCAACTGCAGGCCATCTACTTGGCAGACGCGGTGCGTGGTTTGCAGCTTCGATTTGTTCATTTGAATGGGATAAAGCTGTAATATCCTACTGGGGGTAATTGCCAAATGCAAAAATCCACAGTATGTTTCCAGGCTCAAATAATTTTTTTTTCTCCACCTCAGGTTGAAGCTGTGCGAAATGGAGGAGAGATGATTGTTTTATGCCTCTGGATACGCCGAGTAAAAAATCAATGCCTGCTGTTTCTGGATACCGTACAGATCATCACCACAGTTCTGTCTTTTCAGCAGGATGTGAGTCTCTGTGAATTACTAAAACAAATTTATGGTCTTGTACATTGTGCTGTTATTCCGTGGTGCGTGACCATCCTAAATTTAGGGTACACTACTAAATGCAGGCTGTATTTGGCTGGTAACTTGCATGATTCACAATGGTACTTAAATTTGGATGTAGATAATGGGGGGCATTTATCAGTGCTTTTTTATGCCAGTTTTATGTTGCAGAAGCTCTGAAATAATCACAATTTCTTGTGCACTACAAGAAATTGCGATTATTCTCACGTGTACGCCATGTCACCGCCATGTGGTTGTGCAGTGGTTCGGCCGCAATCAGAGTGGATTTGCATGGGACTTTCCCACCTCATGCATGTGCACTTTTGGAAAGCCTGCAAACATTAACCGCTACAGACCTGCTGTTGTTTTGTTCACCAGAGCAGTGCGGATGGATGATATATCGTGAGGTTTAGACCGTTGTAGGGGGCGGGGCTTTATCATATGCTGCCACACTGAGCACCAGCATATAATAAATCTCCCTCATTGTGCTTTTCAATTTCTGATCATATTCTATATCAACTATTGATAGTGTTCTTTGTTGTGTCTTGTAGGGTAGAATTGTGTCCTGTGATCCTTCTTGTGCACAGCTATATGGATATATGGATCCAGAGGAGCTGCTGGGTCAACATATTACAGACTTAATGCCTACAATTCATATCCCTCGCCATAGAAAAGAGCTGTCCCAGGTACAGTAATTGGTATTGCTGGCCCTCCTTCATTAATAGCCGAGCTAAAACCAAGAATTCATAAGATGTGTGTGATGGGTCTGATGTAATATCTGCTGTATACACTGAACATATCATAAAAATAAGCTGTGCATATAGTCCTAAAAGAGATAAAAGAAGTGGCCTTTCTTTTGGAGAAGGAGTGGCAACACCCAGTTGTCAATTTCTTCATACATATTATTATGCATTGTTAATACAGAAGGATGAGAGCATTGAAAACTTCATCAAAAGTCACAAAACAAGATACCACGCACAGCTCCGCACACAATTTCACTGCATTTGGATTTTTTTTCCTGCATCCCAGTACACGGCATGGAAGAATAAATACCAGAGAACATATACTGAAGATTTGACCATGTAACCAAGTGTCATTGTTATTAGTGTAAAATGAGCAAAGTGTTACAATACATTACAACTTTATTGAGATCTAAGTGTCAAGTATTGTGGGTAATAATATTTAATGGAAAAGCCAATAAATACAAGTTTTTTTTTAAGCTCTTGTCCAACCCCCTGTAACATTGGGCAGATCAGATTGGTAGTGTTGCTCTTTCTTCATTAAGACATTAAGAGAAAGTAAATGTTTGTCTCCCCCTTGATCCGATTAGGTTTTCCCACAGCTTTTTTCTTAATCCTGTGTGATAATCTCTTCTACGCTGAGTATCGCTGAGGCTTGGCCTATCTGTAGGATATTATTATGACATTAGGAGTGTTACCTGATGTGGATGTGATCCTCAATACAGGCGGTCCCCTACTTAAGGACACCCGACTTACAGACAACCCATAGTTACAGACAGACCCCTCTGACCTCTGGTGAAGCTTTCTGAATGCTTTACTATAGTTCCAGACTGCAATAATGAGCTGTAAGGTGTCTGTAATGAAGCTTTATTGATAATCCTTGGTCCCATTACAGCAAAAAATGTTTAAACTGGGGCCAAATTTTTTTGACTGGATCTACAATTACAGTATAAAATATAAAATATACAGTTTCGACTTACATACAAATTCAACTTAAGAACAAACCTCCGGACCCTATCTTGTACTTAACCCGGGGACTGCCTGTAATCAGAAATGGGCAGTGAGATCTTTCCCACCCTAATTTGTCACTGGGGTTATAGGTTTAAAGGGATTCTGCAGTCCTTATTATAAAGGATGATTTCTTTATGTATCAGACATTCATGTACAGGGGTCTATTAGCATCTCCTTTTTGTTTCACAATGTTCTTATTGAAGTTTTTAAAGTTTTTTTTAAGGGTAACAAAATAAATCAAAATAAAGGAGACACGTGTCACAGCAGTATACAGGCGGTCCCCTACTTAAGAACACCTGACTTACATACGACCCCTAGTTATAAACGGACCTCTCGTAATTGGTTATTTACTGTACTTTATTCTTAGGCTATAATAAACAGCTATAACGGTTATCACAGGTGTCTGTATTGAAGCTTTATTCTTAATCCTGGTTCTTATGACAACACAACATTTTTAAAATCTAATTGTCACAGAGACCAAAAAAAAATTGGCTGGGGGTTACAATGATAAAGTATACAGTTTCAACTTACATACAAATTCAAGTTAAGAACAAACCTACAGACCCTATCTTGTATGTAACCCGGGGACTGCCTGTACATGCAAAATATAACACGTCAGTCAGACTGGAAGGGGATGACATAAAAAAATAGGACATCATTGGAATACACATCTCTTGCCATGTACCATTAACCCCTTAAGAATCCATAACTTTTTCATTTTTCCGTGTACAGAGCTGTGTGAGGGCTTATTTTGTGCGTAACAAATTTTACTTCTCCATACTTATATCCGTTCTAGGGAAAAGGTGGGGTGAGTTGAACTTTTAGGTTTTTAACTTTTTTTTTTTAATTATATTGAAAACTTTTTTGAAACTTTTTTTTTAAGACCCTCCAGGGTTATTAACCCTAGATGGTCTGATTGTTCCTATCATATACTGCAATACTACTGTATTGCAGTATATGGCAGTTTTGCACAATAAACGTTATAATGAGCCAGAGGCTGCAGAAACCAGACAGCCGCGAGTTTGACGAAGACCCAAGGCTTTCATGGCAACGATCTCCACCAATCCACCGCCCCCACCCCACCCGCTCCACACCTGACACTGCTTATTCACAGCGTTATATTTATATTTGCCCGGCGCTGTGAATAAGCATGGTGCGGCTGCATCGGAGAGAGCTGTCAGCGATTGCACAATATATGCGCTGCTGCCGGCTATTCTTACAGGTCCCCGCTGACAGGGGCGTAGAGGGGGAGTGTCGGGGAGGATCTGACCTCTTATTTGGTCGGATCTATTAAAACATACTATCCCAACATAATTTATTTTAAAAATGGCATAAATAGATACTGGCTGTGGAGAGGATTATGGGGGGCATATTTGGTGGGGCTATTTTTGGGGAGTTGCAGGTCCTCTTTAAAGGGGTTTTCCCATGAACAAAGGATAGGGCCTAACTTGCTGATCAGTGCGGCCTCAGTGCTAAGACCCCTCAGATCACGAAAACTGTGCTTTGTCAGACTTATGGAGCAGACGGTTGCGCATGAACATTCTGCTCCATTAATCTCTATGGAGCTGACGGAGAACGCCAAGCCTGTTTTCGTGATCTGTGGGGGTCTCAGCATTGAGACCCCCAATGATCAGTAAGTTAGGCCACATCCCTTTTGTTCGTGGGAAAACACGTTTAAGAACAAGCGACTTACAGATGACCCCTAGTTACAAACGGACCTCTGGATGTTAGTAATTTACAGTGATCAATTGTAACAGTCTGCAATCAAGCTTTATTGTTAATCCTGGTTCTTATGACAACCCAACGTTTTTAAAATTCAATTGTCACACAGACCAAAATAATTTTGGTTGTGGGTTACAATTAAAAAATATATAGTTCCGACTTACATACAAATTCAAATTGAGAACAAACCAGCAAACTGCCTGTTAAAGGACATCTACCACCAGGATGAATGATTGTACACCAAGCACTCTTACCTGCAGGTGTGTGCCCCCTCTGCCAGGTTCTGCTCTTGTTTTAGCTTCTTAGGACCCTGTTTTTATGAAAAATAGGTTTTTAAAACTGTGCAAATGATCCTAAAGGGATCTTAAATTCCTCATTCAGCAGAAAATCTTACCTCCAAATCCCAGTCCAGATTCTGGAGTGGAGATGTTACATCCAACCTTCAGAACTTTCTTTCCGTGGATGGAGAGATCTGACATCTTTATTCCTGAATCTGCACTGGGATGTGGATGTACTGGAGTCATATATAGGTGTTCAGAAGAAGCATTGAAGCAGGAATTTATATTGTTGTACGTTCCCTTTAAACCCTAGTTGTGAAATGTTGACAATACAACAGCATATTGCTCACTCTTTTCACTCTTCTAATTTAATCTTACGTGGACGTACAGAATTATTTGATGCCGGAGGTGGTGTATTGTCTTGTTACAGAGCATCCAGCAGCAGCGCGTCGTTGGCGTAACACGTAATGGAGCTACTTTTCCTCTGAGCCTGACTTTGATAAATGATTTTCCGGATGAAGTGTCCCCGGTGGAGGAATACTACGCCAGTCTCAGTGTCCTTTCTTCTATCAACGGTCTGATCACACTTTCTCCAGACGGGAACATCCAGGGGATCAATGGAACATTCTCACGTTCCCTTTTTGGATATGACCGGACACAGCTTTTAGGAAAGGTATCCTGTTGGTATTGAAGAGTTTTGTCTCTGGTTATGTCTACTGTAGAGCCTAGATGTAGGTTTCAGAAACCGGACAGGTTCTATGGATTACTTAGTGTAGAGGCATCTGCAGGATTGCTGTAGGATCAGTGACACCACGGATTTCCCAGTAGGGACAAGTATCGATAGTCTATGATAATCTTTAACGGGAATCTGTCAGGCCAGCATGCACAGGGCTACTGGATTGTAAACATCCAGAATATATCCTGAGGACAATACATGACACTTGCCCGGTGTACAGTAGGAGAATGGGATATTATTCTTGGGGGCTACTATCTAGATCCATTGTAATAGGTATTTTTCACACCATACTGAGCTGACAAAAACATGTAATCCTCCCTGTTCCTTGGGGCTGCTCCAACTATTTAAGTTATCCTCTATTCACAGGATAGGGAATAAGAAGATGATCGGTGAGGGTCTGACTCCTGGAATCCCCAACAATAACGAACAGCAATGGAGAATGGGGGTCCTATTCTCACTGACAGGTGGAGCAGCAGGATGATCATTTATCTGTGCTAAATGTGATACTATTGGAGCACAGCACTTACATATCTCTGGCATCCGGAATAGGTGAATAGGGGCGCTGGAGGTAACTGAGTGCTGTGTTCAGCAATATCCAACACTGCCATACAATTGAATGGAACGGAAAAACTCTTGCTCGTCCTGGTGCTACATCCATTAGTGAGATCGGAAGCCCTGTTCTCCAGATTGATGGGGGTCCTGATATGGGATAACTTAAATTGTCATTGCTATTGATCAGCAGAACCATCATAATTCAGAATTGTCCGAACCCGAATTTTAGTTTCAACAAAGTTTTATTGTTTGAAGAAACATAGGAGAATGCCTTACGATAGATAGGTCAAGGTGCAACGTGTATGAGTACCTGAATTTTAAAAATGGGTTTGAGTACTGATCCCCAGACCCCTCCCGAATGACACCCGCGATTATGTGTGTAAACTGATAAATGCTGCTGGGAAATGTGACCCTGGCAGAGGCATTTTAATTTTTCTGGCCACATGTGTGTCATAATTTTGCAGAGGAACGTCGCTTTCTCGCCAAAATGGCGGCGGTCTGCAGAGCCTTATGCACCTGAATGTGGGGTGTAACCATTTAAATGCTGCTGGTGACTTTGCTTGTGGCATTTAAAGAGTAGACTGAACCGTTACTCTGCCTCGGTCTTCTAATGAAGTTTGGGTGTGTGACCATTTTTGGTTTATGGAGTACAAGTCTTGTGCTACAACTTTTTCTATTAAGTTTTCTATAAAGTTACACATCTATGTGCAGCCAAAACTTTTTTGGATTTGTTAAGTTTTTCCAGGATTCTCCTATATTGGTGGGGAAAAGAATGACTGTTTTGTGTCCATAGACTTTGAGGTTTATCATTTGCATTTGGTATTTTTAGAATGCTCCTTTAACAATCACCTTGTCCTATCTCCCAGAACATTAGCTTTCTGATTCCTGGATTTTACCACTATATGCGAAGTGCTGAGGAGGAGGTGTCACTTCTTTCCCCACCAGAAGAAGCGCAGATAAGAAGCAAATCTTGTGAAGTCATTTGTAATGATGCTATTGGTAAGAGCTTGGCTCTAAATAAGAAAATCTGTGTATCGGGGATTGTATAGATGTCATTCTCTATGTCTACCATAGTAGCCTTTAGTTTTGTACTTAGTTTGTTGTATATCTTTGTATCTTTTAGTATAATACAAAATTTGTTCTAAATTGTAGAGAAGTCGGTACAGAAATGCAAGTCTGAGGATCTACTGGCAGCAGGAGAGGGATACCAGCATCCAGCTTGTTCTATAGTTCTGAGCCCATCATCTCCCATATCTGCAAGGTAGCTTTACTTTAGTCATAAAAAACTCCAGGTTTTAAAAATTGAGCACCCATCCTTGGAATGGAACATTAACCTTTTTTTGTTTTTTCATTTCCATTTTCACTCCGCACAATCAAAAATCTATACCTTTTTTTTTTTTATTTTTTACACGTAAAGAGCTGTGTTATGGCTTGTTTTTGCAAAGCAAATTGCACTTCATAGGGATGGCATTTATTCGTCCAAATGCAGTGAAATTGGTGAAAAGACGCATTTGCACCGTTGTCTTGCGGGCTTGGATTTTACAGATTTCACTGTATGGCCCAAATGACATGTCTACTTAATTCTTTGGGTCGGTACGATTAAGGGGATACCAAATTTGTATAGGTTTTATAATGTTTTCATACATTACAAAAATTAAAACCTCCTGCACAAAAACATTTTTTTTTAGATTTTGCTATCTTCTGGTGCTACTAACTTTTTCACTGTGTAGTAGCTGTGGGTGGTGTAAATTTTTTGCGACATTTGATGAAGATTTCAATGCTACCATTTTTAGGGCTGTACGACCTTCTGATCACTTTTTATAGAATTTTTTATATTTTTCAAAATGGCAAAAAAGTGCCATTTTTTAAATTTGGTCGCTATTTTCCGTAACCGGGTTAAATGCAGTGGAAAAAAAAGGTTATTATATTTTGATAGATTGGGCATTTTTGGACCCGTCGATACGTAATTTTATGTTTATGATTTTTACTGTTTAGATTTATATCAGTTCTAGGGAAAGGGGGTGAATTTTTAGGTTTTTCTACTACTACTGTGTGGCAGTATATGGGGATTTTCATCCTCATACATCACAATGTGCAATTAGCACATAGCAATGAATGGATTAAATCCAGACAGCCTTCGGAAGACCCAAGGCTGTCATGGCAACCGATCGGCACTCCCCGATCACGTCATGGGGAGCGACAATATCCAACAAAATGGCAGCGCCCAAGTGTCGCCATCTTTTTGTGCTAGCACAAATCGCAGGTGTTACCGGTATGCAGCAAAGACTTACAGCTATGGAGAGGGCTCAGCCTGTGAGCCCACTCCATGCATCTGCAGCCGCCAACCCGTGACGTTAAAGGGTTAAAGGACATCTATCACCAGATCAAGGATTGTAAACCAAACATACAGACATCCTTGTATGTACCTCATCTGACAGGATTTGCTGTTCTTTTAGCTTCTTATGCCTTTGTTTTTTTTAGTAAAAGAGACTTTAAAAATTCTGCAAATGAGCCTGAGGGGCTCCATGCTGCAATAACTCCTGTGGAGCCTGGAACCCCTCAAGCTAATTTGCATAATTTAAAACCTTTCATACCCTACCTGAAGGGGGACAGTAGTTTAATGGAATAAAATCTGGTGGCTCTGGTGACAGGTTCCCTTTAGGTCACTGTAAAATAAGTCATTCTGTGATGGACAGCTGTCTGATTACACTTCTCTTTTTCCCTGATTAGGACAGTAAATGGCTACCAGAAATCATATGGAGACTATTGTACTGTCAATTTGCCTGCGTGTTGCTTCTCCCCTGGGACGCCCACACAGGATGAGCCATGGCAGACAGGGCAGTCCATGGAGACGTGTAACATACATGATCTCCTCCCGAGCCTGGGTATGGAGCTGGATTTGGCACCTCTCACCCATTGTCTGCAAAGTATGAACCTAACAGGAAGGCACAGTAAAGAAACAACGCCTTATGTAAATAACTCCATGTCGTCTTGTACCTCGGCCTCAAATGTGAACAAAGCCCAGTCTCCTCCCATGGAGAACACATCACCAGTGACCGTGCAGGTGGCACCATTACCTGTTTCTCCAGTATTCCCAGTAGTCACTCTTTCTAAATGTTCTGATCCCTCCACTATTGTCCTCACCCACAAGGACAGTACCAGCATCGCTCCTTCATGTAATTGCACTGGCATGGAACAATGTGCGTCTTGTCTCGATAGATCACTTGTAATCTCAAGTCCTCCCCCGTTATGTCACAGTAGTCCTGTCGTTGGTAAAACACAACCTTTTACACAAAAAGACTCCAATACAAAGTGCCCAACGCATAATTCATCCCCTTTAGCCATAGCCCTAAATCCTGATCCCCTCGGAGAATGTGCTGATGATGACGTCCCATCCGCTGAACATCCACCAGCCACTCAATCCCATCCTAATATAGACTCGGATCCGCAAGCTATTCACAATGAATCGCCAGGTGAAATCTCCGGTCAGGAGGAAGATGCGCTGCTTTCACGAAAAGAAATTTCCCACGTGACGTCAACACCTGTCAAAGATGGATCTTCACAATCGGTGCCAACTTCATACACCAGCAATACTCTGGACCTACCAGCTCAATACATCTGCTCGGAAATTAGGGAAGGAGCTTTCAATGGAAGCTGCTATCATCGAGATGGCTCCAGACTGTGTAAGAACATAATGTGAATCTTTCTGGGGTGTGTTCCTAGACAGTCATAGACTCTAAGCACTGACTGTATAGTGACACCTCCCTATTGTCAATGTATTCATTCAGTTATAGGTGGAGATGCTGTTATTTTATGGGGAATGCAGCTATTTGTTAAGAGAACTGTGTCTGGAGAGGTCCCTTTTAAGGCTTTTTAACACCTAGCACATGTCCCCAGGTATATGGGCTCTTACACTGTGGTGTCCACGGCCCTGTGTATGAGCTGACGACACAGATCGCAGGAGCTCAGAGTTGGTCCTATTCTTGTCTCAGCCACAAATGGGGGCAGGAAAAGGACCTGCTCTTAGCCTTTGTAGCTTGTCAGACTTGTCTCCTCTCTACATAAGCGGACCTCATGCACTGACAACACATGGCTCGTTGTTTGCAGCCCATGCTATGCATCGGTTCTTGTGTATAGGATATATACATATGACCTAGTTGCCCCAAGAATAGATGTGAGGTAAGTGTGATTTTTTTTTTTTTTCTTTTGTGCCGTCATGAATGAGGATTGTCTCAGGGACAGTTCAGACCTGCACTACAGTTTTCCTTTTGCTATCCCCGTAGATTCCTCTTCCATTTTCCATAGTGTAATGTATGTGTAAGGATCCCTTCTGCTGTGTTTCCTTTATTTATAATTAAGGGTTGCTGCGCTTTTTTTTTGCCATTGTGAATTATTGACCAACATGACAGAAGGGCCATAGTGCAGAGGTGAACTATGCCTTTGGGAAAGAGAACATTTTTTTTTGTCTAAAAAAACACAAAATCCAAACTCAGTTATAATTTTCTAAACTAATTTTCTAAACTATTAACAATACATTTACCCCATCCAGAGATCTGAAGAAGTTGGAGAACCAAAGTCCTCTTTGTGAACGGCAATGTTCTCATCTCAGGGACTTTTGGAGCATTGTGGTCACTTATGCGGACTACATGCTCCATTCACAGAGGTTACTTGAAATACTGATGTTCGGACTGTTATGGTTATAAGTCACCAATCTGGAATTAGTTGGGATCATGTCAGTCATGATTCTGTTACAAACAAAAGTCCTTATGTTGATGGAGCCTGGCGGATATCACTGTGCAGATTTATCTCTAGTAATAAAAATAGACAGCATTTTTCATATACCTCATTAAATTTTTTTTCCCCCATTCTTTTCTCTCTGTTGTTCTGCAGTTATCCAGTTTGAAGTACATGCCGCCTGCTCCAATGGTTTACCATTATTCAATGTTTGGATCTGTAAGGACATGATGCAGGGACAGAGAGAAGCCATCGCCAGAACTCGGATTTTGCTCTCTAGTCTGGCCAGTTCCTCTCAGTCCCTTCTGGAGCAGTCTGAGCGCAGCCTTGGAGAGGTAGGTGACAAGTCTAATAGAAGGCCTCGGCTGTGACTTTTTTTTTACCGTATATACTCGAGTATAAGCCGAGTTTTTCAGCACAAAAAATGTGCTGGAAAATCCAAACTCATCTTATACTTAAGTCAAAAACAAAGAAAGTCAAAACTCACCTTTCCGGTGACAGGTGCGTGTCATGGTCCGGTGCATAAGCTGTAACGTCAGAGGCTGCGACGGAGGTTCTGTGGCGTGGACCGCATATATAAATCCAATAGGCAGCACTCCAAAGTAAGTTCAAAAATCAAGGGTGAGTTTTTTTTCCAGTTCAATGTTTCGGTGATAGCAATCAATGCTTGATAAAGGTGATTGCTATCACTGAAATGTCACACTGGAATAAACCACACCCTTGATTTTTGAACTTACTTTGGAGTGCTGCCTATTCTTGGTGATAGCTAAACAATGCATAGTTCCTATCCCCAGAAAAAGAAGTTTGTACGCCTGGCACCCTGATGCCTGATAAAACAGGGCGTGCCCAGGGTGTGTGGTATTCAGGTATTCATGTGAGGCAGTGTATCCCATGTCTGCTGTCCCCCCCCTCTTTCCTGCAGTGCAGAGCAGAAGAGGATGAGACGCAGACGTGTGGTGCAGACGTGTGGTGAGAGACACACTGCCTTACATAATAGCACACTCCCTTTGGACATCCTGCTTCTTCAGGCAGAGTGCCAGGCAGGCTTACAAACTTCATTTTCTTGGCTACAGGTTGAAAATAAGTCGGTCACTAAGGGTTTTGGTGACATATGGATATGATGTGATGCCAATGTACAATCGGTTTTAGTGTCCCCACATTTCGTTCTGCAGCTGATTCGCAGCAATGCTGAAGCTGGACATTGCACAGAAATACAAGATCTGCAGACCCTGGGAGCCTGCGAGGGTCAGTATGAAGAGCAATATGAGACGCTGTTCCCTCTTGGTAAAGGAGCATTTGGCTTTGTGTGGTCTGCAAAACAGAAAGAAGATGCAAAGGAGGTTTGTGTTCATTGTAGATGTTCTTTCTAGTATAAACGCACTAGAGACGTTTCAACTTGTGTTTTATTCCACTTTTTCTGGAACCTGTTTCCATATACTCCATTATTGTTCAGATATTTTATCCTACTTTTTTTACCTTTTTTCTTCTGGTTTCTATCAATTTATATCACATTGAGACAGTTGGATAGTAGCAGTCTGCATCCCCCTCCGGTGATTTTAGTCTAAAGAGATCTATGTATTACCCATGACATGCACCAGAACTTTCTTTATGATAAACCATCTCACTCTGGTTCTTCTCAGGGGGGATAGAAACTCCAATTACATTTACTACTGATAATAAGATGGGTTCCTGCTTCACAGTTATATATATAAGGTGCTCACAACTTGGCCACCTCACTTCTAGTATGAAGAATATAGATTGAGGGAACTGCCTACTAGCAGAGAAATGCTTCTGTGCTGAGGCACCATGGGATTGGTAGTAAAGCAGGGGATATTTAAATTTTTTTTTCCTAAGTTTAAAAAGGCTGCACTGCATAAAGTAAGTTGAATATGTATGAGAGAAGTGCAGAATGTATTAAATATGCTGGATTTGTCCCTCTCTGTATAATTTGCCTTTTTTCTTCTGCGAGTACTACACATAGCCTATACTGCATGATGCCTAGAAAACAAATGAGAGAAGATAGAGCGCTGGCTCAGTCTCCTAGGATGCAGTAGACATTGCAGTAGTCTCGCTCTATGCCTCCTATTCATTATATTAGAAGCATTGCAGCAGAATCTTGTCTATTCATTCTCTGACTCCTCTCCTTCATTTTTCAGCCAAACTCTAAGGGGATGGAAACGTTTAGATTTGTGTAAGGCATCTAAGAACCCAATGCTGCCCAAATCCTAAGCTGGCTGTATTTCAGTTATAGAGTAGACAAATGTAATACCTTTAAAGGAAATCTGCCAGCTATGACAGTAACCTTAGGTTAAGACATGTGCTAAATATAAATGTCTTTGGAAGCAAAGACTCTCAGATTGTTAGAAATCGAAATTTTTTTTCATTATGCTGTTAAAGTTTATATATTGGAATTGGGCCAGTGGGGGACATCTATCATGTGACGGGCTGGTGCTCCTGCACATGATAAGTTCTTTGCCCCTCAGGCATCCTGTTGTATTTGGTGGGGCAACTATGGCGGTGTACAATCTTATGCCAGGCCTTGACATTCAGCGCTTTATCTAAGTCCATTGCTTGTTCCAGTCCATCCCTCATTTATCTTCTTCTTCTCTCATCAGATCTCGCACAGCAGATCTTGCATTTCAATGGTTCATTTGGTGCTTTGTGCCTATGGACATCTAGATCTATTGCCTGTGTTTGGCCAAGTCCAGACCACCATTAGTGTTCGTCTATTCTCTATTATGGACTTGAATAACGAGCAACTTGAAAGGGCAATAAAACGAATCCTTATGTTTTACCATCCATCAATTGCCTCCTGATCACCTTCCTTCCGTGTATTATATAAGAAGAAAAAATAGCGGCCTAGAGCTATTCTGGAGGAAAATCGCACCTTGAACAGTGGGCGTGAACTTGGCCTTAGAGGGACCTAAAGAGAAGGAAAATGGGGGGAGAGTATTAAAGGAAACCTACCATTGGTAGTGCAGGTTTTGAGGAAAACGGGGCCCCAGCTCAGGGTGGAGTGGGCCGGAGCTTATTTCAGTTAGGTTTTAAACCGCGGTATCGCGGTTTAAAAACCACTTTTTAAACTTTCATAGCCGGCGCAGGGAGGTACTGCGCTCGGCGGCTACCAGGCTGCGCGGCTTCATTCACTTCCTACTGTAGCCGCGCGCCATGGTAAGCGCTGAGCGCCATACCTGCCTGCCGCGGCTATAAAGTTTAAAAAGTGTTTAAACCGCGATACCGCGTTTAAAACACTAACGAAAATAAGCTCCGGCACCAGCTCACCCCTGAGCTGGTGCCGGTATTTCATCAGAAACCTGCCACTTCAAGTGGTAGGTTTCCTTTAATGTGTCGGCCATTAGACCAGTACAGAGTAGAATGAGACCGTTCTCTGCTGCGCCACATTAATCCCTGTTGTGACTGGATGATAAATCTTGCGCAGGGACTATTTTCTTTCCAGACACGCCCCTTTTTCAGACAAGTTGGAAAACTGCCTAAAAATGGTCTAAAACCTTCAATAAATGCGGCGCATGGCATTACAGGTGCAAATTACTCCTGTTTTCTGGTGTAGACAGATACACCTCCCCCAATGAACGAGGGAAGGATCAGAACAGATGGTAGGTGTAACTGAATGCGGGTGGGGGGGCATAGATAAAGTACTGGAATACACAGCCGAAAACTCAACATTCTCATTATCATAAAGTGTATTTTCAGGAAACAGAACTGTGAGCATTGATGCAAAGCTCTGCCTGGACTATGTATTCAAACAACTACAGAACTAGTCAATCTGGAATTAGGAGGCTGGAAAGACATGACAAATTCCTTTCGAGACGTAATGGAGATGCGGACTAGTGTGTGTTCCTGTACAACAAGGATTGTCAACAAAACAAGGGGGTTTGGGAGGGGTGGAGAGCTCTATATGGATATTGCCTGACAATAGTTGAGAATACCTTACCCGCTGATCAGGCTGCTGTGTTGTCCAGCTAGTAACACACTTGCATGTATACGTATATACAATCCACATAGAGTGACAGGTCATATTTGAGAATTTAACCACCACTACATCAGTTTATGATAAATATTATTCCTCCAAAAGGCCGTCGTGAAGTTTATCCGTAAGGATCGGGTACTAGATGACTGCTGGGTGCAGGACTCCGAACTTGGAAGGGTTACACAAGGAGCTTGCCTTTTGTCCAGACTTCAGCACACCCCAATATTATCCGGTATGTATTGTATAAGGGTTTCCTTATAATAAAGATTCAAAAACATTTTTCAACATAAAATTGAAAACAATGTAATAATATTATTTTTTTCATGACTTGTTTATGGTCTCCCTCTGTCCGCTCCATCACTTGGACGTTAACAGTGACATATCATTACATAGGGTTGGAAGTAAGAGTCCTCCTTATGAAGACTTTACCCATTAAGCCCGCTTGGAAGCGTGGTGGGACTTAAAGTCATTGCGCCTTTGGGGGGCTGTGGAAAATATGCAAAGTTATCCAGGATTGGGTAAGGAAAACATTGGCTCTTTTAGCTTCTTCTGTAAGGCAGTCCCTTAACATCAAGCAGACTTTCAGTAAGCCTAATGACGTGATTCGGGAGTAAAGCCAAACCAGTATATCTATTCCAGAAGCAATGTTTTCTTATTTCATCCTAGAAAACGTATTGGCATATTTCCCATAGCATTACATGGCAGAGATGCTCCAGTATCATGTTCATGGCTCCACATAATATTTCCATTGCAGGTCCTGGACTTGAGACGACAAGTTCTTCAGCTGGTAATGGAGCTCCAGGTGATGCACTCGACCTCTTTGACTTCATTGACAGTCAACCTAATTTAGATGAACCTCTGGCCAGTACATCTTCCGTCAGGTGAGAGGGGTTACTTTTAGTTTTTGTGATTTTGATTATACAGCGATGTCATCTTTGCAGCTGAGAATTGTCTTAGTCTACCAGTTTGCAGTGCTAACTGATCATGTGAGAATTCAAGTTTTGTTTTTTTTAAAAAATCGATGCTAACTTTTTGATTACAATTTTGTAAAAACAAAACAGCACAAACATACCCCATTTGGGGGAAAACACTCAATCCACCCCCCCCTCCCGGTTCGGCCCACGACAGCATTCCGATCTAAAATCCAAAGATGGTCTTGTCCGCCAAATCCTGTCTTATGGTATAACATAGGCCATGCCCAACCTCAGCTCCCTTCAAACATACATAATCACTCATACATGATGTTACTCCCCAATATAATGCTCCTCTCAGTAATGCTTGCGATGCCAATTCCGACGTATCCAACCCTCACTCACAATTTATCAAATTTGTCAGGTTTCCCCCTCTTTTGAAACTCTGCACGTTCGTTCAGCAACAACCCATTTGCTTTGGTAAGGAATTCTGCCTGTGGGTGACACCGCTGTATCCAGTGGGCGCTATCGTCTTTCGCGCTACCAAGAAAGCGACAACAAGCTGTTTTTACGCTTAGTCAACTGCACTTCCTCCAACGCGTCCCAACACACTCACAGTATGTTCTTAGGCAGAATTCAGGTATTTTAGATTCTTGACAGGGCCGGTGCGACATCTGCGTTTAGACTTAAATTTAGCAGTTTCCGTTATTTTGGAAATTATGGATTGTATTTAACAGATTTTTACGTTTTTTTAACTGATTCTTTTATTGGACATTTAAAAATACTGATTAGTTATTTTTGTTAGGCCCCATGCACACGACTCTGACATGGGGACAATGATGCATTTGCACAATTTCCATCCGATCATGGCCTCCATGAGGTGTATAGCACCCAGTCACAGTCACAATAGGCTCATTGAATCTCTGGAAATTAAGGGACATCTACCACCAGATTAACAAGTTATCCTCTTATGCATGCTCCTTACTCTAGGGGATGATGGACCCATTTCAGAAAACTGCAGGGCATTGTAAAAAAAAAAATTGTAAAGTCGCCTAAGGCGCTCAGGCTTGCGTCACCTGAGCGCCTCAGGCTCCATAATTATGACGGACCTCGCTACTTATTATGGAGCTGCGAGCCATAAGGCATCTAGGTGACGTGAGCCTCGGTAATTTCCATATTTTTATAAAGTTGTTTCTCCCCAGAGGGTAACTAGCTTGCATAAGAGGATAACCAGAATCTGGTGGTAAGTGAGCGTGCTCGGTATTTAAAAAAAAAAAATATGTTAAAAACTGATGTGCAAAGCTATAAAGACCATTGTCATCCATAGAAAACAAGAAAGAAGTCTTCTGATATGTAACATGGAAAAAATAGCACAAGTCCACGTCCATTATCAAATAATAGAAGGCCTTAAGGGAGATGTAAAAAATCGAGATACTAACAGACACACAGTACAAATCCATTGAAATTCCCCGAACAGTGCAGTTTTAACAGAAACCGCTAAAGGAAGCCTGAAAGCAGAGTGGACGGGCCCTATTCATTTTTTAAAAGCGCATGATGATCACAAAAACTTTTACAGAAAAAAAATCCTTTTATCCACATCTGATAATCCAGAGATTTATAATGCTAAAGCAATAGTAATAATAGAATAGAAGAATTTAATAATTCATATGGGCCCACATTTAGTAAAAACTGCACTATGTCTATGTAGGTGCAGGATCTGCGAGATCTGTTTGTGGTTCCTGTTCTTCATGAATCTGGCGCTCCCTGCACTGCTCCGACAGAGGGCACCACTTTTTTTTGGTGCAACCTTTAAACAGGGTAGTGTGACACAATTCTGTCTGACTTTGCATTAAAATCTGGCGTGGGAGGTACTGAGTGAGCACCGTAAGGCCCCCTTCAGTGCCGAAATTTGGTGTTGATAGAGAAAATGCAGCCGGGTGCACAATAATGGTCTGCGGTGTACGTGACCCAAATGTGGCGCTCTTATGCCTTAAATTCCTGTGCATGAAGTTTGCACACTAAAAGAACGTGCAAAAGTCGACAAGAAAACGGGCGGCATGGCACTTAGTAAAGTGTCCCCGTTATGTTTCCAATAATCAACATTTGATACATCTGGATATCAGGCTGAAGACCATTGTCTAAGGAAATTTAGTGATATGTGTATTATCTCTTATGAGGCGGTTTTGTTCTAGTGTGGTATGTTGTGTGTGATTGCAGTTGGTCTCCGCTGTGGGCTATCTACACAGTCCTATATCTTACCACGTGACATTAAGGATGAAAATTATCATCGCTCCTGAATCACATAAAGTGGTCGACTTTGGTTCTGCAACTCGCTTGCAACTGGGACAGTTGTTCTCTACATTTTGGTGGCACCACTGAGTATGCGCACCGAAGTCCTGCTCGGCAATCCGTTATGTTCACTCTATAATTAGTTACTGATGAAGCGTGGGATTAGACAAGAGGTCGCGCCTTGTGAGAGGACCATTCCTAAAGTCCCAGTTTCCACACCCCATGTAGGGTTTCCATTTTTACAGAATCCAAATATGGATGGAAATGACAAAAGTTCTTTAGCAATCTTAGAGCATGTATGCAAAGAAGGGTTTGTGTACGTGGGTGTAATATATATAGTATATATATAATATATATTAATTTACCTACAAAGAAGTAAAACCTAACATCACTTCCTACTATTATCAAACCTATATAAATAGCTATCACTTTTTTATACACACACAGATATGGATGCGCTGTGATAAATACATCGTGTGTACAAAAATGGATAGATGATAGGGGTTATACAGATTATTACTGTTGTATGTTATAAATTTTTTTTACCATTTCTTTGGTATTTTGCTTTGAAACCGGAAATAATAAGAAATATTTTTTTTTAATTTTGCATTGATACATGATCCTTGTTTACTATATTTCTACCACATGTTATGAAACTGTATAAATATGTGCAGATTATTCAGTTTATTCCATGGTTTCAGGTATCCAGGACCAAGAGCTGGAAATGTGTCTCTCGGGGTGACTTCTACACTTGATATTTGGGAAATCTTCTGTGAAGTGAAGAGATCCAGATGCGAATGAACCTCCATCTCGTATCTCAAGGTGTGAGGAACATTACATGTCTTGTAATGAAAATAAGGTACCTATAATCGTGTTTACTCGGCTATACAGAGTCAATGTAAAAAAAAAAAATTAATATCACCCTTTGGTGTCCCGATGTTCGAGCGGCTCCCACTGTCGCGGCTCCCCGTGTCTTCTATTTGGCTTCATCTTCTGACGCAGAGTCAGTCCATGCGATCTGAGGCCGTCGCACACTGGATGTGACGCTGTCGCGTGGATGAGTACAGCTGGTTGCGGCGCGCACAGTGTGCGAGGCCGGCGGATCTCAGCCAGTGAAGAGTGACGAAGCACCAGGAGCCGAGATGGGGGATTGGGAGCGCAACGACATCGGGGACAACGGAGGGTGATATTAGTTTATTCTTATGTAACTAATAGGGGCTGTTATACTAGCTGAGGCCAGATATGATACTGATGGGGGCAGGCTGATATACTGATGGGGGCGCTGTCAGGCCGTTTGTATACACGGGCAGCTGTGTATATGGCAGGCTGGGTATAATGGGGCAGGTTGTCGTTGTGTACTATGGGGCAGGCTATGTGTACTACTGGGTGGCTGAGTGAGTAGCACATCTGCCTTGCACGCCACACTGGGGTCCTGGGTTTCGAAGTCACACCAGGTCAACATCTGCAAAGAGTTGTTGTTCTATCCGTGTTTGAGTGGGTTTTCTCCGGGTTCTACGGTTTCCTCCCAACTTCAAAACATTACTGTTTAGGTTGGGGAAGGGGACAAAAAGTGGGGGGTTGGGGAGTCGAGTGACGGGGAGGTTGGGAGGGGATGGGGGGGGGGACAGGGACCATTGTGACATGCTTGTGCAGCGCTGCGTCATACTGCTGTGCGCTATTAGTAATTAAAGAAATTATTATTATCTATATTACTGGGGCAGGCGTGTATAACTGGGGGCAGGGCTGTGTACCACTTGGGGGCAGGTACTGGTTGTACTACTGGGGGCAAGCTGGTATACTGGGGGCAGGCTTGATGATACTACTGGGGGCAAGCTTGTACTATGGGGCAGCTTTGTACACTGGGGGCAAGCTTTGTCTACTGGGGCAAGCTGGCTACTCAGCTGTATACTGCAAGGGGCAGGCTTTTCTGCAAGGGGAGGTTGTATACATGAAGGGGCAGGCTGTATACTGCAAGGGGGCAGGCTGATACTACTGGGGGAAGGCTGTGTATACTAATGAGGGGCAGGCTGTGTATACTACTCGGGGGCAGGGTCTTACTACTGGGGGCAGGCTGGTATGCTACGGGGCTGCTGTATATGCTATGTGGGGCTGCTGCATGCTTTGGGGATATACATGGGGGCCTGGTGGCTGTATAACTACACCCTCGGTTATACTCGAGTCAAATAGGCTTTCCAGTTTTCTGGGTAAAATTAGGGGTCTCGGCTTTACTCGAGTATATAGGTAATTGCGGATATCTGCATTTAAAGGGGAAAATGTACCTGGGGATTAGGGACACTGAACCCACGGAGGCCCATGGTGACCTAATTTAGTGTTCCGAATCGCTGGTAGGACATCTCTGTCTGTGTCCACTAGAAAAAAAAAACATGTTTCTACAATATTAGATCCTCCCTGGTGCTCCATTGCACCTGAGTGATGCTTCATGAAGCCGGGTGTTGTAGTAGACCACGTTCAATTTGCATGACCTCTTCTGGGTGTACTAATTGGTTTCACTTTGTGAGTGTGTGTCAAGATCTCTGGACCAAGATGCATGTAAACGTTTGTTTTTATGTGCCCTGGACAGACCTTATACAGTGTGATTTGGGACATTAAAACACCAGTCCATAAGGACCTGTGAGTGGTTTTACTGTGCAAAATCATCCTGGACCAAATTCCCTTGTAAAGAATTCCAGACAAAACTAGCTTGTTAATTGGGCTTGTTAATGGGGTGATATTGGCTCAAAGTAATAATGAATGTACTTCCTACCTTCTAGAGGTACATGACCTGATCTCTGGTCTTCTTCAACGAGGACCCGGAATGCGTATGGTTCTGGATGAACTTCTCAGGACCTTTGGGTGACACAGCCGTCAATCTTGCGAGAGTATACCTGGGAGGAGGTATATCCACCTGCCTGCTCCCAAAAAGGTGAGTGAATGACTGGATTCCTTTGATTTATGTCCATTTATCATAAAAAATCTATTTTATTTAGGATAGTTTTATTATTGATTAATTGATAATGACCCTTCACTCCACTTTCTGATAACTTCAGCTGCCTGAAGTTACAGCAGCCAGGGAGGGGGAAAGTAGCTGAGGGGGGAAGGAAGGGAGAGTTAGACTCTAAGCTGCGACAGAGGGGCTCTGCTAACACCCTCTTGAGCCCCTAGGTCCTCAGGTCACATTAGCAACAATTTTTAAAAGTTGATGTTCAAGGAGGAAGAGACCATGGCATAGCATATAAGAAGCAATGTATCACGTCATGGTACCTGGATCTATGAGTAGTGACCCTGGTTTTATCATTAATGCGATTTTGACAGTAGATTCCTTTAAAACCACTCTGCACTATGAATCTATGCGAAGTTTTTGAAAAGTAAGGTACACTTTAAAGGGGTTTCCCATTTCAGCAAATAGGCTATTATGTGAATAATCTGAAATTTATAATGTACATGATATTTCTAGTATCTTCTTCATGGTTTTCTGGATCCATTTCTTGATGGTTCTGCTTGCTTTCAGTCCATCGAAAGCTTCATTGTTTATTTCCAGTGGATGCAAATCTGACCATGGTCACACAGGTGCACAGCTCGTTATAACACACAGCTCGGTTACTCTCTGTTCTAATGAGCGTTGCACCTGTGTGACCATGGTCAGGATTTCTTGTCCCACTGGAGGAAAATAATGAATCTTTCTAATACAAGGACATGCAAGCGGAGATCCAGATATGAGAAGAATAAACCTTTAATGTTGATAATAATAATAATTTGTTATTTATATTGCGCACACAGATTAGCAGCGCTACACAGAGATTGCCAAATCGATCTATTGCTTTATTGTTTCTTTTTTTTGGTTTTGTGTTTACAGATGAAGGATATATAAAACCGATTCCAGACAGCACAGCATGAGTTGAATGAAGAAGTTGGAAAACGAAATGGAATGATCAGCGGATGAACAGAACCATCCACATGAGGAGGAAACACCAACTTGCACTTGTCACTACGACAGGGAAAGGGTTTTGACTATACCCCAAATGTCATTGTGCTCAAGCACCTCTCACAGTACAGACAATCGGAAGAAAGCAGAACTCATCCGCTCTTATGGCTTACCAGTTGTTACAGATTGTTCACACAAGCAATGCCTATCCTATATGACATACAAATCTTTTCACAGCGAACCAACAGTACAGTAATTGATAGTATTGATAGTTAAATAGTGTCTCAATCGTTAGGATTGCATTGCAGTATTAATTATCATGGGCTCATGGTCTCTGAGCCCGCAGCAGTACCCTGTTACAGGACCCCAACACATTAAACTAATTATCGCACCTAACATTGTATGTCTTCTCTTGTATTGAAGAGAAAATATTGTGCTACGTGGAGAAAGCGCACGCTTGCAGAGACTTTTTTTTTTTTATTCTTAATGCCATTATAAATATCTTTCCATAATTGTCAATGAAATTCGGCTGCAATGGTGCTGGAAAGAAGCATGCTACATAGTTACCTTCTGAGGATCTGCCTCCTTGCACCACCCAGTGGGTGCTAAGACTTTGCAGGTGGACAAATCAATGTGAAATGTAGGTGCCAAATTTATAATTGGGCAATATATTCCGATTTTGTGGACTCAGTATTTCATGTATGTTTTTTTTTTTTTGTTTAAATTTCCATTTGGAAAGCTTTCTATATTTTTAATGTCTTTTATATATTTTTTTTAGGACCTGTAAGCTTGTGCGTTAACGGTTAACCTGTTTTTATCTTTGCTCTCTCGGTATCTATACATTTTACCTGATCTATCCTGGTCTTGATGTTCTCATATGCAGGATAACCCCACCAGTGCAGACTAGTTCTAAGACCCTGTAAAGTACAGCACATCATTCCATGTGCTTTCGATCACTTTGCGTGAAAAATATTGTTTTTTGGGGGGGAAAAGTAAGTCGAAGTTCGTTTCAAGCAACAGTTTTGAACAGGTTTTAATGTGTAGTCCAAGAAAGTAATGGTCCAAGCTTAAATCTGAGGATGTCTTATGTTGATGGGTCACAGGGTTGCCCGCCAGTGATGACAGCTATTACAGCTGCATGGCAAGCCACTGGTCCATGCTCTATTTATGGTCAGTGGTGGATCAAATATAATCCTCTTTAGTTCTAAGAATAAAGCTGCTTGGCGTTATTATAGGTCCGAATGGTTAATGTCTATATGATTTGTGGGGTAAAGGTTGCATAACTAACTTGCTTTAGGCAAACAACAGACCTGTAACCGATTCTGTTATCACATGAGACAGTAGAAGAGATTGCACAAGCCCTAAAATTAGACAGGAGAATAGGACCAGGAAACCAGGTGCATAAGCCCATAGTAATACAGTGGGTGTGTGTGGTTAGTCGGTAGCTGCTCCTTAAAGGGGTATTTCCATAAACAAGTTAGGCCCTATCCACAGTAGCGTGGGCGCTCAGCAATTTCACTCGGCTCATAAAAGATGAATGGGTGCAGCCCCGGCCATTGACGGACACCGGCTCTCTCTCATTTCAGACACACATCATATCAGACACCCCCCCCCCCGTTCTCGTAATCTGGTGGATAGGGCACTTACTTGGGTTGTGGTTAAAACCCATTTTTAAGATGGTTATCAGCAAATTTGGGGTTCAATAATGATGGAACTCCTCTGACGAGGGACGGGCTGGGGGGGGCCAAGCCGAGTAGCATGCTGTAAGCTGGGACCAGATCCAAACAGATTCAGCACATATATGTTGGCGAGCGTAGTGCGTGGGACCAGTATGCCCCAGCTTCAATTAGGAACTAAAACTGAGTATTTTAGTTGGGAACAAGATAGCACAGTGGCCTCTTATGGTGCCCCTCAACTGCTGGAATAATGGCTCCATGGTAGGATGGGGAATATTTAGTTAATAATCCAACAAAGGCTTTGAGTGACTGGTCAATGGCCTACTGGTCTCACAACTCTTGATAGAAATCACAACTCCCACATGGCAGCCTCCATATAGGGTCTGTAGTTTCACAAAAAGCTTGAGCTGTTCCATTGAAGTGAATGGGTCTATGTATTACACACACAGAGATATGTGGCGAGACTGAGATTACTGAAGTTCGTGGAAAGATCAGGATTAGAAATCAGTTTCTTCTTAATAGGTTGCGTGAGCGGGGTAGTTCGCAATCAAGTGGTGCATGCGTGAGCCATTTCAGAAGTGAAGCGTAGTGAAGTTATATTACATTTTGGCCAACAAACGTCTCACAAAAGTCCCTATTCCCACCCCCAACAGTATACTTTCAAGAGGAGCGAGAGGCTCACCAATAGTAATGGAGGTACAACGGTACCATAAGATTGATTTCTGTGGATAGGGGATCGTAAACGATTTCGTGGGTAGAAAGCTGGGACAATTCTCATCTCTAATCCTGAGCCTACGGGAATAAAAACTGTGCCGTATGAATGGGGGTTACAAGAGAGCATTGAGCAAATAACGATTCAGATTTTCTGCCACTTCTACATCAGGACACGTGGTGATCAGGTGAGCACAGCATCTGATTCAAGGGGCCCCCAAATAGTTTGGGCAGGCCGGCAGTAACCCACCATGGCTACCCTGTATGGGCATTGTGTTAGATAATGGGCATGTTGTTGGGGTATGGTAAGCACGTTATACAAACTTTTATTCCAATCAAATTGTGCGAAATTCAATCATGTAAATTGTGTTGTAAAATTTGCAAGCAAAGTAACTTAAACAATTGGTCTAAATTTTTTACTAGACTAATGTATCTGTATAATGGGCCATCATGTTTATTTTATGACATTACGAATTAAAGCCACGTTAAAGCGTTAAGACTCAAAAAACCACTTAATGCCATAGCGTAGTAGGAACTCGTTCTTTCTGCCATCCTGCTTTTCTGTATTTTGCCTGTGTTTGGCCAAGTCCAGACCACCATTAGTGTTCGTCTATTCTATTATGGACTTGAATAACGAGCAACTTGAACGGGCAATAAACAGAATCCTTTATGTTTTACCATCCATTCCCATTGACTCCTGATCACCTTCCTTTCCGTTATTTATAAGAGAAAAAATAGCGCTGCAGAGCTATTTCTGGAGACAATCACCTTGAACAGTGGCGTGAACTTGGCCTTAGAGACCATTAAAGAGAAGAAAATGGGGGAGATGTTATTAATGTGTCGGTCATTAGACCAGAACAGAGTAGAATGAGACCGTTTTCTGCTGCGCCACATTAATCCCTGTGATGCTGGATGATAAATCTTGCGCAGGGGCTATTTACTTTCCAGACACGCTCCTTTTTCAGCCAAGTTGGAAAACTGCCTAAAAATGGTCTAAAACCTTCAATAAATGCGGCGCATGGCATTACAGGTGGGGGGGGGGGGGAGGCATAGATAAAGTACTGGAATACACAGCCGAAAACTCAACATCCTCATTGTCATAAAGTGAATTTTCAGGAAACAGAACTGTGAGCATTGATGCAAAGCTCTGCCTGGACTATGTATTCAACAACCTACAGAACTGTCATCTGGAATTAGGAGGCTGGAAAGACATGACAAATTCCCTTTCGAGACTTAATGAGATGCGACTAGTGTTGTTCCTGTACACAAGGATGTCAACAAAACAAAGGGGTCTTGGGAGGGGTGGAGAGCTCTTATATGGATATTGCCTGACAATAGTATAGAATCCGTATTTTCCGGGCCCATTAGGCGCACCGGAATATAAGGCGCATTAGTCCGATGCGCCTTATATATGTAATAATTCCATATATAAGGCGCATCGGACTATAAGCCGCAGGGTCGGGGGCGTGGCGGAGGTCCGGGGGCGGAGCGGGACCCGACGGGACGAGACGCGACGCGGGGAAGGTGAGCGGGGAAGGTGAGGGTGAGGTGGAGGATGCAGCGGACCATACTTACATAGGTCCCCGCTTACCGGAGACAGCAGATCCAGCGGGAACTGCAGACCGACGCAACAGAAGTGTTCGTGCCGCGTGGTCTGCAGTTCCCGCTGGAGACTGCTTGTCTCCATAGCGTGGACCCTATGTAAGTATGGTCTGCTGCCCTGTGCCATACATAGGGCGTACCGGACTATAAGGCCCACTTTGGATTTCCAAGGAAATCCAAGGCTTTTATGTGCGCCTTATAGTCCGGAAAATACGGTACCTTACCCTGCTGATCCTCTGCTGTTGTGCTCCCAGCTATGTACACTCACATAGAGTGACAGGTCATATTTGAGAATTTAACCACCACTACATCAGTTTATGATAAAATATTATTCCTCCAAAAGGCCGTCGTGAAGTTTATCCGTAAGGATCGGGTACTAGATGACTGCTGGGTGCAGGACTCCGAACTTGGAAGGGTCACACAAGAGATTGCTATTTTGTCCAGACTTCAGCACCCCAATATTATCCGGGTATGTATTGTATAAAGGTTTCCTTATAATAAAGATTCAAAAACATTTTTCAACATAAAATTGGAAATAATATTTATTACCTTGTTTTCATTTTAATGTTGAAAAAGTGTTTGTGGAATCTTATTATAAGGTAAACCCTTATACAATACATTACCCATATAGTTGGGGTGTGCCTGCAGTCTACAAATAGGCAAGCTCCTGTGTGCCGCTGCAAGTTCGGAGCGCCTGCACCCAGCAGTCAATCTGTACCCCGACCTTTACGGATAAACTTCACGACGGCCTTTTGGGGAATACTATTTATAAACATAAACTGATTAGTGGTGGTTAAATTCTCAAATATGACCTGTCACTCTATGTGAGTGTATATACTGTATACATGCAAGTGTTGTACATAGCTGGGAGCACAACAGCAGATGATCAGCAGGGTAAGGTATTCTATACTATTGTCAGGCAATATCCATATAAGAGCTCTCCACCCCTCCCAAACCCCCTTGTTTGTGTTGACAATCCTTGTTGTACAGGAACACACACTAGTCCGCATCTCCATTAAGTCTCGAAAGGAATTTGTCATGTCTTTCCAGCCTCCTAATTCCAGATTGACTAGTTCTGTAGTTGTTTGAATACTAGTCCAGGCAGAGCTTTGCATCAATGCTCACAGTTCTGTTTCCTGAAAATACACTTTATGATAATGAGAATGTGTGAGTTTTCGGCTGTGTATTCCCAGTGACTTTATCTATGCCCCCCCACCCGCATTCAGTTACACCTACAATCTGTTCTGATCCTTCCCTCGTTCTTGGGGGAGGTGTATCTGTCTACAACCAGAAACGGAGTAATTTGCACCTGTAATGCCATGCGCCGCATTTATTGAAGGTGTTAGACCATTTTAGGCAGTTTTCCAACTTGTCTGAAAAAGGGGCGTGTGCTGGGAAAGAAAATGGTCCCTGCGCACAGATTTATCATCCAGTCACAACAGGGATTAATGTGGGCGCAGCAGAGAACGGTCTCATTCTACTCTGTACTGGTCTAATGGGCCGACACATTAAAGGAAACCTACCACTTGAAGTGGCAGGTTTCTGATGAAATACCGGCACCAGCTCAGGGGTGAGCTGGTGCCGGAGCTTATTTTCGTTAGTGTTTTAAACGCGGTATCGCGGTTTAAACACTTTTTAAACTTTATAGCCGCGGCAGGCAGGTATGCGCTCAGCGCTTACCATGGCGCGCGGCTACAGTAGGAAGTGAATGAAGCCGCGCAGCCTGGTAGCCGCCGAGCGCAGTACCTCCCTGCGCCGGCTAAAGTTTAAAAAGTGTTTTTAAACCGCGATACCGCGTTTTAAAACACTAACGAAGATAAACTCCGGCACCACTCACCCTGAGCTGGTGCCCCGTATTTCTCTCATAAACCTGCCACTACAAGTGGTAGGTTTCCTTTAATACTCTCCCTCTCCCCCATTTTCTTCTCTTTATGGTCTCTAAGGCCAAGTTCACGCCACTGTTCAAGGTGATTTGTCCTCCAGAAATAGCTCTCAGCGCTATTTTTCTCTTATAAATACCGGAAAGGAAGGTGATCAGGATCAATGGGATGGATGGTAAACATAAAGGATTCGTTTTTGCCCGTTCAAGTTGCTCGTTATTCAAGTCCATAATAGAAATAGACGAACACTAATGGTGGTCTGGACTTGCCAAACACAGGCCATAGATCTAGATTTCCATAGGCACAAAGCACCAATGAACCATTGAATGCAATCTCTGTGCGAGATCTGATGAGAGAAGAAGAAGATAAATGAGGGATGGACTGGAACAAGCAATGGACTTAGATAAAGCGCTGAATGTCAAGGCCTTGGCATAAGATTGTACACCGCCATAGTGCCCCACCAAATACAACAGGATGCCTGCTGAGGCATTAGGGCAGGGAAAGACTTATCATGTGTCAGGAGCACCAGCCCGTCACATGATAGATGTCCCCCACTGGCCCAATTCCAATATATAAACTTTAAGCTAATGAAAAACTATTCTAACAATTGAAGTCTTTGCTTCCAAAGACATTTATATTTAGCACATGTCTTAACCTAAGGTTACTGTCATAGCTGGAGATTTCCTTTAAAGGTATTACATTTGTCTACTCTATAACTGAAATACAGCCAGCTAGTGCACATTGGGTTCTTTAGATGCCTTACACAAATCTAAACGTTTCCATCCCCTTACGAGTTTTGGCTGAAAAATGAAGGAGAGGAGTCAGAGAATGAATAGCAAGATTCTGCTGCAATGCTTCTAATATAATGAATAGGAGGCATAAGCGAGACTACTTCGCAATGTCTCGTGCATCCTAGGAGACTGAGCCAGCGCTCTATCTTCTCTCCATTTGTTTTCTAGGCATCATGCAGTATAGGCTATGTGTAGTACCTCGCAGAAGAAAAAAGGCATTATACAGAGAGGGACAAATCCAGCATATTTAATACATTCTGCTGCACTTCTTCATACATATTCAACTTACTTTATGCAGTGCAGCCTTTTAACTTAGGAAAAAAAAACTTAATAATCCCCTGCTTTTACTACCAATCCCATGGTGCCTCAGCACAGAAGCATGTCTCTGCTAGTAGGCAGTTCCCTCAATCTATATTCTTCAACTAAAGTGAGGTGGCCCAAGTTGTGAGCACCTTATATATAACTGTGAAGCAGAAACCCATCTTATTATCAGTAAGTAAATTTTTGAGTTTCTATCCCCCCTAGAAGAACCAGAGTGAGATGGTTTACATAAAGAAAGTTCTGGTGCATGTCATGGTATACACATAGATCTCTTAGACTAAATCACCGAGGGGATGCAGACTGCTACTATCCAACTGTCTCAATTTGATATAAATTGATAGAAACCAGAAGAAAAAAGGTAAAAAAAGTAGGATAAAATATCTGAACATAATGGAATATATGGAAACAGTTCAGAAAAAGTGAATAAACAACAAGTAAGTCTCTATTGCAGTTTATACAAAAAAGCAACATACAATGAACACAAACCTCCTTTGCATCTTCTTTCTGTTTTGGCAGACCACACAAGCCAAATGCTCCTTTACCAAGAGGGAACAGCGTCTCATATTGCTCTTCATACTGACCCTCCGCTCCCAGGGTCTGCAGATCTTGTATTTCTGTGCAATGTCCAGCTTCAGCTTGCTGCGATCAGCTGCAGAACGAAATGGGGACACTAAACCGATTGACATGGGCATCATCATATCCATATGTCACCAAAACCCTTAGTGACCGACTTATTTTCAACCTGTAAGCCAAGAAAATGAAGTTTGTAAGCCTGCCTGAACTCCTGCCTGAAGAGCAGGATGTCCAAAGGGAGTGTGCTATTATGTAAGGCAGTGTGTCTCTCCACCACACGTCTGCACACACGTCCCTCTCATCCTCTTCTGCTCTGCCACTGCAGGAAGAGGGGGGGGACAGCAGACATGGGATACACTGCCTCACATGAATACCTAATACACACCACTCTGGGCACGCCCTGTTTTATCAGGCATCAGGGTGCCCAGGCGTACAACTTCTTTTTCTGGGGATAGGAACTATGCATTGTTAGCTATCACCAAAATAGCAGCACTCCAAAGTAAGTTCAAAAATCAAAAGGGTGTGGTTTATTTCCAGTGTGACTTTCAGTGATGAGCAATCACCTTTATCAAGCATTGATTGCTATCACCAGAACATTGACTGGAAAAAAACTCACCCTTGATTTTTGAACTTACTTTGGATTGCTGCCTATTGGATTATATATGCCGGTCCACGCCACGAACCTCCGTCCAGCCTCTGTACGTTACAACTTATGCACCGGACCATGACACCACCTGTCACCGGAAAGGTGAGTTTTGACTTTCTTTGTTTTTGACTTAAGTATAAGATGAGTTTGGATTTTCAGCACATTTTTTTGTGCTGAAACCTCGGCTTATACTCGAGTATATACGGTAATAAAAAAAGTCACAGCCCGAGGCTTTCTATTAGACTTGTCACCTACCTCCCAAGGCTGCGCTCAGACTGCTCCAGAAGGGACTGAGAGGAACTGGCCAGACTAAGAGCAAAATCCAGTTCTGGCGATGTGCTTCTCTCTGTCCCTGCACTCATGTCCTACAGATCCAAACATTGAATAATGGTAAACCATTGGAGCAGGCGGCATGTACTTCAAACTGGATAACTGCAGACAACAGAGAGAAAGAATGGGGGAAAAAAATTTAATGAGGTATATGAAAAATGCTGTCTATTTTTTTACTAGAGATAAATCTGCACAGTGAATCCGCCAGGCTCCATCACATAGACTTTTGTTTTGTAGCAGAATCATGACTGACATGATCCCAACTAATTCCAGATTGGGTGATATAACCATAACAGTCCAACATTCAGTCTTTCAAGTAACCTCTGTGAATGGAGCATGTAGTTCCCCATCAAGTGACCACAATTCTCCCAAAAGAAAGTCCCTGAGATGAGAACATGTGCCGTTCACAAGAGGACTTTGGTTCTCCAACTTCTTCAATCTCTGGTGGGTAATGTATTGTTAATAGGATCTCAATGTAGTTCAGAAAATTATAACTGAGTTTGGATTTTGTGTTTTTTTAGACAAAAAAATGTTCTCTTTCCAGGAAGTTCACACCTCTGCACTATGGCCTTCTGTCATGGGTACAATAATTCACAATGGCAAAAAAAAAGCGCAGCAACCCTTATTTAAATGAAAGGAAACACAGCAGCAGGATCCTTAACATCCAGTACACTATGGAAAATGGAAGAGGACATCTACGGTAAGCAAAAGAAAACGTAGTGCAGGTCTGAACTGTCCCTGAGACAATCCCTCATTATGACGCCAAAAGAAAAAAAAAAAATCACACTTATAACCGACATCTATTCTTGGGGCACTAGGTCATATGTATAATCCTATACACAAGAACGATGCATAGATGGCTGCAAACAACGAGCCATCCAGTTGTCAGTGCAATGAAGGTCCGCTATTATGTAAGAGAGGATACAAGTCTGACACAGCTAGCAAAGCTAGACTCAGGTTCCATTTCCTGCCCCCATTTGTGGCGAGACAAAAGAAGACCAACTTCTTAGCTGCCTTTGCCAATCTTGTGTCTGTCAGCTCATACACAGGGGCCTTGGACACCACAGTGTAAGAGCCCATTACCTGGGGACCATGTGCTAGTGTTAAATAAGCCTTAAAGGGACCTTCCAGAACACAGTTCTCTTAACAAATAGCTACATTCCCCATAAAATAACAGCATCTCCACCTATAACTGAATGAATACATTGACAATAGGGAGTGTCACTACAGTCGTGCTTAGAGTCTATACTGTCTAGGAACACACCCCAGAAAGATTCACATTATGTTCTTACACAGTCTGGACCATCCCGATGATAGCAGCTTCCATTGAAAGCTCCTTCCCTAATTTCCGAGCAGATGTATTGAGCTGGGTAGGTCCAGAGTATTGCTGGTGTATAAGTTGGCACCGATTTTGAAGATCCATCTTTGACAGTGTTGACGTCACGTGGGAAATTTCTTTTCGTGAAAGCAGCGCATCTTCCTCCTGACCGGAGATTTCACCTGGCGATTCATTGTGAATAGCTTGCGATCGCAAGTCTTATTAGGATGGGATTGGTGGCTGGTGGATGTTCATAATGTACGGATGGGACGTCATCATCAGCACATATCTCCGGGGATCAGGATTTAGGCTATGGCTAAAGGGGATGAATTATGCGTTGGGCACTTTGTATTGGAGTCTTTTTGTGTAAAAGGTTGTGTTTTACCAACGACAGGACTACTGTGACATAACGGGGGAGGACTTGAGATTACAAGTGATCTATCGAGCAAGCCGCGCACATTGTTCCTGCCAGTGCAATTACTATGAAGGGCGATGCTGGTGTACTGTCCTTGTGGGTGAGGACAATAGTGGAGGGATCGAAACATTAGAAAGATTGACTACGCATGGGAATCTGGAGAAACAGGTAATGGTGCCACCTGACGGTCACTGTGATGTGTTCTCCAGGGAGGAGACGGGGCTTTTGTTCACAATTTGAGGCCGAGGTACAAGACGACAATGGGTTTATTTACAGGCGTTGTTTCTTTACTGTGCCTTCCTGTAGTTCATACTTGCAGACATGGGTGAGAGGTGCCAAATCCAGCTCCTACCCAGGCTCGGGAGGAGATCATGTATGTTCACGTCTCCATGGCCTGCCCTGTCGCCATGGCTCATCCTGTGTGGGCGTCCCAGGGGAGAAGCAACACCAGGGCAATTGACGTACAATAGTCTCCATATATGATTTCTGGTAGCCATTACTGTCCTAATCAGGGAAAAAGAGAAGTGTAATCAGACAGCTGTCCATCACAGAATACTTATTTTTCAGTGACCTAAAGGGAACCTGTAACCAGAGCCACCAAGATTTTATTCCATTAAACTACTGTCCCCCTTCAGGTAGGGTATGAAAGGTTTTAAATTCATGCAAATTAGCTTGAGGGTTCCAGCTCCACAGGAGTTATTGCAGCATGGAGCCCCTCAGCTCATTTGCAGAATTTTTAAAAAGTCTCTTTTATCTAAAAAACAACAGCATAAGCTAAAGAACAGCAAATCCTGTCAGATGAGGTACATACAAGGATGTCTGTATGTTTGGTTTACAATCCTTGATCGTGGTGATATGTCCTTTAACACCCTTTAACGTCCCGGTTGGCGGCTGCAGATGCATGGAGTGGGCTCACAGGCTGACCCTCTCCATAGCTGTAAGTCTTTGCTTGCATACCGGTAACACCTGCTGCTAGCACAAAAAGATGGCGACACTTGGGCGCTGCCATTTTGTTGGATATTGTCGCTCCCTGACTATCGGGGAGGCCGATCGGTTGCCATGACGCCTGGGTCTTCTGAAGGCTGTCTGGATTTATCCATTCATTGCTTTGTGCTAATTGCACATTGTGATGTATGAGGATGAAATCCCCATATACTGCCAACATAGTAGTAGAAAAACCTAAACTTACACCCACCCTTTTTTCCCTAGAACTGATATAAATCTAACAGTAAAAACATAACCATAAAATTACGTATCACGGGTCCAAAAATGCCCAATCATCAAAATATAACCTTTTTTTTCACTGCTTTAACCGGTTACGGAAAATAGCGACCAAATTTAAAAAAAATGGCACTTTTTTGCCATTTTGAAAAATATAAAAAAATTCTATAAAAAGTGATCAGAAGGTCGTACAGCCCTAAAAATGGTAGCAATTGAAATCTTCATAAATGTCGCAAAAAATTACACCACCCACAGCTACTACACAGTGAAAAAGTTATAGCACCAAAGATAGCAAAATCTAACAAAAAAATGTTTTTGTCAGAGGTTTTAATTTTTGTAAATGTATGAAAAAAATTATAAACACTATACAAATTGGTAATCCCCTTATGTACCGACTCAAGAATAAGTAGACATTCATTTGGCCATACAGTAAATCTGTAAAATCCAAGCCCGCAAGACACGGTGCAAATGCGTCTTTTCACCAATTTCACTGCATTTGGAGAATAAATGCCATCACTATAAGTGCAATTTGTTTGCAAAACAAGCCATAACACAGCTCTTTACGTGTAAAAAATAAAAAAAAAAAAGTATAGATTTTTGAGTGTTGCGGAGTGAAAATGAAATAAAACAAAAAAGGGCCAAAAGGTTAATGTTCCTTCCAAGGATGGGTGCTCAATTTTAAAACCTGGAGTTTTTATGATAACAGTAAAGTTACCTTGCAGATATGGAGATGAATGGCTCAGAACGATAGAACAAGCTGGATGCTGGTATCCCTCTCCTGCTGCCAGTAGATCCGCAGACACTTGCATTTCTGTACCGACTTCTCTACAATTTAGAACAAATTTTGTATTATACTAAAAGATATAAAGATACAACAAACTATATACAAAACTAAAGGCTACTATGGTAGACATAGAGAATGACATCTATACAATCCCGATACACAGATTTTCCTTATTTGAGCCAACTCTTACCAATAGCTCATTACAAAATGACTTCACAAGATTTGCTTATTCTTATCTGCGCTTCTTCTGGTGGGGAAAGAAGTGACACCTCCTCCTCAGCACTTCGCATATAGTGGTAAAATCCAGGAATCAGAAAGCTAATGTTTCGGGAGATAGGACAAGGTGATTGTTAAAGGAGATTTCTAAAATACCAATGCAAATGATAACCCTCAAAGTCTATGCACACAAACACGTCATTCTTTCCCCACCACTTAGAGAGATACTCCTTGGAAAAACTTAACAATCCAAAAAGTTTGGCTGCACATAGACTGTGTAACTTTATAAAAACTTATAGAAAAGTTGTAGCACAAGACCTTGTACTCCTAACCCAAAATGGTGTTACACCCAACTCATAAAATCCGAGGCAAGTAACGGTTCACTTCTACTTTTAAATGCCACAAGCAAAGTCCCAGCAGCATTTAAATGGATACACCCACATTCAGGTGCATACAGGTCTCTGCAGACGCCGCCCATTTTGGCGAGAAAGCGACGTTCCTCTGGCAAAATTAATACACACATGTGGCCAGAAAATTAAAATGAACCTCTGCCAGGAGTCACATTTCCAGCAGCATTTATCAGTTTACACACATAATCGTGTCATTCGGGAGGGGTCTGGGGATCAGTACCAAACCCATTTTTAAAATTCGGTACTCATACAGTTGCAGCAGCACCTTGACCTATCTATCGTAAGGCATTCTCCTATGTTTCTTCAAACAAAAAACTTTGTTGAACTAAAATTCGGGTTCGGACAATTCTGAATTAATGATGGTTCTGCTGATCAATAGCAATGACAATTTAAATTATCCCATACAGGACCCCCATCAATCTGGAGAACATGGCTTCCGATCTCACTAATGATGTAGCACCAGGACGAGCAAGATTTTTTTCCGTTCCCATTCAATTGTATGGCAGTGTTGGATATTGCTGACACAGCACTCAGTTACCTCCAGCGCCCCTATTCACCTAATTCCGGATGCCAGAGATAGTAAGTGCTGTGCTCCAATAGTATCACATTTAGCACAGATAAATATCATCCTGCTGCTCCACTGTCAGTGAGAAAGGACCCCCATTCTCCATTGCTGTTCTTTATGTTGGGGATTCCAGGAGTCAGACCCTCATCATCTTCTTATTCCCTATCCTGTGAATAGAGGATAACTTAAATAGTTGGAGCAGCCCCAAGGACAGGAGGAGTACATGTTTTTGTAGTCCGTATGTGTGAAAAATACCTATTCAATGGATCTAGATAGTAGCCCCCAAAATAATATCCCATTCTCCTACGTACACCGGGCAAGGTGTAATGTATTGTCCCCAGGATATTCATTACTGGATGTTTACAACCCAGTAAGCCCGTGCATGCTGGCCTGACAGATTCCCGTAAAGATTATCATAGACTAGATGAACTGTCCCTACTGGGAAATCCGTGGTGTGTCACTGATCCTACAGCAATCCTGCAGATGCCTTACACTAATAATCCCATAGAACCTTGCCCGGTTTCTGAAACCTACATCTAGGCTCTACAGACGACAAACCAGAGAACAAAACTCTTCAATACCAGGATCCACTTCTAAAAGCTGTGTCCGTCATATCCAAAAAGGAACGTGAAAATGTCACATTGATCCCCTGGATGTTCCCGTCTGGAGAAGTGTGACAGACCGTTGATAGAAAAAGGACACTGAGACTGGCGTAGTATTCCTCCACCGGGGACACTTCATCCCGGAAAATCATTTATCAAAGTCAGGCTCAGAGAAAAGGTAGCTCCATACGTGTTACGCCAACGACGCGCTGCTGCTGGATGCTCTGTAACAAGACAATACACCCACCTCCGGCATCAAATAATTCTGTACGTCCACGTAAGATTAAATTAAAGTGAAAAGAGTGAGCAATATCTGTTGTATTGTCAACATTTCACAACTGGGTTTAAAGGGAACGTACAACAATATAAATTCCTGCTCAATGCTTCTTCTGAACACCTATATATGACTCCAGTACATCCACATCCCAGTGCAGATTCAGGAATAAAGATGTCAGATCTCTCCATCCACGGAAAGAAAGTTCTGAAGTTGGATTAACAACTCTCCACTCCAGAATCTGGACTGGGATTTGGAGGTAAGATTTTCTGCTGAATGAGGTTTAAGATCCCTTTAGGATCATTTGCCAGTTTTAAAAACCTATTTTTCATAAAAACAGGGTCCTAGAAGCTAAAACAAGAGCAGAACCTGGGCAGAGGGGGCACACACCTGCAGGTAAGAGTGCTTGGTGTACATCATTCATCCTGGTGTAGATGTCCTTTAACAGGCATTTGCTGGTTTGTTCTCAATTTGTTGTATGTAAGTCGGAACTATATATTTTTTAATTGTAACCCAAAACCAAAATATTTTGGTCTGTGTGACAATTGAATTTTAAAAACGTTGGGTTGTCATAAGACCCAGATTACAAAAGCTTGATTGCAGACTGTTACAATTGATCACTGTAAATTACAACATCCAGGGTCCGTTTGTAACTAGGGGTCATCTGTAAGTCGCTTGTTCTTAAAGTGTTTTCCCACGAACAAAAGGGATGTGGCTAACTTACTGATCATTGGGGGTCTCAATGCTGAGACCCCCACAGATCACGAAAACAGGCTTGGCGTTCTCCGTCAGCTCCATAGAGATTAATGGAGCAGAATGTTCGGATCTGCTCCATAAGTCTGACAAAGCACAGTTTTCGTGATCTGAGGGGTCTAGCACTGAGGCCGCACTGATCAGCAAGTTAGGCCCTATCCTTTGTTCATGGGAAAACCCCTTTAAAGAGACCTGCAACTCCCCAAAAATAGCCCCACCAAATATTCCCCCAATAATCCTCTCCACATCCGTATCTATTTATGCCATTTTTAAAATAATATGTTGGGTAGTATTTTTTAATAGATCCGACCAAATAAAGGTCAGATCCTCCCCGACACTCCCCCTCTACGTCGCCCTGTCACGGGCCTGTAAGATAGCCGGCAGCAGCGCATATATTGTGCACCGCTGACAGCTCTCTCCGATGCAGCCGCCCATGCTTATTCACAGCGCCGGGCAAATCTAAATATAACCTGTGAATAAGCAGTGTCAGGTGTGGAGCGGGGGGGTGGGGCGGTGATTGGTGGAGATCGTTGCCATGAACCTTGGGTTTCGTCAAAACTCGCGGCTTTCTGGTTTCTGCAGCCCTCTGGCTCATTATAAAGTTTATTGTGCAAACTGCCATATACTGCAATACAGTAGTATTGCAGTATATGATAGGAACAATCAACCATCTGGGTTAATAACCCGGAGGTCTTAAAAAAAAAGTTTCAAAAAAGTTTTCATAGTAATAAAAAAAAAAGTAAACAAACCTACAAGTTCAACTCACCCCACCTTTGTCCCCTAAACGATATAATATAGAGAAGTAAAATTTGTTACGCCAAATAACGCCCTCACACGCTCCTGTCACGGAAAAATGAAAAAGTTATGGATTCTAATAGGGTAATGTACATGGCAAGAATGTGGTATTCGCAATGATTCACATTTTTTTTATGTCATCCCTCTGCGTCTGACTGACGTGTTATATTTTTGGCATGTACAGGCAGTCCCCCCGGTTACAATACAGATAGGGTCGTGTAGGTTGTTCCTTAACTTTGAATTTGTATGTAGTTGAAACTGTATACTTTATCACTTGTACACCCCCAGCCATTTTTTTTGTCTCTGGTGGTACATTAGATTTTAAATGTTGTGTTGTCATAAGAACCAGATTAAGAATAAGCTTCAATACAATCACCTGTATATAACCGTTTATCTGTTTATTATAGCCAAGAATAAAGACAGTAATAACATTACAGAGGTCCGTTTATAACGGGGGTCCGTATGTATGTCAGGTGTTCTTAAGTAGGACGCCTGTAGTACGCCTGTACACGTGTTCTCCCTTTATTTTGAATTTATTTTTGTTACCCTTCAAAAAAAACTGTAAAACTTCAATAAGAACATTGGTGAAACACGAAGGAGATGCTAATAAACCCCTGTACATAGATGTCCTGATACATAACGAAATCATCCTTTTATAAGAAGGACTGCAGAATCCCTTAAACCTATAACCCCAGTGACAATTAGGTGGGAAGATCCCACTGCCCATTTCTGATTACAGGCAGTCCCCGGGTTAAGTACCAAGATAGGGTCCGGAGGTTGTTCTAAGTTGAATTTGTTATGTAAGTCGACAACTGTATAGTTTATATTTTCTACTGTAATTGTAGATCCAGTCAAAAATTTGGCCCCAGTTTAATACATTTTTTGCTGAATGACAAGATTATCATAAAGCTTCAGTACAGACACCTTACTAACGCTCATTAATTTGCCGTCTGGAAACTAAGTAAATCATTCAGAAAGCTTCACCAGAGGTCCAGGGGGTCCCGTCTGGTAACTAGGGGTTGTCCTGTAAGCTCGGGTGTCCATTTAAGTAGGGACCGCCTGTTAATTGGGATACACATCCACATCAGGTAACACTCCTACTGTCATAATATCCTACCTACAATTAGGCCAAGCCTCGCGATAACTCATCGTAGAAGAGATATCACCGATTAAGAAAAAAGCTGTGGAAAACCTAATCGATCAAGGGGGAACAACATCATTTCTTCTCTTATAGGTCCTTAATGAAGAAAGAGCAACACTACCAATCTGATCTGCCCTTGGTTACAAGCGGGGTTGGACAAGAGCTTAAAAAAAACTTGTATTTATCTACGGCTTTGTCATCCATTTCCATTATTTACCCACTAATACCTGACACGAAACTTCATAGATCTCAAGAAAGGTTGGAATGTTATTGTTAACACTCACTATTTTGCACCGGGGGACCGGCGGACCACGCCCGGCACTCGCCCGCCGACCCTCTGACACGGCCGGAGTGGAAGAAAGGGAAGATTCACAGCAAAAAAAAACGTGGTGTTCACAAAAATGTGGGTGCGAGACAGGGGAGGGGCGGGTCGGGGGGACTTCTTGGCTAATTTTGTTTTTTTTCCTGGGGCTTCCCCACTTATCGACCACACGAAGGCTTATCGAATCTCCCCAAGTCTGGTATAAGAGACTAGTCGTGTAGGAATAGCTCGGATATTGTCTGGCAGGGGTCTACTTCGTGCTCTGGCGTATTAGTTGTTACCCGGAAACCTCGCAATCGCGTAAGGGGAGGGAGGAGGTAGGAACAGGTGGGAAAGTATAGACGCTGTTTCTCTAGAGAAGTGCAGTGAAGGGGGTACAGGGCTGGTGGTGCGAGAGAGGTAAATTAGGAGGGAGCGATTTGTGAGAAGGAGCAACAAGGGGTAGGGTTGTTCATAACTATAACGTTTGTCGTATGGGTTGTAGGGAAGGTGCGGCTTGAGGCGTATGATGGCGTGCTACGACTGTCTCGGTGGGTTGACGAGTTTTCACAAGTGGGGCAAGCACGGGAAAAAACACGCAAAAGTTGGGAGGGGGAATCATGACGTATTGGGACCTGGCGGTTGCCGTGTGTCCTCCGTGCCGTTAAGTTACTTTTGCCTCATCACAATGCTCCTGACATTAGTCGTAGAACCCGGCAAGATCTCTCCCCTTACTGCCTGATTACCGTGGGTTCTTGTTGCCCTGGTTGTGCGCGCATGTATTCCCTGTCTCTCTTGGTATTTGCAAATTGTTTTTCAGTTCTTTGTCCCCACCCTTGCGCCCCGTGTTCCCCCTCCCTCCCCCTTTCTTTCGCTCATCCGTGTCCGTCCTTGTGTTTCTAATCTTTACTTGGACAAAGCCAATAAATAAAAAAAGGGTTTTTTTAAGATCTTGTCCAACCCCCTGTACCTTTTGCAGATCAGTATTGGTAGTGTTGCTCTTTCTTCATTAAGACCTTAAGAGAATGTAAATTTTGTTTTTCTCGCCCCTTTGGATACGAGTGTTTTTTTTTGTGTTTTCCCCACACGCTTTTTTCTTAATCCTGTGGATAATCTCTTCTACGCTGAGTAATCGCCTTGAGGCTTGCGCCTATCGTAGGATATTATTATGCACATTAGGAGTGTTACCTGATGTGATGTGATCCTCAATCAGGCGGTCCCTCCTTAAGGACACCCGACTTACAGACAACCCATATTACAGAGCAGACCCTCTGCCCGCTCTGGGGAAGCTTTCTGATGCTTTTAACGATAGTTTTCCAGAAGGCAATAATGAGCTGTAAGGTGTTCCTGTAATGAAGTCTCCTTTATTGATAATCCTTGTCCATGCCTTGGTCCCATTACAGCAAAAAATGTTTAAAAACTGGGGCCAAATTTTTTTTTTTGACTGGATTCTACATTACAGTATAAAATCTAAATATACAGTTTTCGACTTAACATACAATTCAACTTAAGAACAAACCTCCCGGACCCCTATCTTGATCTTTTACTTACCCCTTTGTACTTGCCTAGTAATCAGAAATGGGGCAGTGAGATCTTCTCCCACCCTATTTGTCACTGGGTTATAGGTTTAAGGGATTCTCAAGAAGTCCTTATTATAAAGGATGATTTTCTTTCTTATGTATCGACATTCATTTCATGTACATGGGTCTATTAGCATCCCATTTTGTCCGTGTTTCACATGTGTCTTATGAATTTTCCATTTACAAAAGTTTTTTTTTAAAAGGGTACAAAATAAATCAAAATAAAGGAGACAAACTGTCACAAAGCAGTATACAGGCGGTCCCCTACTTAAGAACACCTACTTACATCACGAAAACGACCCCTATTATAAACGGACCTAATCTCGTAAAATTATTGGTTATTTCCTGTTACTTTATTCTTAGGCTCTAATAAACATCTCTAAATAACGGTTATCAACAGGTGTCTGTATTGAAGCTTATTCTTAATCCTGTTCCGTATGGACAACCACAGCATTTTTAATTTTATAAAAATCTAATTGTCACAGAGACCAAAAAAAATTGGCTTTGGTGGTGGGTTACAAACAAGGATAAAGTATAACAGTTTCAACTTACCAATCCAAAATTCAAGTTAAGAACAAACATACAGACCTATCTTGTATGTAACGCCGGGACTGCCTGTACATTCAAAAAAACACTCAGTCGATGGAAGGGGATGACATAAAAACCATTGACATCATTGAATACACATCTCTTGCCATGTACCATTAACCCCGTAAAAATCCATAACTTTTCTTTTTCCGTGTACAGAGCTGTGTGAGGGGCTTATTTTGTGCGTAACAACTTTTACGTCTCCATACTTATATCCGTTCTAGGGAAAATGTGGGTGAGTTGAACGTTAGGTTTTTAACTTTTTTTTTTAAGTATATTGAAAACTTTTTTGAAACTTTTTTTTTAGACCCTCCAGGTTTTTAACCCTAGATGTCTGATTGTTCCTTCATATACTGCACTACTACTGTATTGGCAGTATATTGCAGTTTTGCACAATAGACGTTATAAATGAGCCGAGTCTTGCAGAAAACCCAGACATGAGCCGCGAGTTTGACGAAGACCCAAGTTCTTTCATGCAACGATTCCACCAGTCCAATCGCCACCCACCACGCACCCTCTTCCACCCCTTACACTGTCTTATTCAGCAGCGTTATATTTATATTTGCCCTGCGCTTTGAATATCATGGTGGCGGCTGCATCGGAGAGACTGGTCAGCGATTTGCACAATAGATGCTCTGCTGCCGGATATTCGTACAGGTCCCCGCTGACAGGGTTCGTAGAGGGGGAGTGTCGGGGAGGATCTGACCTCTTAGTTTGTGTCGATCATTAAAACATACATCCCAACATAATTTATTTTAAAAATGGCCTAATAGATAATGGCTGTGGAGAGGATTATGGTGGGCATATTTTGGTGGGGGCTATTTTCTTGGGAGTTTCAGGTCCTCTTTAAAAGGGGTTTTCCCATGACAAAGGATAGGGCCGAACTTGCTGATCAGTGCGGCCTCATTGCGAATACCCCTCAGATCACGAAAACTGTTCTTTGTCGACTTATGGATTTCATACGGTTGCGATGACCATTCTGCTGCTCCATTAATCTCTATGGAGGCGGACTGAGAACGCCAACCTGTTTTCGTGATCTGTGGGGGTCTCAGCCATTGAGACCCCAATGATCAGTAAGTTAGGCACATCCCTTTGTTCGTGGGAAAACACGTTTTAAAAAACAATCGACTTACAGATGACCCTAGTTACAAACGGACGCTCTGGGATGTTTAAGTAATTTACAGTGAATCAATTGTAACAGTCTGCAATCAATCTTTATATTGATTGTCCTGGGCCTGGTTCTTATGACAACACCAACGTTTTTAAAATTCAATTGTCAACACGACAAAATTTTTGGTGTGGGTTACAATTAAAAAATATATAGGTCCGACTTAACATACAAATTCAAATTGAGAACAAACCAGCAAACTGGCCTGTTTAAAGGACATCATACCACCAGGATGAATGAGTGTACACCAATCACTCTTCCCTGTATGGTGTGGCCCCCTCGCCAGGTTCTGCTCTTGTTTTAGCTTCTTAGTGACCCTGTTTTTTATGAAAAATAGGTTTTTAAAACTGTGAACATGATCCTAACGGGATCTTAAATTCCTCATTCATCAGAAAATCTTACCTCCAAATCCCAGTCCGTTTCTGGATTGAGATGTTACATCCACCTTCAGAACTTTCTTCTCCGTGGATGGAGAGATCTGACATCTTTATTCCTGAAATCTGCACGGGAGGTGGATGTACGGGTCTATATGGTGTTCAGAAGAACAGTTGAAGCAGGAATTTATATTGTTGTACCGCCTTTAAACCCAGTTGTGAAATGTTTGGACATACAACGCAATTGCTCCGTCTTTTCACTCTTCTAATTAATCTTAACGTGGACGGACAAATTATTTGATGCCGGAGTGGTGATGTCCTTTTACAGAGCATCCAGCAAGCAGCGGCGTCGTTGGCGTCACGTAATGGAGCTAACTTTTCCCTCTGATCCGGACTTTGATATAATGATTTTCCCGGATGAAGGTGCCCGGTGGAGGAATACTAGCCATTCCTCAGTGTCCTTTCGTCTATCACGGGGTCTGATCACACTTTCGCCAGACGGTGAACATCCGGGGATCAATGAAACATTCTTCACGTTCCCTTTTTGGATTGACCGGACACAGCTTTTAGGAAAGGTAATCCTTTTGGTAGGAAGAGTTTTGTCTCTGGTTATGTCACTGTAGAGCTAGATGTAGGTTTCAGAAACCGGACAGGTTTCTCTGGAGTTACTGTAGTGGTAGAGCATCTTCAGATTGGCTGTAGGATCAGTGACCCACGGATTTCCCAGTAGGGACAAGTATCGATAGTCAGGAAAAATAAAATCTTTAACGTGGAATCTGTCAGGCCAGCATGCACAGGGCTACTGGATTGTAAACATCCATAAAATATATCCTGAGGACAATACATTACACTTGCCCGGTGTACAGTATGAATGGGATATTATTCTTGGGGGCTACTATCTAGATCCATTGTAATAGTATTTGTCACACCATACTGAGCTGACAAAAACTTAATCTCTCCCTGTTCCTTGGGGCTGCTCCAACTATTAAGTGATCCTCTATTCCGTGTATAGGTGATAAGAAGATGATCGGTTTTGAGGTCTGTACACTCCTCCCTGGAATCCCTATTTCCATCAAGCAAGTACGAACACAATGGAGAATGGGGGTCCTATTCTCACTGACAGGTGGAGCACAGTATTATCATTTATTCTGTGCTAAATGTGATCATTGGAGCACAGCACTTACATATCTCTGGCATCCGGAATAGGTGAATATGGGCTCTGTAGTAACTGAGTGCTGTGTTTGCAACAATTATCCAACACTGCCATACAATTGAATGGAACAGAAAAACCTGCTCCCATCGCCGTTCCTTAAATCGTGGCTACATCCATTATTGAGATCGAAGCCCCCTGTTCTCCAGATTGATGGGGGGTCCTGAATGGGATATTCCTTAAATTGTCATTGCTATTTGATCACAAACGAGCTCAGATTCAGAATTGTCCGAACCGAATTTTAGTTTTCACCAAGTTTTATTGGTTTCCATGAAGACAGTCCACACCCCCCAGTTAGATTGCCGTCACAATTCCCCGTCCTCTTTTGTCCCTTCACCGATGATACCGGCTCTCAAGGTTGCCTCCTTTCTCACCGTTTTTTTAGTTCCTCTTCCTAATATCCTTTCGTCACATCTTCCCACTGAATTTTTAAAAATGGGTTTGAAATACTAGATCCCCCAACCCCCCTCCTCCCTCGATCTCCGACTTCCATGCTCTCCTCCCGAATGACACCCGCGATTATGTGTGTAAACTCAACTAAAAAATGATATTCGGCTGGGAAATGTGACCCTGGCAGAGGCATTTTAATATTTGAATTGTTCTGGCCCACATGTGGTTCATAATTTTTTTGCAGAGGAACGTCGCTTTCTCGCCAAAATGGCGGCGGTCTGCGAGCCTTGCACCTGAAATGTGGGGTGTAACCATTTAATGCTGCTGGTGACTTTGCTTGTGGCATTTAAAGGTAACTGAACCGTTACGCCCTTGGGGCCTCGGTCTTCTAATGAAGTTTGTGTGTGGGACCATTTTGGTTTAATTGAGTACAAGTCTTGTGCTAACCTTTTTTCTATTAAGTTTTTCTATAAGTTACACTCTATGTGCAGCCAAAACTTTTTTGGGATTTGTTAAATTAAGGTTGGTTCCATATATTCCTTCTTCTCCTATATTGGAGTGTGAAAGATGACCTGTTTTGTCTCCATAGACTTTGATGTTTATCATTTGCATTGGTATTTTTTAGAATGCTCCTTTAACAAATACCTTGTCCTATTCTCCCAGAAATTACTTTCTGATTCCTGGATTTTACCACTACTATCGAAGTGCTGAGTAGGAGGTGTCCCTTCTTTTCCCCACCACAGAAGCGCAGAAAGAAGCAAATCTTGTGAAGTCATTTGTAATGATGCTATTGGTAAGAGCTTGGCCTCTAAATAAGAAAATCGTGTAGCGGATTGTATAGATGTCATTCTCTATGTCGTACCATAGTATCCTTTTAGTTTTGTACTAGTTTGGTTTGTATATCTTTGTATCTTTTAGTTATATACAAAATTATGTTCTAAATGTAGGAGAAGTCGTGTCCAGAATGGCAAGTCTGAGGATCTACTGGCAGCAGAGAGGGATACCAAGCTCCAGCTTGTTCTATAGTTCTGGAGCCCATCAATCTCCCTATCCTGCAAGGTAGCCTTATCACCTTTTCTGCTTTAGTCACAAAAAACTCACGGTTTTTGTTTTACAAATGGATGCACCCCTTCCTTTGGGAGTCTGTGGAACATTAACCTTTTTTTGTTTTTTCATTTCTCATTTTCACTCCGACATCAAAAATCTGATCCCTTTTTTTTTTTTTATTTTTTACACACTCGTAAAGAGCTGTGTTATGGGCTTGTTTTTGCAAAGGCAAATTGCACTTCATATGGATGGCATTTTATTCAGTCCAAATGCAGTAATTGGTGAAAACTGACTCATTTGTGGCTAGCCGTTTGTCCTCTTGCGGGCTTGGATTCCTTGCTTGCTTTCCTTACAGATTTCAATCGGTATGGACGCAAATCCATGTCCTACTTATTCTTTGGGTCGGTACGATAAGGATACCAAATTTGTATAGGTTTTATAATTTTTTCATACATTACAAAAATTAAAACTCCGTGCACAAAAACATTTTTTTTTGATTTTGCTATCGTTTCTAGGTGCTACTAAACTTTTTCAACGGTGTAGTAGCTGTGGGTGGTGTAAATTTTTTGCGACATTTGATGAAGATTTCAATGCTACCATTTTTAGGGCTGTACGACCTTCTATCACTTTTATAGAATTTTTTATATTTTTCAAAATGGCAAAAAAGTGCCATTTTTTTTAAATTTGGTCGCTGATTTTCTCGTAACCTGGTTAAATGCAGTGGAAAAAAAAGGTTATTATATTTGATAATGGGCATTTTTGGACCCGTCGATACGATTTTATGCTTTATGATTTTTACTGTTTAGCTTATATCATTTTCTAGTGAAAGGGGGTTAATTTTTAAGGTTTTTTCTACTACTACTGTTGTGGCCCGTATCGATTGGTTGATTTGCTCAAGTCTCCTTCCATACATCACAATGTGAATTACGCCCTAATAGCAATGAATGGATTAATCCAGACAGCCTGTCGGAAGACCCAGGCTGTCATGGCACCGATCGGCACTCCCCGATCACTCATGGGAAGCGACAAATCCAACAAATGGCAGCGCCCAAGTTGTCGCCTATCTTTTGTGCTAGCACAAATCGCAGGTGTTTACCGGTTGGCAGCAACGACTTCCAGCTATGGACCTAGTGCTCAGCCTGTGCTCCCACTCCATGCATCTCTCAGCCGCCAACGCCTACGTTAAAGTTTAAAGGACAGTCTCTCACCAGATCAAGGAGTTTTACCACCAAACAGTGACCTAGGCGACATCCTTTGTATTTCCCGTGTGTAGCCTCGTTCCCCGTTGTCGTGTTTGGGTTTTCTGTTCGTTGTTCTCTTCTTCTTGCCTTGTTTTTTTTTTTAGTAAAAAGACTTTTAAAAATTCTGCAAATGAGCCTGAGGGGCTCCATGCTGCAATAACTCCTGTGGAGCCTGGGAACCCCTCAAGCTAATTGCATAATTTAAAACCTTTCAACCCGACCTGAAGGGGGACATTAGTTTAATGGAATAAAAGTCTGGTTGCTTCTGGTGACAGGTTCCCTTTAGGTCCTGTAAAATAAGTCCTTCTGTGATGGACAGCTGTCTGATTACACTTCTCTTTTTTCCCTGATTATGACAGTAAATGGCTACCAGAAATCATATGGAAGACTATGTCTTGTCATTTGCCTGCGTAGTTGCTTTCGCCCCTGGGCCTCCCCCACCCGGATGATCCATTGGCAGACATTGCATGTCCCTTTTAGCCATTTTGAGCACCATCGCGTATCATCTTCCTTCGCCTCTCGCTTTTTCTTGATCTTCTTTTTGCCCCGAGGGGTCTCCCGAGGCGGTGGCACCTTGTCTGCAAAGTATGAACCTAACAGGAAGGCACAGTAAAGAAACAACGCCTATGTAAATTAACTCCATGTCGGTCTGTACCTCTGCCTCAATGTGAACAAAGCCCGGTTCTCCTCCCATGGAGATACACATCACCAGTGACCGTGGCAGGTGCCCGATTACCTTTTTTCTCCAGTCTTCCCGTAGTCAGCGTCTTTCTAATTGTTTCTGATCCCTCCACTATTTTCCCACCCACAAGTGCCAGTACCAGCATCGCTCCTTCATGTATTGCACTGGCATGTGAACAATGTGCGTCTTGTCTCGTAGATCACTTGTAATCTCAAGTCCTCCCCCGTTAGTTCACAGTAGTCCCTTCGTTGGTAAACACAACCTTTTACACAAAAAGTACGTCCAATACAAAGTGCTCCAACGCATAATTCAATCCCCTTGTATGCCATAGCCCTACGGGAATCCTGATCCCTCGTTAGCATGTGCTGATGTATGACGTCCCATCCTCTGAACTCCCCCATCCATCTCAATCCCATCCTAATATAGACTCGGATCCCAGCTTTCACAATGAATCGCCAATTTAAATCTCCGGTCAGGAGAGATGCGCTGCTTTCACGAAAAGAAATTTCCCACGTGACGTCACACCGTGTCAAAAGATTGGCTCTTCACAATCGGTGGCCCAACTTCCATACACCAGCAATACTCTGGACCTACCGCTCAATAGCATCTGCTCCGGAAATTAGGGAAAGGAGCTTTCAATTGAGCTGCTTCATCGAGATGGCTCCATACTGTGTAAGAACATAATGTTTACTTTTGGGTGGTTTTCGCTAGACAGTCATATACTCTAAGCCCTGTACTTGTATAGTTTAACACGCTCCCTAGTTATTCACATTTCTTCATATTCACGTTCTCGGTGGCGCTGCTGTTCTTTTTATTGTGGAATTTCTCTGATTGGTTAAGAGAACTGTGTCTTCGAGGTCCCAGGTCCATTTTTCAGGCTTTTTTAACAGCTATCACGTGTCCCAGGTTAAAGTGGGCCTCCTTACACTGTGGTGTCCATGGCCCTGTGTATGAGGCGTGGCCGACACAGATTGGCAAGGAGCTCAGAAGTTGGTCCTATTCTTGATCCCAGCCACAAATGGGGGCAGAAAATGGACCTTCTCACTTAGCCTTTGTATCTTTGTCATACTTTGTCTCTCTCTACATAGTCGGACCTCAATGCACTGACAACACATGAGCTCGTTTGTTTTGCATCCCATTCAGCATCGGTTCTTGTTTATAGGAAGTTTTTTCATGACTTGTTTATGGTCTCCCTCTGTCCGCTCCGTCACTTGGACGTTAACAGTGACATATCATTACATAGTGTTGGGAAGTAAGAGTCCTCCTTATGAAGACTTTACCCATTAAGCCCACTTGGAAGCGTGTGGAGACTTAAAGTCATTGACGCTCCTTTGGGGGGCTGTGGAAAATATGCAAAGTTATCCAGGATTGGGTAAGGAAAACATTGGCTCTTTTAGCTTCCTTGTAAGGCAGCTCCCTTAACATCAAGCATGACTTTCAGTAAGCCTAATGACGTGATTCGGGAGTAAAGCCAAACCAGTATATCTATTCCAGAAGCAATGTTTTTCTTATTTCATCCTAGAAAACGTATTTGCATATTTCCCATAGCATTACATGGCAGAGATGCTCCAGTATCATGTTCATGCTCCACTATAATATTTCCATTGCAGGTCCTTGGGATCTTTGAGAACGACAAGTTCTTTCAGCTGGTAATGGAGCTCCACGGTGATGCACTCGACCTCTTTGACTTCATTGACAGTCAACCTAATTTAGATGAACCTCTGGCCAGTTACATCTTCCGTCAGGTGAGAGGGGTCTACTTTTAGTTTTTGTGATTTTGATTATTACAGCGATGTCATCTTTGCAGCTGAGAATTGTCTTCACGTCTACCAGTTGCTAAATGATCATGTGATAGAATTCAAGTTTTTGTTTTTTTTTAAAAATCAGATTGATCTTTTTTGATTTACAATTTTTGTAAAAATACAAAACAGCACAAACAATACCCCATTTGGGGGAAAACACTCAATCCACCACCCCCCTCCTCGGTTCCGGCCCACGACAGCATTCAGGATCTAAAATCCAAAGATTGGTCTTGTCCGCCAAATCCTGTCTTATGGTATAACATAGGCCATGCCCCAACCCTCAGCTCCCTTTCAAACATACATAATCACTCATACACTTGTACTCCCCAATCTAATGCTCCTCTCAGTAATGCTTGCGATGCCAATTCCGACGTATCCAACCACTCACTCCACAATTTATCAAATTTGTCAGGTTTCCCCCTCTTTTGAAACTCTGCACGTTCGTTCAGCAACAACCCATTTGCTTTGGTAAGGAATTCTGCCTCGTGGGTGACACCGCCTGTATCCAGTGGGCCGCTATCGTCTTTCGCGCTACCAATGAGAAGCGACCAACAGCTGTTTTACCTCTTAGTCAACTGCACTTCCTCCAAGCGTCCCAACACACTCACAGTATGTTCTTAGGCAGAATTCAGGTTATTTTAGATTCTTGACAGGGCCGGTGCACATCTGCGTTTAGACTTAAATTTAGCAGTTTCCGTTATTTTGGAAATTATGGATTGTAATTTAAACAGATTTTTACGTTTTTTTAACTGATTCTTTTATTGGACCATTTAAAAATACTGATAGTTTTCTTTCTGTTAGGCCCCATGCACACGACTGAATGGGGGACAATGATGCATTTGCACAATTTCCATCCGTATCATGGCCTCCATAGAGGTGTATAGCACCCAGTCACAGTCACAATAGGCTGCATTGAATCTCTGGAAATTAAGGGACATCTACCACCAGATTAACAGTTATCCTCTTATGCATGCTCCTTACCTCTAGGGGATGATGGCACCATTTCAGAAAACTGCAGGGCATTTAAAAAAAAAATATGTAAAGTCGCCTAAGGCGCTCAGGCTTGCGTCACCTGAGCGCCTCATGGCTCCATAATTATGCACGGACCTCTGCTACTTATTATGGAGCTGCAGAGCCATAAGGCACTCAGGTGACGTGAGCCTCAGGCTAATTTCCATATTTTTATAAAGTTGTTTTCTCCCCAGAGGTAACTAGCATGCATAAGAGGATAACCAGTAATCTGGTGGTAGATGGAGCGTGCTCGGTATTTAAAAAAAAAAAAAAATATGTTAAAACTGATGCAAGCTATAAAGACCATCTGTCATCCATAGAAAACAAGAAAGAAGTCTTCTGATATGTAACATGGAAAAAATAGCACAAGTCCACGTCCATTTATCAAATAATAGAAGGCCTTAAGGGAGATGTAAAAATCGATACTAACAGACACCAGTACAAATCCATTGAAATTAACAGTGAAGTTAAACAGAAACCGCTAAAAGGAAGCCTGAAAGCAGATGTGAACTGGCCCTAATTCATTCTTTCTTAAGCGCATGATGATCAAAAAATTTTACAGAACAAAAATCCTTTTATCCACATCTGATAATCCAGAGATTTATAATGCTCTAAAGCAATATGTAATAATAAGAATAGAAGAATTTAATAATTCATAATGGCCCACATTTAGTAAAAACTGCACTATGTCTATGTAGTGTGCAGGATGCGCCAGATTCCTGATTTGTGGTTCCTGTTCTTCATGAATCTGGCGCTCCCTGCACTGCTCCGACAGAGGGCACCACTTTTTTTTTGGTGCACCTTTAACATGGGTTGTGTGACACAATTCTGTCTGACTTTGCATTATAAATCTGGCGTGCGGTCTGACTGAGCACCGTAAGGCCCCCTTCAGTGCAGAAATTTGTGTTGCATAAGGAATAATGCAGCCGTGCCACAAAATGGTTGCGTGTGACACAAATGTGGCGCTCTTATGCCTTAAATTCCTGTGCATGAAGTTTGCACCTAAAAGAACGTGCAAAGTCCGACAGAAAACTGGCGCATGGCACTTAGTAAATGTGTCCCCATATATGTTTTCAATAATTCACCATTTTTGATCATCTGGATATCAGCTGAGACCATTGTCTAAGGAAATTTAGTGATATGTGGTATTATCTATTATGAGGCGGTTTATGTTCTATGTGTTATGTTGTGTGATTGCAGTTGGTCTCCGCTGTGGGCTATCTACACAGTCACTATATCTTACACCGTGACATTAAGGATGAAAATATTATCATCGCTCCTGACTTCACCATAAAGCTGGTCGACTTTGGTTCTGCAACTCGCTTGCAACCTGGGAAGTTGTTCTCTACATTTTGTGGCACCACTGAGTACTGCGCACCAGAAGTCCTGCTCGGCAATCCGTATGTTCACTCTATAATTAGTTACTGATGAAGCTGTGGGATTAGACAAGAGGTCCAGCGCCTTGTGCAGAGGACCATCCTAAAAGTCCCAGTTCACACCCCCATGTAGGGTTTCCATTTTTACAGAATCCAAATATGGATGGTAAATGCAAAAGCTTCTTTAGCAATCTTAGACATGTATGCAAAGAAGGGTTTGTGTACGTGTGTGTATATATATATATATATATATATATATATATTAATATTTACCTACAAAGAAGTAAAACCTAACATCACTTCCTACTATTATCAAACCTATATAAATAGCTATCACATTTTTTATATTCCACACACAGATATGGATGCGCTGTGATTAAATACAATCGTTGTGTACAAAAATGGATAGATGATAGGGGTTATACAGATTATACTGTTGTATGTTATAAATTTTTTTACCATTTCTTTGGTATTTTGCTTTGAAACCGGAAATAATAAGAAATATTTTTTTTTAATTTTGCATTTGATACATGATCCTTGTTTACTATATTTCTACACATTGTTATGAACTTGTATAAATATGTGCAGATTATTCAGTTTATTCCATGTTTTCAGGTATCCAGGACCAGAGCTGGAAATGTGGTCTCTCGGGGTGACTCTCTACACTTTGATATTTGGAGAGAATCCTTTCTGTGAAGTTGAAGAGATCCTAGATGCAGAACTGAACCCTCCATTCTCTGTATCTCAAGGTGAGGCAACATTACATTTCATTGTAATAAAACTAAGAATACTAATGTACCGTATATACTCGTGTATACTCGGCTTATACACGAGTCAATGATAAAAAAAAAAAAATTAATACTCACCCTTTGGTGTCCCCGATGTTCGCAGCGGCTCCCGATCCCTGTCGCGGCTCCCCGTGTCTTCTCTTTTGTCTTCTATCTTCTGACGCAGAGTCACGTCCATGCGATCTGCTGGCCGTCGCACACTGTGATGTGACGCTGTCGCCGTGGATGACGTCATCAGCGGTGACAGCGCTGCATCACAGTGTGCGACGGCCGGCGCGATCTCCCAGCCAGTGAAGAGTGACGAAGCCACCAGGAGCCGCGATGGGGATTGGGAGCCGCAACGAACATCGGGGACAACGGAGGGTGAGTATTAAGTTTATTTCTTTATCTGTATACTAATAGGGGCTGCTGTATACTACTGAGGGCAGACTGTATACTGATCTCGAGTCAATAGGCTTTCCCAGTTTTCTGTGGTAAAATTAGGGGTCTCGGCTTATACTCGAGTATATACGGTAATTGCTGGATATCTTCATTTAAAGGGAACCTGTACCTGGGTGATTAGGGACACTGAACCCACTGAGGCCCATGGTGACCTAATTTAGTGTTCTGAATCGCTGTATGACATCTCTGTCTGTGTCCACTAGAAAAAAAAAACATGTTTCTACAATATCCGATCAGACTCCTCCCTGGTGCTCCATGCACCTGAGTGATGCACCATGCACCTGAGGTGTAGTAGACCACAGCTTCATTCTGCATGCCCTCTTCTGGGGGTACTACATTGGTTTCACTTTGTGAGTGTGTGTCAAGATCTCTGGACCAAGATGCATGTAAACGTTTGTTTTTATTGTGCCCCTGGACAGACCTTATACAGTGTGATTTGGGACATTAAAACACCAGTCCATAAGGACCTGTGAGTGGTTTACTGTGCCAAATCATCCTGGACAAATTCCCTTTAAAGAATTCCAGACAAAACTAGCTTGTTAATTGTGCTTGTTAATGGGGTATCATTTGGCTCAAAGTAATAATGAATGTACTTTCCTACCTTCTAGAGTTACATGACCTGATCTCTGGTCTTCTTCACCGAGACCCGGAGATGCGTATGGTTCTGGATGAACTTCTCAGGGACCTTTGGGTGACACAGCCTGTCAATCTTGCAGAGTATACCTGGGAGGAGGTATATCCACCTGCCTGCTCCCAAACAGGTGAGTGAATGAATGGATATCCCTTTGATTTATGTCCATTTACATTAAAAAGTATTTTATTTATTGTAGTTCATTATTTGATTAACTTGATAATGACCTCTCACTCACTTTCTGAAACTTCCAGCTGCCCTGAGATTACAGCAGCCAGAGGGAGGGGGAAGTGCTGAGGGAGGAAGGGTAGAGTTAGACTCTGAAGCTGCAGCACAGAGGGGCTCTGCTAACACCTCTTGAGCCCTTAGGTCCTTCAGGCACATTAGCACAATTTTAAAAGTTGATTGTTCAAGGAAGGAGGCCATGGATAGCATATACAAGCAAATGACCACAGTCATGGTACCTGGATCTATGAGTAAGTGTCCCTGGTTTATCATAATGGATTTTGACAGTAGATTTCCTTTAACACACTCTGCACTATTGATCTATGCGAAGGTTTTTGAAAAGTAAGTTACACTTTAAAGGGGTATTCCCATTTCAGCAAATAAATGCTATTCATTGAATAATGAAAAGTTATACAATTGTCCAATATACTTTTTGTATCAATTCTTCATGGTTTTCTTGATCCCTGCTTGCTGTCGTTTTAGAGAAAACCTTCATTGTTTATTTCCAGTGGATGGAAATCTGACTATGGTCACACACAAGTGCACGGCTCATTATAACACACAGCTCTGATTACTCTCTTATACTAAAGAGCCGTGCACCTGTGTGACTATGGTCGGATTTCTGTCCACTGGAAGGAAACATTGAAGCTTTCTATACTAGGACAGCAAGCGGAGATCCAGGATAATGAGGAATTGATATAGAAAATATACAGGAAAATTGGATAATTTTTCCTAATACAAACATTAACATTAATTGGCCAAAAGGAGAATACCCATTTTAAGTTGTTGCTAATAATAATAATTTTTATTTATATTGCGCACACAGATTACGAAGCGCTACACAGAGCTTGCCAAATCGATCTATTGCTTTATAGTGTTCTTTTTGGTTTTGTGTTTACAGATGAAGGAATAAAACCGATTCCAGACAGCCACAGCACTGAGTTGAATGAAGAAGTTGGAAAAGAAATGGAATGATCAGCGGATGAACAGAACATCCACATGAAGGAAACACAACTTGCACTTGTCACTACGACAGGGAAAGGGTTTTGGACTATACCCAAATGTCATTGTGCCATAGCACCTCATCACACGTACAGACAATCGGAAGAAAGCAGAACTCCATCCGCTCTTGTTATGGCTTACCAGTGTTACAGATTGTTCACACAAGCAATGCCTATCCTACATGACAGTACAAATCTGTACAGCGCAACACTACGTATATTGATAGTATTGATAGTTAAATAGTGTCTTCAATCGTTAGGATTGCATTGCAGTATTACGTTATCATGGGCTCATGGTCTCTGAGCCACGCAGTACCCTGTTACAGGACCCCATCACATATAAACTTAATTACGCACTTAACATTTTCATGTCTTCTCCTTTGTATTGAAGAGAAATATTGCTGCTACGTGGAGAAAGCGCACGCTTGCAGAGACTTTTTTTTTATTTTATTTCTAAATGCCATAATATCTTTCCTATAATTGTCAATGAAAATTGAGCTGCAATGGTGCTGGAAGAAGCATGCTACATAGTTACCTTCTGAGGATCTGCTCCTTGCACACCCAGTGGGTGCTAAGACTTTGCAGGTGACACATCCAATGTGAAATGTAGGTGCCAAATTTTATATATTGGGCAATATATTCCCGATTTTGTTGACTCAGTATTTCATGTATGTTTTTTTTTTTTTTTTTTAAATTTCCATTTGGAAAGCTTTCTATATTTTTAATGTCTTTTTATATATTTTTTTTAGACCTAGTAAGCTTGTGCTGTTAACCGGTTAACCCTGTTTTTATATCTTTGCTCTCTCGGTATCTCATACATTTTACCTGATCTTATCCTGGCTCCTTGATGTTCTCCATATGCAGGATAAACCCCACCAGTGCAGACTAGTTCTAAGACCCTGTAAAGTACAGCACATTCACTTCCATGTGACTTTCTGCATCACTTTGCGTGAAAAATATTGTTTTTTGGGGGGGAAATGTAAGTCGAAATTCGTTCAAGCAACAGTTTTGAACAGGTCTTTATTGTGTAGTCCAAGAAAGTAATGGTCCAGCTTAAATCCTGATGGATGTCTTATGTTGATGGGTCATCAGGGTTGCCCGCCAGTGATGACAGCTATTACAGCTGCATGGCAGCCACTGGTCCATGCTCATATTATGGTCAGTGGTGGATCAAATATAATATCCTCTTTAGTTCTAAGAATAAAGCTGCTTGGCGTTATTATAGGTCCGAATGGTTAATGTCTATATGATTTGTGGGGTAAAGGTTGCTAACTAACTTGCTTTAGGCAAACAACAGACCTGTAACCGATTCTGTTATCACATTGACAGTAGAAGAGATTGCACAAGCCCTAAAATTAGACAGGAATAGGACAGGAACCAGGTGCATAAGCCCATAGTAATACAGTGGGATGTGTGTGGTAGCTGCTGCTTTCCTTAAAGGGGTATTTCCATAAAACAAGTTAGGCCCTATCCACAGTAGCGTTGACTCAGCAATTTCCCTCGGCTCCATAAAGATGAATGGGGCAGCCCGGCCATGCGTGACCGGCTCCTCTGCTCATTTCAGACCACATCATATCAGACACCCCCCCCCCCAGTTCTCGTAATCTTGTGGATAGGGCCTTACTTGTGTTGTGGTAAAACCCATTTAAGATGCGTATCAGCAAATTCTGGGGTTCCAATAATTTTAGCTGGCACTCCTCTGACGAGGGAGGCAGCCGGGGGGCCAAGCCGAGTATGCATGTGTAAGCTGGGACCAGATCCAAACAGATTCAGCCAACTATATTATGTGTATGGCGAGCCTTACTGTGCGTGGGAAAGGTATGTGGGCCCAGTTCTTTCATATTTGGAGAGAAAAACTGAGTATTTTAGTTGGGAACAAGATAGACCAGATGGTCTTATGGTGCCCTCTAACTGCTGGAATAATGGTTCTTGGTAGGATGGGGAATATTAGTTTAATAATCCACAAAGGCTTTGACAGGTGATGGTAATGGCCTCTGGTCCAACTCTTGTAGAAATCACAACTCCCACATGGCAGCCTCCATGATAGGTCTTGTAGTTTCACAAAAGCTTGAGTGTTCCATTGAAGTGAATGGGTCTATGTATTACCACACAGAGATATGTGGCGCTGATTCTGAAGGTAAACGGACACGTTCTTAATAGGTTTGCTGGAGGGGTAGTTCGCAACACAGTGGTGCCTGCTGTGAGCCATTTACAGAAGTGAATGTAGTTGAATTATATATTAAATTTTGTCCCAAAAAGTCTCACAAAAGTCCCTATTCACACAGTATACTTTCAAGAGGAGCGAGGCTCATCCAATAGTAATGGAGGTATATCGGATACATAAGATTTGTGATTCTGTGGATAGGGACTAACTCATTTCGTGGGAAAACAACTTCTCATCTCTCATCCTGGCTATGGAATAAAAACTGTGCTGTATGAATGTGGGTTTACAAAGAGAGCATTGAGCAATACCGATTCAGATTCCTGCCCATTCTACCATCAGACAAGTGGTGCTCAAGGTGAGCACAGCATGATTCAAGGGGCCCCAAATAGTTTGGGCAGGCAGTACCCACCATTGTACCCTGTATGGGCATTGTGTAGATAATGGGAATGTTGTTGGGTCTGGAAGCCGTTATACAAACTTTTCTTACAATCAAATTGTGCAATTCAATCATAAATTGTGTGTAAATTTGCAATCAAATAATAAAATTGGTCTAAATTTATTTTTATCGACTAATTGTATCTGTATAATGGCATACATGTTCTATTTTATGAAATTTACGAATAAAGCCACGTTAAAGCAGTAAGATCTCAAAAACCACTAATGCATTAGCGTAGTAGGAACTCGTTCTTTCTGCCATCCTGCTTTTCTGTTGTCCTTAGTACTGGAATATTACAATTTGCAATGTAAATTTTACTCATCATAATTAAAAGCAATGGTACACCAATTCATGGGGAACGCATCACTCATCCTGTAAATTTGGAGTGATTCCGCACAGTATGGATTTTCGGGACCAAAATAAAACCACCTGAAATGAAAGCATGTGTAACATATGGATTCAGTTGCAGATATTGGTGGATATGTAAAAATTGCAGATTGTAAAAGATCAGGAAGGAAGAAAATCTGGTGAGACATGAGATTTAGAAAATGGGGTTCAATGAAATGTTATTGAAGCATATAGACAAATGACAGTACAATACTAATATATACAAGTACAGGAGCCAATAACAACAGAGATCTCACAAGAGCGTATGCGCCCAGCCACACCCTGGTCTATACTTTAGTGGACCAGTTACAGATCCAGCTTCCTGAGCATTGATAAAAAAGGAGTGAAGCAGCTAAACCTCATTTCTGAGATAAGAATTGAGCATATAGTGACTGGAATAGTGTCAGCGGAAGTATGTCCCTGCGCAGTAAAATAGTGAGAGAGCTCAGGAAAAGAAAACAATACATTGTGTGGGACAATTCTCAGTAAATCTAACCGACACTAAAATAGTACCGTAAGTCGTAGCAGGAAAATGGCTCAGAGGGTGAAGCCATTATCACTCAAGTATATTATAACAAAGAAAAACTAATATAAGGGGAAGGGGCTAAAGCCATATAGAAATGAAAGGGAAAAGAAATGTGAACCTGACTGACCTGGGCCCGTACATGCGCAGCTACTCCTTCCCCATCACCGCCTCATGCCCTAAAACGGTGGCTTGTAAAATGAAAACATGCCGCAAAACACAAGTCCTCATGGCCATGTCAACCAAGAGATAAAAAGAACTGTTGCTTTTAAGTGTGACTTTTATGGGGTTGAAGAGGGTACATTTGACCCATTGGGACAGGTCCATCACCGGGCAGAATCTTGCTCTAGTTTTTGGAGTGACTTACTGCAGAAGCTCTTTATCTGTCTTTTGTGTATTGGATTTATTGTAGCAGTTTAAACAGATTGATAAATGTGGCAAATGAGGTGTTAATGTTGCAGTGGATTTGCAACTTCAAAAAGATGCAAATTTGGCACAACTAGTTCTTATGGTTTTCCCAGGCTTCTGGGGGCTGGGATGGATTTGTGCCGCAAATTTTTTAAAAAGTTGTACTTCATATACTGTCTACTACATCTGGATTGACTTGATAAATCTAGAGTAACGTGTATGAAATTTAAAAGTGGTGCAAGCTAATTTGGCGCAAATCAGTTGAAGTGCCAAAACCTGAGCCATTTTAAAGACGGGTAACGATATAACTGCAGTCATACATCCCTGAGTAGTTTCCTTCACGTGTCTCTTTCCAGTATGAGATTATAAACCATACTTTATAGCGAGGGTTTGGTACAGACTCTGCTTAGTAAATGTGTCATGTTCTATTCAAATCTACAAGATGCTACTGTCAAATTGCATACGCAATAACTGAGCATTTTTATTCAATTTATTTGCAGTGCAATGAAGACTTATTAGGCCAGGTTTATTACACAGTGTAAGCCAGGATAACGGGGTAGACTGCACATAAATACATGTGCAAACTAGTATTTTTTAGTATTTCTGAAGTGTCTGCACTAGTATTGCGTCGTGGCTGCACTGTGCACAACACAATCCAGTGCACAGAAAGGGACGTTCCGGGTGTCCTTGCATCGGCAAGTCCAACCGAAATGTGGCACACACCTCTTGAACTGAGTGCACCAGAAAAAAAAAATCTGGTGCACACTGTCCTTGCACTTTGGGCGTGTGCCACATTCATGGAGACCTTCCTCCGGTCTTCATGAATGTGTTGCCCTCTGCATGATAGTAACACAAACTGCACCTAGTGGTTACAGCAGGAAAAGCAAATAATGTTGAAGGTTCTGTACACAACCATCTATTACAGTCCTATATTACATGTATATAAGTAGTGTGCACAGTTATGTATTACATGTATATATGCAGTGTACAGTTATATATGACCTGTATATATGCAGTGTACAGTTATATATTACATGTATATAAGTAGTGTGTGTGTGTGTTTAGGAGAGATACAGCAGCTCCAGGCAGCAGAACATGTCAGGTACTTGTGTAGCTGATGTCTGTCTCTCACCTGTATATTAGGAGGATGCAGCATGTCAGCAGATGCAGCACACACAAAACCATGCTTTACTATACATTACACACAGACATGAGCAGGGGGAGGAGAGGGGAAGGGTAACAGGGGTGACATCACTGCCTCTGACCATGTGACCTGCCTCATTTACATGATAAAGAATAGATGATTTTACAATGAATAATGTAGCCATGCTTACTATACATTACACACAGACATGAGCAGGGGGAGGAGAGGGGAGGGGTAACAGGGGTGACATCACTGCCTCTGACCATGTGACCTGCCTCATTTACATGATAAAGAATAGATGATGAATAATGTATGAAATAACTATATAAAGGCTGGGATGGGATCCTTGTGAGCTGCTTCAACAGGTAGAGGTGACAGGACTAGTGGCAGAGACCTGATGACAGGTGTCCTTTAAATCATAAAGTGTTATCCCTAAGAATGCTAAAAACCCTTTGAACATTACCAGGGCCGGTTCTAGACAAAGTGGGGCCCTGGGCAAAACTAAAAGTGGGGCCCCAAAATAAAACTATTTTATGACCAGTCACAGTCAGTAAGAGGCTCCTTTAGTATGGTAAAACAAACTGTAATATGGGAGAATTTTATAGGAGATAGATGATAGGGAGTTGATGGGTAGCATGGTGGCTCCGTGATTAGCACTACAGCCTTGCAGCGCTGGTCAACATCTGCAAAGATTTTGTATGTTCTCTCTGTGTCTGCGTGGGTTTCCTCCGGGTCCTCCGGTTTCCTCCTACACTCCAAAAAATTACTGGTAGGTTGATTAGACTGTGAGGCCCATTGGGGAGGGGGACCGATATTTTCTGAAAGCAGACACTCGCCCCATTTTCAAAATTGCATCAAAGATTTTATAGACATAGGCGCCTTCATGCAATTTTGATTCAAATTGAAACATTTTATTAAAATACTTAAAATTTGACCTGGATGGCAAAAAATTTGATCCAAACAGAAAATATTTACCTTCACATCTCCTAAATGTAATACATGGACATTTGTAGAGTTCACAAATGTCCCACATTGATCTGTTCACATAAATAAATCCACATAATATCACTAACACTGTAATAACTAGATATCTGATTTTCAGCTAGACATTTTTTGACAGTCACAACCTGCAAAATATATCAATAAAACAGAATAAAAAGTAAAGGCGCCATAAAACCTATAGAATTTTGAAAGCAGACAACCAGGCGATGCATTTGGCAATTAACATTCAAAATTTCCTCTAAAATATGTACAAATCCAGAATACTTATAGAAAGAAAATCTACTTTCCTAAAACAGTAAGATGTGAGGAGAGCATACACCCCCCACACCAATATATTCACCAGAATATGCAGCAAAGGGAACTGCAGAAAATTCACACAGATGTATCATTGTCTGTTCCTTACACAATGGTCACCCAAATAAATAACTATATATCAATAAACCTCTCTAATGAGATAATAAAAGTCACTATTAGATGTGCGCCATTGTATTAGCTGCACAATAACAGAACCCTCCCCGCTTCATAAGAATGAGAGCGAGAACGTCATAACATAGGAGTAAATCATGGAGGATGATGGGAAATAAAAACTTTATTCCAGGACATGTGTGTGTAAGCTGTGTACACTGATTAACATATCACATGTTGATATAATACACTGTACACCTACGTACATACACTAATACATAACTGTGCACACTACTTATATACATGTCATATATAACTGTTCCAACTGCTTATATACGGTAATGTAGGACTGTAATGATGGTTTGTGTACAGAACCTTCACATTATTTGCTTTTCCTGCTGTAACCACTAGTGTCAGTTTGGTGTTTACCTATCTGCAGAGGGCAACACATTCATGAAGACCGGAGGAATGTCTCCATGATGTGGCACACGCCAAAGTGCAAGGACAGTGTGCCCCCGATTTTAGTTTTCTGGTGCACTCAGTTCAAGAGGTGTGTGCCACATTTCGGTTTGGACATTGCCGATGCAAGGACACCCGGAACGCCCCTTTCTGTGCACTGGATTTGTGTTGTGCACATGCAGCCGCCACGACGCAATACTAGTGCAGACACTTCATAAATACTAATAAAATACTAGTTTGCACATGTATTTATGTGCATCTACCCGTTATCCTGGCTTACCACTGTGTAAAAACCTGGCCTAATAAGCCTTCATTGCACTGCAAATAAATTGAATAAAAATGCTCAGTTATTGCACATACAATTTACAGTAGCATCTTGTAGATTTGAATAGACATGACACATTTACTAAAGCAGAGTCCGTACAAAAACCCTCGCTATAAAGTAGGTTTATATCTCATATACTGGAAAGAGACACGTGAAGGAAACTACTCGGGATGTATTGACTGCAGTTATAATCGTTACCAGTCCTTTAAAATGGCTCAGGTTTTTGGCACTTCAACTGATTTGCGCCAAATTAGCTTGCACCCACTTTATTTCATAACACGTTACTCTAGATTTATCAAGTCATCCAATGTAGTAGACAGTATATGAAGTACAACTTTTTTAAAATTTTGCGGCATAAAAACCATCCTCAGCCCCCAAAGCCTGGGAAACCATAAGAACTAGTTGTGCCAAATTTGCATCTTTTTGAAGTTAAAGAGCTTCTGCAGTAAGTCACTCCAAAAACTAGAGCAAGATTCTGCCCGGTGATGAACCTGTCCCAATGGGTCAAATGTACCCTCTTCAACCCCATAAAAGTCACACTTAAAGCAAGAGTTCTTTTTATCTCTTGGTTGACATGGCCATGAGGACTTGTGTTTTGCGCATGTTTACATTTTACAAGCCACCGTTTAGGGCATGAGGCGGTAAATGGGGAAGGAGTAGCTGCGCATGTACGGGCCCAGGTCAGTCAGTTTCACATTTCTTTTCCCTTTCATTTCTATATGGCTTTAGCCCCTTCCGCTTATCTTAGTTTTTCTTTGTTATAATATACTTGAGTGATGATGGCTTCACCCCTGAGCCATTTTTCCTGCTACGACTTACGGTACTATTTTAGTGTCAGTTAGATTTACAGAGAATTGTCCCACACAATGTAATCGTTTTCTTTTCCCGAGCTCTCTCACTATTTTCCTGCGTGCAGGGACATACTTCCGCTGACCTATTCCAGTCACTATATGCTCAGTTCTTATCTCTGCCAATGAGGTTTAGCTGCTTCACTCCTTTTTTATCAATGCTTCAGCATTCTGGATCTGTAACTGTCCACTAAAGTATAGACCAGTTATGTGCTGGGCGCATACGCTCTTGTGAGATCTCTGTTGTTATTGGCTCCTGTACTTGTATATATTAGTATTGTAATCTGTGATTTGTCTATATGCTTCAATAACATTTGATTGAACCCCCCATTTTCTAATCTCATGTCTCACCAGATTTTCTTCCTTCCTGATCTTTTACAATCTGCATTTTTACATATCCACCAATATCTGCAACCGAATCCATATGTTACACATGCTTTCATTTCAGGTGGTTTTTTTTTTTGGTCCCGAAAATCCATACTGTGCGGATATCACGTCCAAATTTACAGGATGAGTGATGCGTTCCCCATGAATTGGTGTACCATTTTGCTTTTAATTATGATGAGTAAAATTTACATGCAACTTGTAATATTCCAGTACTAGGACATCAAAAAGCAGGATGGCAGAAAGAAACGTTCCTATTACGCTATGCATTAGTGGTTTTTGATCTTACTGCGTTGAACGTAGTTTTATTCTTACATTTATAAAATAAACATGTATACAATTTACAGATACAATTAGTCGATACAAATAAATTCTAGACCATTTTCTTATGTTGATTGCAATTTACACACCAAATTTATGATTGAATTGCACAATTTGATTGTAAGAAAAGTTTGTATAACGGCTTCCAGCCCAACAACCATTCCCTTATCTACACAATGCCTATACAGGGTACAATGGTGGGTACTGACTGCCCCAATATTTGGGGCCCCTTGAATCATGCTGCTCACCTTAAAGGACACCTATCATCAGGTCTCTGCCACTATCCCATTCACTACTACCTGTTGGAGCAGCTCACAAGGATCCCATCCCACCTTTATCTAGTTATTTTATACAATCATCATTGTAAATCTCATCTATTCTTTATCATGTAAATGAGGCAGGTCACATGGTCAGAGGCAGTGATGTCACCCCTGTCACCCCTCCCCTCTCCTCCCCCTGCTCATGTCTGGTGTAGTATAGTAAAGTATTGCTTGTGTGTGCTGCATCTGCTGACATGCTGCATCCTCCTAATATACAGTGATGAGAGACAGACATCAGCTCACATGAACTGACATGTTCTCGCTGTAACATGGCCTGCCGGAGCTGCTGTATCTCTCTCCTAAACACACATGCACCAAGGCTGCAGGGGGCGTGTCCACCAGCACCAGGAAGCACATTCATTAATAGCCTCACTCATTTATACAGGCTGTCAGTCATGCACTGGGGGTGTTGCCTGTGCCTCCCACTCATGAATAGAGTGGACAGCTTGATATGCTAATGCTTCATTGGACATTTCACAGGTCATTTGCATACAGCTTTTAGGACCTCATTGCTTAGGTTTTACAGGCATGTAGGGACAATGAAGGGATAGAGGCAATGCTCTCTAATGGCAGTTTATGAAAATATATTTAGTTTAGGGGGGTTATTTTGCATGACGGGTTCTCTTTAAGCACCACTTGTCTGATGGTAGAATGTGCAGGAAATCCCCGAATCTGAATCGGTATTGCTCAATGCTCTCTTTGTAAACCCACATTCACACAGCACAGTTTTTATTCCATAGCCAGGATGAGAGATGAGAAGTGGTTTTCCCACGAAACGAGTTAGTCCCTATCCACAGAATCACTTATGTATCCGATGTACCCCCATTACTATTGGATGAGTCTCGCTCCTCTTGAAAGTATACTGTGTGAATAGGGACTTTTGTGAGACTTTTTGGCACAAAATGTAATACAGAATTCAGCTGCATTCACTTCTGTAAATGGCTCACAGCAGGCACCACTGCATTGCGAACCCCCTCCTGCAAACCTATTAAGAAGAAAACTGACATGTTTCACTAATCCCTGACATCTACTTGTCCAGCATTAGAAAAACGTGTCCGTTTATCTTCAGAATCAGCGCCACATATCTCTGTGTGGTAATACATAGACCCATTCACTTCAATGGAACGCTCAAGCTTTTGTGAAACTACAGGACCTATGATGGAGGCTGCCATGTGGTAGTTGTGATTTTTACAAGAGTTGGAGAAGACCAGAGGCCATTACCATCACCCCTCAAAGCCTTTGTGGATTATTAAACTAATATTCCCCATCCTACCAGGAGCCATTATTCCAGCAGTTAGAGGGCACCATAAGGCCATCTGGCCTATCTTGTTCCCAACTAGAATACTCAGTTTTAGTTGGCTGAATCTGTTTGGATCTGGTCCCCCCCCCCCCTTCGTCAGAGGAGTGCCAGCTAAAATGATTGAAACCCAAGAATTTGCTGATACACATCTTAAAAGGGTTTTCCCACAACACAAGTAAGGCCCTATCCACAAGATTACGAGAACTAGGGGGGTCTGATGTGATGTGGTCTGAAATGAGCAGAGCAGCCGGTCGTGCTTGGCCGGGCTGCCCCGTTCATCTTTATGGAGTTGAGTCAACGCTACTGTGGATAGGGCCTAACTTTTGTGAAAACCCCTTTAAGAAAGCGCAGCTACCACATACACTCCACTGTATTACTATGGGCTTATACACCTGGTTCTGGTCACACCCCATCTGACCAAATAAGAGGGTCCTATTCCTGTCCTAATTTTAGGGCTGGTGCTATCTCTTCTAACTGTCAATTTGATAAGAAATCGAGTTACAGTGTGTTGTTTGCGCTAAGCAAGTTAGTTAGCAACCTTTTCCCCACAATCATATAGACATTAACCATTCGGACCTATAATAACGCCAAGCAGCTTTATTTTAGAACTAAAGAGCATACTATATTTGATCCACCACTGACCATAATATGAGCATGGACCAGTGCTGCCATGCAGCTGTAATAGCTGTCATCACTGGCGGGCACCCTGATGACCCATCAACATAAGACATCCATCAGGATTTAAGCTGGACCATTACTTTCTTGGACTAACACAATAAAGACCTTTCAAACTGTTGCTTGAAACGAATTTCGACTTACATTTCTCCCCCCCAAAACAATATTTTTCACGCAAAGTGATGCAGAAGCACATGAAGTGATGTGCTGTACTTTACAGGGTCTTAGAACTAGTCTGCATGGTGGGGTGTATCCTGCATATGGAACATCAGAACCAGGATAATGATCAGGTAAAATGTATAAGGTGAAATATACTGAGAGAGCAAAGATATAAAAACAGGTTAACCGGTTACAGCACAAGCTTACTAGGTCTAAAATATATAAAAAGACCTAAAAATATAAAGCTTTCCAAATGGAAATTTAAAAAAAAAAAAAAACATACATGAAATACTGATTCAACAAATCGGGAATATTGCCCATATATAAAATTTGGCACCTACATTTCACATTGGATGTGTCACCTGCAAAGTCCTTAGCACCCACTGGGTGTGCAAGGAGCAGATCCTCAAGGTAACTGTGTAGCATGCTTCTTCCAGCACCTTGCAGCTCAATTTTTCATTGACAATTAGGAAAGATATTATGGCATTGAAATAAATCAAAAAGTCTCTGCAAGCGTGCCTTTCCTCCACGTAGCAGCAATATTTCTCTTCAATACAAGGAGAAGACATGAATGTTAAGTGCGTAATTACTTTATATGGATGGGGTCCTGTAACAGGTTACTGCGTGGCTCAGAGCCCATGAGCCCATAATAACCGTATACTGGCAATGCAATCCTAACGATTGAGACACTATTTAACGATCAATACTATCAATATACCCGGAGTGTTTGCGCTGTCAGATTTGTACTGTCATGTAGGATAGGCATTGCTTGTGTGAACAATCTGTAACACTGGTAAGCCATACAAGAGCGGATGAGTTTCTGCTTTTCTTCCGATGGTCGGTACGTTGATGGAGGTGCTATGGCACAATGACATTTTGGGTATAGTCCAAAACCCTTTCCCCTCCCTGTCTAGTGACAAGTGCAAGTTGTGTTTTCCTTCATGTGGATGTTCTGTTCATCCGCTGATCATTCCATTTCTTTTCCAACTTCTTCATTCAACTCAGTGCTGTGGTTGTCTGGAATCGTTTTATTCCTTCATCTGTAAACACAAAACCAAAAGAACACTATAAAGCAATAGATCGGTTTGGCAAGCTCTGTATAGCGCTTCGTAATCTGTGTGCTCAATATAAATAAACTTATTATTATTAGCAACAACTTAAATGGGGTACTTCTCCTTTTGGCCATTATGTTAATGTTTGTATTAGGAAAATTATCCAATTTCCTGTATATTTTCTATATCAATTCCCTCATTATACCTGGATCTCCGCTTGCTGTCCTAGTATAGAAAGCTTCATGTTTCCTTCCAGTGGACAGAATCCGACCATAGTCACCAAACGTGCACGCTCTTTAGTATAAGAGAGTAATCAGAGCTGTGTGTTATAATGAGCCGTGCACTTGTGTGTGACCATCGTCAGATTTCCATCCACTGAAATAAACATGAAGGTTTTTCCTAAAACGACAGCAAGCAGGGATCAAGAAAACCATGAAAAATTGATACAAAGTATATTGGAAAATTGTAATAACTTTTCATATTCAATAATAGCATTTATTTGCTGAAATGGGAATACCCCTTTAAGAGTACTTACTTTTTCAACAACCTTCGCAATAGATCAATAGTGCAGAGTGGTTAAAGGAAATCTACCGTCAAAATCCATTATGATAACCAGGACACTTACTTAAGATCCAGGTACCATGGTAATTTTCTTGTATATGTTTCCATGGCCTCCTCCTTGTACAATCAACTTTAAAATAATGCTAAAGTACTGAAGGACCTAAGGTTCAAGGGGTGTTAGCAGAGGCCCCTCTGTGCTGCGCTTCAAGTCTAACTCTTCCCTTGCTCCCTCAGTACTTCCCCCTCCCTCTGGCTGCTGTAATCTCAGGGCAGCTAGAAGTTTCAGAAAGTGAGTGAGAGTCTTATCAAGTTAATCAAATAATGATCTACAATAAATAAAATACTTTTTAATGTAATGGACATAATCAAAGGCTTATCCATTCATTCACTCACCTTTTTGGGAGCAGCAGTGGATATACCTCCTCCCAGGTATACTCTGCAGATTGACCGGCTGTGTCACCCAAAGGTCCCTGAGAGTCATCCAGAACCATACGCATCTCGCAGCTCCGGGTCTCGGTGAAGAAGACCAGAGATCAGGTCATGTAATTCGTAGAAGGTAGGAAAGTACATTCATTATTACTTTGAGCCAAATGATACCCCATAACAAGCACAATTAACAAGCTATTTTTGTCTGAATTCTTTAAAGGGAATTTGTCCAGATTATTTGGCGCCGTAACCACTCACATCCTTATGGACTTGGTGGTTTTAATGTCCCCAAATCACCCTGTATAAGGTCTGTCCAGGGCACAATAAAAACAACGTTTACTGCATCTTGGTCCAGAATCTTGACACACACCACAAAGTGAAACCAATTATACCCCCAGAAGAGGGCATGCAGATAAGATGTGGTCTACTACACCTCAGGTGCATGGTGCACATCACTCAGGTGCATGTAGCACCAGGGAGGAGTCTGATCGGATATTGTAGAACAATGTTTTTTTTTTCTAGTGGACACACGACAGAGATGTCATACAGCGTTCAGAACACTAAATTAGGTCACCATGGGCCTCAGTGGGTTCAGTGTCCCAATCACCCAGGTACAGGTTCCCTTTAAATTGAAGATATCCAGCATTACCGTATATACTCGAGTAATAACCCGAGACCCCTAATTTTCACCACCGAAAACTTGGAAACCCTTTGACTCGATATACACGAGGTTGTAGTATACAGCCACCGCCCCCATGTATTATACAGCAGCCCCATGTGTAACAGCACCCTACATACAGCCTGCCCCAGTAATGCATACACTGCGCCCCCAGTAGTACACACTTCCCCCAGTAGTACACAGCTTGCCCCCGTAGTACACAGCTTGCCCCCAGTAGTACACATACCTTGCACCCAGTAGTATACAGGCCTGCCCCTAGTAATTTCCCCAGTTGCCCCGTATACAGCTTGCCCCAGTAGTATACATCTTGGCCCCCAGTAGTACGTCCATCAGTCTGCCCCAGTAGTATACATCTGCCCCAGTTAGTAGACAGTCTGCCCCAGTATAATAAGTCTGCCCCCAGTAGTATACAAGCCTGCCCCAGTAGTATAGCAGCTGCCCCCAGAGTACACAGCCTGCCCCCAATAGACAAACAGCCTGCCCCCCAGTCGTATAGCTGCCAGTATACACTTGCCGGATCGCCCCCCAGAGTATAACAGCTGTGCCCAGTAGTATACAGCCTGTGCCCCCAGTAGTATTACAGCTGTGCCCCCATAGTTACGTCCTGCCCCCAGTATACAGTCTGCCCCAGTAGTAATACAGTCTGCCCCCAGTCATACATCTGCCCATAGTATACATGCCCGTATACGCCTCCCAGTGCTATACGCCTGGGGCCTAGAACGCCGCCCCAGTAGTCACCAGCCTGCCCATATGTAAAGCCATGCGTCCCCCAGATAGTACAAACGCTGCCCCCAGTAAGTACAAGCCCTGCCCCTATAGTAAAACCCTGAGGTATACATGCTTGTCCCCAGTAAGTATACAGCTTGTCCCCATAGTATACAGCCTGCCCCCCATCAGTATGCAGTCTGCCCTCAGTAGTAATAAGCAGCCCCTATTAGTAATACAGATAACGAAATAAACTTACTACTCAACTCCCACTCCGTTGTCCCCGATGTTAGTTTGGGCTCCCCCGCTGCTTCCAATCCCCATTGTTGGCACCTAGCGTTTCGGCACTCTTCACTGGCCGGGGATCGCACCGCCGTCGCACAACTGTGATGCATCGCTGTCGCCCGCTGGATGACGTCAATCCGCGGCGACAGCATCCACAGTGTGCGACGGCCGTCAGAATCGTATGGACGTGACTGCGCCATAAGACATAAAGAGAAACCGGGAGTCCGCGACGAAACATCGGGGACCCCGAAGGGTGCGTAGTATGAATGTTTGTTTTTTGTTATTGCCTCGTGTATAAGACCGAGGGAAGGTTTTTCAGCACGTTTTTTGTGCTAAAAACTCGGCATATACACGAGTATATATAACGGTACCTATATTCTATTTTATTACAAGGAAATGTAATTTACCTCACCTTGAGATACAGCGACATGGAGGGTTCATGTTCTGCATCTAGGACTCTCTTCTCCAACTCACAGAAAGGGCATTCCTCTCCAAATATTAAAGTGTATGAAGTCCCCGAGAACACTTCCAGCTCTTGGTCCTGGATACCTGAAAACCTGGAATAACGAATAATCTCACATATTTATACAATTTCATACCCATTATAGAAGATAGTAGTAACAAGGATCATGATATCAATGCAAAATTAAAAAAAAAAATTTCTTATTCTTCCCGGTTTCAAAGCAAAATACCAAAGAAATGAAAAAAAATGATACATACACATTAATAATCTGTATAACCCTCTATCATCTAATCCATTTTTGTACACACGATTGTGATTTAATCACAGCGCATCCATATCTGGTGTTGAATATAACAATGTGATGCTGCTTTTATATAGGTTTGATAATAGTAGGAAGTAATGTTGGTTCTACTTTCTTTGTAGTCAAATATTTAATATATACTATAATATACCCACGTCACACAACCCTTGTTTGCATACTATGTCGTCCTAAGATGCGTAAGAAGCGTTTTGCATGTCCACCATATTTGGATTCTGTAAAATGGGAACCCTACATGGGGTGTGAACTGGACCTTTTGGATGGCCTCTGCACAAGACCTCTTGTCTAATCCCAGCAGCTGTCATCACGTAACTCAATTATGAGAGTGAACTTGACGGATTGCCGAGCAGACTTCTTGTTGCGTCAGTATCAGTGGTGCCACCAAAATTTAGAGAACACTTTCCCAGTTTGCAAGCGATTGCAGAACCAAGTCGCCAGACTCTTATGGGTGAAGTCGTAGCGATGATAATTTTCATCCTTAATGTCCGTTGTAAGATATAGGAACTGGTAATAGCCACACGGATGACCAGCTGCAAACACACAAACCAACCACCAGAACAAAACACCGCCTATAATAATGAATAGACCACATATCACAATTTTCTTAGACCAATGGTCTCAGCTGAATATCCAGATATCAAAAATGGTGAATTATTGGAAACACGCATTTACTAAGTGCCACGCGCCCGTTTTTCTGTCAGACTTTGCAACTTCTTTTAGGTTGTGCAAACTTCTTGCACAGGAATTTAAGCATAAAGCGCCAACATGCACCGTTTGTGGCACGCTGCCTTATTCCCTTATGCAACACCAAATTTCTTGCCTGAAGGGGGCCTTACGGTGCTCAGTTGTCAGTCCGCAACGCCAATTTATCACTGCAAAGTCAGACAGAATTGTGTCACACTACCCTGTTCTAAGGTGCAACCAAAAAAAGTGGTGCCGCTCTGTCGACAGTGGCAGTGTTGGCGCCTCAGTTCATGAAGAACAGGAACCAACATCGACAATCTGGCACATCCTCACATACAACTAGACAAGTGCAGTTTTTTACCTAAATGTGGGGCCATTATAGAAGTAATTAAATGCTTCGTATCTGTCGTTATTATTACTCCTTTCTTTAGAGTATTATAAATCTCCTGGATTATCAGATGTGGATAAAAGGATTTTAGTGTTCTGTAAAATTTTTTGGATCAATCCTCACACTTAAAGAAACCCTACCCACTTGAAGTGGCCGGTTTTGCTGATGGAAATACCGGCACCAGCTCAGGGTTGAGCTGGTGCGGAGCTTATTTAGTGTGTTTTAAAACCGCGGTATCGCGGTTTAAACACTTTTTAACTTTATAGCCTGTCAGGCGGGTAGGGACTTCGGCGCTTACAGCCGATGCGGCCTCTCCTTCCTTCCTCATGTCGGCTCGCTCGCGATGGTAAGCGCGCATGTAAGCGCCGAGCGCGTGACCTCCTGCCGCCGGCTATAAAGTTTAAAAAGTGTTTAAACCGCAATACTGCGGTTTAAAACACTAACAAAATAAGCTTGGCAGCCAGCCACGCCTAGCTGTGCCCGGTATTTCCATCAGAAAACCTGCCCGTTCAAGTGGTCGGTTCCTTTAAGAAGAATGAATTAGGACCAGTTCACATCTGCTTTCAGGCTTCCTTTTAGTCGTTTCTGTTTAAACCCTTCACTGTTAATTTCAATGGGATTGTGTACTGGTCCTGTTAGTATCTTTTTTTACTCTCCCTTAGGTTTCTTCCTTAAATCTATTGATTTGATAAATGCCGTGGACTGTGTGCTATTTTTTCGATGTTACATTCAGAATGACTTCTTTCTTGTTTTCTAGGATGACAGATGGTCTTTATAGCTTGCAACAGTTTTAACATCTTTTTTTTTTTTTTTTTAAATACCGACACGCTCCTTCACCACCAGGTTCTGTTTATCCTCTTAACATGCTAGTTACCTTATCTGTGGAGAAATAACTTTATAAAAATATGGAAATTATCCTGATGCTCACGTCACCTGAGTGCCTGATGGCTCTCAGCTCCATAATAAGTACACGGTCCCGTGCATCATTATGGAGCATGAGGCCGCTCATGTGACGCACAGCCTGAAGCGCCTTAGCGAATTTACATATTTTTTTTAAATGCCCTGTATTTTCGGAAATGGTGCCATCACCCTAGAGGGTAAGGAGCATGCATAAGAGGATAACCGTTAATCTGGTGTGGTAGATTCCTAATTTCCAGAGATTCAGGAGCCGTATTGTGGCTGTGACCGGCCGGCTATAGACCTCTTAGGAGGCCATGACTACGTGCTGGAAATTGTGCAATGCATCATAGCCCCCATTCGTCAGTCCGGTGCGGCCTAACATAAAGTAACTATCTGTATTTTAAATGGTGTTACATGTATATAAGTAGTGTACAGTTATATATGACCTGTATATATGCAGTGTACATTTATATATTACATGTATATAAGCAGTGTACACAGCCATGTATTACAGTCCTATATTAGATGTATATAAGTAGTGTACAGTTATATATGACCTGTATATATGCAGTGTACACACGCCGCCTCCTGCCAGACATGTGACCCAGCACGTGACGCTGACGTCACCGAAGGTCCTTTCACCTCTTGTGGCGTGAGCTTTGTTGCACCCCGAGGAGTACAGGAGGCAGAGGAGGGCTCGTCCTGTGACAATGGTGAGTAGGAGGGGGCGCTGGGACTTGTAGTTCCTCCGTGGCCTGGCTGTGGTTCTCTGTGTGTGTGGCTGGCGCACAGCTGCTGTGCCGCTCCTGTGTGTGGGTCACATTCTGTGTCATTGCCATGTGGTGTTATGCGGGGACACTGTATCACTGAGGACATGGCGGAGTATGATACAAGCTTCACATCTGTGCAGAGAAATCCTCCCTTACAGTATGAACTATGGCCTATGGCCTAGAGAAATGTGCGCTGCCATTACTGCACCTCCAGGGCTTATTCACACAGTGTGTGCAAAAAATAAAAACAATTCCGAAAAAATCTGTAACATCCAAGAAAATGAACGCACACGGACGACATCCGTGTTTTGCGAACTTATCTGCATAAGTAAAAACTGGTGCATGCTGGGTGAAAAACAAATATTAAAAAAAAAAAAGATGTCCTGTCTGAATAAGCCCCAAGGCAGCGCTGACATCTGCATTCTTCATCAAGCCCCATTGGTTGGTCCGGGACTCAGAAACAAGGAAAATATGTTTGTGCCTAATGTTCTGGAATTAAGTCACCAATCGGAGACTGTTTTGTCTCACTGTGACCTTATGTGATCAAAACTTTTCTCTGGGGCCTTATGGGATCCATTAAAATACCCATTAATTTCAATGGACCTTTTAAAGGAAGGGGCTCTGGTAACATCCCCCCACCACAGAGCCCTTTGACTCATTAGCATAATTGTAAAAGTTGATTTTAGAAGGAAGGAGGACATGGATAACAAATATAAGAAGATTGACACGGTGCCAGGATCTATGAGTAAGTGTCCCTGGTTTATCATGCTGGATTTTGATGGTAGATTTCCTCTAATGGCTTGGGTTATTGTCTTTTGAACCCACACAATATCCAACCCCCCCCCCCCCCCCCCCCCCCCCCCTCGCTTGTGGTACGTCTCTGGGAATGGACAGATTCTCTTAAAAAAGACTTTATAGAAGTAGTCAAATGAGCGGGAGGCGTCCAATTTTATGTCACCGGAAAGTCTGATAATGTAAGCCGCCCCCTCCGTGTTCATTGCAGCCACTGATCCGCAGATGAACGGTGGACAGGACCAGGCTGCACTGAATTCGTAGGTGGCGGCTTACATTATCAGGCCGCAGAGAGGCAACATGGTTATCCACCCCTTCTCCATCCTGTAGCGGGGTCTGAACTGTGTGCTATCACTGGTGGTAAATATTCATCTGTTATCTCATGTGTTCTGTAGGGCCTGATCTTCCACTGTGCCCCAGTGTGACCAGGACCACTTCCACCTTTATCATTGTAATGCGCAATTTGCTCAATTTAGGTTTGGCATGGCAGGTTATGCGCTGGCATGATACTATTACTGTACTGCTGTTACCTGGAATAAATGGACTGAAGCAGGTTCTGTCCCTCCTGCTTTATCACACAGTTTGAGTAGGTTCGGACATGGCACCGCTAATCAATGCCAAACTAAAAATTCCATTGACATATTGTAGAACTTTTCAGCGTATCGCTGTCTACGTCACCATTTGAGTCCAAGGAAGGTGATTGTCTCTATGTCCTCCTTTTCCGTCATGGCTGAGAACCATATGGACCATATCACTTCGCTCTCGAAATAAAGTGAAAAAGATTTGCCTTTGCGCCGTTGAGTCTTTATTCCATGTGATACACAGCAGGGTGTTACTCCCGGAAGTGTCTCTGTTTCTTTAGAACGTCAAGCATCTCCCCAGCTACACATGTGGATGAAGAAACCCATCCGGATCCACCATCTTTAAGAAAGTTACTTCATTTTCAAGTTTACCCCTTCACTACTATTAAGAATCTCATCGCTTTCAGCATTTGTAAGTAAATTTCACTTTTTTATGTAACGTGACACCATAGTTTGAGGGGGTGTTTAGTATGGCATCTTCTATGGAGAGTACTGTGTATTCTGTAAAGGACATATCCTGGGTGTAAGCTGCAATACTAAAGAACCCCCCTATAAAAGATATTACATTATATTTCTGTCTTGCTTTCTCACTTTGTGTTCATCTTATCCTGGACAGGATCCACTTTTTGGTTAATCATGTTCTTGACGGTGCCGTATCTGATTCTGAGAAGACTAAGAGCCCGGCGTGAACAAGTCCGTGGAGAGATTCGCTATGAGCCCCCGCCACGTCCGTACAGAGAAAGTAATAATGATATAAATCGGAGGCAGTTGTTAAGAAGGCGTCGGCGCAGGAGAATATTCCCTGCAAGGATCAGTCTGTCTGAAATCGATGAGCACGATATCAAAGAACGTTACCGCCTTAATTCAGATGTTATAATGTCTCTATATGAACTCATCAAGAAAGACTTGATCTCGACCACAAAGAGAAGTAATGCCGTTCCAGGGATTGTGAAATTACTCTGTGCCCTCCACTATTTCACCAGCGGGTCCTTACAGAGCCACGTGGCAGAAGCTGGTGGCATAACCCAAAGCACCTTCAGCCGCGCGCTTTCTGAGGTCATATCCGCTATTCTGAAACTCGCTGACCAGTTCATAAAGTTCCCGAGTGACGCTGCCGGCTTACAGCTGGTAAAGCAAGGCTTCCAGGGCATCAGTGGGTTTCCAGATGTCCTGGGAGCAGTGGGTTGTACACATATCGCCATATCACCTCCCTCTGAGATGGAGCAGATGTATCGCAACAAGAAACACTACCACTCCATCAACGTGCAGATTATATGTGACGCAGATATGAGGATTTTGGATGTAGTTTCACAGTGTCCTGGTTCCACACATGACTCTTCAGTCCTGAAAGAGTCTGGAATTTATGATCGATTCGAGAAAGGAGAATTTGATGGCTGGTTGTTGGGTGAGTATTGTCCATCTCATGCAGAGTTGTATATGTGTGATCGCTAGTGGTCTGAACTCTGGATCCTCTACTGATCATAAGAACAGGTTCCCTCACTAGGTGGGGTTTCCGGATATTTTAACACTAATTTTAATAGCTTATGTATTGAGCACATAATCATGCTCCTTATGCTGCAGTTGTTTACTATGGATTTCCATACATCATAGTATAATCTCTATATCACAATTTATGGAAATTCAATACAGTTTAACTAGATTACTTCAGCTATAACATGGCCTTAATAAAGGGAATCAAAATTATAGACAGGAGACATAGCCAAAAGATTCCCACAGACTTTAATTGGTTCCCTTTGAGTCCTATTTAAAGGAAATCTACAATCCAAAATCCATCATGATAAACCAGGGACACTTACTCATAGATCCAGGCCCTGTGACTGTGGTAATCATCTTATATTTGTTATCCATGGCCTCCTTCCTTCTAATATCAACTTTTACCATTATGCTTAGCCTGAAGGGCTCCGGGGGGTGTTACTAGAGTGAATCTACAGCACGGAGGAGCTTCAAGAAGGGTCAGGATGCCTTTTTACATCTAATTAACATTGATGGTTATGTTGTAACATGGAATTGTTTCCATAAAATTCCTTCCTCATTCAATCCCTTCCCTTCCTTGGTTGAACTTGATGGACGTTTATCTTTTTTTCAACCGTATAAACTATATGTAATTATTTTAAAAGTGAATTTTTAGAAGGAAGGAGGCCACGGATAACACATATAAGAACATTACCACAGTCACATTTCCTGGGTCTATGAGTAATGTCCCTGGTTTATCATGCTGGATTTTGCTGGTAGATTTCCTTTAAGTTTACATGAAGGACTTTTTAGTCAGTTTAAAAAAAAAAAAAAAGGAATCTACAATAAAGGCTTCTAACCAAGTATCCAACAGTTTGAAGCCGAGCCTTACAGTAAATTAAATCCCTCTGGCCTGTCAGTGAATAGGAACATTCTTGTTTACATGTACAGCTTAATAATCTAACTTGACAGGTTCGAAATGCTTGTTATACGGTGCCGTTTTTTTTGTTTTTTGCATGTGATTCTATAGATGAGCAGTTATTTCACATACAATATTCCATTTAGTCCTTGATACAATAATAGTCACATTATGTCCTTTAATGGTGAGAATGTGTAATGTAACTATATGACGTGACCTGTTTTCCAGGGGATGCGGGACATGGCGTTAAACCTTGGCTCCTAACACCATTTGAGATGCCTTCTACAGAGTCAGAAATACGTTACAACTTGTCACATAGCGCCACGTATTCTGTGGTGGAGAGAACTATCGATGTCCTGAAAAGCCGCTTCCGCTGTTTGGACAATCCCAATGGGGTACTCCTGTATAACCCTGAGAAAGTCAGTAAAATCATTCTTGTCTGCTGTATTATACACAATATCGCAGTAGTGAAGAACATTAAGGTGGACCTGGCGCAGGATCTCCGACCTTCCATCAAAGATGAATCTACGGAGGATGATACAATGGAGGGTACGGTGCAGAGGGATAAAGTGGTGGCCGAATACTTCTCAGGTAAAGACTGAAGCCTTAGGTGTGGGACCTCCATTATTCTCCTGTAAGGTGACAACTTATACTGTATATGTACAATGTGTACTCTAAAGATCTGCCATCATGACAGAATTAAAGGGAACCTGTCACCAGTGACCACCCCACAAACCACACACAGTGGGGGAGATTCATCAGAAGTGCCTGAGAGCAGAACTGTTCTAGTTACCCATGGCAACTAATCAGAACTGAGCTTTCGTTTTCCTATGGCTGTTTATAAATTTAAAGCTGAGCTCTGATTGGTTTCTATGGACAACTGGGACAGTTTTATCTCCAACACTTCTGTCCTCCAGTATCTTTTAGATGTCTTCTATGTGTTCCTCTGATAACTATCCATGTGATTAGAGGCAGCATTCTTCTGAAAAAGACTTATTGATGCCCTCTGTTCCTAAGATCCGGTCATGGAGGTGGGGAGCTCCAGCATACAGTCAGGCTACCCCGCCTCCTAACTGACACTTCTATCCCGGCCCCCCATTCTCTTCAGTGGATATCAGTAAAAGTCTTTCTTTACAGGAATACTGGCTCTAATCCCATGTACAAAGGCATCAATGGAACACCTATAAAGACATCTAGAAGGTAATGTGTGTGTGTGTGTGTGTGTGTGGTTCTGGTTTTGGTGGATATAAAAGGCCATAGCCTTTTACAATGAAGTATAATATTCTGTCTTATTCATGTCATTGTACAGTCTCTATACCATTGCTGCACTGTAGATATGGAGACTTTAATCTGCTACTTTCTGTAACCACAATGTTCCCTCATGTTCCAGGGTAAACTGATGAGGATCCTGTACAGATCTCCGAGGCTGCGTCACCTGTACCATGTGTGGTCTGCGCCACGTCTTTTGTACTATTGTAGCAGTTTGTCACACTTAGTATTATTATGTATATTTTGCCGGCTGCTCTTGCCTACATCTTTTGTGTTTAATAAATATTTTTTTTTACTAAGACCCGAGTGTTGTCTTTGTGTTGTCTTGTTACACAGCAGATGTATTCCAATGTAAAGGAGCACAGGAATTCCATCGCTGTGATCTGTATGACATTGCACATGAATTATGTAGGTGTAAGGCGTCATGCAAAGACATGTGACCCAAATGTGCGGCATGTCTGTCATCAGCAACACAATGCCGCAATGGGCAGCAATAGGACTCAATAGGTGAGTATGTGATGTGTATGTGAACTCATGAGAGATTTATAGGGGGCTTGTGGGGAATAAAAATATATACTGTAGAGGAAATCTACCATCAGAATGGCACTTTATAAAGCAGCGTCACGGAGGTGTTCCTCTAGGCACCCCGATTCTTGATGTTTGGGTTTATATTCCTTCTTTATGTGCTCCTTTTGCTATAAACTATCTATTTGAAAAATGTTTAATTATGTTTTTCTGCTGATTTATTTTCTGCTTTCAGACCATTTCAATAGCTTTGCATTGTGTTGACGGACTGTTTTGTATGTCAGCTCACTTTTCACTTTGGGTTGGGTTAGAATTTCTTCTATAGCGCCCACAATACTGAGCTATTGGTGCGATTATTGGGGAAGGGGATTCAACTCAGGACCGCCCATCTGACAGTAAAGAGCCGAACTAATGCTGACAAGTGCAGCACTGAATGATCAGGGACTAGATGAAAAAGACACTGATGGAGCAGCAACTATTGGAGGAGGGAAAGAGATGGAGGTGGTGAAAGGTCCTCCTAAAATGAGCTGAACTGCGATACCAGAAACGACCAATAGTGAAAAGTGATGCTGTTTTGACATGCACCTTCTTTCATGTTTATGGAGTATTAAAGGAAGACCTCAGGCACAGCGGATTCAGTGAATTACACCTTGTACAGGGCCTGAAGGGAGGAGGAGGACTCCAGGTTCCACGAATACAATGTAAATGCGTCCTGCTCCTCCCCTCGGGCCCCGCACCATGTATTAATCAATGAATTAGCTATGACTGGGGAGTTCTCTAATATCCTCTTGGCGTCTGATGTTCCTGTGGGCTATTCTGACCACATCTATAGTCCCATCCATATATTGTTAGTAATACGCTCAGCCTCCGTTTCACTCTCTCCAGACACCATTGTTTTATCATGTTCAAGCAACCGTTATGTTTTATAGCAAAACCAAAATAAATTTGAGTAGAAATGTTTATATCCTGTCAAAACTCCCAATGGAAAGACCGATCTGCCAAACATATGGGTACATGGATGCCATCCCGGCTGGTAAACACTTGTCATGATGCCTTTCGTCCAGTCACGGTATTAATATTCCTCTGGTCCAGTAAACATCTCGCTTGGGGTCACATTGTCCTGTGAAGTACATTATAAAACCTTCTCAATGTATTTTACATTTACCGTGTAGTGGCTGCATGTAACAGAATACATAATAGTCTGCAGTCAATGGCACATGGCAGACCGTCAGGAACAGGATAGCATTATTTTTTATTTTCTTATGGCCTTGTCAAGTTTCTGTCGGCTTTCTAGAGAGCTGGCAATGTCAATGAAGTCTCTAAGGCTCTTACTTCCAGCGTTCGTGATGACCTGGTAGAGATGTGTAATAGGTAAAAGTATAGGAAACTCCTACTCTGGCATCCTAATGTGGACAACCTATTAAAGGTGTATGGGCAGGACAGTGGTTTAGTGGTTAGCATTAGAGCCATGCAGCTCTGGGGTCCTGGGTTCAAGTCCCAGGGTCAACATCTGCAAAGAGTTTGTATGTTCTTTCCGTGTTTGTGTGGGTTTTCTCTGGGACCTCCGGTTTCCTCCCACACTCCAAAACATACTGATAGGTTGATTAGATTGTGAGCCCCATTGGGGACCATTTTGGCAAGTTCTGTGCAGCGCTGACCAATCTGTTTGCACTATATAACTAAAGGAAGAATTATAATAATAATATCTTCTTTGAGCAACTACTTATATAAAGGCTCTTGTGGTATGTTATCTGAATTAATTCAGAATTTGGGAGAGAACAGCAGGTTTGGAGGGGAGGATGCTAACAGCTTAAGTGGAGAAAGAAGCATTTTCCTCTGATCAGATTTTTGTACTGACTGACATGGGACAGATGGAAACGCCAACAAAAGGGGTTCAGCAGGGAAAAAAGGGGCAGCTTAGCTCTGACACAGCCATCTGCCAATTTATGTTTTCTTTTGTAGATTCTTTTCTAAGATTCCTAGAAGTGTTCCTCCTGCAGGACTCCTTCATATGTTTTACACGTGATCTTCCTGATGATTTTTCTTGTGACCTTTTGTAGGTGTCCCTGTGTCTCAGACGCGTCATTGTATTCAGCCGGACAGGTCTAGATTTGAGGACCATGTCTAGTATTCCTATTGCTAGACAGGCACTTCTCGAACTTGGGTTCTCTGAGGAGCAAACTGAGAAGATCCAGGGTATGAGATGCCCTCAACACAAGATTCCCAACATCAAGGAACTCTGTTTCATTGGACTGAGCCCCAAAACAGTACTGAGAATACTGGAAGAAAGACCAGAGCTATTAAAGATGACGGACAAGGAGCTGAGAAACAGGGTAGATGCTCTGAGGGTCCTTGGCCTTGGTGAAGGTAAGATGATGATGATCCAGGTTGCAATTTACTATAGTGGGTTCTTTCAACAACCTGCGAGCATGTATGCAATAATAATAATATGCAACATAATACTCTAGATTTATGTGAAAAGGGAGCGGGCATTTAAGATAATTGTCATTGTCAAGGAAGTGTAGGACATAGATCAAGGTAGCTTTAGTTTTATGAGTGAAACCTGACTATAACATGACATCTTGATGTCTACTATCTCTTCTGATATTCTTCCATATAGGATCTCTTCAGAACTCCCTTTCAAGATGCCCGGCTCTTCTATCAGTGCCCCGCTCCCATCTACAAGCTGTGATACATTGCCTCAAGAATAGATGCCAGTTTACATCACTGCAGGTACTGAAAATCCTACATGCAGCTCCCGAAACTCTGACTCAAGATCCCAGCCATATAGAAGACTTGTTTCAGGTGAGTGGCCATAGATGATAATTCCTGCAAAATGTGCACCATCTAATGTGCAGTAGCACTTCCCTCTCCCATTGTGTGAGATCGTAGTGTAACACTATGGCATGGAGGGGCTCTGGTAATACCCCAAGAGCCCTTAACACACATTTAACATTTTAAATGTTGATATTAAGAAGGAAGGAGGCCATGGACAATAAATATAAGACGTTTACCAGTCACGGTGAGTAAGTGTCCCTGGTTTATCATGATGGATTTTGGTAGATTTCGTTTAAGGGGTTTGGCAGGAACTAGTGGGGGCGCTGTAATTATATAGAATGCAATGCTGCACAAAATTTTATAATGCAAGGGAAGGCAAAAAGAGATGAACATTAAGCTTGTCAGTTCCACTAGAGATTTACATGTACATTTCTTCCTCTCGTAGTATGTATATTTCCGCATGGGTGCGAAGCATCAGGACATAATTTCCTCTCAAGTTTTTGAAACCTCGGTTAACGAGATAAAAGTTCGTCACCAGTTCCTGGAACGTCTTGGTAAGTTCCAGCCTCCTGACAAGAAAAGGGTGTGTCCTCCTTCTAACCCCAAACTGAAGGAAGTCATCCAACTCTCCGAGGAGGATTTCCTCACCCGTGTGGCACATTCCTCATCCGAAGAACTTGACACTTTTCGAAAAATTCTGGAGAGAGAGGAACGTGAGGGTGCACAGGACATTGAGGATGAGGAAGATGAGCTGATCAATAATGACGATGATTCGGCAAGTGAAAATGAAGACTACGAAGAAAATGTGCAGGGTTATAAATCAAAACGCCGCCATAAGAAGAAATAGACTTTTGTGATAATAAAACTTATTCTATGTTGTGCCTTAAAGGAAATAAGCATATTGGTTTCAATAAATCCTTGAGATTCCTTCATTGCCATAACCAGAATTTGGAGTAATTGAAGTCCTGCTGCTTAAAGGGACACAGTCACCAGCTTTTTACCCCACTAACTACCAGCCCCCTTAGGTAGGGTATAGATGGTGCTTTCTAGATTTCCTGCTCTTATGTGAAATTGTATCCATTTACCTATAAAATATCACCTAGAAAGGACAGGTCACCCCCTACCCGAGGAGGCTAGTTTAATGGGGAAAATCTGGTGACGGGTACACAACCACACACCCTGTACAAACATAATTGGAGATCTGACCCCTTATGGCCCACATGATAATTTATGATCCCCTGGACCTTCTACAAAGAGTCATAATGCATTTATTTTATAAAATGTTTTATTATAAAAACAAACAAAAAAAAAGCAATGATCTGACAGCAAACCGTAACACACACAATGTTAGAGCCCAATCTTCTTTGGTGCAGCTCTGAGTGCTGTCGTTTCCTCACCTGGAGGTACAACCCTTACAAGCTGCTGCCTGAGCTGGTGAAGTGTGTACGACGCTCTGAGTTACTGCTGCTACAGTGCACGTGGGACTTGGTCCTATCATCCTGAAGAAGCCATTCCTAACCCATCTCCTCGGCTGGTGGGCGTCCCACTTACACAAATGCTTCAGAGTCTCAAATAATAATAATAAAGTCTGAGAAATTGCACAACGAGCTTCTTGATTTGTCTGGTGCTTTCCTATCAATCTCTAAGCTACATAGTTATCGAGCAGTTTTACCATTTCAGACTGCACTTGCAGATGCATCGATGAAACAGAGCAGCAGAGACGTGGTCATCGGAGAAGAGAGGCTTCCCATATATGAATCCATTTTACCTGTGCTAGTTCATGGAGGAACGTTCTGCAGGCCGGAGCGAAGGAAACTGAAATGGATATGGGGAGTCTTGTGCTACATATTCCAATATTGGAGCCAGCGCTGGGCCCGGTCATTGAGCGTGACGAGAGATGATTGATTTATTTGGTGATTGTCTGACAAATGTCACCAATCCTGCAGGGGAGGGGGTATTGGTCTTGCAGATCTTTGGCTGGTGAGAAAATAGAGTATGTCAACCCACCGGACCCCAACAGAGGAGGCCAATGGGATAGTTTCTCCTTTGGTCCTACATGGCCGGTACCACACGTGCATTTGCGTACTCGGATAAGTTGCAGGGTCCCACAAGTTTGGGGAGAGGGGGCAGACGAGCTCAGTGCCTCACATGGGGCCATGTGATTTGTGAATCCATCCCCCAAACAGTGGCTAGTGCTTCTGTGTCTGCAAATACAAGAACAATGGTCATTATTATTTAAGACATAAAAAGCAATTGCCTCAATATAAATGGGAGCAGACGTTTTTTTTTGGTTTCATTATAATAAAAAACTATTTCATCTAACAACAAAGCCTTTTCCATTGTCCTTATACATTATAACATCTATTTACAGACACTAGGCATCTGTTTTTACTACTAATGTGCAGATTGTACATAGCAGCAGGTTATAGAGCAGGAGGATCTGATCACACACTGTCTGTCCTATATAGAGGCAGCATGTTATAGAGCAGTTGGATCTGATCACACACTGTCTGTCCTATATAGAGGCAGTATGTTATGGAGCAAGAGGAGCTGAGCAGATTGTAAATACTGTCCTATCTAGAGGCAGCATGTTATAGAGCAGGAGGAGCTAAAGATTACACATAGTTTCCTATGTAGAAGCATGGTTTAGTTTCCAAAGCAAATATATTTAAGAAGAGGACTTAAAATAATTTCAGTACATACCTAATCTGTACTTCAAGGTTTGCTTGGTACTCTCTTCTCTAAGAAAAAGATAAGTAGATCAATTTCAGTTTCAGTTACACATGAATGTAGCATGTGGTCTGTTATATCAAGGGATGGGTGTGAAGAAGTGACTTCTAGAGAGTTTGGTGTTTTTTGTTTTCTGCAAGGAACCATTTTTCTTTTAGGGTACATTAAGGGAAAAAATGGAAGTTAATTTGATGTTGTAAAAGACCCCAATTCCTATCTTCCTATATAATACAACACATACACTACAAGTTATAGTATGTACACTCACCGGCCACTTTATTAGGTACACCTGTCCAACTGCTCGTTAACATTTAATTTCTAATCAGCCAATCACATGGCGGCAACTCAGTGCATTTAGGCATGTAGACATGGTCAAGACAATCTCCTGCAGTTCAAACCGAGCATCAGTATGGGGAAGAAAGGTGATTTGAGTGCCTTTGAACGTGGCATGGTTGTTGGTGCCAGAAGGGCTGGTCTGAGTATTTCAGAAACTGCTGATCTACTGGGATTTTCACGCACAACCATCTCTAGGGTTTACAGAGAATGGTCCGAAAAAGAAAAAACATCCAGTGAGCGGCAGTTCTGTGGGCGGAAATGCCTTGTTGATGCCACAGGTCAGAGGAGAATGGGCAGACTGGTTCGAGCTGATAGAAAGGCAACAGTGACTCAAATCGCCACCCGTTACAACCAAGGTAGACAGAAGAGCATCTCTGAATGCACAGTACGTCGAACTTTGAGGCAGATGGGCTACAGCAGCAGAAGACCACACCAGGTGCCACTCCTTTCAGCTAAGAGCAGGAAACTGAGGCTACAATTTGCACAAGCTCATCGAAATTGGACAGTAGAAGATTGGAAAAACGTTGCCTGGTCTGAGGAGTCTCGATTTCTGCTGCGACATTCGGATGGTAGGGTCAGAATTTGGCGTCAACAACATGAAAGCATGGATCCATCCTGCCTTGTATCAACGGTTCAGGCTGGTGGTGGTGGTGTCATGGTGTGGGGAATATTTTCTTGGCACTCTTTGGGCCCCTTGGTACCAATTGAGCATCGTTGCAATGCCACAGCCTACCTGAGTATTGTTGCTGACCATGTCCATCCCTTTATGACCACAATGTACCCAACATCTGATGGCTACTTTCAGCAGGATAATGCGCCATGTCATAAAGCTGGAATCATCTCAGACTGTTTTCTTGAACATGACAATGAGTTCACTGTACTCAAATGGCCTCCACAGTCACCAGATCTCAATCCAATACAGCATCTTTGGGATGTGGTGGAACGGGAGATTCGCATCATGGATGTGCAGCCGACAAATCTGCGGCAACTGTGTGATGCCATCATGTCAATATGAACCAAAATCTCTGAGGAATGCTTCCAGCACCTTGTTGAATCTATGCCACGAAGAATTGAGGCAGTTCTGAAGGCAAAAGGGGGTCCAACCCGTTACTAGCATGGTGTACCTAATAAAGTGGCCGGTGAGTGTATATACATCTGTTATAACAAGAAATGCCCTTCCATAAAACAGTATGTGTGTAGTGTATGGGGGAGGCAGGATATTAGGTAATTTATCTACATCTATTAATAGTTCTGCACCGATTTCTTGATATGTTAAGTGAAGCCCCTGGTTCAGATATGACTTTAATCTCACCAGCCAGACATAGCTGTCCTTAAAATAGATGAAGAAGAAGGGTCATGTCATCTCAACTATCCATGACTTTATGATGGTATTTATGAATACAAACTTTAAGGAAATCTAAGGAAATCTACCACCAAAATTCATCATTCAAAAAAACCTAATCATAGACCCAGGCACTGTGACTGTGGTAATCTTTTATTTGTTATACATGGCCTCCTTCCTCTTAGCATCAACTTTAACAATTATGCTAATGAATCTATCAAGCTTGATGTTGATAGTAGATTTTGTTTAAGGTCCTGGCAGGCTGATTAGTCATGGGCAGTTAGGATCACATGATCTGTGGACATTTTATGGGCAAGGATGGCAATAGTAAAGATGAGGCAAAAGACATTTAAAACAGGAGGCTTCACTTTACATTTTAAGAAAGCGGTGCAGAACTATCCAAAGATGTATATTGCTAAATTACCGTATATACTCGAGTATAAGCCGACCCAAGTATAAGCCGAGGCCCCCAATTTTACCACAAAAACCTTGTAAAACATATATTTTTTTTTACTCGAGTATAAGTTTGGGTATTTAGTTTGGGTTTTTAGCACATTTTTTGTGCTGAAAAACTAGGCTTATACTCGAGTATATAAGGTACCTGATATTCAGCTCCTGTCCCCACTTACAAAAATGTGCAGAACAGCAGCCAACCCCCTGAAGGGGATCTAGCAATACAATTACTGATCTTTGTTATGGTGAAAGCAATAGGTGGACTGAGCTTATGATATCCAGCTGTCACTATCTCTGAAGTAAAGTTAGTTTTATAGTTCAATATTCTTTTTTAAGTGGAAAACCCTTGTAACAAGTACACTAAAAAATGAAATGAACATTTTCCAAATCCTGTATCTTTCTACCACGTCCTTGGAGGTAAATTGCAAGGTAGTGACGAGCAGTTACTCTTCACACTTACTTAGTCGTCCTCTGGCAGTGCCTTCACAGATTTCTCTGGAGCAGACGTCATGTTGTACCTTATACACCCGCCTGTACCTTCAAAGGGAAAAACAAGTAGAAAATGAAGCTAGAAACTTGTGAAAACTTCATCATAAAATGTTGAAAATATTGTGACAAATCTATAATTTTGACACTGCTCACACCAATTTGTAAAAGGAAACCTACCATCATGGATCTACCTATTACAGTAGATCCGGTGGTAGGTGCCTCTAATGTATGTAAGGATAGCCCTTTTTAGGGCTAATCCTTTAGTCAAGGTGTAAAGCTGTCGTGCCAATAGCACCAGAATTTTATTTTATTTTTTTAGCTTACGTAATGCATAATGGCCCAGATATATAAAAACTGGTGCACTGGGCCTAGTTGTAGTTTGCACTTTCTTTGTGCACGTTGCGGCACATTATTTAATAGTGTTGCACACTCTGGGGGAGGATGTTAACTCACCAATATACATGTAGTACAAGTTCTGCACCACTTTCTTGATATGTAAAGTGAATCTTCCTGTCTTTTACCTCATCATCCAGACATTCCTGTCCATAAAATTGGTGCTGATGGATTGTCGGACCTTATATTCATGAATACCATCATAAGGTCCTGGCAGGACGATTGTTCACGGACAGATGACCCTCCAAAAAAAGGGAATCACCTCCAAAAAAAAGGAAATCACATGACCCTCCATCTGCGGCCATGTTATGGACAGGAATGTCCTGGTGATGAGGTAAATGACACTTTACATATCAAGAAATCGGTGCAGAACTATTAATAGATGTATATTGGTAAATTACCAAATATCCTACTTCAACACTTAAATGCACATTAAATAACCCAGGTAAACATTAGTGGTCAACCCCTTTAAAGCTGCTGGAGAATGACTAAATCATTACTTAAAGGATCCTTCCACCAATGCAAGTCTACTTGAACAGATGGAAACGGCAGGACTTCTGCTATAGCGAAATGACGAGTGGAGATGTCACCTCAGCCTTGGGTCCCCTCTTCTGTCTGATTATCCTCTGTGTAATAATATAAGTCATTATCACTGTACACGGGTAGGTACCTCCTATACGTTGTGGTCCTGCGCACCATTTGATACTATAATTATATTTCCTAATGCCTTCTAGTAAAATTGTCTGAAACTAAACAAAGCCATAAATCTGACTTCTGAGGTAAAGAGCATGGAGCTGAGTAAATACTGGCACGATAAATCTCTTTGATCAGGAAAACATTCACATTTGTTAGCTATTCGTGTAGTGTGCAGCGTCTCCTGCCAATTCAGACCAAAGGCTCTGGAGAGACTCCACTCTCCCGGCGCTGTGCTTTTAATGGAACAGTCCGTTCCGCACCTTCCATGTGATGACAGGAGGGTGCAATGATGTAGTCGGGGTTAATCACTTACAGGTGGTGACAGACTCCTCCCTCCCACACGGGATGTGACAGCGTTTCCGAGTAGAGTCTGGTGCAGGCGAACGATTCCTTTCTGCAGGCTGAAGAGCAAAGGTGTCACCGAGTGTAACAGCGCACACACTTATATATTCCAATACACACACGTGCGGCCGCCAGATGACTCACTCCGTCTCTGGTGACCCATACAATAATATTCACATTGTGTAACATCACTGCCCTCGCTGCTGGACCGCGCACCAAGAGTTGACGGATTTAATTATAAGCAGAGGCCTGGAGACTTATCCCGGAGAACTGAAGTCAATCTGCACAATATTCTCAATAAAAAAAAAAAAAAATTTAAAATCACCTTTGAAGTCATTACTCATCCAGCTGCAGAGCAGCTATGTATGGTCAGGATGGTGAGAAAGTCCAGATTGTTTGTAAACAATTGCCAGGTATATGAACCTACAGGATCACTTTCCCAGAATTGTCCCTTTTTTGCCATCTACCGGCATCACATTTACAAACACCGTCTGATAGTTTATGTAGCCTTTGACCAGAACATCCGAAAATGCATAAAATTTAGTGGATGATGATGGAGAGTAAATTTTGTCCATCTTTGAGACTAACTTTCCACCGTTTGTTAGTTGGCCTATTATATGCCAAAAAATTTTTGAATGCAATGTTACATCTTATATTATGTCTGTTTCCAAGAAGAAAATCCCATAGACAAGGTGCAGAATGTTGCGTGGCGAGCAGACTGATATTTGCTTTTGTTTTAAAATCTTTCTGACTTGGGAGTCCAGTGAGTGATCATTATGTTTTGACTTTCCACTTAGAGAGAATGCAGTAAAAAAAAAAAATGGAATCCCCACAATCAAGGATCACAGCAGCCTGAAAATGCAGGAACCGGATGTAGTGTGCACTATAAGACAAAAGGTTTGGTATATACCTAACTGGCACTGCTGCCCCTTATATCCTTGTGGGCAATCACAAATTTCTCCATTCACACAGGTTCCTCCGTTAATGCATGGTGTTTCCAAGCAGCCTCCCCGGGTACCTGTTGGACAACAAGCACATATACTCTTAGCTATTACATTATGGTAGCCATGACAGAATCTAATATAACACCCAAACATTAAAGTGATTGTCCAGTATAGAAAACCCATGTTCACATATGATATAAATAATTCTGACAGACAGAATTGCTATTACTATGAGAACTGTGAATCTGTGGAATAGCCAGCCTCAGGCGCTGGTCACAGCAGGGACAGCAGAGAGCTTCAAGACGGGTCTAGATGCCTTTTTACACCCAAATAACACTGTTTCCCCTAAATCCCTTCATCCAATCCCTTCCTTGGTTGAACCCCATGGACATGTGTCTTTTTTCAACCGTATAAATTATGTAACAGTGTCTTATTTTGTGTCCCTTTTTGGCCCAGCAGAGGGACATAGTGCCAGCCCGTTACATATTACCTCCATTACTCTGCTCGGGGTCTTGTAGTTGCAATGCTTGTCTTATAGGAATGGGGGATTCATCATTATTTTCCATTCTAACTGGAGCTTCAGGTTCTGGGGAAGAAAAAAAATCAGAAATGACTGCATTATTTTTTATATGAAGTGTTGATATTAGCTTCTGCTTGGATCTCTATGCACCTTTAGTGATGTTGATAGATCTGTTGAGATGACTGAACCTGGCAGTGATACGTCTTCTCCCATCTGTCAGTTCTGTAAACCTAGAATGGGAAGAACAGGGAGAACGTCAAAGACTAAAAGACTTTGCAATGTATACATGGAGATGACATCTGTATATGGTTACCTGTGAGCTTGTGGGGTCTCAGCTGGAGGAGGACCCCTCTCTGTTAACATGCGTATTTCTGGGGGTGTTTGTGGTGGGGGTCTGTTTCTTAAAATCCTAGGAGGGGTCCATCTTGGTTCCTGAGGACCCTCCCTCTGCACTGCAGAAGAAACCACAATTAATAAGTGGAAAAGCTCTATATGAGGGTAGCAATCTACCCCCCTTGCAGGACGTCATACTCACGTGTCTGTATCCTTAAAGTCTTAGGGTCACTATTGACAGGGCCTTGTGGAGTGTTACGTAGAGCAGTCGCAGTTATCCGGTATCTCTGACCAGGCTGTAAGTCTCGCACAGTATACGACGTCATCTTCCCATTAGGTATGTAGCGACTCTTGGTGCTGTGGTTGTGCGTTACGTTAAATATGTATCCATCTACTGTGCCATCAGGGGGAGAATCCCAGTTCAAGTGCACAGTGCTTGTTGTGACCAGTACCGCTGAGAAGTTACTGGGAGGAAGTGGACCTGGCGAATAAGAGAATGACATTGTAATAAACATGGATAAACCATGGAATAGGTACTAATAGTATTAATATTCATGTAAGAACATATATGTAACACATTCCTAAACTGCTAAGCCCCTTTGTATTGACTTACGTGTCCAAGCTATTAGGGGTACACTGGGCAGGCTCTCTGAAGATGGGTTACTGGGATCCGCACTACTTAAAGTACTGATCTGAATGGAATATTTTTCACCCGGTAATAAATCTCTGTGGAGAGAAGAATATATATTATTGACAATGATGAAATGATGGCCTATATTCTAATTCTAAAGTGAATAACACTGTGTATTATGTATATATATATATTATATATAGTTTATATAGATTTCCCTACCAGGCTCCGTGTAATACATCATTCTATGTGGCAAATCAAGACCAAGTATGTGGATCGCTAGGGCATAAGGGGTTACACATGGTTGGAATTTACTACTGAAAACTTTCCAAAATAAGATTAAAATTTGTAGATTATGAAGTTTTGGATTTAGGACTATTACACTATAGTATGAATTGTTGGGGGAGTCAGGATACCCCAATGTCCCCTTGGTATGGCTGATATTAATATAATGTACACTGGTATCTCACCTAAATGTATATTCTCCTGCTGAAGGCTCCTGCTCTGCTTGCTGAACCCTTTCATTTGGGTGCTGTAAGGACAGTCGAACATGTGCTACAGGCACGTGTCTGTGCGGGTTGAGAGACCATGATATGGTAATGGAAGACTCTGTCACAGAGATGACCCGGGGTCTGTCCACGGTCGGTGGTCCTGGGGAGTTTAATAAATGCTTAATTCTGCATGTATGCGCAGCAGACTTATAAAAGTCTCATAAAAAGATGGACTTTGGATGTCTTACTTGTGCGGGCAGAAAGTGTAAGTGGGCGGCTTATGTCATTGTGGCGTAGGTTGCGTTTCACGGTGACAATCGTGATGTTATAAGGACGTCCTGGGGTGAGGCCTCGCAACTCATGCTCTGTTTGACCTCTCTCCACAAAGTCTGTCCTTGAGGAGCCTTCAGGAGCCATGTAGCTTACAGCAAAACCATCTGATGAATGTCCAGGAACTTCCTCAGGAGGAGTCCAGAAGACCCATACACTGTTCTCTCCCACAGCCCCAAGCGACAAAGACACAGGAGGTAACAAATCTGTGGAGGCAACAAAATAGAGGTGCACGGTATTTCCGGCATTAGCATTGAACCCAACTAATATATCCATATATGGCTACTCTATAGGTACAGTATATTTTTACAGCAGTGGTAATAAGTAGAGATCAGTGGACCCAACATTTGTGTTCGGGTACAGCTGCTCAACCCGGATATATTGGCGGTCGGACTGTCAATCCGGCAGATTGATGCCCACAGCTACTACCCGTGGCTGTCATTGTCCTGTGGGACACCAAATATTAGTTGGGTCTGATGCTAATGCAGAAAATACTGTGTAACGAAACAAAAAGAAGAAGCTTATAAAGCGATGTTACCTCTCTCACAAGTGATGCCGGTATAGCCTGTCCGGCAATTACAGCTGACTGCACCTTCTGCACTGGACACACAGACACCACGGCTGCCACATGGATTGAGCAAGCATAGGTCACTTACTGCAAAACACAATTTAGGCAGAGGATCAGATAAAACCTTTAAATATGTATACAAACTACAAGAAATGTAATATAGTCTAATACTAATTTCATTACTGTACTATTTAAAGGAAACATTAGCATAATTATTCCTTTAAAGTTGATTTTAGCAGGAAGGAAACGACAGATAACAGATATAAGAATATTCTCACAGTCACAGGGGGCATTCATTAATAGTGTTGTAGGGTCCATTAATGTGGCGCACAAATTGTGCAGTCATTTAGACTTGGATGTTAGGTTTTGGCGCAACGGCTAAATGAATTGGCTCACCACCAAAAAGGGTCTGAACTGACTCCACTTTCATGAAGGTGAAATAGAACTTGGTAGACAAGCTTTTCGCTACTTTAATTATGCACCAAATATTCCCCCCAAAAATTATTCTGGCGCCGACACTTCATAAATATGGTGTGCAAGGAACAGCAAGGGAAAAAAAAAAAGCCAAAAAACTTCCGGGAAAACCAGTCCCTTGTTTATCATGCTTGATTTTGATGGTAGATTTCCTTTAATAGATGCAAATCTGACAGTCTTTGCCATTGTGAACTTCACATGGGTAGAGATGCTTGGAGACTTCCTTGTAGGTGTATACCATGGGTAGTTTGGAGGTGCTTACAGGAGGAATCACTGTCATGTAACTGCCTTTATGTTTTGAACAGGAAAAGTTGTTTTTAGAATCTGTCACTCCTGTATTATATTTTCCACACTCACCTGTCTGGCAGTGATAGCCATAGAAACCTCTAGGACACACGCACAGGTAAGATCCTGCCAGATTCTCACACCTGCCCCCATTCTGACACGGAGAAGACTGACAGCCATCCAGCTCTGGAGATGTAAGAAATGAAAAATACATTCAATTACAGATAACAAAAGCCAAACTTAGCATTCATTTTCCAAATGTTTATAATATCTGAACAAAGGGGAGAAAGTATTCATATGTGGCGGTAAGATTGTTATTGTCCCTCAATTTAGTTTATTTTGGACTGAAATTTTACATTGTGGAGCACGTCCTTCATGTATTTGGCGCACAGTAAGAAGAACAAATAAGCGACAGAAATGACAAACCAAATTCATGAAGGGGTTTACAAGTTGGTAGAATAGCTTTTTGTAAGTTATGCCCCAAATAAAGTGTCTGAAAACTAGTGCAGGAAAAGTGCTGGGATTCCAAAAAAAAAAATTGTGACTGCCGGAAAACTCAACAGATGCAAAATAAAAACTCTGGGAATGCTGGACACAAAACAGACGCAAACCGTTATTAAATGTGCCCCAAAGTGTTTGCATCAATACACTAACACTAATATAGGCAGGATCTGCCAACAAAGGCCAGGCAATTTGTCTAGACTTTAACCATAAGAAGCAGTGGAGTATCTGGGAAACCTCCTCCAGGAACACAATGGTGATATAGATCTAAAATCCATGTTCCTTGTTTGCAGATTCTACATTTTAAATAATGCAGATTATTCTAGAGAATATTCTAATATTCCAGTAATGTGCAGCCTCAGTATATTTATCCTGTAGTAAACATCATTATCAGAATCATTCAACATCTACGCTGTAATGTTCCACTACTCGAGGAGAAGAATAAGCTGCTTTAAGAGAAGCCAGTACTGGCATGTGATAATGGCTGCGATTTCTAGCTCATGATGTTTGAAGATGGTCCTGCAAGAAAAAGTGACTGCACATCCTTATTCTTTACTTATATCCTTCTACTAAAAGTTAATATTTGTATGTGAACCAAGACATCAAAGTTTTCCACAAATTCAAAGATGATTTTCATCATATTACAAAAGGTTCTCCTGATCTTCGGACATGTCTTAGCTCTGCAGTACACACCCATGTGGTATCACTGACTGACTTATATTAATTTGGTATAATGTTTATTACTGGAAGAAAAGGATTGGGTATGTTCAACTTCAACAAAGCCTCACAATGGAAATAAGACATTGAGGTTAATTCCCTCTACCAATTGAAAATACATCATTCACTCGGCCAAGTGTGCGCGTGCATGGGGAGTTAGAAGGAATGGCTTTGGCCATCGGAGCCGACACCGTACTGCTAACCTATGTCTTGGGGGAATACTTCAAAAACTGACTTGTAATTTTTCTATGTTGCTCACCCTATTAACGAAACATTGTAAGATCAAAGAATCTTATCAAGAGTTTATAGAACATTCCTATAATTTCAGACACATCTGGTGTGTTACATCTTTCTTTGATCTTGATATTTTTTACAAGCCATTAATAAGACACTGAACATTTAATACATTTTTGAGGTTTTTTTTTTACCAGTCTCACAATGGGTACCAAGATAGCCATCAGGACAGGTACATAGGTAAGCCCCAAGTAAATTCTGGCATGTTCCTCCATTTTTACAAGGATCTGATGAGCATTCATTGATGTCTGCAAATTAACCATAAAAACATTAATATATGGAATATATTATATGTCTGTGCATAAAGACTCATTGGGGGTCATTTACTAAGGGCCCGAATCGCGTTTTTACGGTGGGTTATCCGAACTCTCCGATTTTCCCTGAATTGCCCCGGGTTTTTGGTGCACGCGATCGGATTGCGGTGCATCGGCACCGGCATGCATGGGACGGAAATCGGGGGGCGTGGCTGAACGAAAACCCAACGGATTCGGAGAAACTGCCTCATTTAAAACAAAAAAAGTGTTGCTGGACACGCGCTTACCTGCACCCAGCAACAGATCGTGAACTCGGGCGGACCTCGGCGGACTTCAGCTCAGCAGCGACACCTGGTGGACGTCGGAGGAACTGCCTTAGTGAATCGCCGGAAGACCCGAATCCACCGCAGAGAACGCGCCGCTGGATCGCGAATGGACTGGGTAAGTAAATCTGCCCCAATCTTTCTAATGACATACTCTACTCCAAATCATATAAGATATAACAAACCCAGATCCATACCATTCTAGCACAGGCACTTCTATTCACACAAGTCAAAGACAAGTTTCAAATATTTCCTGAAAAACTCCCGGAGGATGAGAGTGATGCTACCAGTGTGGTTGGGGGCGGGAAGTACAGTTTTATTATATTGCCACCAACCCCCAGGAGACCCGCTTTCAGCATATGTTTCACTGCCAACAAACCCCTTTCACCCACTTTACATGAGCCAATCATTGTAAACAATAAGATAATAAGGGGAATGTATTAAGACATGTTTTCCAGACTTCTGGTGTAATTTTCACCAAAAAATTCTATTTTTTGACACACTTATCAAGGCTTTTAGACCTCTTTTCCACACTTTTCCGATTAAGGGGGTGTTACCTGTGAAAAGGGGTGTGGTCTTCAAAAGTTGTGTGGTCTGGTGAAAACTGGGCCATTGTATGGAGGTGAATGCAGTGATCACTGTTTAAGCGGGTAGTAATTGGGGAGGAATCTGGGTGCATCCATCGTATCTGTAGCTAGTGCATAGGCTTTTATAGTACACAAATACATGTACTAGAGACTGCTATCACACATTATGACCAGTTACTCGTTGCTTGTGTATATCAGAGGGGATCTCACCTGTTTCACACTGTTTTCCACTGTATCCATCTTGACAGTCACATAAGAAGTGGGACACCCGATCCTTGCACACCGCCCCATTTAGACATGGCTGTGACTGACACTCATCAATCTCTACAGAGAAAGAGAAAAGCTTTACATGTACAAACCTAAATCCTTAGTCACCATCCTATAACTGTAGAGGAAGAGACTTACCCTCACAGTGTGGCGCTTCACTCCACATGCCGTCCTCACTGCATACACGAGTGCTGTTTGGGCTGCTCATCATGTACCCCTCATTACAATGGTATTCAGCTTTTCCTCCCGGCCATGTCGATGTTACAATTACTTTAGCATATTTTACATTTTCTGGAGGTCCACAATCCACGTCAGCTATAATAGGATATTATAAAGAATGGACACAAAATGCTAAATCAATCATAGAATGGTGGGTTACTCTTTCAAGATAAGTTGCCTTAAAGCTTTATGTATTAAGTATAACTACAGGTAGAAGAAAACTGATGGCAAGTTTGTATAGGAATAAGTAGAGATGTTCTGGTGTGGGACAGTGAGCATGGTTGCACTGTAGACCTGTTGTACACGAGATTTGTCGAATACATACTTTAGGAAAATTGTGAAAATTTGAGGGAAGATTGAGTAGAATGTGAAGTAACATTCAGGAACACTACATGACAATGAATAGAAATGGAGTAAAGATCTGCAAGACAATACTGACTTTCAAGGAAATCAATCTACCATGAGTCCTACTGATGGTAAACGTCTCATACTTGCTTGTCCTTTTGTCTAGGGGATGACCTCGTTGGTGCTATGTCTGGGAACGGACAGATTATTGTAAAAAGAACTTCATAAAAACACTCAAACAACCCGGAGGCGCTCCGGGCCAAGGTCATCCCAGCACATGTATGCGTCCCCTCCGTGTTACAGTGCAACCTGGTCCATGAGCCGGCGAGAGCAGGCTGCAATAAACATGGAGGGGGCGGCATACATTATCAGGTGGTGGAGCCAAGAGGCTGAATATTTTTATAGTCTTTTTTATGATAATCTGTCCGTTCCCAGACATACCAAAAGCGAGGTACATCAATACATCAGTAAATCTGGTAGATATCCTTTTACTCCAACGATTTGTAGAGGTAAAAGTTGAAATTACAGCCATACCTAAAGGCACAAATAAATGGAAAAGGAAAACCAATAACCCAATGACCTCTGCTGTAACTTACCTTTCTCACAGTGTCGGCCAGAGAAGTTTGGTGGACAATCACATTTGTATTTGCCCAGATAGTGAAAACAAGTACCTCCATTGTGACAAGGACCAGATGAGCAAGGTCCTCTCATTCCTGGATTGAAATATATAAAATCTGAGTTAAGCTAATGTACTTCCCCTTTGTCTTGTCTCGTATCCATGACAAATTATATTTTGGACTTCATTACTACTTAGTTCCATATTGGTTATTGTTCTTTTATGGCTACCTTTGTTCCTGAACCTTGTCTGAGATTAATACATAGCCCATGTGAGGGTTATTGTGGATCTACAAACTTATTGCTTACATGCCATCTGTTCAATGATATTTGTTTTATTGTCTTATTGGAAAAACTTTAATAAAAACACAGTTGAAGAAAAATCCATCTTAAGTGTATCTACTGGAATCAAATATGACTGATAAGGCACAGATCAACCTCATACAAGATAAAGGTTTATTGTTAGTCTTTGTGTCATGTATCAGATACGTCCTGGAACGTTAAACCGTGAGATAATTGGGGGCGAGACAACGATATCCTAATAATAGTCACTATATATATATTACTACAGTCTATGTACAGTCTATGAATAGAAGAAGCTGACATAATAATTATAATAAGGAAATTCTCACCGGTCTCACAATGTTTTCCAGTGAAGGGATATGGGCACACACAGTAATAATCATCATGGGCCTCCTTGCATGTTCCTCCGTTTCGACAAGGCAACAGACCACACAGGGCCGGCTTTACTGAGAGAGACAGAAGTAGGCAGAGATGGAAGGAAACACTGGATCACCATTGAGTAAAGCAGGCCCATACACATGCAGGGCTACTCATCCCTCGTATAGCAGTGCCTGCATACACTATAATTGTATCCTAAACTTTACATTCACCTCTACTTTACAATATAACATAATTATAATCCAAAAGCTGTAGGCTACCACTCCACCTTAACCAGGAGCCACCTACTGACATCACAAGTGTGTTCTTACCCGTTTCACACATTTTTCCAATGAATCCTCGGGGACAGACACAGGAATAGGTATCATCCTGAGATTCACATCTTCCTCCATTCAAGCAGGGGTCAGAGTCACAAGGAGAGGGCAGTGCTGACAATACACAGCAGAATGCACTTTACAACTTACACACACACTACACAAAATAGTATACACATAGGTAAAGTCCATGTAATAGAGCTGTGTCCCCATCCCATCCCACCAAATAAGATGTTTAAATATTAGAGGTCCAAGTTCACCAGGGTACTGTCTGATTAATGTGTTACTTTTCAGTATATACTCCTTTGATGGCCACAGCAAGTCCTGACCTACTTACTATTACAACACCTGCCCTGACCTCAGCTTGTTCCTACCTGTTCCCTGCCTGAACTCCTGGTGATTTGTAACTGTGTCTCTAAAGCTGCTATGGTCCCCCGCATTGTATATGTGGTCTACTCCTAAAGGTAATGGCCTTTAATAAAAAGTCAAAGGGTGAGGGGGTCATTGGGAAATTGCACTTGGAAACTGCACAAAGCCAAAACAGTCAGAAGCCACGGTGGGTCCACAAAGAAATGGTTTAGTGTAAGGTCGGATTTAGAGAAAGATAAAGATCCCTTCAGCACTCTGAAAAATATAGACTATAAAAAACGCATGCATTTTTTTTTCAAGCCGTCTAAAACAAAGATGCACATCCATTATAGGAGGACCTACGCGTTTCAAACTATTTTATTAGTTCTTAGTCACAGACTGATTTTTTTGGGTGATTTGACCCAGCAGCCACTGTTGGAGGATCCTCCAATTCCTATTAAATATCTCTGATTCCTGTACTCCTGTGAGTGGAACTAGCCCTATTAAGGATAAATACAGTCATACCGAAATATTCCACTGGGAATACCAGACAAACTATATGGACAATGGAGAAGGTGTTTATGAAAATTAAGAAAAAATCTCTATATCAATGACATATGACTTATGGAGCAGAACTTACAGTGGTTACTGATGATATAATCTGTGTGACAGACACATCGGTAGCTGCCTCCATATTCCATGCAGGAGCCTCCGTCTGGGCACTGAGAGCCCATACTACAGGGCAGAGATGTGACCTCTGAAAAACAAAATAGAGGTGGTAAAAATATGGTTATTTATATAAAATGGCATCGGACTTGTTGGTAAAATGTTAAAGCACATCTACCACCAGGATGAAAGACTGTATGCCTGAGGGGTTCCAGGTCCCATTAATACCTCGGGATCCTGGAGCCCCTCAGGCTCATTTGCATACAGCCTTTCACCCTGGTGGTAGATGTCCTATAAAGTGTAAAATGTCACATTTAAAAGCAGCATAGAATAAATAAAAAGTACAGCATAGATAAACAATTGCCATATTCTTTCTGGGGTGAATAAAATCTCTTTTATAATAATTCCTTTATTTTGGCAAACCAGAGCCTTCCTTCTATTACATGATTGGTCACCGGAGTTCACTGAAAATGCATTGTTCACCTATAGTGCTGCGTACAGCTATTCACCATTTTTTTGTGGTGCATCTAAGTGCTATGGCTTGCGACACAATTTTAAAGTTAAATACGGCGCTTGGTCCAAATCAGTCAGACTGTCAGATGCACGCCTCCTAATTTGTGTTGCATGGAAGCCAGCGCAACTGCGCCACAAAATGATCGCGTACACAAAATCTCAGTGCACAAACTTATTAAATATATGTGCCCCAAAAAAGGATGCACACTCTGACTAAAGTGCGCAGCACGACCCTTAGTAATTGACCCCAATAGTGTCCTATCTGCAGGCAGCATGATATAGAGCAGAAGGAGCAGAGCAGGTAGTAAGAACATAACATAGCATAGCATCTGGGGGTAGCATAATATAGAGCAACAGGAGCCGAGCAGATTATACGTAGTGTCCTATCTGCAGACAGAATGTTATAGAGCAGGGGGAGCTGAGCAGGTTGTACATAGTGTCCTATCTGCAGGCAGCATGTTATAGAGCAGGGGGAGCTGAGCAGGTTGTACATAGTGTCCTATCTGCAAGCAGCATGTAATAGAGCCGGAGTCGATCTGCACAGTTCCTGCTACTCCATAGCTTGCAGCTTAAAGTCTGGAATTAAGAGTGAAAGTTTCCAATGCTGTTACAACTTTCCCTTAATAGGCTCCATATCTAATATTCAGTTATGCCTATGCTAGGGGGTGAAGACTATCTACTATGACAGTGATGGCCAACCTATGACACGCGTGTCAGTGCTGACACGCATAGCCATTTTCAGTGACACGCGGCCGCCGGTGAGTTAAGTTTCATCCTCAGCTCCTACATGGCCAGGTGCAGTAGCCGGGAGGCTGAGAGATTGTCCAGCACATTGTAATAAATAGATGATGTGGAAAATCCCCATATACTGCCATACTGTAGTACATGGTAGGATCAATCACACAACCTAGGATTAAAGTACCCTAGAAGTTAAATAATTATACATATTTGTTATTTAAACTATAAATATCACAAAATTTCAAGGTGACACACCACCCGAGTTATGCTAGTTTTTTTGGCGAATTTTGACACACCAAGCTCAAAAGGTTGCCCAACACTGTACTATGATGTCTCCCAGAGCAAACCATTGGAGAAAACCATGTAGTGACCAGAACAGGTCAAGCGCACAAGGGCAAGAAACAGAATTTACTCCGCTCTCATAAAATGATATTATTTCACACTCCAATAAAGTTTTTAATACATTTGTGACCCTATATAGGATTTCTATATCTTATGAATTGGACCACTTATGCATAAATCCATAAGTAAAGGCAGTAAAAGCGCAGCTTGCTAAATAGGCACTGACATAATTGTTTTGTTATTGTTATGTTATTAATGTTATTTATATACAATTTATACATGCACCTTACCATATTCACAATGAAGACCAAAGAACCCGGGAAGGCAGTGACAGGTGTTGTTTCCATCAGCACAGCGCCCCCCATTCCTACAGGCGCAGCCATCGGACAAATCTGGGGCAAACTCATGAGAGAGGGCAGATCACTAGAGTGTCATCATAGACAAAGTGAAGCGTCACCTTTGATTTACACTAGCTATACAAAGAGCACAAGTAACATCTAATATCCTGGATTTATTTTAATTATTTATCACTTGTTTTCCTGTTTAGTTTTACCTTTATGATAAAAACAAAATATACAAGTAAGTGTGCAGCTGGTGATGGATCTCATACTTGTAATTACATGTAAGGGTTAGGACACACAAACCAGCATATGGCACCACCACAATGCAGCCCATTACCACACGGGTGCAGTTTTTGTTCATGGATGTTCTAGGCCAGTGATGGCGAACCTATGGCACGGGTGCCAGAGGTGGCACTCCGAGCGCTTTCTGTGGGCACCTGTGCCATCACCCCAGCGCAGAGTTCGCCAGACAGGACCCAAGGCCTCCTACAGTCCCAGGCAGCCCAGAACCCTAGAAGGAAGCTACAATGATAATCCAAAACTTCTTCTCCTTATTTCTACTGTATTGGTGTCCTCAGGTGCCTATACAATTTAAACATGTAACAGAGCAGGGAGTCATAAGTTACTGTTTAAATTGTCGAATCGGCACTTTGCAAAAGATATTTGGGTTTCGGTCGTAGTTTGGGCACTCGGCATCTTAAAGGTTTGCCATCACTGTTCTAGGCTAATAACAGGCTGGTGGAACTACTAACAGACCATACAAAACTTTACTACCGGTAGTAGACACTGGTAAAATCTACAGCCATATGATAGATAGCTAAATCATAGCCAAGTAATGTCCACCACGTATGTCCATGGTTGTGAAGACATTATTAGGGTCAGGATAAGCTATTTAATGGAAATCCACCATCAAAATCAAGCCATGGGCACTTACTTCACAAATTGCATATAGAACTGTTCCCTTAGAGGAAATCTAACCTCAAAATCAAGCTTGATAATATAGGGACAAGTGCTCATATATCCAGGCACTGTGACTTCTGTAATATTTTTATATTTGTTATCCATGATCTACTCCCATCTAACTTCAATGTTTAAAATTATGCTAATAAGGCAGAAGGGCTCTCATGGGGGGCATTACCAGAGACCATCCATGCTGTAGCTTCATAGGCTGTTACACTGAGCAGGAGTACTTCCCCCTCCCACTGTGTCAGATTATAGCAGGCAGTGGATGAGGAAGATGTGTTCCTGCACAGTGTAACAGCCTGCAAAACTGCAGCACAGAGGCGCTCTGGTAAACCCCCCCTTCCCCTTCAGGCTTAATTTTAAAAGTTGATTTTAGAAAGACAGAGGCCATGGAAAAACAACCATAAAAAGGTTACCACATTCATGTGCCTGGATCTTTGAGTAAGTGTCCCTATATTATGAAGCTTAATTTTGATGGTAAATTTCCTTTACTAGGACAGTTCTACATGCAATTTTGTGAAGCCAGAACTAAGAGTAGATACAATAGTGCTATTTGCAGCACCAGGACCATCAACACCTAAAATGTACAATAAATAATGAATATTTGTGTTGAACTACACTATCACTCATTCAGCGACAGCTGCCTTTGGGCTGTAGTAAGGAAGGGTATATAATTCTTTTGAATGCATTAATTCCAGATGTTAATGAGGTCTTAGGCCTCTTCCACACTAGCGTTGCATTTCACGTCAGGGTGCAATGCGTGAAAAACTGACGTTTTTGGCTGCGTTTTTGTTCCATTTTTCCTTGGAGTAATTAGCGTTTTTGCGTTTTTCACGCACGAGTTGTTGGCGTTTTTTTTGCGTTTTCGGCGCATTTTTCACGCGCGAGTCAATGGGAGACTCAAGCATTTTTCAAAGGGACCATGGTTTGGGATTAAAATGTGTTATTTAATTGAAAAATAATGTCTTCTGATAAGTTGCAAACATCTGCGATCTATTCTTCACTGTTCCCCGTGTATATTATCTCCCGACAAGTTAGCAGATGTGAAGAACAGTGAAGAATAGAATAAAACCAGTGAACACAGTGAAAACAGTGAACACAGGATCATTTAAGAGAAAAACACAGTGCAGAACACAGTGCAGAATAGATTACAGATGTTCGGCACATCTGCTTACTTGTCGGGAGATACGCGCGGAACGGTGCGAACAAAATAGCATGTGAAGAACAATATATATGTGTGTGAAGAACAAATTGCAGATGTGCAGTTGTTGAAAAACGCGCGTGACTCGCAAAAGTAGAGCATGCTGCGATTTTGACGCGCGTGCAAAACAACGCTAATGAAGAAAGACCCATTGAATACAATGGGACAGAGTGCAATGCAAGTTCTGCGCGTCAAATGCACGCGCAGAACTCGCGCGTGAAAAACGCTAGTGTAGAAGGGGCTTTAGGCAGGTGCCTAGTCTGCCTAATGTGTTCCATTTCCACCAGTTACATCCACAGCTCTAAACAAGCTCTACTAAGCCGTTATCCATTATCTGAATGACTGATACACTGATCATTGTTCATGAAAAATAATAACATAACATAAAAGAATATGTAATGTGAACCGACTATTACCATAAGAAAGTGAAAAATTACATGGCACCTAAGGATATTTACAGCTATCCATTAAAGTTACTAGAAAACAGAATTCTTATCAATGCTGACAGCTATTCGGAGGACTCTCCTCTGTGACCCCAATGTGCCCCATTACAGCATATCCCAATGAGTGCACGTCGGGACTGAAATAGAGGATTATTATCATTCAGACACAATCATTTGGCACCAGATCATGATCCATTCATGATCCGCTCGCACAAAAAGTTTTGGATGACTTTTATGCCAGGGCATTAAATACTTGTAGATCAGAAGTTTTCAGTCTTTGGAATCAGTCATCCTTTGCTGGCAGTCAGATACAGGGTTCAGGAGGATTATGGACAGGAAACTCCTATGCTTTATAGTACATGTCTATGCGACCTCAGAGACACTGGACATGTAGCGTCAGCTTACAGACATTTCCTGCTGACTTAGATATTAAGATGATCAAATCCAAAGCAGGTCTGTGATAAAGAATGCACAGACATTTTTCTACTCTGCTCTGCATATAGTCGCTTAGAAATGAACAGAGTAGGTGATCAAATGAAACTTTGTAATATACTTCATTAAGGGAAACTGTCACCATCAATGTGATTTTGAAGTGAGCAGTGTATCTGAGATATGTCCACTTCATATTGTGACAGATAAGGAGGCTAATGTTAACCTTTTCCATACCTAGAGAATATTTCCCTTGATGATTAAGCTCTCTGAGGAGATAAGTCTATCCAGGGACTGTCTGTAAAGAGTTAAAGGTGTTCTCCCACGTACCAAGTTAAGCCCTATCCACAGGATTGGGCCTAACTTGCTGATGAGTGGGGGTCTCACGAGAACGAGGGGTTCGATGGGGTCCCAGGTACCTCAGTAGGACACCTCCAAGACAGTAATAAAACAGACATCCATGCATGACCATTCTTCTCCATTCATCTCTATGGAGCATATGGAGATAGCCAAGCGCAGTGATCACCAATTTATGTCAGCTCCATTGAGATTTATGGAGCAGAACGGTCATGCGCGTCCGTCTGCCCCATTAATATCCAGGAGCGACAAGGGGTCCGACTGATGTACCTGGGACCCCATCGGACCCTCCGTTCTCAAAACATATAGTTGGAACAAAGCTCCTATAGGACATACAGTAGTTAAGATGGAACAGAACAATGGAAAGCACAATTAGTAAAGCTGTAAAAATGTTACTTTGTATTGAAGATTGCTAGTAACCTGAAAGATACTCACGGTTCTCACAATGAATGCCAGTATATGCTGCAGGACAGTCACATAAATAAGCAGCACCGGATTCTTTGCATACACCATTGTTCTGACATGGAGAAGAGGAGCATGGCCCTGGTGGTTCCGAGATCTCTAGAACATAAAAGAAAGAGGATAATGTAGAGAACATACAGAGCCACCACACAATGATACATGCATAAAAACATTACATGAAAACCTCTAATAGACGAACCACCAACTGCTTGCATCCTTACCAGCAGAATCAACCATAAAAAGCTACAGACAGTGGTATGTATTGGCACTGCAGATCTGTGTAAGCAAACATTTGTATGTGTTGTTAGTAGCAGTAGAACTGTGAAAAATAATGAATTTATATCTCTGGATTGTAGCTGGACTGGAGCAGCCCGATGCACTGATGTGGAAGATTTCACAGTTTCTGCTATTAATAAGAGAAGTAACATGTTTCTGTTTGATATAACAGCAAAGAAGAGTGGAGGGGAGGAGTTTAAATGCAGAGATCTAAGAATACAGCAGTGTGAGGAGACTCCCCTGGTTCTATAGTCCAGCTATAATAAATCCTGCAACATAAATCAGTTCTTCACAGTCTTGCTGCCACTTACAACACATAAAAAGGTATTGTTATACAGATCTCTAGGGTTAATGCCTAAAACGGTCTGCAGTTTTTAATGGCAAGCTGGATTTTCTTCCTGTATGTTCTAGAATTCCAAAGCCATCAGTGCCATAAGTTTTGGCACCCAATATGCTAATCAGTCTGTTTGCAGTGAGGTGGTCACAGTGCACTTGACAGCCAAATTAGCATATTGGAAGCCAAAACTTGCTGCACTAAGATGGGTAAGCTAGAGGAAAAATGCCAACTGTGTCAGAATCAATGGAGCCAAGTCAATGAGAGGCTGAAGAGAGCAGGTGTTGGTGAAGGTCATGATACGTCTTCTTTAAATCCCAGAAATAGGTTATAATCAGAGTCCAATTTCAATCTTCAAACAGTTTGAAGATTTACAGAATGAAAGGGACAGACAAGAGCAGGAACAGAGAGAAAAACACAATGTTATGTATTAGGGGAAATGCTATAATCCAATATACACATCTATCATATTACACCCACTAAATATGTTGGAATAAGAAAGAGAAATCTCAGTATTTACTGGAAGTGCATGATGAGTAAATAGTTCTTGATCTGGTGATTCATAGAACAACCAAAACTGTAAAGGTCATGTCCAGTCACAGTCCACGTTCCCCGGCTCCAGGCAGTTAATAAAAAAAAGAAATGAATGTTCTTCCAGACAGCATCAGCAATTATCTAAATCCATGCTATGGACATTTTATGAAACAATATTTCATGCAGTTCCTTTCTCTGAGATCCATGGAGCGAAGGTTAAAAGCTATTCCAGGTCTTCTGTACCTTGTTCTCCGCCAGGACTAAAAATGGTTCATAACAAGCAAATGTGTGTTGTACAATATTACAGGTAAAACAAGAACTATCAGAAGTTCTTAACAATGGCTATTCCCAAAGAGCGTCCGGTATGGACTGCACAATGATCACAGGATTTCATTCTATACGAGCCCTGATATATGGAGAACTTACCTGTCTCACAATTCACTCCAGTAAATTCAGCAATGCAAACACAGGCGTAGCCATCACCCATATCCTCACAGGTACCACCATTGACACAAGGAGAGGACAAGCAGGGCCGGAACTCTGGGTATGATAAGAAAAAAAGCAATTCTTAGTATTCAGTAATAAACAGTTCCAATAATAATATCAGTAATTGGGGTAAATCATGGTATTTTTACATGTAGCAAAGAAATGGATGGCACTCAAAGGGTAATAACATTATGTAAAAAGTAAGTGATATAGCGAATGTAGGCATGCCCACCTTAAAGGGAACCGGTCACCACAATTTTCACAAATACAGCTAATGACAGGTTCCCATAAATGACACCATTCTTTTACCTAAAAATTTGTTTCCCTCACTAGCTGTATTTGTGAAAAATATGGTGACAGGTTCCCTTTAAAGGAAATCTATCATCAAAATCCAGCATGATAAACCAGGGGCATATACTCAAAGATCCAGGCACTGGGACTGTAGTAATCTTCTTATATTTGTTATCCGTGGCCTCCTTAATAATAATAATAATAATAATTCTTTATTTATATAGCGCACACAGATTACGCAGCGCTGCACAAGCATATCAAATTGGTCACCACCTCTTTCCTTTTTCCTTATGAGTGAGTGTCCCTGGTTTATTATGCTTAATTTTGATGGTAGATTTGCGTTAAAGAGTTATTCTCAGCAAAAGCATCACTTGAGTTTGTCTTGGATAGAGTTGCCATTCAGTCAAAGTAGAACTTCCAGTCTGGTTGCCAACCGGTTTGGAGGCGGTGGGGACATGGATGGTGCTGAAAGCCTTGAACACATTTTTAAATAATTTTGCTATTTTATATTTTCTTGTCATAATCTAAATCTAAAGAACATAAAAACATCCTGAAAGCTTTGAAGAACACAATGGGGCAGATTTACTTACCCGGTCCATTCGCGATCCAGCAGCGCCTTCTGTGTGGAGGATTCGGGTCTTCCGGCGATTCACTAAGGTAGTTCCTCCGATGTCCACCAGGTGTCGCTGCTGCACTGAAGTTCATAGGAATGCACTGAAGTTCACCAAACCTGGCCGGGTGCAGGTAAGCGCTTGTCCAGCGACACTTTTTTTAAAAAATGCAACGGTTTCTCCGAATCCGTCGGGTTTTCGTACGGCCACGCCCCCGACTTCTGTCGCGTGCACGCCGGCCCGATGCACCACAATCCGATCGCGTGCGCCAAAAACCAGGGGCAATTCAGGGAAAATCGTCGCAAAACGGAAAACGGAAAACACGATTCGGGCCCTTAGTAAATGACCCCCAGTGAATGTATACATAAACATACACTGGCAGATAAAGGTTTTTTTGCCTCCTTCTGACCATTATAAGTTGTTTATTGTGGAAAGCACAGTAACCTGTGTGTTTTCATCCTGCTCCCTCCAGCTGAGCAGAGGTCAAGTATTGCATCCATCCACAGCCTCTGCTGAGTTCAGGAGGGAGGAGGAGCAGGTTAATGTATCCCAGTGTATGTACATATTGTTGGATATGTCCTAGCCCTCTGTTGTGAGTACACATTAGAAGTCCTCGCAATGTGTCCTCACAATGTATAAAGAAAACAAGATGTGAATGAAGCATTACAATAATCTGATGCTTCCTGTTCTTTACAATATGGTGACCACTTCTCAGCAGTCATCTTATTATAAGTACAGGCATGATTTCTATGAAAGTAAACATCTTTATTATAGGATTCACTATTCACAATATACAATATTCACCTACTCCCCTCCCTGCACAATGACCTCTGCAGAGGTCACAGAAAAATCTCACATGGACTTCAATGAACATCAAAATCAATGAACATCTAAATGCCGTGAATAACATTTCAAGCAAAAAAAAATAATGAAAATTTATGAAAATTTTAATTGAATGAATTTGTGATAAGTTGACTGTGTTATTTATTATTAGCACAATAAATATTAATTATTGCTTTATCTTTCACTCACCGGTCTCGCAGTGCCTCCCGGTGTATCCCCACGGACACACACAAGTGTAACTATCATCCCTATCCTTGCACATTCCACCATTCAGGCACGGAGATGAGGAGCACGGTCTGATTTCTGGAAATATCAGATGGAAAATCTGGTCAATATTATATCAAGGCTCCACAATAATGGTAGAAACATGGAAAAGACATGGAACAGAATGGGATTTGTTGGCTTAAGATCAAACTGATATTGATAACTTATGACTCGGTTAGAATGGTGGCATGGCACCGAACCCTGCCAGCTCTGAGATATCATGGCCAAGCCAAGGGAAGCCAACAAGAAACATTTTGGCAGATTTACTGATACTGTCTAAGGCTACATGCACAGGAACGTATGCCCACCGAGGGTGACCCCTCTCCATAGCGATGCACGGCACCGTAACACAGGGAAAAAGATAGGACATGTCCTATCTCTTCCCCGTGTACGGATCGGTACGGTGGAGCGTGTGTGCTGCACCGTATCACTCGTTGCGCCCACTGCCGTCTAAAGGGGACATATGTAATTGCGATCGTACATACGTGCCCCTGATGGTCATGTAAACTTAGATAAGATAACTCAGACCGTCATAAACTCTGCCAGCTGTATGCATAGTTGTATTCTATGAAGGGAGTCATAAACCAAGGAGGACTTTGTGTTGTATCCCATACATGGATGTGTTTACTATGAAAGTATTTTAAGTCTTGAATTTCAAGCTTTTATTTCACCTTCAATTACAAATATAATAGACCAGCATAAAACACATCCATCTGACGCATTTCGACTCAACACAGACTCTTTACCAAGGATTTTACCTCTTTCGCAGTGTGTCCCAGTGAATCCTTGTGCACAGACACATATGTAAGTAGTCCCCACGTCTCTGCATACACCCCCATTCATACAAGGAGATGAAGAACAAGGTCTAATTTCTGTAAGAATCAATAATAAAGATGATAACATTACAGTTATTGTTTGAGGCTGGGTATACATTGTCAGAAGGTCTTCTGTTTAACATCAGAATATAGTTTCTGTTGTTCCTCTCCTTAATGGAACAGAACAACAGAAATTGTTAGCACTGATGTGAATTCGGCCTTAGCAGCACAGCAAAACAGTGTTCAGTGGCAGCAAAGACCTGACTTTGGTGAAGGTGGTAAAAATGTGACCTCCTATATTCATATAACCACATCTACAAATCAGCACGTTCACACCATGTAAGGCGTATAATAATAACTTACCTGTCTGGCAGTGTGCTCCAGTGTATCCTTGTTTACAGACACAGATGTATCCTTCGGCTGTATCCTCACAGATCCCACCATTAAGACATGGGAAGGATGAGCAGGGTCTTAGCTCTGGGAATAGGAGATGAGGATTGATCTAATTAATGATCAAATGTATCTTTCCTAAAAGAAGAGCTATGTATCTGTTCCTATTGCCTTTTATGTTTTCACCATTTTGGGTAAAATGGTCACTATTATTTGTGGCATTTAAGGGGTTAATCACTTTCAGCAAATTATTGATATTGTTTGTTTAATATACTTTTCTGTATCAATTTCTCCTGGTTTTCTAGATTTTCGCTTGCTATGAGAGTATTCAGGCAGAGTTCACACGAGGCGTTTACATTGCATTTTGACATCTGAAGAGTGGAGATCTACCTCATTATGTTGTTGTTAACAATTTTCATTTACAAAATAAAATGTTAACATGATGTTAAGGTATGTGTTAATTCAACTTGAAAATATGCTCTTGTAATGCCGATCATTGCTTGTCTCTTTTTTGTCTTTTTATCCCCCTTTTCTTTTTGTTCATTTATCCCTAATATTATTGTTGCCATAGTTTGTACTTCACTCTCTGTACCCTCTCTGCTGCTGTAATGCTGTGAATTTCCCCACTGTGGGACTAATAAAGCATTATCTTAACCTATCTTAAATACTGTATTAACAAAAAGCTAACTCAATTTTTAAGTATACTTTCTGTATGAATTCCTCACGTTTGTCTAGATCTCTGCTTGCTTGGGGCGGCAGGGCCAATAGCAGACTTCTGGCTGGGGCCCCCCAACGCTCAGAAAATATACATATTTGTATACCTATATACATATATACAGGGTCGGACTGGGGTACCTGGGGCCCACCAGTGAAATTGATTTTGGGGGCCCACCTACTACTACTACATAGAAATATTCTAGGATAAGGGAATTTCTAAGCACTAGCGGGGGGTGTGAAATAAAGGATAAGCTAATCCCTCTCTGCTAGTGCTCGGCTCTTGGTTTGTGTACAGGGGCTGCAGTGGTGACATTACCTCAGGGCATTAATGTTAGGAATAGTATAAGAGTTACCCCTGGTGTCCCGGGCAGTGGTTAGGGATGTAAGTGTTCGCACTGCACCAACCTTCCAATAAGGAAATGATACCCTACTCTGGCGTCCCCGCACCACATAGACAAGTCACACCTGGCTCTCCGACCCTATAGATATAACCGTACATACTCTGAGACCTGTCTCACACTAGAAGGTTATTTAGTGACTACAATACAGATCTGACACAGGGAGAAGTAGGATCTTGTACCTCGCAGGTGACATGTCTTCTCATTCACATCCAGCATCATCGTAAAATCTGGTTGCAGAATTTTCTGTCAGATGTGTTCAGCTCTGGGAAGCAGATCCCCGCACTGCGCCCCTAAAAATACCACAGTTACTTACAGTGTAATGTCACCTGGATAAAACTATGTCCCACACTGTACTTCTAAAGAATCTACATAAGAAACCCCTCTGTGCCCCCAGCATATCAAATAATACATTGTTACCCCCAAATATATTACTATACTACAGTCTGTGAATAAATACTGTGCCATAAAAAAGTATGGTTCCCCCCATTAATTAGATGGGGGGAACCATACTCTTACTAAGGGTCCAAATCGCGCAATCTCGCGATTGGATTGTGTCGCATCGGTGCCGGGTTGCATGCGCCGAAAATCCGGGGGCGTGGCCGTCGGAAAAATTGCGCTATTTTAAAATAAAAAGTGTCGCTTGACACTAACTTACATGCACCAAGGATAGACTGGTGAACTCTGGCGGACCTCGGCTCAGCAGCGACACCTGGTGGACATCGGGCGCATGACCTTAGTGAATCGCCGCAAGACCTGAATCCTTGTTGGTAAACGCGCCGCTGGATCGCGACAGAACCAGGTAAGTAAATGACCCCCAATATTTGGTTCCTCTGTGAGTTATTTTAATGAATTAATTTATCTATTTAATGTCCCTTCTAATTATTTTTATTCATTTCCCCTACTAAAAAAATATAACATAATATAACAATCTACTTTTTATTTTGATACAAAATGTACTAATACGTTTTTATACCATGTCCTAATTATTATTATACATATAATCCCCCCCAAATTATTAATGGGCATATAGTATCCCTTCAATTATATATTTTTACAACTTGCCTCCTATTTATTTATTTACACCTAGTATCTGCACATTATTTAATTGTATTATAATATAAAGTGAATGATTTGTTGCACAGGGCGCTGGTTACAGGGAAACTCCCTGCTGACACATTCCCGCTACATATAAATAGTTTTATTTCTGTATATTGTATATACACACTCCCCCCCTTATTATACACCCCCCCTAAGCATTTAACATTTACCCCCCTCCAGATTTTTTTAAATAGGCCACCTCCATACACACTGTCCTTGTACTTCACTCTCTGTACCCTCTCTGCTGCTGTAATGCTGTGAATATCCTCACTGTGGGACTAATAAAGCATTATCTTATCTTATCCTATCTTAAATACTGTATTAACAAAAAGCTAACTCAATTTTTAAGTATACTTTCTGTATGAATTCCTCACGTTTGTCTAGATCTCTGCTTGCTTGGGGCGGCAGGGCCAATAGCAGACTTCTGGCTGGGGCTCCCAACTCTCTCAGAAAATATACATATTTGTATACCTGTATACATATATATATACATTTTTACACATTTATACATTTATACACTTACGCAGATCCTACAGAACATACATGTTAACATCTCATGACCAGGGACAGTTTTCTACTGGAAGTAAACTATGAAGTTCCCAGGGGTGTAACTACTGTGGTAGCAGCCACAGCAGCAGCTATGGGGCCCCAGAATGTCAGGGGGCTTCAGAATCTGACCTGACACACTAAAGAATGGAGGATGTAAATCATTATATACATATTATGCTGCACATTGTACAGCATAATATGTATATAACAGTGCACATCCTGCCACAGTAAACACACAGAAATTAGCGGCAGTTTCATATAATCGAAATCCTAGAGGGACGATGGAGGAGGGAGCAGGCAGAACAATGAGATAGGGATCACTCATCTCTACTTCTAGGCTATCTACTTCCCCAGGTGGCCAGACAGGCTTACTGGCATGAGGATCCGTGTAGTTATAAATTTATATAAGTGTATATATATGTATATATATGTATAGCGTTCCCTGCGCCCCACTTAAGGATACCTGACTCCTCTAGTTAAAGCGGACCCCTCTGACCACTGTGACCTCTGGTGAAGCTTTCTGAATGCTTTAGTAATAGTCCCATACTGCATAATCAGCTGTAAGATGTCTGTATGAGAGCTTTTATTGTAATCCTTGGTCCTATTACAGCAAACAATTTTGAAACTCCAATTGCCACTGGTGCAAAATTTGTTTTTGTCTGGATCTACCATATAAATATACAGTTTTCGACTTACATACAAATTCAACTTAAGACAACCTATGGACACTATTCTGTACGTACCCGGGGACTGACTGATAAGAAAGTATCCTGGAAAATTGTGTAACTTTTCATTACATAGATAATCTCAGTTATTTGCTGAAAGTGGACAACCCCTTTAAGTAACTGAGATACAGGGTAACTTCAATTTTTACCATAGTAATTTACAAGTGATATTATGCAGGTACAGCTCTGGTCTCCGCAGTATCCCATGCAGTACATGTATAGTGCTTTCGGCCTAATACGTACATGTACAGTGTTCTGCAACAAGGGATATTTATTTGTTTTGCTATTTATGACTGGCAAAATATGAAGCTATATGTTACTGGTGAATCTAGTATTATAATCCACCCCTCTAATGTGCCCACTTCATTACCACTTTATGCAATCCAGGAAAAAATATATTGTCCAATTACCTGTTTCACAATGTTCTCCAGTGAATCCTCTGGGACACAAACAACTGTACTCAGCACCGAGGTCCCGACACAAACCTCCATTGCGGCAGGGAGATGAAGAACAGGGCTTGATCTCTAGAAAATGAAAATATACACAAAACAATGGATATAGGATATAGTATAGTATAAATTCCCAATCTACATTATGTTACAACACTAAAACTATATAGAATGTATGGAGCCCGGGCAATAAGGAGGGTTCCTCATGGGATTATTAGACATCTATATTTTACCTCAGAATTGGTTTAGGCGGGAATTTTTTTCCCGCCTGAAAGCCGTTGCCACCCCGGCTAGAATTCTGCCAGGTTGGTAACAGGTGTGATTGGTAGGGCTATTGGGCCAATTAACACCTGTCGCTGGGGGAGAGTTCTCTCTTCCCCCCGGTAACAGGGAGTAATTGGCTACAACAATTTGTGTCACATGTCCGGGGTTTCCTTTAAATACTGCTGTGTGTGGTACTCAGTGACCTTATTTTCCTTGGAAACCCCGGACATCTGAACCGTGCCCCCCTCCATCCTTTATATAATGTTTGTTCTGTCATGGCCTTGATTTTATGAACCAGGGGATAAATTGCCTTTTGGTTAAAATACATAAAGTGGTTTGAGCTTATGGCTGAATCTATTATTGATTATCTGAAGTTTTAATAAGGTTTTTACAAAGTTGTTGTTTAGTAAGGTAACAAATAAAGGCCGTGGCCAAATATTTATCCACTCATTCTGTTGTCCGAATTTTGTTATTATAGGTTAAGTATATTGTTTAAGCATATCTTATAATCCCATAAAATGTACATCTATCTACATCTCTCTATCCGGAGCTAAGCAAATGAGATATTACCTGTTTCACATCGGTCACCGGTGAAGCCCCTTAGACAAAGGCAACTATAGCCGTCCCCCAGGTCTGTGCATATTCCTCCATTCAGGCAAGGAGATGACCAACAGGGTCGTACCTCTAGAAAAATGTAATAAAAAATATAAAAGAGCATTTTAACCAAAAATTATCACCAATTGTAATTCATAATTCCTTGAGCTTTTCTGTTCTGTCACGTCGCTAAGCATTTTATCTGATCAACCAAAACAGATGGTTCTTTTTAAGAAGAATTTTCCATTTCTATGCTTGGTGTTTAAATCTATTCTTGAAGTGTGAATGGAAAGGATCAAGGTCACTTGTTGACCTTTTCCAGAGCATTACCAGTGCACAGGATGCTACTACTTCCAAAATGAACTATAGAGTCTATTCACATTGATTTGATCTCTTTATCATGACTCCGTTCAGAGTAATTGTTAATGGAAATGTCCACAGAGCTTGTGCACTTCACAAACAAGCTTAAGGGTTATCCGGGTTTTAAAAACACTGAGGCCCGGCTGGGGTGGGGCTAGTTAAGCATAACAAACTCTCTACCTCCTTAACCTCCTCCGGAAGCCGGCCGATGTCCCGCTTCACTCGGCCGGTCCTTCTCTGTATGCCGGTTTCATTACAGGGGTGCACAGCGAGCTTCCGGCCGCTGAGGCTTCCCTTCCGACACCATCTCTCACGCGCTTAATGCGGAAGATAGGAACGTATAGAGGAGGCCGGCCACATCCCGAAACGAAGCTCCTTGTGCGCCGGTTCTTCCGGGCCCCTGTAAACAAAAGGGGCACGGAGTCAAGACCGCGCGCGGACATTCGGCGGCGCCGGAGGCAAGTAAGTACATGTTAATTATGTTTAATATCCTCCCCAGCCAGCATAAGAAACTTTTAAAAACCCGATAACCCTTTAAAGCTTCCCTGCACACAATGGGGTCAAAACGGGTAGCAAAATGGTGAGCTGTAATTAAAAAGGGGAGGAACCCGCTGAATTTGAGACGATATGTGGGCCATGGCTGGACACCAAGGGTTGGCCTTTCAGATGGGCTTGGGGGACTCGGGAGCTGTTGTGTGATTCCCTGTCGTGTTGATGACTGTGATTCGTTTATGTCCCTGCATGATGTGTTTGCTTAACAATGGCCATTCAGTATAGTTTCTTCTTGGGTTGGAATTGGTGGGGTTTATTTTGGATGTATTGTATTAAATGTTAAAAAAAAAGTAGGTTTAAAGAAAGTTGGCCGTGAAAAACAGACATTATATCCGTTTTTCACAGCTGATTTATACCAGTTGGCTTCCGTTTTTCATGATCCTCAAACCATAATCTATGGGGGAAATTTCTCAGGACTGTATGCCACAAAATGTCTTGTGAGTACAACACTGAAATAATCGCAATTCCTACCAACCCTCAGGGAGTGTGTTTTCTATCCCCCATTTCTGCACCTCCACGCCCACTTGGCGTGGAGTTGCATAAAGGAGGGGGGAGGGCTACCTGCCGCACACTTGCTATAGCCTGTGCCCTTCAGGCCTGACAAGCGCAGGTATAGTGCATTCTATGCCAGGCAGGGCCAGGTGTAGAAATGTAGCCAGCGCGCCGCCACCAAATCATCAAGGGTATCGGCATGGTATTATAACCTTGGGCACATTTATTATAAATGATCCATATGAGTGAGCTGTACAAACTATTCTGGCTAGGAACCTCCTACTCTCCACGTTGTGCTACAATAACAGGCCGTGGGCTCTCACCCATTAAAAATATTCTCTTGTCATCTCCATCTGCCTGTATGGCTGTTTAATAAATATAAAAAATATTTCCGTGATTGTAATTTTTACCAATGTGAACCAAGAAGAAAGAAAAATTAGTGAAATGACAGAACATTATTATTATACGAAAATGTTTGATTAAAGTTATTAATATATTGCACCTGTCTCACAGTTTTCTCCGTGAATCTCTACTACATAGACATTGTTAACCGATGCTAGGTCTGTACCGGTCGCACCATTCATGCAGGGGCATCGAGTAGCAGGGTCTAGTCTCTAAGGAAAAAAAAGAGTACTTTAAACTATGGGAGAGCCACTTATTTAGAAGAAAAAAATGGAATAAAATAAAGTTTATCAAAGCATAGAAAATATTAGAATAGATAGTATCTGAGTGGTGCATTTTTGATGAATCTGGCGCCCGGCACTTCATGATTTGGGGCCCCCTGCACTGCTCGGGAGGTGGTGCCAAATATTGTCATTTATTCTTGAATTTCTATGTGTAGTTTAAATTGAATCTTTTCCAGCAAGTCTACGGTTACCTCCTGTACGTATGTGCTCAGTCTGTGGAAAGGTAAATCTTTTGGACCTGAGCGTGGAAAGGACACATGCAGGATATCGGCCACGATCGTAGTGAATTGCGGCAGAGTGCATTCTCGTCGGACAATGCACTTTCGTGAACTCCTCCGGATGGGTAAGTAATGTGCCCTATGTACAATCTGCTCAGCTCCACCTGCTTTATAAACATTCTGCTGCAGGTAGGACTCTATGGGCCATTTACTTTGAACGTCAGTTCTGTACTATGTGCAGTTTTCCTGTGTAGTGTGCGGGGGCGCCAGATTCAGGATTTCAACATTCATATCAGGATTCTTCACATTGTATAGTTCAGCCACAATGTGGCACAGACACTCTTAAATACTGTCAAGCAGCGTGCAAAGTCTGTCAGAAATTGGTGCCGGCCTTTAGTATGTGTCCATATGTCCATGTGCAAAGCTCTACGTTCTATAATGTGTTACCTGTAGTTGGCTACTGGTTAAAAATAAAAGGTCCCCTGTAACTAAGGGCTCAATAAGGTAAGGAATATAGAGATTATGAACATGTCACATACACTTGCAAATAAAGGCATTTTTCAAGCATTTACCGTTTCGCAGTGATACCCAGTAACCTTGTGCTACACAAACAGATGTATGATTTCCCATCCTCTTTACATGTACCACCATTCAGACAAGGATCCGAGACACAAGCCACCTGATCTGGGGAAAGAGTCACATATTCATTTATAGAAAAAATGTTTTTATTGATTAAAGGAATTTATGTTTTTTAATTCATTAGTAAATAGTAAGGTCAGCAATCTAAGTAATTTCCCACAGCTGAAGATAACCTAGCTAAGAGCCTGACTATACCTTACTCTAAAATGATGAACTAAGATTAATGGCAAAAGAATAATAAAAATAATAAAAGTTAGAAAATATTGGCCCAGATTTACTAAAAACCTGAAACTGCACTATGTGCAGTTTGCCTTGTTAGTGTGCAGAGGGTGCCAGATTAGATTTTATGGTGCCCGTTCTTCATGAATCTGGTGCCCCCTGCACTGCTCCACAGGTTGCACCACTTTTTTTGGTGCACCTTTAACATGGACGACGACACAACTTCTGTCAGACTTGGCATATAAATGTGATATAATAATAATAATTTCCTTTATTTACATAGTGCACACAGTTAATGCAGCGCTCACAGAGCTGCCGATAGTCCCCTGTCCCGAATGGGGCTCAACAATTCATCAATCTAACATATGTTTTGAAATGTGGGAGGAAACCGAGGAAACCCACACAAACACGGAGAGAACATTCAAACTCTTCTCAGATGTTGACCTACAGGAACTTGATCCCAGGAACCCGTGCTGCAAGGCTGTAAGTGCCAACCACTGAGCCACTACGGTCTGACTATGCACTGGAACACCCCTTAGTGCAGAAATTGTGTTGCGTGTTACAGCGCACCACAAGGTTGCATGCTAAATGTGGTGCAGACTATTCTTAAATACATGGTAAGCCATTTGCACTAGAAAGAACGCACAAGTCCGAAAGAAACTGGCGCAACGCCCCTTTGTAAATATGGGTCTTGCTCCTATTCTTTTAATACAATGAAGCCATAAAGTAATACTTACCAGTTTTCACAGTGTCTTCCAGTAAATCTCTGCTTGCATCACATCGATAAGTATCCCCCACATCCTCACACACTCCTCCATTGAGACAAGAGATGAAGAGCATGGTCTTAGCTCTGTAGTTGAAATCATCCATAACGTCAGAGTGGTAAGTGAAGGTACAATATACTGTATGTATGAAGCCTATAGGCCAGGTCTGATCCTATGTGCCACATTGCAGTGCACATAGTATCCATTAAGCATACATCGGGGCACATTTACTAAGGGCTTCGCACCGTTTTCTGACGACTTTTCACATTCTTTAGGTGTAAACGCTTGCACAGGTCTTTAGAAGGGTCCGCGCTGCTATTTTGGCGCACATGAACCCTTGTGGACCAGCGCATTATCCTCCAGCGACACAAATTCGGGGACGTTCCGGTGCTCTCTCGATTGTGCGCATTTAACATGCAAAGTCTGTCGTTTAAGGTTCACCACAAAAAAGTTGCTGAAGCGACAGATACATGATTTCTGGCGCACCGATCTTATGAATCGGTCGCACCGCATTATACACTGAAATAGCCACTTTAGTCCGTTTCCCACTTCTTAGTAAATGTGCCCATTATGTACAATACCTCACTTGCGTGGGGACCCATACACACCATGCCACTAAATATGACGGGTAATAGTAAGACCCTACTGTCTCACATCTCTTCCAGTGAACTCTCTGCAGACACACACAGTTGAAACTAGAACCCGCATCTTCAACAGAACCACCATTTAGACGCTGAGAGGATACATGGCTTAAGCTCTGCTGAGAGAAAACAAACTGCTGAAGAACTGCCGAAAATAATCAGAACCTAAAACCCAGTTCATTAATGGGTTTTCTGTAGGTTGCCACTTGCCTGCTTTCTTCAAAAAGAGGCCATGCCTCATATGGTTTGTTGCTGTATGCATCTCAGATGTAGAGATGAATGGGCTAGTTGCAATTTAGCGCTTTTATACCTTTTGTCTATAAGTTCCACTCCTGGTTTTGCCGCAACACTGATGTATTATACGACAATAATGCAGTGAATCTGGCTAAGGCTACATTCACCTCTTGTTTTTGGACCGTGGCAGTGTTTACACAGGAAAGCTGGCAGATGGGGCACCTTTGGCCTCCGTTTGCTTAGTACATTTCACATAACAGAGGAAAAACTTGTTGCTGTATGGCCTCCATCCCCAGCCTCTCCAAACGTACACGGTTTGTCCTAGTTTGTAATTGCTTATATAAGGAGACACCGGATTTGGCAGCAGCAAATGACTGTCGGCTTCTGAATGTTCAACTTTACAGGGTTAGGTCCCGAACCAAAGGCTGTATCCAACTGTATAAGCATACAGTAGGATTTGTTGCTTCCCTCCACCCCGAATTCTGCTGTGTAATACTGGTATTAAGGCTGGTGGCACAGTAGCTTTTTGCCCTGGCATTTGTTTGCAAAAAAGACATGTTCCTTGGTTAATTAAATTCCTTTATTATATAGCGCCACAGATTCTGACGCTGCACAGTTTGCCAAATCGTCCCTTCCCCGATGGGGCTCACATTAATCAACCACCCTATGTTTGCGTGTGGGAGGAAACCCAAGCAAACACGGAGAGAACATACAAACCTTTTAAGATGTTGACCTGGATGGGACTTGAACCCTGGACTCCCACTACAATGCTGTAGTGCTAACCCGAGCCCCTATTTTATTTTTTTTACACAGAGAACATTGTCATTTAAAAATATATTAAGATAAAATCTTTAAACTCAATTGCAATACATGCAGAGCATTTAGTACTTACCATGACTAATTGTATCATCGTGGTGCACACTTTTATCTAAAGAAGCCGAAAATTGCCATCAACATAGGCATTTTTTCCCCCCAGAAATTACATATAGTAATGCACTTTTTGTAACAATGGTTGACCTGAATAACAGTGCATGTATGAATAAAGTGTATCATGTGTTTTAACCACCACTACAGCACTTTTATAATTGCTCTCACACTGTCTCACAGTTCAGACCATAAAATCTCGGGTACAGAGACAAGAGTAGGTGTCGCCCAGTTTTCACATGTTGCCACCATTCATACTATGAGATGAAGAGCACGGTCTAATTCTGATGATAAAGAAAAATAATACTATTAACTGGACCAAATACTTCTGTATTCTGTACAGAAACATCCCAGTACATCGCAGATACTTACCGTTCTCACAGTTTGCTCCAGTGAACCAAGATGAGCAGGAACATGTGTACCTGAGGGCCCATCCTCTACACAGGTCCCCTCCATTCACAGGGTCCAGAAGAACAAGGTCTGATTTCTGGTAAAGAGAAATAAATGTGTCAGATTAGCACACACTTAGATGCAATCCAACATATAAATCCCCCATAAACACATAATGTAAGGTCACGTAAGAAATTCAATTTATTTGTGGTTGTCCCCCAACTTTACCCACTCCAGACATCAGCCAACTTAAGCCAATATGACTGACAGGAGACTTGTTCAAGAACATGCATATTTTGTGAAGTAGAAATGAAATGTGTAACACTAGCCTTTTTTGTTCTTATATACAACAAATTTCTGAATTTTATATACAAAAGGATCTCGTAATTTAAAGGGCTTGACCACTTTAAGACCATTCCAGCAATAAATTGATATTGTTGTTAATATAATTTCTGTATCATTGTTCAAGGTTTTCTAGATCTCTGCTTGCGGTCATGCAACAGGAAGCTCCATTGTTTCTTCCCGTTGATAAACACCGGTCCATGTCATGTGATAACACAGTGCAATCAAAGCTGTGTGATACTAGGAGACCCAGAGGAAACCCATGCAAACATTGGAGAACATACAACTCTTTCAGAAATTGACTCCGGGACTTGAGCCCCAGGTCCCCAGCGCTGCAAGGCTGTAATGCTAACCACTAAGCCACCGTACTCTGCCCCTATTTGTATTTTAATGGCTTCCTTTGACCCTTTCTTTGTTTGCGTTATTCTCCTCCTTTACAAAGAGAATTCGGAAATCATGAGTGAACTTTATTTACCTCTTTCACAGTTAGCCCTGTGAACCCAGATTGGCACAGACGCGGTATGTAGTCCCAAAATTCTCACAGAGTCCCCATTTAGACAAGGAGCATATGAGCAGGTTGTTTAGCCTCTAAAATAGCACAGTTTCATGTACTCAGAGATAAGAACAAACTTTTCCTACTGACCACACCACATATACTTGCTTTTGGGCTGGCTGAGGGTGCATGTGTTCCAGTTGGCATGTTTTAAAACCAACATGCATCTACCATAAGAAGAAGTGGGAACTCTAGCTTTATGTTTAGGACAATGTTATTGGGATCACATCTTACACCCTGTTAAACAGAGATCATGGGCTAATATCCACACTTCAGCTGTCACCCAAGCAATTATAGAATATTGTATATCCTAGTATTCATATCATTAGCGATGCTCACATATTATGTATAACCAGGGTAGTATTTCTACTACAAGTCAGTCGAATTCTGTCTTACTGTCTCACACTGGGTCGCCCGTGTATCTTGGGTGACACTGGCACACGCGATCCCATTGTAAACATGGCAGATTCCTCCATTCCAACATACCTTGCCAGCGCAGGGCGATACCTCTAGGATAAAACAACAGCCAGGAACTAAACTGCCATAAATCCCTGTTAATGTCAAATATTGGAAAGAACCATTGTATTTGTTGGCTCAAAGTTGTAGAACACATATATACGATCCCTAAACGGACATAACGGATGACCAACTGTCATAATGATTACATAAATTCACATTGATTTAAGAGATTTTTAATTGTACGTTAACTCTGTTAACCTCTATTCTTCCCTATTTTAAACGGATGTAGGGACGTAGTGTGATATTTAGTCTAATATGGTTGTCAGAAATTTATATCTGAACCATACGACCATAAACACAGAGCAGGAGATGAAAGCAGCAACTACAGCATAAGCCTTATATTAAATTCTTAGAGAGCCCCTATAATACTACTTGAGAAAGAAACCTTTACATTTTTTGGTATTATAGCCCTTAATAAGTTATTTATGCCACATTTTTTACAGTAAGGGCTTATTCACATGACTGTGAATGTGGGTGTGATCTGGCCGCACAAATCGCAACAACAGAAGTTCGTGGGTGGCGAGACACCGGACGGCTTCTCCGTAAACTATAGGACATGTCCTTTATCTGGGCCATTTGCATGACGGACAGTCCTTGGCTTGGTCACTTTGCAGTGAGACACAGTGTGCTCACTGCAAGATATTGGCGCCGATCTTGTATAGAGTCAGGCCTAAAGAGGTAAACAGGGTATGTAACGTGTCTTTGACAACTAAAGGATGAGTGCTGCACAATTACCGTGCAGCATCAATAAGGATGTAGTGAGATGGCTCTTGGCTGGGACTCTCCATTAAAGTGTTACACAAGCATGTGCGCCATCTATTGGCTGAGTCATCACATCCCCCCTTCTATAAGTTCGGAAATTACCTGTCTCACAACTACATCCGGTAAAGTCTTTGGACAATACAGGAGAAGGATCTTGGTTTATCCACACAGGTGCCACCATTCTGACATGGCTGAGAAAAGCATCTTCCCATATCTGCAAGACAAGTTGGACATCACTTACAAAATGTAATTTTTAATAGAACACTGTATAGTAGAGTGAGAATCATGTAACACCATATTATAGATAAAAATCTGTAGGAGACTTTATTTCTTACCAATCTGACAGTGTTTCCCTGTGAATCACTTAGACAGAGCAAGTGAAGAAGGGTCCCAGTCACACAGTCATCTATACATCTGTGCCACCGTTCCGGCAGGGACGCAGAGTCCAGCACAGAGGCTGAGAAATAAAGAAAAATAATAAAGGTAATATAAATCTAGGTATAACAATTCCAAATATTCACATTAAAGTCTGTGAAGTCATTTTCCATTAGAACAAAATATTAAAGTTTGGCTACCCTTCAGAAAGTTCCAAGTTAACGTGGGTGATCCTTATACCATCACCCCCATTTAGTAGGTACACCTTTCCAACTGCTCATTAACACTTAATTTCTAATCATCCAATCCATGGCGGCACTCAGTGCATTTGAGCCATGTAGACATGGTCACGACAATCTCCTGCATTCAAACCGAGCATCATATGGGGAAGAAACGTGATTTTGAGTGCCTTTGCCTGGGGCATGGTTGTGGTGCCAGAAGGGCTGGTCTGAGTATTTCAAACTGCTGATCAACTGGGATTTTCATGCACCACCCTCTCTAGGTGTTACAGAGAATGGTCCGAACAAGAAAAAACATCCGGTGATGGGCAGTTTCTGTGGCGGAATGCCTTGTTTGATGGCAAGGTCCAGAAGAGCAATGGGCAACTGGTTTCGAGCTGAAGACAGGCAACTGACTCAATACGCCACCCGTTACAACAAGGTAGGTCGAAGACATCTCTGAACCACAGTACGTCGAACTTGTGAGGCAGATGGCTAAGCATCATAAACCCACACGGTGCCACTCCTTTCACTAAGAACAGACACTAGCTACAATTTTGCACAATCTCTCGCAAATTGACAGTAGAAGTTGGAAAAAACGTTGCCTGGTCTGATGAGCCTCGATTTTGCTGCGACAATTCGTATGTTATGGGTCAGAATTTGGCGTCAAACAACCAATGAAAGTATGGAGTCCATCCTGCCTGTATCCGCGTTCCAGCTGGGTGGGTGTGTCCATGGTGTGGGGATATTTTTGTTGCACTCCTTTGTGACCCCTTGGTACCTAGTTGCGCAATCGTTCAACCCACAGCTAGTATTGTGCTGACCATCGTCCATCCCTTTATGACCACAAAGTCCCACATCTGATGGCTACTTTCGCATGAAATTGCCATCGTCATAAAGCTGGAATCATCTCAGACTGTTTTCTTGACCATGACAATGAGTTCACTGGTACTCCAATGCCTCACACAGTCACCAGAATCTCAATCCAATACGAGCATCTTTGGGATGTGGTGGAACGGGAGATTCGCACAGGGATGCGCGGCCGTACAACTCTTCGGCACTGTGTGATGCCATCATGCTCAATATGTAACCAAAATCTCTGAGGATTGCTTCCAGCACCTTGTTAATCTATGCCACAAGAATGAGGCAGTTCTAAGGCAAACGGGGGTCCACCTGTTACTAGCAGGTTACCCTATAGTGCCCCGTGATGTAGATCCCCATATATGCTTACGCCTGTTAAAAAACCTTCCTTGGAGCCATCAGGAACACGGAACAGTTGCCTGAGAGCAGAATCCCATGCGGGTACTTCCCCCAACCCCTCATTGGGGAGTGGTTTATGACCAGGGCCGTGTCACATTGGCAACCTGGCAAGTGCCGGGCCCAGAGCTGCTGGGGGTCCGACTAAGGCTTTACATAATAATCCTAGGGGTGAAGGGGTTTTATCTAATAGATCCATAGAGTTTGATAGGGACTTATATAAAATTCATGAGGGGCTGTTTGTTATGATAAACTAGGGACATTAGGAACAGGATTCTGAATTTTTAATGCTTCCACATGGGTTCACTTAATAAGGGTCTGCTGATGTTCTGTTGCCAGGGGCTACTGACACCTGAGCCGACCCTGGTTATTACGGAGGTGCATGCAGACAGTAATGACTGTACAACCCCTCCTGGCGGAACACATATACGGATGAAACAGGAATTTTCTAATTCTACTAGCTGGCACCTCCTGTGTAGCTTCCCAATGGTTTAACAGTTTATGGTCATTGTGTTACACTTCCTAAAGGTGCCAACCCCCTTTATTTAAAAAAAAATAAGAGCATTTTTGTCTTATAGTCATATGCATACCGATGCTTTCAATTAATACAAAAAACAACACTGTGTATCCTGATCTCATACAATCAAAAGTTAGGCTATATCCATACCGAAGTGGGTTTGATCTGGCCAACATTTGCCTCCATGATCAAGACCCCCAAAAGGTCTATGGCACTTGGTCTCAGTGTAATGACACAGTGTCTCACCACACCATGAGCCGAGTCGGGCACACACAAAATATAGGACATGTCCTATACTTGGGCACTTTGGAGATGTGAGGTAGGTAGATTACCCCACCTGTTCTCCACCTGATCGTATGCCACTTTGGAGTTTTGCCCAGGTGAGAACATATTGTGTGCACGTAGCATAGTAAGAAGAAAGGGATAACTGAGAGGAAGTAATACAGTATTTTAGTATTGTAAATTACGGTTGTAGTATGTAGATTGGTCTTATAGGAGACCTAATACAAAGCTTAGGATGTTCAAATAACTTTTTACCATTTTTGATGCACAATATACCTTACCATTTTCCCAAATCCCTTTAATATTGCACTGCTGTGTCCAGGAATATAGCTACACAAAGCCAATATCCTTTATTTTTATTAAAGACTACCAAAAACTGAGAATTTATATTCATTATAGACTAAGTGGTTTTTTTTCCCCTTTTTGTCGCATACAATGCCAGCAAGAAGAGCACTTTGTTTCTTAGATGTATATTGTTTTTCATTGAATCCCGAAGTCAATATTTTTGAACAGAGCTTGGTCCTTGGCATGGGCCGGAGCAATATTTAATTATTGGTGGATTCCAGACTCCCAACAATGAACACAACATTCCATTTCAATGGCAGTAATGTGTTGCCCAGATGTGTTGGCATTTTAAGGATTAGCAAGGTTTTAACCTGGCATTTGGCACTGCTGTCTGGGCTGTATAAGGCTTTCTCTATTCTACTTGCAGCGAAAATTTTTGATTGTAACTTGTTCCATGTCAGCCATTTAATCTGCCTAGAAGTTGCACTTCCTGAAGTTTTATTTAATGTGGAGAATATAATTTACAGTTCCACATTATAAATGTTGTTTTTACATATAAATGGTCAAAATGAAATAATGTGAGGCTTAACATATTATACAATTTTCTTCCAGAGAGTGCAGGGCTAGGCCCATTTATTTATTAGCTCAATCGTCCTCAGTGTTCCCCCTCAAATAATAAATCACCAGCAATATATAAGTCACTTCTGTCTCTCGTACTGTAAGAAACACACAATGGTCCCATTTATCAAAAAGTGCAGTCTGCCTTAGCGTTCTTCATGAATCTGGCACCCCCTTGCACTGCTCCAACAGATGCACCTAATTTTTTTTTGGTGCACCTTTAACATAGGGTGTCGTCACATTTCTATGAGACTTGTTAATGTTAAATGTGGCACACGGTCTGACTGTCTGTACAGAAGACCCTTTTATGAATAGATTTGTGACATGTCGGACAGTTGCATCCATGTCCAAATTGTTGCGTCCAACACAATGTGTGGACACTTCTTGATACATGTGCACGCCTTTTGCACTGAAAGAATGTGACAAAATCCAAAGAAAACTGGTGCAGGGCTTTAGTAAATGTTCCCAATGTCTTCTACTTGTGTATGGAAAGTTGCTATTTCCAACATATCCTGTTAAAGAGGATTTTAAGTGCTACGTCCTCTAAACCTTTTTTCCCATCCACAAACTTTATAGAGGACTTCACATAGCTACATTCAGTCAAGTAGACCCCCTGTTTTCTAAGAGATGGTAATTGTAGGATATGCACTTAACTAACAGGGAAACCCATTTAAAAAGCCAGTATTTGACCCCTTAAAAACGTGACAAAGAAGGGTTGAAAGAACCTGTGCTGTTAATGACGCTCCTCACGTCACACTGGCAAAGATGATGGCAACTAATCATTTCTTTTCCATCCTCATCCTTTTGCTTTTGAGGGATATTAACTATTATAGAAAGAGGAACGACATAGAGATTTGCTCAATGCATTGGCAAGGGAAGCCAGTCATTTTCCATGCATAACCACCATCTGGCTCTCTTGGCAAAGAGCTGGTAAAACTAAACAGATGTGTCATTCAACAATTAAAAGGTAAACCTACATTTCCTCCTCCTGCCGGTTAACCAGTAACCACCGGTGTAGGACCACACTGTCTAAGCAGGTCAGTGCTGCATCGATAACCAACCTCAGTGGTGACCTCATTCAAATGGAGCCACTATGAGCGTCATTAGCGTCCTGTGTGTGTGTAAGTCACCGTTAAGGACTGCGATCTGCCATCATCCTCACATGTGCATAAACTTGATAATATGACTGGGTTCAAACCCACTAAAATTATGCAATCCCATAATAGTTGCCACCCAACTTTCTCGAAAAACAACTGTAGAGACATGAAAAATGGTGTGTCTAGGAGAGTACAAAATAACATTGGGCGTTACCAAAAGACCGGAATGTGATGTATTATAGTTGTTTTGGTCACCAGGTAACAGAAGCAGACAACCAGTACAACATCTGTTGATGTGCAATCCTGTTACAAATCATTTTAACGGAGAGACTGAGACGTGACTGGAATCCTCTGTTCTGAGCCACGTACTGTGCGTTACTGCATCCCCCACCTGCAACTGGTTGTTGTCGATTCGAAATACCCAAGTCCAGGAATTCCTACATTGGTGGTGTTTGCGATCCTGCAATGTCATCCGTGGCAGAGAGCCTGGAATATTAAATACCTCCGCCATCTCCCTCATTGAACCTGCTAGGGACAAATAGGAGTGAATTATGAGACAATAACAAAACCTGTGAAAACTCAACTACACACTAGAATCCACATAAATTGTGTGTTTCCTAGATCCAGACCTCTTCCTGGTTCATTCCATCCAGCCAACTATATTATCTCACATTTGTCTATATGCTCGTTCTACCTTCGAGTTCTTCCTAAATTTGCTAACCCAAAAGTTATTAGAATTCTTTGCCCCAAACCGCTGTCAACACAAGATCCAGAAACACCCAACATTTCAAAACCTCTACTGGCTAGCTACCGAAAATCTGAATTTGGAGACACACCATTTGGATTAATTGAGAGCACAGCTGCTGTGTATGGTCTTATGGGTATTACGATATATGGTCGGGTCACTTTTCTTTAGTCAATTTACCATTGCCTAATGGCAATATATCTATTCCAATGGAACAGATTCCCAACTGTAGACCGCACTGTTTCAACTTGGTTGGTCTCTCAGTACAGTGTAGGGAACTGTGTTTGACTGAGTGAGTGGCTTTGACTGGGGTCGGGAAGTAAGAGTTCTCCTTTCGGAGACTACAATTCAGGCCACTGTGTCGGCGTGTGGAGACTTAGACGCTCCACTAGGGATTTCTGGAAAATAGGCAAGTTTCCAGGATGAGATAAGGAAAACCACTACAATTTGGAATCTGTTCCTTCTGGAAGAGATAGACTGGTTTGTGTTAATCCTACATCATGTCCATAAGACTCCTGAGGTCATGCTTGATGTCAAGGAGCTGTCTTACAAGGTAGCTAAAAGAGGTTGGTTTTCCTTATACCATCCTTGAAACTTCACATTTTCCCAGAATCTTATAGTGGAGTGTTAATGCTATAAGACCTCTCCACACCTACTCAGCGGCCTTATCTGGCAGTCTCCGTAAGGATAACCTTTAACTCCCGACCCTTTTTGACCCAATTTGTAGATCAAGTCTTTGAAAAAGAGTCCTCAGTCTCATTCAATGGCTGGGATAGCAACTGGAGAGCACAAAGCCGTGGATGAGGGAGATGCGGGTACACGCTCCTCGCCCCTCCCTCTCCATAGAGCCAATCGACCACCCTGAATGCTTGCCCAATTGCTCTGACGTACAATTGTTATAAGGGTGTATCACTTTCAGCAAATTATTGATTTGTTGTTTAATATACTTTTTGTATCAATTTCTCCTGGTTTTCTAGATTTTCGCTTGCTATGAGAGTATTCAGCAGAGTTCACACGAGGCGTTTACATTGCATTTTGACATCTGAAGAGTGGAGATCTACCTCATATTGGTTTGTTAACAATTTCATTACAAAATAAAATGTACATGATGTTAAGGTATGTGTTATTCAACTTGAAAATATGCTCTTGTAATGCCGATTTGCTTGTCTCTTTTTGTTTTTTATCCCCCTTTTCTTTTGTTCATTTATCCCTAATATATTGTTGTCATAGTTTGTACTTCATCTCTGTACCCTCTCTGCTGCTGTAATGCTGTGAATTCCTCACTGTGGACTAATAAAGCATTATCTTACTATCCTATCTAAATACTGTATTAACAAAAGCTAACTCAATTTTTAAGTATACTTTCTGTATGAATCTCACGTTTGTCTAGATCCTGCTTGCTTGGGGCGGCAGGGCCAATAGCAGACTTCTGGCATGGGCTCCCAACTTCTCGAGAAGATACATATTTGGTATACCTGTATATATATATACACTTTTTACACTTAGTATACATTATACACTTACGCAGATCCTAAGAAACTACATATTACATCTCATGACCAGGGACAGTTTCTACTGGTAAGTAAACTATGAAGTTCCAGGGGTGTAACTACTGTGGTAGCAGCCACAGCAGACAGCTATGGGCCCCAGAATGTCATGTCAGGGGGCTTCAGAATCTGACCTGACACACTAAAGAATGGAGGATGTAAATCATTATATACATATTATGCTGCACATTGTGCACCATAATATGTATATAACAGTGCACATCCTCCACAGTACACAGCATGAATCGGCAGTTCAGATAAGAAATCTAGGGGGGAGATGGAGGAGACAGCAGAACAATAGGACTAGGGATCACTCATCTCTACTTCTAGCTATCTACTTCCCCCATGTGGCCAGCAGCTACTGGCACTGTAGGATCCGTGTAAGTGTATAAATTTATATATAAGTGTATAAATGTATATATATGTATACAGGCGGTCCCCTACTTAAGGATACCTGACTCCTCTAGTTAAAGACGGACCCCTCTGACCACTGTGACCTCTGGTGAAGCTTTCTGAATGCTTTAGTATAGTCCCAGACTGCAATAATCAGCTGTAAGATGTCTGTAATGAAGCTTTATTGATAATCCTTGGTCCTATTACAGCAAACATAAGGTGTCTGTAATGAAGATTTATTGATAATCCTTGGTCCAAGCAAAAAATTTTGAAACTCCAATTGTCACTGGGAAAATTTTTTTTTCTGGATCTACAATTATAAAATATACAGTTTAGACCTACATACAAATTCAACTTAAGAACAAACCTATGGAACCTATCTTGTACGTAACCCGGGGACTGACTGTATTGAAGAATAGGCCATAGGCCGGCGGCACACGTGGCGTTTTGAACCCGTTTTTGGGCTGTTTTTAAGCAGTCAATTAAAAAACGCATGCGTTTTTTAACGGACTGTTTAAAACCGGGCCAAAAAGGGGTTCAAAATGCCACGTGTGCCGCCGGCCTTAGCCAAACAGATGAATGTTTTTTGGGGCTTTATGTCCCAAATTTTCAAAAGTAGACAAAATATGGAAATAAAAAATTGCTAAAAACACAATCTGTTGATTTATTTCCTTTCTTTGTAGTACGTGTATAGAGTAATGGTGCACATCAGATAAATAATTCCGTAAAATCTGGTATAACAATTTCAGAAATGTATTTGCACTTTTGGCTTCCTGATTTCCCATTGGGGGGGGGGGGGCATTACCAGTGCACAGGATGCTACTACTTCCAAAATGAACTATAGAGACTATTCACATTGATTTGATCTCTTTATCATGACTCCGTTGAGAAGGTTAATTGTTAATGGAAGGTCCATAGAGCTTTGTGCACTTCACAAAACAAGCTTAAAGGGGTTATCCGGGTTTTAAAAACAACTGAGGCCCGGGCTGGGGTGGGCTAGTTAAACATAACAAACATCTACTTACCTCCTCCGGAGCCGCCGATGTCCCGCTCCGCGGCCGGTCTTCTCTGTATGCCGGTTTCATTACAGGGGTGCACAGCGAGCTTCCGGCCGGCTGGAGGCTCCTATCCGACACCATCTCTCAGCGCTTACAATGCTGAGAGATAGGGACGGATAGGAGGAGCCGGCCACATCCCGAAACGGAAGCTCCTTGTGCGCGGCTTCCGTGCCCCTGTAAACAAACAGGGGCACGGATCAAAGGGACCGCGGCGCGGGACATCGGCGGCGCCGGAGGAGGTAAGTACATGTTTATTATGTTTAAATATCCCTCCCCAGCCCAGCCATAAGAAATTTTTAAAACCCGGATAACCCCTTTAAAGCTTCCTGCACACAAATGTGGTCAAAACTGGTAGCAATAATGAGTGAGCTGTAATTAAAAAGTGGAGGAACCCGGCTGAATTTGAGACGATATGTGGGCCATGGCTGGACACTCAAGGGTTGGCCTTTCAGATGGGGCTTGGGGGACTCGGAGCTGTTGTGTGATTCCCTGATCGTGTTGATGGACTGTGATTCTTTATGTCCTGCATGAATGTAGTTTGCTTAACAATGGCCATTCAGTATAGTTCTTCTTCAGGGGTTGGAATTGGTGGGGTTTATTTTGGATGTATTTGTATTAAAATGTTAAAAAAAAAGTAAGGTTTATAAAGAAAATTGGCCGTGAAAAACAGACATTTATATCCGTTTTTCACAGCTGATTTATACCAGTTTGGCTTCCGTTTTCATGGATCCTCACAAACCATAATCTATGGGGGAAATTTCTCAGGACTTGTATGCCACAAAATGTCTTGTGGAGTACAACATCTGAAATAATCGCAATTCCTACCAACCCTCAGGGATTGTGTTTCTATCCCCCCATTTATGCCACCTCCACGCCCACTTGGCGTGGAGGTTGCATAAAGGAGGGGGGAGGGCTACCTGTCCGCACACTTGCTATAGCCTGTGCCCGTTCAGGCCTGAACAAGCGCAGGTAATAGTGCAATTCTATGCCAGGCAGGGCCAGGTGTAGAAATGTAGCCAGCGCAGCCGGCCACCAAATGCATCAGGAGGTATCGGCATGGTATTATACCCTGGGGCACAATGTATTATAAATGATCCCCTATGAGTGAGCTGTACAAAATATTTCTGGCTAGGACACTCCTACTCTCCACGTTGTGCTACAATAACAGGCCGTGGGCTCTCACCCATTAAAAATTATTCTCTTTGTCATCTCCATCTGCCTGTATGGCTGTTTAATAAATATTAAAAAAATATTTCCTTGTATGGTAATTTTTACCAATGTGAACCAAGAAGAAAGAAAAATTAGTGAAATGACAGAACATTATTATTATAGAAAAATGTTTGATTAAAGTTATTAATATATATGCACCTGTCTCACAGTTTCTTCCGGTGAATCTCTGACTACATAGACATTTGTAACCAGATGCTAGGTCTGTACAGGTCGCACCATTCATGCAGGGCATCGAGTAGCAGGGTCTAGTCTCTAAGGAAAAAAAAAGAGTAATTTAAAACTATGGGAGAGCACTTATTTAGAAGAAAAAAATGGAAATAAAATAAAAGTTTATCAAAGCATAGGAAGATATTAGAATAGATATTATCTGTGTAGTGTGCATTTTTGATGAATCTGGCGCCCGGTCTTCATGATTTGGGGCCCCCTGCACTGCTCGGGAGGTGTGCCAAAAATATTGTCAATTTATTCTTGAATTTCTAGGTTGTAGTTTATATTGAATCTTTTCCAGCAAGTCTACATGTTAAGCCTCCTGTACACGTATGTGCTCAGTCTGTGGAAAGGTGAAATCTTTTGGACCTGAGCGGGGAAAGGACACATGCAGGATATCGGGCGCACGATCGTAGTGAATTGCGGCAGAGTGCATTCTCGTCGGACAATGCACTTTCTGTGAACTCCTCCGGATGGGTAAGTAAATGTGCCCCTATGTACAATCTGCTCAGCTCCACCTGCTTTATAACATTCTGCCTGCAGGTAGGACTCTATGGGGCACATTTACTTTGAACAGTGCAGTATGTACTATGTGCAGTTTTCCTGTGTAGTGTGCAGGGGGCGCCAGATTCAGGATTTCAATTCATATTCAGGATTTCTTCAAATTAAGTATAGTGCAGCCACATATGTGGCACAGACCCTTCTTAAATACATGTGCAAGCAGCGTGCAAAGTCTGTCAGAAAACTGGTGCACGGCCTTTAGTAAATGTGTCCATATGTCCAATGTGCAAAGCTCTTACTGTTCTATAATGTGTTACCTGTAGTTAGGCTAACTGGTTAAAAATAAAAGGTCCTCTGTAAACTGAAGGGCTCAATAAGGTAAGGAAATATAGAGAATTATGAACATGTCACATACACTTGCAAATAATGTCATTTTTCAAGCATTTACCTGTTTCGCAGTGATACCCAGTGAAGCCTTGTCTACACAAACAGATGTAATGATTTCCATCCTCTTTACATGTACCACCATTCAGACAAGGATCCGAGACACAAGGCCTGATCTCTGGGGAAAGAGTCACATATTCATTTATAGAAAAACTGTTTTTATTTGATTAAAAGGAATTTATGTTTTTTAATTACATTTAGTAGAATGTAAGGTCAGCAATCTAAGTATTTCCCACAGCTGAAGATAAACCTAGCTAAGAGCCTGACTATACCATTACTCTAAAATGATGAACTAAGATTAATGGCAAAAAGAATAATAAAAAATAATAAAAGTTAGAAATATTGGCCCAGATTTACTAAAAACAGTGCAAACTGCACTATGTGCAGTTTGCCTGTGTAGTGTGCAGAGGGTGCCAGATTAAGGATTTATGGTGCCCGTTCTTCATGAATCTGGTTCCCCCTGCACTGCTCCCACAGGGTGCACCACTTTTTTTGGTGCACCTTTAACATGGGACGAGCGACACACTTCTGTCAGACTTTGCATGATAAATGTGATATAATAATAATAATTTCCTTTATTTACATAGTGCACACAGTTAATGCAGCGCTACACAGAGCTGCCGATCAGTCCCTGTCCCGAATGGGGCTCACAATCTCATCAATCTAACATTATGTTTTGAAATGTGGGAGGAAACCGGAGGAAACCCACACAAACACGGAGAGAACATTCAAACTCTTCTCAGATGTTGACCTACATGGGACTTGATCCCAGGAACCCAGTGCTGCAAGGCTGTAGTGCCAACCACTGAGCCACTACGGTCTGACTATGCACTGGAACAACCCCTTTAGTGCAGAAATTTGTGTTGCGTGTACAGCCGCACCACAAAAGGTTGCATGCGAAATGTGGTGCAGACTATTCTTAAATACATGTGTAAGCCATTTGCACTAGAAAGAACGCACAAAGTCCGAAAGAAAACTGGCGCAAGCCCCTTTGTAAATATGGGTCATTGTCTCCTATTCTTTTTAATACAAATGAGCCAGAAAGTAATACTTACCAGTTTCACAGTGTCTTCCAGTAAATCTCTGCTTGCATTCACATCGATAAGTATCCCCCACATCCTCACACACTCCTCCATTGAGACAAGGAGATGAAGAGCATGGTCTTAGCTCTGTAGATTGAAATGCATCACATAACAGTCAGGGTGGTAAGTGAAGGTACAATATAACTGTATGTATGAAGCCTATAGGCCAGGTCTGATCCTATGTGCCACATTGCAGTGCACATAGTATCCATTAGCAATACATCGGGGCACATTTACTAAGGGCTTCGCACCGGTTTTCTGACAGACTTTTCACATTCTTTTAGGTGTAAACTGCTTGCACAGGTATTTAAGAAGGGTCCGCGCTGCTATTGTGTCGCACATGACCCTTTTGTGGACCAGCGGCATTATCCTCCATGCGACACAAATTACGGGGCGTTCCGGTGCTCAGTCGGATTGTGCGCATTTAACATGCAAAGTCTGTCGTTAAAGGTTCACCACAAAAAAGTTGCTGAAGCGACAGATACATGATTTCTGGCGCACGATCTTTATGAATCGGTCGCACCGCATTATACACGGAAATAGCACTTTTAGTGCAGTTTCCCACATTCTTAGTAAATGTGCCCCATTATGTACAATACCTCACTGCGTTGGGGAACCCATACACACCATGCCCATAAATAATGACGGGTAATAGTAAGAACCCTACCTGTCTCACATCTTCTTCCAGTGAATCTCGGCAGACACACACAGTTGAAACTAGAACCCGCATCTTCACAGAGACCACCATTTAGACACGGAGAGGATGAACATGGCTTAAGCTCTGCTGAGAGAAAACAAACTGCTGAAGAACTGCCGAAAATAATCAGAACCTAAAACCCAGTTACATTAATGGGGTTTTCTGTAGGTTGCCACGTGCCTGCTTTCTTCCAAAAAGAGTGCCATGCCTCATTATGGTTTGTTGCTGTATTGCATCTCAGATGTATAGAGATGAATGGAGCCTAGTTGCAATTTATGCATTTTATACCTTTTGTCTATAAGTTCCACTCCTGGTTTTGGCCTGCAAACACTGATGTAGTATACTAACATAAATGCAGTGTGAATCTGGCCTAAGGCTACATTCACCTCTTGTTTTTTGGACACTTGCAGTGTTTACACCAGGAAAGCTGGCAGATGGGGCATCCTTTGGCCTCCGTTTGCTTAGTACATTTCACATACAGCAGGAAAAACTTGTTGCTGTATGGCCTCCATCCCCAGCCTCTCCTAAACGTACACGGTTTCCTAGTTATGTAATTGCTCATATAAGGAGACACCCGGAATATTTGCAGCAGCAAATGACCGTCTGCTTCTGATGTTCAATTTACAGGGGTTAGGTCCCCAACTATCCAACTGTATAAGCATACAGTAGGATTTGTTGCTTCCCTCCACCCCAGAATTCTGCTGTGTAATACTGGTATTAAGGCTGGTGGCACAGTAAGCTTTTTTTCCCTGGCATTTTGTTTGCATAAAAAACAGCAATGTTCCTTTGGTTTAATAATAATAATTCCTTTATTTATATAGCGCACACAGATTCTGAAGCGCTGCACAGGGTTTGCCAAATCAGTCCCTGTCCCCGATGGGGCTCACAATTTAATCAACCTACCCCTATGTTTTGCAGTGTGGGAGGAAACCCAAGCAAACACGGAGAGAACATACAAACTCTTTGCAGATGTTGACCTGGATGGGACTTGAACCCTGGACTCCAGCACTACAAGGCTGTAGTGCTAATCACTGAGCCCCTATTTTATTTTTTTCACACAGAGAACATGTGTCATTTAAAAATATATTAAGATAAAAATTTTAAAACTCAAATTGCAATACATGCAGAGCATTTAGTACATTACCAGTGACTAATTTGTATCATCTGGGTGCAGCATTTTCTAATCTAAAGAAAGCCGAAAATTGCCTCAAAATGGCAATTTTTCCCCCCTAGAAATTAAATAATAGTAGATAGCACTTTTTGTAAACAAAGGTTGACCAGTGAATAAAGTGCATGTATGAATAAAGTGTATCATGTGTTTTACCACCACTACAGCACTTTTATTGCTCTCACCTGTCTCACAGTTCAGACCAGTAAATCCTCGGGTACAGAGACAAGAGTAGGTGTCGCCCAGGTTTTCACATGTTGCCCCATTCATACATGGAGATGAAGAGCACGGTCTAATTTCTGATGATAAAGAAAATAATAATACTATTAACTGGACACAAATACTTCTGTATCATGACAGAAACATCCCAGTACATCGCAGATACTTACCGTTCTCACAGTTTGCTCCAGTGAACCAAGATGAGCAGGAACATGTGTACCTGAGGCCCATCTCTACACAGGTCCCTCCATTCAAACAGGGTCCAGAAGAACAAGGTCTGATTTCTGGATAAAGAGAAATAAATGTGTCAGATTAGCACACACATTAGATGCAATCCAACATATAAATCCCCATAAACATAATGTAAGTCACGTAAGAGAAATTTCTAATTTATTTGTGGTTGTCCCCCAACTTTACCCCACTCCAGGACATCAGCCAACTTAAGCAGCAATATACTGACAGGAGACTTGTTCAAGAACAGGCATATTTTTGTGAAGTAGAACTGAACTGTGTAACACTACCTTTTTTTGGTTCTTATATAACAAAACAAATTCTGAATTTTATATAAAAAAAGGATCTTGATCATTTAAAGGGCTTGACCACTTTAAGACCATTCCAGCAAATAATTGATATTGTTTGGGTAATATAATTTCTGTATCAATTGTTCAAGGTTTTCTAGATCTCTGCTTGCGGTCAAGCAACAGGAAGCTCCATTGTTTACTTCCTGTTGATAAACACCGGTCCATGGTCATGTGATAACACAGTGCAATCAAAGCTGTGTGATACTAAGGAGGACCCAGAGGAAACCCATGCAAACATGGAGAGAACATACAAACTCTTTTCAGAAATTGACTCCGGGACTTGAGCCCAGGTCCCCAGCGCTGCAAGGCTGTAATGCTAACCACTAAGCCACCATACTGCCCCTATTTGTTATTTTAATGGCTTCCTTTGACCCTTTCTTTGATTTGCGTTATTCTCCTCCTTTACAAAAGAGAATATCGGAAATCATGAGTGAACTTTATTTACCTCTTTCACAGTTAGCTCCTGTGAACCCAGAATTGCACAGACAGCGGTATGTAGTCCCAAAATTCTCACAGAGTCCTCCATTTAGACAAGGAGCAGATGAGCAGGGTGTTAGCTCTAAAATAAGCAACAGTTTCATGTAATCAGAGATAAGAACAAACTTTTCCTACTGACCACACCACATATACTTGCATTGTGGGCTTGGCTGAGGGTGCATGTGTTCCAGTTGAGCATGTTTAAAAACCAACATGCATCTACCATAAGAAGAGAGTGGGAACTCTAGCTTTATGTTTAGGGGACATGTTATTGGGATCAGCATCTTAACACCATGTAAACAGAGATCAATGGGCATAATATCCACACTTCAGCTGTTCACCCACAGCATTATAGAATATTGTAGATCCTAGTATTCATATCAGTAGCGATGCTCACATATTATGGTATAACCAGGGTAGTATTTCTACTACAAGTCAGTCGAATTCTTCTTACCTGTCTCACACTGGTCGCCCGTGTATCTTGGGTGACACTGGCACACTGCAATCCCATTGTAAACATGGCAGATTCCTCCATTCCAACATTCCTTGCCAGCGCAGGGCGATACCTCTAGGATAAAAACAACAGGCAGGAACTAAACTGCCATAAATCCCTTTAATGTCAGAAATATATGGAAAGAACCAGTGTATTGTTGGCTGCAAAGTTGTAGAACACATATAATACAGATCCCTAAACGGAACATAACGGATGACCAAACTGATCATAATGAATTACATAAAATTCACATTGATGTTAATGAGATTTTTAATTGATACGTTAACCTCTGTTAAACCTCTATTCTTCCCTATTTTAACGGATGTAAGGAACGATAGTGTGAATTTAGTCTAACATGGTTTGTCCAGAAATTTATATCTGAACCATACAACCATAAACACAGAGCATGGAGATGAAAGCAGCAACTACAGCATAAGCCATTAATATAAATTCTTAGAGAGCCCCTATAAATAATACTTGAGAAAGAAACCTTTACATTTTTTGGTATAATAGCCCTTAATAAGTTATTTATGCCACATTTTTACAGTAAGGCCTTATTCACATGACTGTGAATGTGGGTGTGATCTGGCCGCACAAATCGCAACAACAGAAGTCGTGGTGTGGCGAGACACCGGACGGCTTCTCCGTAAATATAGGACATGTCCTTTATGTGGGCAAATTTGCATGACGGCCATCTGGCTTGGTCACTTTGCAGTGAGACACAGTGTGCTCACTGCAAGATATTGGCTGCCGATCTGGATATAGAGTAAGGCCTAAAGAGGTAAAACAGGGTATGTAACGTGTCTTTGACAACTAAAGGATGAGTGCTGCACAATTACCGTGCAGCATCAATAAGGATGTATGGAGATGGCTCTTGGGCTGGGCACTCTCCATTAAGAGTGTTACACAGCATGTGCGCCATCATATTGGCTGAGGTCATCACATGCCCCCTTCTATAAGTTCGGAAATTACCTGTCTCACACACTAATCCGGTAAAGTCTGTTGGACATATACAGGAGAAGGATCTTGGTTTATCCACACAGGTGCCACCATTCTGACATGGCTGAGAAAAGCATCTTCCCATATCTGCAAGACAAGTTGGACATCACTTACAAAATGTAATTTTTAATAGAACACTGTATAGTGAGGTGAGAATCATGTAAACACAATATTATAGATAAAAATCTGTAAGGAGACTTTATTTCTTACCAATCTGACAGTGTTTCCCTGTGAATCCACTTAGACAGGAGCAAGTGTAAGAAGGGTTCCCAGTCACACAGTCATCTATACATCTGCCACCGTTCCGGCAGGGACGCAGAGTCCAGCAAACAGAGGCTGAGAAATAAAGAAAAATAATATAAGGTAAATATAAAATCTAGGTATAACAATGACAAATATTACACATTAAAGTCATGTGAAGTCATTTTCCATCACAAAATATTAAAGTGTTGGCTAGCCTTCAGAAAGTTCAACAAGGAACGTGGGTGATCCTTATAGAGCCACCCATATTATGCTTACCCTGTTAAACCTTCCTTGGAGCCATCAGGAACACGGAACAGCTGCCATATGAGAGCAGGAAATCCCATGCGGGTACTTCCCTCCAACCCCTCATTGGGGAGTGGTTATGACCAGGGCCGGTGTCAGCATTGGGCATACCTGGGCAAGTGCCGGGGCCCAGAGCTGCTGGGGGTCCGACATAAGGCTTTACATAATTAATCCATAGGGGTGAGGGGGTTGTATCTAATAGATCCATAGGATTTGATAGGGACTTATATAAAATAATCATGAGGGGGCTGTTTGGTATGATAAACTAGGGAACATTTTATGGAACAGGATTCTGAATTTTTAATGCTGCCACATGGGTTCACTTTATAAGGGTCTGCTGATGTTCTGTTGCCCAGGGGGCTACTGACACCTGGAGCCGACCCTGGTTATGACGGAGGGTGCATGCAGACAGTAATGACTGCAAAACCCCTCCTTCCGGCGGAAGCCAGCATTATACGGGATGAAACAAGAATTTTCTAATTCTACTAGCTGGCACCTCCTGGTGGTAGCTTCCACAATGGTTTAACAGTGTAATGGTCATTTGTTACACTTCCTAAAGGTTGCCAACCCCCTTTATTTAAAAAAAAATGAAGAGCATTTTGTGCTTATAGGTCATATGCAGACCAATGCGGTTCAATGTAATACAATAAAAACAAACACTGTGTATCCTGATCTCATACAATCAAAAGGTTAGGCTATATGCACATGACCGGATAGTGGGTTGTGATCTGGCCACACAATTTGCTCCCAGATCAAGACCCCCATAAAGGTCTATGGCACTTGGTCTCAGTGTAATGAACACAAGGTGTCTCACCACACCATGAGCCGAGTCGGGCACACCACAAAATATAGGACATGTCCTATACTTGGCCAGCTTTGGAGAGGTGAGGTAGGTAGATTACCCCACCTGTTCTCCACCTGATCGTATGCCACTTTGGAGTTTTGGCCCAGGTGAGAACATAGTTGTGTGCACGTAGCATAGTAAGAAGAAAGGGATAACTGAGAGGAAGTAATTACAGTATTTAGTATGGTATAATTACGGTTTGTAGTATGTAGATTGGTCTATATAGGAGACCTAGATACAAAGCTTGGGAGATTTTCAAAATTAACTTTTTTACCATTTTTGATGCACAATATACCTTACCATTTTCCTCAAATCCCTTTAATATTTGCACTGCATGTGTCCAGGAATATAGCTACACAGAAGCCAAATATGCCTTTATTTTTATTAAAGACTACCAGAAAACTGAGAATTTATATATCATTATAGACTAAGGGTTTTTTTTCCCCTTTTTGTCGCATACAATGCCAGCAGAGAAAGAGCACTTTGTTTCTTAGATGTATATTTGTTTTTCATTGAATCCGAAGTCAAATATTTTTGAACAGAAGCTTGGTTCCTTGGCATGGGCCGGAGTCAATATTTACTTATTGGTGGATTCCAGGACTCCCAACAATGGAACACAACATTCCATTTCAATGGGCAGTAATGTGTTGCCCAGATGTGTTGGCATTTTAAGGATTAGCAAGGTTTTAACCTGGCATGTGGCACTGCTGTTCTGGGGCTGTATAAGGCTTTCTCTATTCTACTTTGCAGCTAATAAATTGTTTGAATTGTAACTTGGTTCCATGTCAGCCATTTTAATATGCCTAGAAGTTGCACTTCCTGAAGGGTTTATTTAATGTGGGAGAATATAATTTACAGTTCCCCACATTATAAATGTTGTTTTTAACATATAAATGTCAAAATGAAATAATGTGAGGCTTAACATATTATACAATTTCTTCCAGGAGAGTGCAGGCTAGGCCCATTTATTTATTAGCTCCAATCGTCCTCAGTGTTCCCCCTCCAAAATAAATAAATCACCAGCAAATATATAAGTCACTTCTTTTCTCTCGTACTGTAAGAAACACAATGGTCCACATTTATCAAAAACAGTGCAGTCTGCACTATATGCAGTTCTTCATGAATCTGGCACCCCCTTGCACTGCTCCAACAGAGTGCACCTACTTTTTTTTGGTGCACCTTTAACATAGGGTGTGCGTCACATTTCTATGAGACTTGTTAATGTTAAATGTGGCACAGGGTCTGACTGTGTCTGTACAGAAGACCCTTTTATGAGTAGAAATTTGTGACATGTCGGGCATAGTGCATCCATGTCACAAATTAGTTGCGTCCAACACAAATGTGTTGCGGACACTTCTTGAATACATGTGCACGCCGTTTGCACTGAAAAGAATGTGCAAAATCCAACAGAAAACTGGTGCAGGGGCTTTAGTAAATGTGGCCCAATGTCTTCTACTTGTGTATGGGAAAGTTGTGCTATGTCCAACATATCCTGTTAAAGAGGATTTTTAAGTGCTACGTCTCTAAACCTATTTTTCCCATCCACAAACTTTATAGGGAACTTCACAATAGCTACATTCAAGTCAAGTAGACCCCCATTGTTTGCTAAGAGATGGTAAATTGTAGAGATATGCAATTATACTAACAGATGTGAAACCCCTTTAAAAAGCCAGATTTGAACCCTTAAAAGCAGTGACAAGAATGAAGGTTGAAAGAAACCTGTGCTGTTAATGACGCTCCTCACGTCACACTTGCAAAGATGATGGCAACTAATCATTTTGCTTTTCCATCCTCATCCTTTTGCTTTTGAGGGATATTTAACTTATTATGAAGAGGGAGACGACTAGAGATTTTGCTCAAGTGCATTGGCAAGGGAAGCCAGGTCATTTCCATGCATAACCACACATCTGCTCTCTTGGCAAGAGAGCTGGTAAAACTAAAACAGGATGTGTAATTCAAACAAATTAAAAAAGGTAAACCTACATTTCCTCCTCCTGCCGGTTAACCAGTAACCAACCGGTGTAGGACCAGCACTGTCTAAAGGCAGGTCAGTGCTGCATCGATAACCAACCTCAGTGGTGACCTCCATTCAAATGGAGCCACTATTGAGGTCAGTCAGTAGCGTCCTGTGTGTGTGTAAGTCACCGTTAAGGACTGCGATCTGCCAATCATCCTCACAGTGCATAAAACTTGATAATATGACTGGGTCAAACCCACTAAAAATTATGCAATCCCATAATAGTTGCCACCCAACTTTCTCGGAAAAACAACTGTAGGAGACATGAAAAATGGTGTTCTAGGAGAGTACAAAATAAACATTGGGCGATTACAAAAAGACCTGGAATGTGATGTATTATAGTTGTTTTGGTCACCAGGTAACAGAAGCAGACAACCAGTACAAACATCTGTTGATGTGCAATCCTGTTACAAAATCATTTTACGGAGAAGGCTGAGACGTGACTGGAATCCTCTGTTCTGATGCCACGTACTTGCGTTACTGCATCCCCCAACCTGCACGTGGTTGTTGTCGATTCGAAATACCCAACGTCCAGGAATTCCTACATTGGTGGTGTTTGCGATCCCTGCAATGTCATCCGTGCGAGAGCCTGGAATATTAAAATACCTCCAGCCATCTCCCGCATTGAAGCCTGCCTAGGAGACAAAGTGGAGTGAATTATGAGACACAATAACAAAACCTGTGAAAACTCAACCTACAACATAGAAATCCACCATAATATTGTGTTTTCCTAGATCCAGACCTCTTCCTGGTTCATTCCATCCAGCCAACTATATTATCTCACATTTGTCTTATATGTCCAGTTATCTACCTTCGAGTTCTTCCTAAATTGCTAACCCAAAAGTTATTAGATATTCTTTTGCCCCAAACAGCCTGTCAACCACAAGATCCAGAAACACCCAACATGTCAAAACTCTACTGGCTAGCTACCGCAAAATGCTGAATTTTGAGGAACCATTTTGGATTAACTGAATAGCACAGCTGCTGGGTATGGTCTTATCTGGGTATTACGATATATGGTTTGGTCACTTTTACTTTAGTCAAGTTACCATTGCCTAATGGCAAATATATCTATTCCAAATGGAACAGATTCCCAACTGTAGACAGCACTGTTTCAACTTGGTTGGGTCTCTTCAGTACAGTGTAGGGAACTGGTTTGACTGAGTGAGTGGCTTTGACTGGGGTCGGGAAGTAAGAGTTCTCCTTTCGGAGACTACAAATTAAGGCCACTGTGTCGGCGTGTGGAGACTTAGACGCTCCACTAGGGGATTCTGGGAAAATATGCAAAGTTTCCAGGATGAGATAAGGAAAACCACTACAATTTGGAATCTGTTCCTTCTGGAAGAGATAGACTGGTTTGGGTTTAATCCTACATCATGTCATAAGACATCCTGAAGGTCATGCTTGATGTCAAGGGAGCTGTCTTACAAGGTAGCTAAAAGAGGTGTGGTTTTCCTTATACCATCCTTGAAAACTTCACATATTTTCCCAGAATCTTATAGTGGAGTGTTAATGGCTATAAGACCTACTCCACAACCTACTCAGCGGCCTTAATTGGCAGTCTCCGTAAGGATAACCTTTACTTCCCGACCCTTTTATTGACCCAATTTGTAGATCAAGTCTTTGAAAAAGAGTCCTCAGTCCTCATTCACATGGCTGGGATGAGCAACTGGGAGAGCACAAAGCCGTGGATGAGGGAGGAGGGGGTACACGCTCCTCGCCCCTCCCCTCTCCATAGAAAGCCAAGCGACCACCACCTTGAATGCTTTGCCCAATTGCTAACTGACGTTACAATACAAATACACAAATACGTTGTATGTTCATGGGTTATGTTGATAAAATACCGTACCTGTGCAGCAATGCCACCTCTACCCCAACTATCCCCTCCACTACTTGCATGTCGACCAGTGGTCCACTGCATTGTCTCATAGTTAAAGATGGTGAAGGAACGAATTCCGTCTGTGATCAAGACAATCTGGAAGGTATTCACCTATAAAACCAGAAAAAAAAATGTTCAAGTATATGCAGCAACTCATTTAACTGCTGTAATATGCATGGTCATACTATAAATTTGGTACATAGGAGTTCATTTACATATCATGTTGAAGAAATATTAATACATTTATAGCAAAATGCTAAAATCTGCAGCACTGCCCTTTCATATATGTTAATAGCAACTCACTGGTGAATTGGCATCTCCACCATAGAAAGTGACTCTGTACCAAGTAGTGATGAAGACCCAGGAGGCAGTGAAGTCAGTTAATTCCGGAAAGTAAGTGTGTACATCCTTGTTGGCGCGTCTCAAGATTCTGGGGTCTTCAGACTCCCGATAAAATACATCCCCTCCTCTACGGTTATCTACATCTGCCCAAAATGCTGCCACAACTCTGCGGTCACCAGAAATAGGAAATGCCACCGGAGTAAACTGAGACACCTCGCGAAGGAAAGACACGACCCCGTTATTATTTACCTGAAAAATAAGAGTAAAAGTGTCACTGGCTGCATGCTGAGACATGTATTTTATGCAAAGGAACATTTGACAAAGTAACTTTGGAGGGGTAGCTAGATTTTGTAACCAAAATTTTCCCTCGCTAATAACATGGACTAATAACATGGAGTAGCTGCTTCCGCTCAGCATTACAAAGGGGTCCACATTCATCATCAATTTACCACAATAAATAAAAATGTACATTTTGGATTCAATCTTGTCAATGATCTGAAGAATAACCTAAAATGATAATGCCGAATCTTTTACAACACAGGAACTAACAAACATTCTCCATGAATGTGGAACCGTTCCAACTCTTAGGCCGGGTTCTCTTATTGCGGCTTAGAAACAAAGCAAAACTAAGAAAAACTGCAAAGTGAGAACCCAGCCAAAGTTAACAGCTGTTGTAGTATACCCAAAATCCAGTTTCTAGGATGTGTAACTTCACACCAAACAATCAAATCATATATATTACCTACAGAGTGATATGAATGTGCCTGCAAGCACAACTGTATACCAGTCTGTTTATTTAATTACCAAATATCCATCTAGTTTATTGCTAATTACCAGAGTGTAGTATGTAGGTTAATTATTTGTTGCGCTATATTATGCTGTAGTTCTGTTATAGCTGTTTATGAATTCATTAAAAACTGGGTGTTACCATTTGGAGATGTGTCCATGCAAACTGTCCAATCAAAGATGACAACTTCAGCCCACATTCACACATGGCACTTGTGGCATGTGTACCCTTACAAGGTAGCTAAAAGAAGTATGGTTTTCCTTATCCCATCCTGGAAAACTTTGCAACGTTTCCCAGTATCCCCCTAGTGGAGCATCCATGGCTCTAAGACTCCACACGCCTACATGGTGGCCTTAATTGGCAGTCTCCGTAAGGAGAACTCTTACTTCCCGATCCTAGATAGAGAAAAGCATATATATAAAACAATTTGCAGCCAGATCATGGCCGCCACTCTAGTCAAAGAAGGCCAGTTACCCTGCAGTGGGCACATTGGGGGGAGGGGTCCATTATGCACCAGCATATACATCAAGAGGCTTAGCACCTCTTCTGAGTTCCAGGGTCTACTTGGAATTTCTATGTTCTTAAAGGTTTCCTCCGATTCTCAGGATCCGTTCTACAGTCCAATAATTTAGGACAGGTAGTGAGGTTTATTCTACCCATACTCACTAGAACAAAGTCAACCTATTTGGAAGCCAAGTCTTGTTAGGATTTGGTGGGCTAGCTTAGAATCACACAAACAAAGTTTCAACCTTCGCATAATTTTTCCAAGGCACATGCACAATCATTTAAACACATATATAGAGCATATTCTTGTTTTCTGCATTCACTTAAGTGAGGTTACATCTTGTCCTACTTGGGAGAGTTCTGCGTGGATAATGTAATCCAGTCATCCACTGGACTCATGGGAATGGTTCTTTATAGAGTTGGGCAGCCCAAGAACATACCCAAATTAACACTACCCATAGATTGTACCAAATCACTAGTCATTTTAATGCTCATTTGTACATCACAATTAGTGCTGGAAAAAAAAAATTCCCATTCCCGAGCAGAACGGCCAGAGCTTTACTGTAAAAGGAGGAAGCGCTTAATAAGTCACAGATATCTGTACACGCAGCGTGATCTCCCCCTCCTCATATCTGAATAAACAAATTTTATATACCATGCAGTCTCTATCATGTAAACAATTTAATCTTTACTCATTCCTTCTGACCTTGATTAACCATTCCCAGATTTCCATGGCTCTGACACCATGGGGTTACACGAGGTCGGCTTCAGACAGCTAACATTAATATTTACATGATGCCCCAGTACACTCATTGTGCTTCCCTTAGGCATGGTCTGGTTATTCACACTCACATTGGTGGGAAAGCTCGCTGTTTAAAGGTACAGACTCAGCAAGATGATAGCTCTTGTTTATGTTCAAAAGTACCTTTCGCTCCCCTTCCCCCATCCAGCTGCATGTATTTAAGAGAGATCTGAATCTTTCATCTGACAGTAATAGAAGTCAGCGTTTTGGGACATTATCAGTGACATACTGGAGAGCGATCTCACCATTAAAAGTGCAGAGTCAATTTTCCCAGCGTAAAAGCCTGAATTAAATGCAAAGTGAGACCTTTCTAAACAAAGAGACACTGAAAAGTAGAAAAGTGCAGGTCAACGGGGACAGAAAATGTTTTACCTCCTCTGCAAGTCTTTTAAGTTCATGTAGTAGAAGCGATCATTCGATTTTAGCACATAAATATTAGCTAAATACAACCACAATATATTCCTACACTGTATCTCCACTAAAAGGAGTTTTCTTATTGTAAAATCAATCAAATTGTGTTGTAATTGTGTTGTATAAACAACTTAAAAACCATGGGGCGAGGATGTGGCTTTGTGTGCTCTTTAAGAGTTAATCAGATGATTGCCAGGTCGGCTTTTACTGAAAAAAAGGATTGTCAAGATGAGAAAACATCGTTAAAGGGAAAATTCCGTCGTTTAAGAACAGTTTACAACATTCCACAGTTTAAATCAACATAAAAGTTGAGGAATTCTATAAATACTTTACTTTTATTTTTCTACTTCATACTATATATTATTCTATTTCCGGGGTCAGTGGAGCACTCAGCATGGAGTACAGGAACCAGCACAACAAACATACATAAAGGGCATTTACCACCAGGATGAAGGACTGTATGCAAAGGACCCTGACCATAACATATATGGACTCTGGAGCCCCTCAGGCTCATTTGAATACAGTCCTTCATATTGGTGGCAGATGAAAATTATAGGTATCACACCGACAACACTGAATTAGATACTGAGTAATGTTATTTCCACTGTCATATTGCTGCATAAAACTGACCGCTAACTACCCCAAAATTCCCTAAGATTACAGTTGATTGAGGGGTGTTACCACATTAGAATTTATTGGTGGTTTTCCCAGATTACACCGGATTGATGGCTCTTCGAGATTACTGTTCCCCTTAATAATATCTACCAATCAGGACTGGATTAAGGTGGAGGCCACTGGTCGAAAAATCTAGTGGGGGCCCTCACTGAATGTACCCCAGACAGTGGCCTAACTGGCACAGTGGCCTACCTTCTGGCCAACTGGTACAGTGACAGTGCCAGTAGTTCTGACTTCCAGTCCCATGCACCACTACTTCACTGAGAGTTCTCTTTCCTCCTCACAGATCGGGCCGTGCAATACAATTCTGTCGGACTCTGCATGATAAATGTGTTGCACTGTCCAACTGTTCAACATAACGCCCCTTTATATGCACTATAGTGAAGCCACAACACAAATGAATTGCGTGCAAAACATATGTGGTGCAGACAATTCTTAAATACATGCACAAGAAGTTTGCACTTGAAAGAACGTGCAAAGTCAGACAGAAAACTGACTCAAGGGCCTTAGTAAATGTGGACCAGTGAGTTACTGTCACAGCTTGGATGCATGCGCACGTATGAAAGGGTGTCACCGCCGATGCACATCACTCCCAGAGATAGTCAGCTCACAGCTGAGAGCTCACTGTCGAAAATGGCTAGTTGGGACCCCATTATCATACATTTCATACAAATCTTCAACCTCTTGTTCCTGGATAAAACATAAGGTTTTAGCAGAATTGCAGTATCTGTTCTAGGTTTTAGATTTGGTCTGACAGATTAATAAATGTTCCATTTATATATACAGGCAGTCCCCGGGTTACATACAAGATAGGTTCTGTAGGTTTGTTCTTAAGTTGAATTTTTATGTAAGTCGGAACAGTATACTTTATAATTGTAACCCCAGCCAAATTTTTTTGGTCTCTGTGACAATTGGATTTTAAAAATGTTGGGTTGCCATACGAACAAGGATTAACAATTAAGTTTAATTGAAGACACCTTTAATAATTGTTAGCTGTTTATTGTAGCCTAGGGGTAAAGTACAGGAAATTACCAATTAACAGAGGTCCGTTTGTAACTAGGGGTCGCCTGTCGGGTGTTCTTAAGTAAAGGACCGCCTGTATTGGGTTTAGTTGTCAAACTGTTACACAGCATATCCAAGTATCTTCCGAGAACTAACCTCTGTGGGTGTCCTCTTAGTACAGTGTAGGAATAAGCAAGAGATTCTCATGCTCGTAAGTTATGTCAGGAACATGGTTCTCTTGTGGAGACGAGCAGCCCTTGACACTATGTACATATGGAAGCAACTTAGTAGTGAAGTCTTATTATTTTACAGCATGATGGATTATCCTGAGCCCATATTTTTCCAAAATCACGGATCCACAGCTCATTATTTTTAGCTTCCAGGATGTGGTCTAAAGATGGGTTTGAGAGTAAGTGAATATGAAAAGAAACGCTGTTTATACTACTTTTTAATATGTTGTAGAGCTAAGAGGAAATTGAAGTAGAAAACATAACATCGACAAGTGACCTATAAATATAAATCATCGCTATTGTAGCTTTAAATTACTTGTGACTCACTGATTCACATAAAACAAGTCCTTTTAGCCCTGCATGTAGACCTTGCCATAATCTTCTGGCTGAACAAAGGAAACTTTATGAACACTTTATGTAAGGGTGAACATCAGCTGTTTGATGGTGGTCTTTCTGATGGAACCCCTAAAATGATACCGGTATGTGGGGAATCAGTGTATTACTGCATTTAAAAATCTCTATTGAAATCACCATGTGTCCTCTAACTAATCTGGTTTGATGGAGCAGAAAGCAGCACTTCAGCCCGGCTTTAGCTAATAGTGTCAGGTCCAATGCTCTGGGCCTCCCTCTATTACCTTGCGTAATATCTAGACAGACCCCTAAAAATATGTGGCATTTTTACAGTCAGCAACAAATCACTAATCAGTCAGTGGATCAGATATCTCTCCTACCCTCTCTGTGAATAGTCAGCAGTGGATATAATATCTGGCAGAACATTGACCTTCTAGACATGGAGGTCTGAGGCTCCTCTCTAGACATCAGAAAGATCTCTGTCTCACCAGGTTTTAGTCATAGTATGTAAAACAGAAAAGTAAAAGCTACTTAACATTCAAAATTCGCTTTTAATTGGACCTGCCAGCTTAGTATAATGCACCATGTAAGGGCTACAAGTCTGGACTCATAGTAGCCAATACAATATGGTCCTTCCGAAAGACACATTTCATTGTACAAATAAGGCTACTATGTATTCATGTATAAAAATGGAAAGTTAGAATAGATTTTTCATTGGTTTTTCTGGGCTTTTTTGGTGTAAAAAAGTCTCAAAGTAGTCACTTTGAGGGTTTTTCATGACTATATGCACCTCTTCATTAATCTGGCTTAACATAGAACTACTACTACTACTGTGCAAAGCCAGATTCATGACTTAAAGGGAACCTGTCACCAGGGACCTCATTTTTCACTAAAGACAGATTGTAAAAGCCCATGACACCTGCAGTGCAAATCTGCCTTTCTGCCTTTTCTAAGCATTTGCATTACAATATAATTGTGTGTTATAACTTACTCTTCCTGACATAATCCTGGGGTAGTCACAGGGGCTGGGCTTTGGTTTGGATGCATTTGAAAAAACCACATGTGACTTGTCTGAGCTGCAGGCTGTCTCCATGTTTGTGCTCCTGTACAGCTTGTCCCTCCCCCACTGATGTCAGGCTGACCAGGCTGTGACCTCTGAGAAGAAGCAGGAGGTGGAGCTGTTCAGGAGCACAAAGGTGGGGGCCAAGTTCTGAGGAGTTAGTAACACAGACAAGCCACATGTTGTTTTTGAAATGCATCCAAACCAAAGTCCAGCCCCTGTGACTACCCCAGGATTTTATCAGGGAGCAAGGCAAGTTATAACACAAAATTATATAGTAATGCAAATGTTTAGAAAAAGGCAGAAAGGCAGATGTGCACTGCTGGTGTCATGGGCTTTTTTTTTTTTTTTTTAAACTTTCATTTTTATTAAAATTTTAAGTTTTCATCTGTTACAGCAGAACAATAGGCATACCAGTACATAAGTCACTCTTGTTGTGTACATTAACAATCACATTTGTAAGAGGAGCAAAAGATACATAAAATACCGAATAAAATGCTCATTAAAGAAATGGAATATGGTGTTACCTCTTTATACGGCCTAAGTCCATACCATGGCCTGGTGAAGTTATATGTACTTTCCAGAAATCAATATTAGCTCGACCTTTAGACACTAGTTTGCTTTTGAGCTCTTCCTTATTTTAATTTTGGGTTGCCCAACCACACCTAACTGTTGTCAGGCCTTTGAACATAACTAGTAAAAGAAATAATTAAAACTGTGTATCAACCATGTATAACTCAATAACAAAACATAAAAAACAGGACTAGGGTAGACAAGACAATAGATACAATAGGGAATGGAAAAGACTCAGAGGTGAGTTTTAAAGCTGTGCTGGTCGGTGCCCATTAATATGAAGCCCGGGGGGGGGGGGGGGGGGGGGGGGGTGTTATATACCTGATTGAGCACAAAAAGAGTCCCACACTGATAGAAATGCATCCATGGTGTTATTAATTGAGGCTGTCAATTTCTCCAGTGAGCAAATTTCTTTAATATGAGTAAACAATTCCAACTCGGATGGAGAGACAGTCTGCTTCCATGCTTTTGCTATTAGACTCTTAGATGCCATGCATACGTGTAGGAACAGTTTCGCACAGCGTTTACGCATATTATTTGGGGGTACATTAAGGAGATATGTCAAGGGGTCTAACGGGACCTCAAAGCCAAACAATTTCCCTGTCAGTTCCATTACATACCAATATGGCACAATGAGGGGGCATGACCAAAAGATGTGATAGAGCGTCCCCATTCCAGCATGGCATCTCCAGCACATAGCGGGAATTGTTGGGTTTAATGTGTGTAAAAGAGCCGGGGTATGGTACCAGTGCATTAATAGTTTATACTGCGTTTCCTTATAGGCTGTGCAAATAGACGACTTAGCCACCCTACTCCAGATTAGCTGCCAAAGGGCTGGCGAAATAGTTCGTCCGATATCTGTTTCCCATTTAGCCATATATTTATGGGCAATGGGGGGGTCCCCTGAGGGGATCATCAAAATCTGATAAAAATCTGATATCAAACCTCGATACGAGGTGCCCCTCTTGCACAAATGCTCAAAGTCAGTAGGCCTAGATACTTGTGTTGAACCATATTGATCAGTGACATTGACATTGATCAGTCTTATTTGCATATAGTGGTACCACTCGCTTCTAGGTAACTTTCGTTCATTTGCGAGGTAGTCGAACTTTCTTAACTCTAGGGTGAAAGGGTCAACCAAGTCTGCCAAGTGGAACACACCAGCTTTAGACCATTGTCTCACCATGTGAGCCGTCAAGCTGTCTGGTATAGCAGGGTTATATAGAATTGACAGCATTGGGGAACACTCGGAGGCAAGGTTGAACCTTTTTTGGCATATTTACCACGTAGACAGTGTGAAAGCTATAGGACCCAATAGCAGGTGGGCTGGTTGAGGTGGGTTAGGCCCCCATAAGCAGGAATTTGGGTGTACAGGAGCCAGCCAGAGCTTCTCGATCTCAACCCATTTGGTGTATGCTGCTGAGGCTGTCCAATATGGTAAGTATCGTAGTTGCGTTGCCCAATAATAGTTTACAATATGTGGGACCGCTAAACCCCCCCGGGCCTTGGGAGCAAGCATGACCGATTTAGGCATTCTGTGTCGTCTATTATCCCAAATGAAATTAAAGATAGCCCCTTGTAGAGCTCCAGTCTTCCACTGGAATTGGTTAATCTGTTGTAGAAGGGACAGGTCCGTGGGGGATATGTTCAGGGGCAAAGCCTCCGTTTTTGTTGTATTCACCTTATACCCAGCCAATCTACCATATTCCTGAATGGTCGCATGCAGTACCGGGAGGGAGGTATGAGGGGATGTTAAAGTCAATAAGATATCGTCAGCGAATAGTGATATTTTGAACTCCTTATCTCTTACTGATATGTATAGAAATGGGGCAGTGTCTATAACCAAGTACTAGATAACCCACATCTGAAAAATTGTAAATAATGAAACACAGAAAGGCAGATGTATATGGGTGAAAAAATATCAAATTTTATTAAAGAATATATGACTTAAAAACAATTAAAAACCCTATAAGAGAGGGTAGCAAAGCAGACATACTCCCCAGCATGACAAGTGTCGATATTGAGTACTGAAAACACAAGTATAAAGATAGTGCAGATGTAAACAAATACGGTAGCTATAAGGTGGAATAAGAGACGTGGCAAAGAAGAGGGGACATACAAATAGATAATAGCAGCCTTATGCAGATAGGGCAATCATAGTCATGTCCAAGAATGTAAACAGTATAACCAATAAAACATTACTCCTCCTACCCGGTTGCATGCGCAGTAGCTCCGGCCTCGTAGCTGGGACTGCTCAGCCGTCGGCCGGCGTTTTGCGCATGCGCAGAACGCCATCATGACGGACGAGGGCGCGCAGCTACGAGGAGCTGCGCGCCGCACGCAACCGGGTAGGAGGAGTAATGTGGCTACTGGGGCGTGGAGTAGCCGCGCTGTGTAGCCTCGTGCCGGCTACTCCACGCCCCAGTAGCCGCATAACGAAATTTTACATATTAGGGGAATAAAGTGTACCTAAAGTTAGCGGGGACGTGAGGATTAGCTCTAAAAAGAGCTATCCTCACGTCCCTTACATCCACCTACCACCCGATCTACCTTTATAGGTAGATTCGTGGTGGTAGGTTCTGTTTTGTGGCTGATGCGCCAGTAGCTGAGGGAGCCCTCTCACCTGGTTTTCCCAGTCGCCGCTGGGGGAGAGGGGCTGAGGGAGGCGGGAGCGGAGGTCACTCTATGCCGCGGCTTGTCAGGCCTTCCAGGGCCTCCGGCCTGTCTGCCAACACTTCCAGGGGTCCGGTGTCCCGGGCCTGCGGAGTTGTCTGTGTCTCCACCGGTATGAGCGGAGGGTGTCGGTGGGTAGCCGGAGAGGATCGGGAGCGTACCTCCGCCCCCGTTGATGAGTCTGGCCTGCCGCGGCTCGCTGCGGAGGGTTGGAGGTCCGCGCCACGTGGCGGAGAAGATGGCGCCGGCCCACGTCCCGACCGCATGGCACGGGTCAGGAATTGTTCCATGCCGCCTCCCGACACAGACACCGGAGTTGCAGAGGGGGTGCTCTGTGCCTTCTTAGGTCTCCTCTCCACCATCAGGCGGCGGATGGTGGTGATGGTAGTCCGCAATGTGAGGTGAGGAGACGGAGCTGCAGGCTCACAAGTCTGCTCTCATCAGAGTCTAGGCCACGCCCCCCGTCATGGGCTTTTACAATCTGTCTTTAGTGAAAAATGAGGTCCCTGGTGACAGGTTCCCTTTAAGTCTCATGAAAAGTCTCCCACTTTCATGAATCTGATGGCAGCGCAGCTCCAAAAATAGACATAGAACTGTCCCAAGGAGCTGCTCTAATGATACATGACCCCCATAATCTATATGTCCAATGTAATCTCTCAGTGTTCTTAGTAGCTTAATAGATACACACCAGACAGCTGAAATAGGACAGCTCTGAGATGGAATCTGCGAAGGATCCGATGAGTCTGATTTTTTTTATTTTTTTCCATGTACAGACTTTGAAAAGTTTGATTTGGGAAACTAAACTACAGGTCCATAAGGTTTAGGGTCCCAAATGGACCTGACAGGTCCATTCTCTTTAAATTCTGGTATCAACACAGAGAAAGAAGCTGACAGAACTCGGTTCTCCATGTAGTATCTGAGTTTTGATACTGTGGCTCAGCTCCAATTCAAGCTAATTGAAACCCGGCAAAATCTGCATCCAGTGTAAAGAGTAACATATGTTTTAGCAGATTTCCCCAATTACACAATGGCATGATAACTGTGTATATCCAAAACCTACAGTGCTTAAAGTGAATTGTATCTGCAGTAAGGACTGAATTCTGTTCAGTGTGTAAAAGGAGTATAGAAAAGCCTCATTCATAACATACACCAGAAGTTCTAGACTAGTGATGGCAAACATTTTAGAGCCGGAGTGCCCAAACTTCAACCAAAAGCCACTTATTTATTGCAAAGTGCCAGCACAGCAATTTAAGCAGTAATTTATTTCTCTTTGTTCTTTGACAACTTTCAATGGTTCAGCCTCCTAAAGACACCAACGCAGTTGAAAGGAGGAGGGCTAATTCGCCTATCATTATAGGAAGATTCTTTGAGTCCTGTCTGGTGAACTTCATGCTGGGGTGATGGCCTGGGTGCCCACAGAGAGGGCTCTGAGTGCCGCCACTGGCACCACTGTTCTAGACTATCCATCCCTAATGAGTGTAGGTGCTGCAGTGGTATTACCCCCTCTGGCATAGAGCGTATTCACACTGATGTATGCCCGCATGACTACGGCGGAGCTGGCATAAGTCTGGCACCATGGAGAGAAGGAGGGGTGAAACCTCCCCTCTCCATAGTGATCCACAGCGCACAGCACGTAACACGGGAAAAGGAGCGGTACGGTGCCGCACAAGCTTGTGGCCATACATATGTCCCCCAACAGTCTTGTGAGGCGGCTTAAGCTTTCTTGTGACTGTGCTAGCGGTATACATACCATTAGACCCTATTGCATACTCCATGGGGCTGCCCCCTCTGGGATTAGTTAAGTGAAAACCAAAGCTGTTCTACATATACTGTCATCAGCCAAACCCTCATCCCCATCTTTTGGAAATGTGTGGCCCCCTCCATTTACCTCCAATATCTTCACATATTAGTGATATGCCGGAAATGGAAAGCCTCTCTGCTACTCTACATAACCAACTGGATTTATTCACCCCAGTTTGGTCCCCCTGGGATTCGCTAGGTATTAGACTGCTGTAATTTCTTTGGCATACATAAATGGACCCATGGGTCGCTTTCCTTATTTTCCCATTCATGTTTTTTGGTGCTCTTACTAACTTTTGCGTTATGGTGTGGTATGATGTTGCTTAGGTGGCCTTGACTCAACAATATGTGCCTTGAGGGGGTGACTACCCCCTCTTTGGGACAGTACAGCATCATGATTCCATATAGCTGTTTTGTATTACGTCATGGCTGGTCTTTTAGGTCCTGTGACCACACACCACTACTTTTCCTATTGTTACATTTTTCTATTATTCTCATATGTACTGTTTTAGTTTAGGAATCTGCATGAAGTACAGAGAGTGTGAATATGTTCAAATAATACAAATATGACACAATTACTTTGTTAAGAAATGGCAGAAGAAGGTTTGTTTTCTAGCTTTTACATCTATGTGAACAGCTGGTACCGGGGAAGTATTATAAACCGCTGGAGATGCTAAATTCTTTGTGGGATAATGAAATTTTATTAGCAAACCACATAAAAAGTTACATGTAGAACAAAGAGTTTTACATTCTACATTCTAAATTCTTTCTGTGAAGACCACAGTGCCCACTCACACATGGAAGTACAAATGTCATGTGTCACAATACTACTGTCACTTCCACAGCTAGGTCAGAAGAGATATGCAGCCTCCTATAATGTAGTACTGATGGACAGCAGGGCAAAAGAAAGCATCCACTAGGACAGTGGAGGCGAACCTATGGCACAGGTACCAGAGTTGGAACTCAGAGCCCTCTATATGGGCACCCTTGCCCTCACCACAGGGCATGGTTCGCCAGACAGGACTCAAGGCCTATTGCAGTCCCAGGTAGCCCAGAACCCTAGAAGGAAGCTACAATGATAATCCAAACTTCTTCTCCTTCTTTCTACTGTATTGGTGTCCTCAGGTGCCTATACAATTTAAAAATGTGACAGAGCAGGGAGTAATAAGTTACTGCCTATATTGTCGCATCGGCACTTTGAAAAAAATAAGTGGGTTTTGGCTGTAGTTTGGGCACTTGGTGTCTAATAGGTTTGTCATCACTCACTGAACTAAAATCTTGCTCTTTTTAAAGGAATAGACATGTGAACGGATCCATTAAAAACTATTGCTTTCAGTGCAGCTGAGCGCTGTCCAATGAAAAAACGGATGGTATGCTTCGGTTTTTCCACTGATAAAAATAGTATAAATAAAACCATTTACATGTATGGTGAGCCTCGATGTCTTCCTCTTTATGGGCTCACAGACATTAGTGGTCTTTTAGGTGCTTGCACTGAATGAAGGATCTCAGGATTTAGATGAGATGTGCTACCAAAAACCATCCATTAGTGGTTATTCAGGAATAATATTTCTTCATTGACGGTCAATATGTTTCAAGGGTGGTTTGTTCCTTTTTTTGGGTCCAGCCAGAACTAAAATGACACGGTGAGTACACGGGCTGCTCAGTGTTCAGGCCGCACATTTCAGCCCGAACATGCAGATCAAACCTGCGTGCTTGAAACTGGCCTGACCCTTAAGACGCAGCAGAGACTCTCATATGTTTTCCACTTTGATTGATGTTGTCCCTACAACAATAACAATGGTGAGCAATTCTATATTTCTTATAAAATTAAAGAGGACATGTCACCCGCAAAATCCATCTAGGAGCTGCTTACTTCAGTAGCCCTACCCCAGTAATAGCAGTGTTAAATCACTAGCATTATCAGAACATACCGATAAAGCTAGCAAACACTGCACTATATAGCAGCCCGAACGCTGGCCCAAGCTTACAGCAGTCCAGCGTATTCATGCGGGGGCGGTCCGAGGAGTAGTGACTGCCGTATGAAGCCTGGAAGTCACCGCCGGCCTACGTTGTGGAAGGAACGCTCCGGGGAAGAAACTGCAAAGAGGGGAGCGCCTCGGACCCCCTGATGAATACGTCAGGCTGCCCTAAGTTTGGCCCGGTGTTCGGACAGCTATGTACTGCAGTGTTTGCTAGCTTATCAGTATGTTACGGTAAAGCTAGCGATTTAAGACTGCTATTGCTAGGGTAGGGCTAGAGAGCTGCTTACTTTAGTAAGCAGCTCCTAGAGGAATTTTGTGGGTGACAGGTCCTCTTTAACATCCTATCTAAATGTTACTGCTGTATGGTGCACAGTTGTGCTCCTACTTTTCTTTTTCCACCTATCCTGACATGTCTATTTAGTAAATAATCCAATCCCCCATAGGTCTGGAGTACCTTGTCTTAGAATTTAGGTGGTGATCCCCCCCAGAGCAATTAATCTGAGGCAAGCGGCGGTGGTGGGTCCTTGAATCACAGACCAACTCCGCTGGATGGAGTTAAAGACCAACCATAGTTTGGAGCCGCTGTTTTACAGGAAGGCTGGGACTCCATGGGGCACATGTATCTTCTGACTTGCCTTTTAAGTTTTGAGAATTTTCATGGTGCTTGTGCTCATTTGCGACTTTTTTTGCGCCTAAAACTGTCTCCTTTCAAAGTTCGCCATTGTCTAGTTTTCTGCAGTGTTCCCGGAGTTATTACCAGAATCCAGATGTGAAAGTTGCAACTTTTTTAAAGAGGCACAAATCTGCAAGGCTGCCTTTGACGAGGCGTAGAAATTAGCTTGGAACTGATTGCGACTTTTGTTTTAAGAAGTCACAAATTCACTAAAGGCCTAACAACACATGTATCAATAAGGAAAAAAAATCGCTAAAATACAGATTCATACCAGCAGAAAAGCTAAGAAAAATCCAAATAAACAGCCAGCATTCAGATATGTCTATAAGGATTAATAAAGAACAGGAATAACGCAGAGTTATAGGCAAATATGTTTCAGTATTGTCTTTTAATGTTGAATATAATTCTTTTACTAAAGATGACATGTCATGTAAGGACAGGAGACAAGTCCTCTTTAAGTGAGTTGCCCCACAAGAGACTTGTGTCTCATGAATGCTTCTATTGGTAATAATGGGGCAGATTTACTTACCCGGTCCATTCGCGATCCAGCGGCGCGTCTTCTGGTGCTGTGCTCATTTGCGACTTTTTTTGCGCTCCTTTCAAGTTCGCCATTGTCTAGTTTTCTGCATGTGTTCCGGAGTTATAACCAGAATCCAGATGTGAAGTTGCAACTTTTTTAAAAGAGGCACAAATCTGCAAGGCTTGCCTTTGACGAGACGTAGAAATTAGCTTGGAACTGATTGCGACTTTTGTTTTAGAAGTCACAAATTCACTAAGGCCAAACACCACATGTATCAATAAGGAAAAAAAATCGCTAAGATACAGATTCATACCAGCAGAAAAGCTAAGAAAAATCCAAATAAACAGCCAGGGCACAGTCCATGATTCAAAGACTGGCCACATGCCACTAGAATAAGACAGTCTACTCGGTACTGCTTGTGTTGGGTTGTGCAGGGAAACCACTTGGTTGCCCATTTATCCGTTACATTTCAGAAATGTCTATAAGGACTAATAAAGAACTGGAATAACGCAGAGTCATAGGCAAAGATGTTTCAGTATTGTCTTTTAATGTTGAATATAATTCTTTTACTAAAGATGACATGTCATGTAAGGACAGGAGACAAGTCCTCTTTAAGTGAGTTGCCCCACAAGAGACTTGTGTCCCATGAATGCTTGGATTGGTAATAATGGGGCAGATTTACTTACCCGGTCCATTCGCGATCCAGCGGCGCGTTCTCTGCGGTGAATTCGGGTCCGGCTGGTACGGCAGTTCCTCCGACGTACACTAGATGTCGCTGCTGCGCTGAAGAGCATCGGAATGCACTGAAGTTCACCGAGCCATCGTGGGTGAAGGTAAGCGCATGTTGAGTGACCTGTTTTTTTTTTTTTAAATGTGGCGTTTTTTTTTCGAATCCGTCGGGTTTTTTTTTACGGCCACGTGCCCCGATTTCCGTCGCGTGCATGCCGGCGCCGATGCGCCACAATCCGATCGCGCACGGCAAAATCCCAGGGCAATACAGGGAAAATCGCGCAAACAGAGGTCGCACTTACATTTCTCCAAGGGTAATAATACTCTCTCACCATTTTTGAGGGAATTTCAGCCGAGAGGAGTATGAAATTTTCAGTAATACAACTATATAACTCCAAGTTTTATATAGTGTTAATAGACATTGTTCCATATAATTATATTTTATTTGTAAATCCCCTATGATATTAAAGCGGCTACGGAATTATGATTATATGTTATCATTATAGACGTCTATTTATAAGAAGAAAATTGTTAAACGGCCCCTGTTTTTGTAGCTACTTAGAAAAGTTAGTAATATCTGGGGCTGATGTCGGCCCCAGAAACCCCCACAGTGTGGGTCGGGCACACACTGGTCCCAGAGCCACCACAGAGTGGGTGTTGATTCCCCAAACCCCTACAGAGTGGGCCAGGACTGCGATGCTTAATTTATTTATTTATTTTTCGTTATTGGGGCCGTGTGATGTCATTTTCTTTGCGGGATGAGATGCTTTTGCCGTGTTACCATTTTGGGGTTGGTATCACCTATTGTTGAAAATTTGGAATTATTTTGAGGTCGAGTAGAAAAGCTTAATTCTGTACTGGATTTTTTATTGTTATCTTTATTGTATGGGTCAATACGATTACGGGGACCAGACCTTGAATATTTTTTCTTACATTTTACTAACTTGCCAATAAAACCTAAAGTCGTGAAAAATCATCATTTTTTCCTTGTCGTCTTCCAGTGCATAAGATTTTTACTTTTTGGCTATGGGCTGCGTTGATGGCTTGTTTTTTTGCGGGGAACATGTTGTACTTTGCACCAATATCTTCGGGAGTACAGTGTTTTTATATCACTTTTATGAAGTTTTTGTGGGATTCAATGGTATAAATCATACTTTTTGGCGTGTTTTTAAACGCGTTCAGTGTGTGGGGTTCAATAATTATTATTATTTGATTCTACAGATTGTTACGGAGCGGTGTTACATATGTGGGGTTTGGTTTTGATTTAGACTTTTTTAGTGTTTATTTCTTTATATGTTATGGATTACGGGGCATTTAATGATTTATTACTTTATTTTTATTGTAAAACTTTTTTTTTTACTTTTTTCCACCATCGGACATAAACAAGCAATCATCTGATGTATTGCAGGTATTTAGCAGTGTCAGCCTATGCATGAATAGGCTGCACTGTGCCTTTAAGATGAGGTCATAGACGCCATCTATCAGGCAGTGATACAGTCCGATCGGACCCACGGCTGTCATGACAACGTGAGGGGGGTGGGGTGATCGTGGGGAAAAGGCCCCCACAAGGCAGGTTAAATGCTGCGGTCGCGCTGACTGCGGTATTTAACGGGTAACACCCTCGAATCAGAGTCCACTCAGACCGCGGGTGTTACACTGGGGGGGTTGGCATTAGTTGATGCCGCACCCCCATATGTCCCGATGCCGGGTCGCTCAGATCTGATCTGAACCGGCATCAGCGCTGCGTCTGAATATACCGGTCAAGAGGTGTAAAATAGTTGTGTTTAAGATGAGTTTTGTGTGGTGAAATGAAAAATTAGGAATACAGTGCATCATAACTGCTGAATAGCAATAGACTCAGCCATCTCTTATTACCTGCAATGGGAATGTAAGCATCAGAGAAGTAGTCCCTCGGCCAATTGAAATATTTTTACATAGTCATCTTCTGTACAACATTTGATATGCCTGAGAAGGCACCAGGATGTAGTTTGTCAGAGTGTGATCATGTGCCAATATTATGCAGTCCACTGTCCCCCGTACAGCGCTGTGCCCGTAAACCAATTCTCCACATGTCCTCCTCCGATGGCCCCCGTCTCCAAGCTCCGCACACAGTCTGTGCTCAGACAGGAGGGGCCCGCGGTCATATAAATAGAGTGGCACGCGGGCAAGCCAAGACAAGCCCCATAGACGCTGCTTAACATCAGCAGACGTGAAAGAGCTTTGTTATTGGTCTTGTGCGCACGCTGAGCGTGGCATTTACAATCTTCATATGATCGCGATCGTGATCCTGCAATGAGTGCGTCGGACCCTCCGAACGCGGCTACGAGGAGAATCGCCAAGCGTAATTTTACGCATGGCGATTATTTGGGAGGTAATAGTGCCTCACCATGCGTCATAGACGCTTGGTGAGGCGTTAATGCGACTCTGGGCGCAAACCAGAAAAATTTGTTAAACAGTCGCAAAAGCGAATCGTGCCCTTAGTAAATGACCCCCAATGTGTTTAAACTCTGGAGCGAATAGTCCATAAGCCATAATCACAAAAGGTATATATATCATTGGGGACTGCAGTAATGTATGTGCTTAAAACCATCATGAGAGTCAATGCCTTAGAAATGTTCCAGCCATTCCTGTGAATAGGGGATAGTGTCATTTGTCAACAACACCTTTATGAACTCTCCTAGTGCACCCGATACAGTATAAGGTAACATGTCACATTTTTATGCAGAATCTATGCAATGCAAATTCATCTAGGCATAGGAAGAGATCTGCATGTTTAAAAGGGAACCTGTTCACCAGGAGCCCTTTTTCTGGCTCCCCCATGCTCCGATGTAGAATAGGTGTAATACCACAAACAGGCGGTTTCCTACTTAAGAACACTCGCTTACATACGTCCCCCTAGTTACAACGGACCTCTGGATATTGGTATTTATTGTACTTTAGTCCTAGGCTACAATGATCAGCTGTAACAGTTATCTAATTGGTCGTAATGAAGCGTTATTGTTATCCTGGTTCTTGACAACCCAACATTTTTAAAATCCAATGTCAAACGACCAAAAAAGTTCTGGCTGGGATTACAATGATAAAATATACAGTTCCGCTTACATACAAATTCAACTTCTGAGAACAAACCTACAGACCCCTAGCTGTATGTAACCCGGGGACTGCCTGCTGATAGTCCTTTTACTAAAAAAGATAAGTTAGACAAAATTTACCCGTTCGAAGGAAGCAAGATGTGTTGCCCAGCCCAGGCAGGAAGAGGCAGTTTTACTATAAAAACGCTGGTGGCAAAGGGTGTCCTGGGACAGGTTCCCTTAAGGGGGCAGGACACTAGTGTAAAATGTTTTATTGTGTATCCCCTGGTATAGCCATGACTATCACGGACTGCTATGCACAGCCTAGAAAGTTTGGCACTTACCTACATTGTTTACTATACTGGAAGTCTGAAGGAAATCCTTTTAAATAACTTAGCAGTAGATATGCCCTAACATTGTAATATACTTTCCGTAGTAATCAGGATATCTCTGGCACTTTGTCTACTTCGAGAAAGCTAATTTTTTTTCATTAGCTGATAAAATTTGCTTGACTAAGGCACCACCTTTCCAGATTGTTATATGGCCGTTATGTCGCGGTCATTTGTTGCATTTAGCTGAATAGGTTTGCACAAATCCATGCCTATAGTATGATAGACACATAACCCATTGACACTCATTTTCTGCAGTATGTTAGCTTAGGTGCCCACTGCACATATTTTCACATGAACAATACTATAATAATAGTACAGGCGGTCCCCTACTTAAGGACACCTGACTTACAGACAACCCATAGTTACAGACAGACCCCTCTGACCTCTGGTGAAGCTTTCTGAATGCTTTACTATAGTCCCAGGCTGCAATAATGAGCTGTAAGGTGTCTGTAATGAAGCTTTATTGATAATCCTTGGTCCCATTACAGCAAAAAATGTTTAAACTCCAATTGTCACTGGGGCCAATTTTTTTTTGTCTGGATCTACAATTATAAAATATACAGTTTCGACTTACATACAAATTCAACTTAAGAACAAACCTCCGGACCCCATCTTGTACGTAACCCGGGGACTGCCTGTATATGAGAATTTGCAAACCTCAAAATTGAAAAGAAAACATCCGTAAGCGCACGCGAATTTCAAAATTAGACTAGTACTCAAGAGAATGTTCCTGTATGGTGTGTACCTGGCCGTATGAAACAATAATAACTAATAGATAGGAAGGGATTCTCCATAGACAGTAGGAAACATTAGGAAGAACCCCAATCATTATTAATTACAGAGGTGACTCCAGTGTATCAAAATACATAATAATTTTTCATAATTCTTCCAGAGAATACAATGTATTTTACATTTCTACATTTGTCTTATTGTTGTGGTTTTATACATATGATACAATCCTAGTTTTGATTTGTTTTGTTTGTTTGCCAAGCTGACATCTGTCACCTGGATCTTTCCAGCACTTGTTTCCCAGGTGGGTCAGAGTTTGGGGAAATAGCTCGGTCTCAGTTATATGAGACAGGATGATATGCTGGGAGCTCTCCAAATCAACACAACTTAAGTAAATGCTGCAGGAGTAACTTTCTTCAAGGCACAGGTGTTGCCTGTTTATTTCTAAAATGTAAAGGACTCATTACAGTCACAGCAGAGTACGGTATGTCTATTTATAGCGGTAATGTTTCATTTACTGAGCATGGTCTCTACAGAACAATAGACACATATCTCCTTCATAGAAATGTTCCCATAAAGTTGATTAAGAAAGGTGCTAGATTCCTTCCATTACAGTATTTGTATATGTTTGTATAGTGGTTGTCCCACAAAGCAAGTTAGGCCCTATTCACAGGATAGGGCCTAATATGCTGATTGGTGTGGTTCTCAGTGATGGGACGACCACCGATAACGAGAACAAGGGTCTGATGTACCCCTGTCACCCCCCGAGATGACCGGAGCAGCGCATGAGCGGCAGCCCCATGCATCTCTATGGAGCTCACGGCTCTTGGCAATCTCCGTCAGCTCCATATAGATGAATGGGGCAGTCTGCGCATGCACAAGCAGCTGCTCCGGTTATCTCAGTAGAACAGTATTATCTTCCTGAATACTGACAAATAAAATTAAGGAGGAAAAAGTGGATTGCCAAAGAACAGGAGAAAGGACCGATATTTAAAGATAATGGGGGTCATTTACTAAGGGCCCGATTCGCGTTTTCCCGACGTGTAACTTGCTGATCGGTGGGGTGGTCTTCGTGATGAGACCCCAACAGATCACGAAAATGTGGTGTCTCCGGTAACTTCGTCAGACCCCTTGTCGCTTCATGAGAGTAATGGAGCAGACGGCCATACATGACCGCTCTGCTCCATACATCCCATAGGAGACGATGCGCCGCGCTCAGCGATCTCCGTCGCTCCATAGACATCACTGGGACCCCCACCGATCAGCAAGTTAAGCCCTCTCCTGTGAATAGCGCCTAACTTGAATTTGTGGGAAACCCACATTAATTTAACATCAATGAATCATTTCTATAAATACCGGTAAATATCAGAATGGATGGGATTTGACACTGTGCCATAACTTTTATAAAGTAATAACTGTACTTCACAGGATGCTGCATCTGCTAAACAGCCCGATCTCAAATAGCTCATTTGCAGCTCAGCCTCACTCAAGTGCTCAAAGGGTTGTTTCATAGATGTTTTTTTTTTAGGCTGGGGAATTCATTTTAAATATTTTTTTCCCAATAAATGATGTTTTGGCCACCAATTTTTGATTCTCGCTACTGATAATAGAGACAATGGGGTACATTTACTTACCAGGTCCATTAGCGATCCAGCGGCGCGTTCTCTGCGGTGGATTTGGGTCTTCTGGCGATTCATTAAGGCAATTCCTCCGATGTCCACCAGGTGTCGCTGCTGCGCTGAAGTCCGCTGAGGCCCGCCGGAGTTCACGATGCTATACCTGGTGAAGGTAAGTGCTTGTCCAGCAACACTTTTTTAAAAAAAAAAAATGCGGTGGTTTCTCCGAATCCGTCGGGTTTTCGTTCGGCTACACCCCCCGATTTCCGTCACGAGCATGCCCGATGCGCCACAATCCGATCGCGTGCACCAAAAACCCGGGGCAATTCAGGAAAAAAAAAATAAAAAAAAATCGGCGCATATCGGAAATATTCGGGTAACACGTCGGGAAAACGCGAATTGGGCCCTTAGTAAATGACCCCCATTGTATTTAGTACCTACGTTTACGGAGGAGCATGGTAAATATAATCTATATCTGAATATAAATAAGCATGTTTTCAGCTGTTTCCTCTGATAAAAATGAAAAATGAGACAAAATATGAAATTATAACATTCTTATACAATTTAGCTGTACCATTTTATCTGTACCATCAATAACATTCTTATACAATTTAGCTGTACCATTTTATCTGTACCATCAATGCTGAATGGATTTCTCCACTACATTAATTTCAAGCATAATCCCAAGATGAAACGCTGTAATCTGGTCCATGTAACTTTGACTAATGGCCCTCATCCAATACCAAAAACTGGGGTCTAAAAAAGGAGCAAAGCGTCTGCCTAGGCTCTTATCTTTCAGATAAGTAAATAGGAGAAAAGTATGTGGTTCATTAAGGTCACTTTTCCACAGTAATGCACTGGGTTCTCCATGGGCTAGTTGAGAGAAGTAAGTAGGAAAGTGTGTTGCACAGGGAACACCCACTGAGCTCTGAACTTTCAGTGGCATAAGCAAGCATTTCAGAAACAAAGTTGTTCTTAAATGTAAACAACAAAAAAAATCAATTAACGAAAATTCAAAGTTACCAATTATACAGATACATTTCTCAAAATGTTCCTTTCCATGTAGGGTCATTTTACATTTCCATTGCAAACAGCATTTGTAAACGCATTCAGTTCTTGCAGATCAAATACTCTAAAGAGTTGGAGATCTGTTTCATATGTAACTAATGAACAGAAAACACTTCATAACGGGGAGTGTGTTCAGTATCTCGCCATATCTTAAACATGAAAGGGGTAATTATGATTTAGGGTCAACCACCTCTAAATAAACATGTTTATGTTAAGGTATGCGAAAAATAACCAATTCTAGCCTGGAAAGAATCTGCATGTAAACAAAGTCATGGGATATGACCTAAAGGTTGTGTACAGTATATAAAACGGCAATGATGTCTGATAACAGAGCCTTCATACATTTACATAAGAAAACACTATAACCTATGTGAGGAAAATATTCGGGTGAAAAAAAAAGAAAGCATTGAATTACTGGAGGAAAAATTATATGATAGAGAGATAGACAGGCATAAAAAGGGGATGAATAAAAATGAAATTCCAAAATTATGCAAAATTCTCAGACCTTTTACTTAGGACAATTATACTTAAGAATTGGGGAGAACTCTGGCCCCGATTCCTTGTGGATTTCAGTAGGGAAATTACAACCGTATCTCAAAAGCAGTAGAAATGTTACCAATTTTATAGGGTCAGACAGTAGGTGTTCTCCTTAAGGAGACAATGCCAATTAAGGCCAATTTGCATTCTTACCAATTTTATACACATTCTCCCAACATTTTTTATGCAGAATACACAAGCAGACCGGATTTCATGTCTGCAGCATGCTCATTCTGCTTTCTTTTTACTATAGCAGCTTGAGGAATAAAAGCTGAGCCGTCATTGGTTAATTAGTATGCACAACAATCAATATTTTTTCCCATGGTTTTAATAAATGAGGCCTGGAGCATACTCTATAGTGACAGTAAGTACATAATATATATCCAGTGTCTGCCTAGCAGAGAAGCAGCAGGTATGTAGTTTAAGGTACAGGGCAACAGTTTTTTTGGTCTATACTACAAACTCTTGAACTGGCAGGAATGAAAGCTGAGCTGCGATTGGTTGCTATGTGCACATGTTTTTTTTCACAATACAGGCGGACACCCGACTTACAGACGACCCCTAGTTAAAGACGGACCCCTCTCCACAAAACTGGCGGAAACACCATAGTAAATGTCCCCCCATGTGTAGTGGATATCTCTCCCTGGTCATGTGATGTCACACAGGTGCACAGCCCATCACAACACACAGATCTGATTGCTCTCTGTGACATAACGAGCCATGCACCTGTGTGAAATCACATGATCATGTACCAGTATTTATCCACAGGAAAACATTGCTGCTTCCCGTTGAATGACAGCAAGCAGACAACTGGAAATCATGAAGGAATTGACACAGAAAGTACACTAGAAATTGCACAACCCTTCATTACATAAACAATATCAATTATTTATCCTCCTCCTTGTCAACCAGTCCCTATCACTCTTTGGTTTCCGAGTCTAGGGGCATAATAACGGATTTACTCCAATTTATCTCCAATCCCGATAAACCCCTTCTACCACCTGAATGGCTTTGGGTACCGAGGTTGGGGATTTACTCAGATACAAAACTAAATCATCTGCATATAAACATATTTTGTCTTGGGGGTCCCCACATCCCCCCGCCCACACGACCTCCTCGCTTCTGATTTTAATAGCTAGGGGTTCTATATAGATGGCAAACAGAAGGGGGGATAGGGGGCATCCCCCGATTCTCTTCCCATTGCTCTTATTCTGGCTACTGGTGCGTTGTATAGGCATTTTATATATCTAATAAAGGCAGGGCCCACTCCAAACCCTTCAAGGGTCTCCCATAGGAAGCTCCACTCCACCCTGTCAAAGGCTTTAACCGCATCCAATGACAGGATGGAGCGGAGCTCCCCCTCCCCCATTTCAATGACAGAGTGGATTGTGTGTATTGATATTACCTAGTAAAAATGTTACTGCAATATTGGATTAATGTATAGTATTTAGTATGAAAAGTATATTTACATTTATATATTTGCATATGAGGCTGGACTTTCCTTTGCCAACTCATCGGCAAGTATTCTATGTTCAATCTTTTTTAAAGGCCATCAACCACCAGGATGAAAAACTGTATGCAAATGAGCCTGAGGGGCTCCAGGCGCCATTAACACCTACGGAGCCTGGAGCCCCTCAGGTTCATTTGCATACAGTCCTTAATCCTGGTGGTAGATGTCCTTTAAATAATTTTACAGCAGAAAGCAGGGAAAATAGTAGGGTTTCTACAAAGAAGAAATTTGGAGGGGTTTATTATGACAGATGGGTGAATAAAATAGGGTATTATTAGTTGATGGGACACATTAAAGGGAATTATATATGTGGGGTGCATTGTGCAATGTGGGTTCCATTACACCAATGGTTGCATTAAGATATGTGGGGCCACCAAGGGGGGTTATTATATTGTGTGTGGGGGGCAGCAAGGGGGGAATTATACTGTGTGGGGCATTATGGGGGGTATTCTAGCATGTAGACACTCTAAGAGGTGAGGGGTGAAGTAAAGAGTGTGGCATAGGGCAGGACTCCACAACTTCTGTCCCTCTTTTGGAAGTTTGGAAGGTATGAGAACGGTAGGTCACTGAAACCTGCTGCTGCATGGATATTCAATGTTGTTAAGGCAATCTAATTTAGGAGTAGTTGGGTTTGTCGTTAGAGAATTAGCAGGAAAGCACTGACAGCAAAAATGGTGTGTAACATTATTACATAACAAGTAATGTGACAAATGGAAATGGTCTACAATGGGAACAAATGCTAATGGTAAGGTGTTACCTAAGGGCCTATAGCAGTGATGGCAAACCTTTTAGAGACCGAGTGACCAAACTACAACAAAGACCCGCTTATTTATCGCAAAGTGCCAACACAGAAATTTAATTTGTGATTTATACTCCCTTCTCTGTCACAGTTTTCATTGATACCAGCACCTGAGGACACCAATAAAGCAGAAAATAGTCCCAGGTACAGCTGTCACTTTAAAATACCTCTGTGCACAGCAAATCCTGGGCTGTCTGGGACTGCAGGAAGATACCTGGAGTCATCTCTGGTGATGGCCTGAGTGCCCACAGAAAGGGCTCTGAGTGCCACCTCTGGCACCAGTGCCATAGGTTAGCCATCACTGGCCTATAGGCTCTAGCTGCCCGTAAGGTGTCTATTCATACTAACTGTCCAGTATTATAAGTTATACATTTTAGTTGGGATTGTCTGGGACAGAATTTGAATTTGAGCCCAGGAGAATAAACTTACAACTCTGTGTATAGGATCAGGCAGATTAAACTCGAACATGACTGATCCTTGTTTCCATTCTTGATCGTCATATTGCCCACACACTCAATAGATTGTTGGGGTTCACAACAATGCTATCTTTGTGGGGGGTTTATGGGATAGGATGTTCATGATGTTGTAATTAATGTACATAACTTTTTTTGTATATTTGACGAAATTTTTAAAGAAATTAACTTTAATAAAAATAGAAGAAATGGTAAAATAAAGGAAAGGGAAAGGTATAGGAAATAAATGTTACTTTGTCCATTAGGTCACTGCAGATCACATGCCGCATACAAGTGGCCCTGTTTTGATACAGTGTAACATACAGACACATGAGATCCTGGAAATTATCTGTAATTAAAATCCAAATATTATTCATAATTGACCTTTACCTAGCTGAAAAGTTGACAGTAAAAAGTGGAAATTCGGGGCAGCACTATAGATATTTGCACTGCATAAAGCATGTGCTCTGCATACACTTGTAAAACACTTTACAATCTCTTCTGCCAACCGAGCTCAGCTTTGATCACACAGGATATTTCCTGATGCTGGTATATAGAGTATATAGCCATGCAACTATACAGAGTGAGCTGACCATTAGAATCCTCCACCCAATTCCACACATTCACTAATAGTCTTTTTTTTTTTAACATAGGGTAGAACATTGCGCTGGTTTTCAAAGCTTCACAGAAAATAGCTCAGCATTAGGAGAAATAGAGATGTTTCTAATATACAGGCAGTCCCCGGGTTACATACAAGATACGGTCCATAGGTTTGTTCTTAAATTGAATTTGTTCTAGACAAATTTCTTTTTTTGCCCCAGTGACAATTGGAGTTTCCAATTTTTTTTCTGTAATGGGACGAAGGATTATCAATAAAACTTCAGTACTGTCACATTATAGATGAGCACTGCAATCTGGGATTGTAGTAAAGCATCCAGAGACTTCACCAGAGGTCACAGTGGTCAGAGGGGCCTGTCTTTAACTAGGGGTCGTCTGTAAGTCGGATGTCCTTAAGTAAGGGACCGCCTGTATTCCAATAAATAAAATTAATTTGAAAAAAAATTACCGTAAATGTGTATTTTGACTTGTTGCCCCTTGTATTGGAATCTGTTCCAGTTGGAGCTAGTGGGTATTTATATGCCTGTAACTGTTACACTATGACACAGACTTAATGCACTGGTATATAGAGAGGGATGGGGCTACACATATATTGGGCGGAGGCTACATTGTGCTGGGGCTACACATATACTGGGCGGAGGCTACATTGTGCTGGGGCTACACATATACTGGGGGAGGCTGCAGTGTGCAGGGGTTACTTATATACTGGGGGGAGGCTGCAGTGTGCTGGGGCTACATATATACTGGGAGGCGGCTGCAGTGTGCTGGGGCTACATATATACTGGGAGGCGGCTGCCGTGTGCTGGGGCTTCATATATACTGGAAGGCGACTGCAGTGTGCTGGGGCTACATATATACTGGGAGGCGGCTGCAGTTTGCTGGGGCTTCATATATACTGGGGCAGGCTGCAGTGTGCTGTGACTACCTGTGCACCGGTGTGGAGCCTACAGTGTGCTGGGGCCCCCTTTTATCTTGGGGGAGGGGCTGTAGTGTGCTGGGCTACAGATATACTGGGAATGCAGTGTGCTTAATATCTTTATACTTGAGGGGAGCTGTTTATGGTAAAAACCGCAGTGCATTGTATATATTTTAACGGGGGGAGGAAGGGGGTGAAGATTTGCCCTGTACAGTAAATTACCTAAAAAAACTGCCCTGCACACGTGTATGGTTACACAGATCCCCAGGGCTGCTTACAATCTGTGCATGCAACTTGGCTTAATCACAGGAGGAAATTAGACATTTTTGCAAGTGTTTTTCAGGCACTTTCCTAATTTTTGAATGTTTTAATGGTTTATCTGATACAGATACCTTTAGGGAAATGCTACATATGGATTAATAAGCGATCCCAATGAATTTAATACGTGCTTAATACATTTCTATGTAGCATGTTCTCCGTTAAAAAATAAAGACACCCCTTGAAGCACTGATAAATCTCCCCCTATGAGAGGTGCAGGCTACCTTTACATAGCAATTGTTATTCTGAACGCAAAATTAACAAGAATATTACATAAATTTGGGACTGGTAATGATATAATGGTGTCTAAGCTGCTGTGATACCACATTGCTGGAATGTGAGATGTACTTTGCTGTGAACTTTGGATGAATAGAATAGAGTAGTGTGTTTTTTTGGAAGGTGAGTAGAGTAACTTATTCAACGTGTCTCTGACAGCTCTCATCATGTTTGTAGTGTTGTGTATGTGTGAACTGTGTCAAGCAGCGCGGTCATTGTTTACTCAGCGCGCTCTGCCTTAAATCATCTTCACATGCCACAGCCATTCACTGCAGCCAGAGGGACATCTGACTATTTAACTACGGATTTTGGTATTTGTTGCATGTAATTTGGCGTTAGAAAACATGTCAAACATCTTTACAGGCCTGAGATTCCTGTACTTACTGGTAGCCTGGAGGAAAGGGACCGATCACAAGCTGTGAGAGGATTTCCTGCCGATTCCCTGCCAGTACATTGAAATTCCATGTTCACTATGGTTAGTATTCTAAAAGTGGAATACCCCTTTTAGTAAAGAGATTGGGGTATTTGTGACGCAAGTTCTGTTTTCTCGTGCCCGACTGGGTAAATGGGGCGGAATTATTCAGCAAAGGATCAGAGGAAGCTTCAATAAAATTGTAAGAAATAAAAGTCATCCATTACATGAGACGATTATGAAACACAAGAGTGTATTTAGTAAGGTTTATACAGTACAGGGGTGTAACTACAGGGGTAGCAGCTATTGCAGCCACTATGGGGGGAGTGTAAAGATGTGCACCATTATACATATAATGCTGTACAATGTGATTTATATATGATGTATATATGTATCTGTATATGCTGTGTATGTGTATATGGTGTCTGTATATACTGGGCGTCACTAAAAATACACAGTCATTAAAGTATGAAGTCTCCGTGATAACCACCACGGCCTCGATAAAAATATGTACCCCACACAACACAATGACCACACGCACCACACGTATTAAAACCCTTGCATTAAATACTGTAAATATCTAATAATGGAATATAGTATGCCAGCATCACAATAACCATTATATATATATATTATATCTATACATATCACCCCCCATAGTGCGTTTCATTAACTAATCATATTATATACAGTGCCACCTGCCAATTCAATATTACAGCACCCCTTAATAAATATATACATATATCCCCTAATTTCTTAAACAGCACCATTAAGATTTAAAGGCTAATAGACACCCCCTATCCCCCCCATTTAAATTATATACGCCTCCCAGATCTCCTCCTCTTATTAAAATCTGAACCCACATACACAGGCCCTCCAGGGTAAGTATTACCTTGCCCCATATATAGACACCCACTAGTTTTATTAAATCAGCCTGAATATTACCGTAGTCCACCAGCTGTTGGATTATACTGGCCCCAATATAGCCACACCACTCAGATAATTAAGCATACAGCCTCCCATATAGTGCCCCCTAGTTTCACTACCTGGACCCCCAGATATGGATTGACCCCAAACGTTTTTATTATATTTCGAAAGCCCACCCCCCCCACGTCCAGTATTACATCCTCCCAAATAGCCCCCTTATAATTTATTTTATTATTTACAGAACATATATGATGTAACCATCAAGCTGATTTAGATTACAGAGCCCCCCCCCACCAGATATAAATAGTTTACGTCTCCATATGTATTGCTGTAATATATATTCCCCCAGCGGCGCATTATATACAGAGCAGCCCAGGATAAATAGTTATCCCATCATATCATACATGCGTATATTACAACTCACGGCCACTTTATAGGTACACCGTCCAAATGCTCGTTAACACTTAATTTCTAAGCAGCCAATCACATGGCGGCAACTCAGTGCATTTAGGGCTGTAGCATGTCAAGACATCTCCTGCGTTCAAACGAGCATCAGTCTGGGGAAAGAAGGTGATTTGAGCGCCTTTTAAACGTGGCATGGGTTTGTTGGTGCCAGAAGGGCTGGTCTGAGTATTCAGAACACTGCTGATCTACTGGTGATTTCACGCAACAACCATCTCAGGGTTTACAAGAGAATGGTACGAAAAAGAAAAAAAACACCCGTGAGCAGCAGTTCTAGGGGCGGAAATGCCGTGTTGAGCCAGAGGTAAGAGGAGAATGGGCAGACTGGTTGCGAGCTGATGAAAGGCAACATGGGGACTCAAATCGCACACCGTTACAACCAAGGTAGACAGCAGAGCATCTTGACCGCACAGTACGTAGAACTTTGAGGCATGAGGCTACAGCAGACAGAAGGACACACGGTCCACTCCTTCAGTAAGAACAGCAGGAAAATGAGGACTACAATTGCACAACAGCTCATAAGAGACAGGTGTGCGATTCTTGGTGGGCGATTTGGGCGGCAAAGGCGCCGAATCGTCAAAGTACGAGCAGGAACAATTTTGCCGCTCTCCCAAAGGGTTTGCATTTGCACCTGAGGAAAGATTTTTCATCCCACTCATCGCAAATGCGGCCCCGGGGGGGGAGGCTCACACAGGACTAAACGGACACCAAAAATCAGTAACCAGGGGTCTTACAGGGTTCTGTACACCACGTTATAGTACAGGGTAGTTCATACGGGTCCTGTTACACCCACATTCAGTAAGGGTGTCATACAGGGTCCTGTCACCCACATATCAGTACAGGGTAGTCATACAGGGTCCTGTACACCCACATATCAGTTCTAGGGGGGTCATACATGATCATCTGCATCCACATATCATTACAGGGTGGTCATACAGGATCATCTGCACCCACATATCAGCATAGGGGGGTCATACAGGGTTCCATAAACCCACATATCAGCATAGGGGGGTCATACAGGGTTCCATAAACCCACATATCAGCATAGGGGGGTCATACAGGGTTCCATTAAACCCAATATCAGCATGGGGGGCCTACGGTTTCATAAATCCACATTCGGCAGAGGGGGTTCCTACAGGGTCTGACACCACATATCCGTCCGAGCGTAGTCATAACGGGTCCTCTACACCACATATCAGTACGGGGGGTCATGTAGGGTCCATACACCCCCATATCAGTAGACATTTTTTTTATTAGGCCACCATGGGAAATGAACAGGACATCTCAGTTTGCTTGTTCATTATAATTACCCAGCCAGTACTGGTATTGCGGGTATTATCACTGTCACCCTAAGCATAGGCTCACACGGAGACTGTAACATCTGTCTGTGAGTCGCACTCAGGGTGCCATAGCAGCGACGGCACCCCATAAAAGGTACACTAGGGTGTCACTGGTTAGTGCAGATGACCCACTGGTTCTGATACGGCTCAGCTCCGGTGATTGATTTACCCTAAACTGAGCCTGCAATAGGTTAATCCTTGGGACGTGCCCTTTTTAGTTTTGCATTTTCATTTTTCACGCCACACCTTTAAAAATCCTTTTTTATTTTTCAATGTACAGACGTGCAGCTCCTGATTTGCGGGTTGTTAAACGCGTGCATCATACAACCCTTCGCTACATAGGCGTCATGGGACGACATACAGCGGCGACAAAAATTAAGATGCAACGTTGACAACTGATGAAAAAAACTCATTTGGCACATATGCTTGTGGGTTGGATTTTACAGCTTACTAACTGAGCGAAACAAATCACAAGTCTACTTTATTCTTTGCGTTGGGTACGATCGGGATACATGGGGGCGGTACCACAAATTTGTAAGGTTCCATTATGTTTCATACATTATAAAAAATATTAAAACCTCTGTCACAAAAAAAATTCTTGCCATTTCTGGCACTAATAACTTTTTCATACTTCAGTGCACGGGCAGCTGTGGGGTGGTGTCATTTTTTGCGAATGTGATGACGTTTTTTAACTGCTTCTTTTGAGGACTGTATGGCCTTTTTGGTCCACTTTTTATAGATTTTTGATGTTTTCAAAATGGCCAAAAATGGCATTTCCCCATACGGGGTTAAACGCTGGGAAAAACGCTAATATATTTTGACAATCGGACATTTGGGATGCGATGCATACCAACACTGTTTATGTCTTATTGTTTATTTGCTTTAGATGTGTCTAAGGTTGATTTTACTATTTTTAATTTTTTAATTGTGAGCTATCTCCATACAACCCTTGCGGCACAAGGACTCAATAGTTCGCCAAGGTCGCGAAGGTGTTATGAAGTGTTTGTGTTTCATACACTTTGCTTGTTTGGAAACTACTTTACCATGGATACTCAATTGGCAACCAAATCCGAGCAGCTTTCCATTTTAGAGAGAGAACTTTTCGGAATGAAAGCTGTGCTATGACTGGTTGACTATGGGTAACCAGCACAGTTTTGACCTATGTAGGCTCGTCCTTCGCGGGAGGTGTGTGTAACGTGATACCTGTGCAGTATGTAAGGGGCAACCATTGGGGTAGATGCATCCATAGGGTGCAGTTACTGGACTTGGTCCCTCATGGGTTGTTTTCCCTTATGACCCTGTGAGATGTGATGTGCACAGACCTTGTAAGTACCTTCCCAAGAAAACCCAAAAATGATTAAACCAAAAGAGACCCTAATCAATAGACAAAAGATCATATAATTGGGAACTAAAAAAACAAAATTTTATTTATAATCCCATCCCAGGCAGTACCCTGGACTCCGAAGAGTCACCCTCAAATCAGGAGAGGAACCAAACCCCCTGTGGAGGAACAATCTAGGAGAACCCATGCTGAGTTTGACCTTCCTATGGGCTTAGAGGGTTATGCCAAATAAATACTACTCACTCCATACATCCGGGGTCCAGGCTCCAAACACCAGGGTCAGGCTCCATACGTCCAGGGGCCCAGGCGCCAGAGTCAGGGGTCCAGGCCCCATACGTCCAGGGGTCACACGTCCAGGGGTACAATAAACTCACGGTTTTCATGCGCGAAGTCCCCACCGAAGTGACCTGCAACTATGACCGGCACAGATAGTTCTAATTGAGGCAGGTGGGCGGTGGCGCATCGAGTGGCTCCTGATGGACCACTTCGGCGGGTGGGGCTGTGGCTGTATGATCTTGCTTTGATTGGTCCAGTTTCACGGTTGAAGTGGGAATATGACATCAGCGCATTATGACACAAATTCATGGAAAATTAACCCTTTAAGTCTGAATAGAGGGGGAATTAAGTTTGTCCTTTGTCTCATGTACTAGTTATAATATCTATAATTGTATAAGTGACGGTTCTCACCAGATCGTTTAATGTTATTTATTGGGGAGAACCACACATAATTCAAGTTTTTGAGGAAAAAATATTGATATGTGTAAATAAAGATTAATTATATAAGGCTGCAATTTATTGGGACCACATAGAAAATTTCTTTCTTGTGGGGGTTATTTTGGGGATCCTTTCATAAAGGATTGAGGGTTAGTACTTATGATGAGTTGCAGGGTGGACCACCACCACGGTGGCCAGTCCTAGGGATAGTAGGATTGTATGAGCGACTGCCAAGAGGCACAAAACAAGAGCGTCTCATACTATTATCTTCTATTAAGCTGCAAAAAGAGGGAGAGGGAGGGGGCACAATATAAAAGGAGCCAAAAATTGAAAGGAAGATGAAGGGGGAAATGGTTAAGGGAAAATGAAGTGACACAATATCATGGGGAAGGAGAGGCCACAGAAATATGAAAGGAGATAGGGGCCGGCACAAATGATGCGGGAGAGATGAGGGGCCACAATGAGGGAGAGATGAGAGGCCAAATATTGAAGGTGAACGATGGGGGGCCCCAATATGACGGGAGAGATGAGAGGCCACAATTGAGGGGAGAGGAGAGGAGGACACACATGAAGGTGAGATGGGGGCCACCCAATATAAGGGAAGAGATGAGGGTCCACAAGAGAGAAAGAGATAGTGGCCACAATATGAGGGGAGATCAGAGAGAGGGGGGGGGGGGGGGGTGTGGGAGGCGACACAATATGGGGGGAGATAAGAGGAAACTTTAATGACGATCTTGGTGATGTTGATGCGCTGATTGGGTCGTTATGTGTTTCACTCTGGACCATTACAGTGTGAAACAGTGGTTATGCTACGGTTCCTTGACTTGTTTTTCATGACATTCCATCATTCTCTCGGAGATTTGCTAACATCAGTAGTCAACCTGCTTCAACGACAGGCTCCGCATCACTCACACACTACCTTGCTTTTTTAGTCTTGTATGGAGTTTCAGAATTCTGGCTCAATCTTCCCGCCAGGAATCTGAAATCACATAAAAAGGTTCTTAGTTTATGTCTGCTATAGACTTTAGTTACTAAGTACGATCTTGTATCCTGTTTTTTTCATTACTGTATTATAATATATTGACCCATTGCATGTTATTCAGACTATCCGTTTGCTTTGTGATTTTGTAAGGGTTTGTCTAGGTTTTATAAAACGGCTTGGGACTATTTATTCTGTTTGTATCCTCTTTTTTGGCTAAGTTTTGCACGATTGACGCATGAAGGGAATTTCGATATAAGTACATTACTCTTCAGGGTACGTGGGCAAGTAGGCAGGGACAAACGGGAAATGTGTTTAGTCTGAGACCCACTGGATGTTTATCAGGGGGCCATGCGGCGTCAGTGGGTAGAGAAAAGCCCTGAAATAATTGCAAATGCTAGCTTATTGCTAGCACTGCATTTATTTACCCAATCACGCCACCTTCAGCCAGTGGGTGGTGAAAAGGGGTGGGGGCGCGGACAGCCGGAAGTGGGCCACGCTGTGGCTTACTGATACCACACATCCAACACTCGCTGCAGGCCGGCAACGTTTCACATGTTGGAAATGTTGCCGGCTACCTTTGTTCTACCCCCCAGGCAGGGCGTGTGAGTGCCAGACGTATGATAAATATATCCCCCACTGTCTCTGTAGGTCGTACCTGTCCGTTCCCAGACTGCCTCTAGACGAAGCAGGCTAATATTATGTCCAACGGACAATGTACAAACCTAAGTGGCACTCATGAGTGCTCATTTATAAGTCCCATACTCAGGACGAAGTTAGGATCATCTTCCGTTCTATCTGGTGGTAGTCTCTCTCCAGGCCCCTAGTTTCGACTATCAATAAACTACTTTTACACATGACTATCTCTCATTACTGGAATGGAACATCAGGAAATGTTATCTTTTGATCGTAATGAACGCTGAATGTCATCTCTAAGGCCCATTCGAATCCTGACAAGGTTTCCTTTAGTAAAGGTCTCTAAGGGTAGTAAGAATCTATTGTATTTGAAGACCTTCTGAAATAGTCGTTGGACTATCATCATATTCTAGTTGTTAAGTCTAGACAACAATTCCTGCTTTTTTGTGGATCTCACTTGTTGTATCAGCATGACGCAAATTTTTCACACTCTGATCATTATTGACATCAGCATTTGCATCAAAAACAATGGAGACGGCTCTTTTCTGAGGTCCTGACTTATAGTTTTGGCTTCAAAATACTGATGAAAAAACTAGGCACAGATCAAGCGTCGTTGTGAAACTGGCCTAGATTACATCTTATCCACAGCTCAAGAGCAAGGCTCAATTTGAGTCAAGCCAATGGACTATAGTCAGGAGGTGCAGACACTGAAAGGACCGAGCGAGGATGAAGTTGCCGTTGTGCTGATTACAAGACTTTTGGATCCGAGTTGGTTTTCTATGGCAGTTATGATGTTCTAAATAGTAGTAGAGAAGTATGCTCCCTCTAGTTTTTGCTAAACATATTTACTATATCGTTATAGAATTTGGTCTCTTTGCAGGTGATAATCTCTGTTGCGATGGCTACGTCCATATACAGACTCACTACTGTAATGTGACTGTTATGTTAATACAAAGATGTGGTGATCGATATACTTCAGTAAAAATGTTACTGCACTATTGTATTATATGATAGTATTTTTTTGTTTTTGTTTATAATAAATTCAACTTTATTTTAACAACATAAAACATAGTTAAAATCATACGATATTTTACATGGAGGTCAATACCGTTCTTTGGCGAGAAATATTAAATATTACATTATAACTTCTTCTATTGAGTGCCAAACTTCAAAAATCACTATCCGCATGTTGGATTTACAATATTGTTACGGATATTCGCAAGTAAATCCCTACCTCCCTCCCTCCCCCCCCATCCCCCAATTGATCCGCTGGAGAGCGAAAAAAAAAAAAAATAAAAAAAAAAAAAAAAAGCAGAGAAAAGAGCTAACAGTGTGACCCCTATTATTCCCATTTTGCCCATATCTTTTCCATTTACCAGAGCACCGTTCTTCCTAGAATTATTATTCTCTCAAAGTTTTAATACGAACGAGTTGTAACTAGCCAAGCTTAATCGGAGGATTTTCCGAGCCCCCATGTTTTGATGCTAGGCAGACCAGGCCAAGTTCATTAGTCTAGAATCATCTGCGTCGTATTTCCTTTTATTTTGGATTCTATATTAACCAAATATGGCCGTTGAGAAGGAACCAGTTAGATTAATGTTCCACCTACCAAGAAATGTTCACTAAAAATTCCTTCCAAAATACCTCCTATAGGTGACATCCCTACACCAAGTGATAATAAAATCAGCATCCAAGCCGATGTCAGCATCTGGAATTCGATTTTACTCCATTTTGACAAACTAGTGGTGCTATAATAATCTGAGCACATCTTAAATGTGACATAACTCCTGTGTGATAGCATTATGACCTTTTTTTTGTGTTTTTTGTGAATTTTTATCCAATCTGCTCCTTCAATATTACCTACCATGCTTTCCCATTTATTTTTGGCCATTACCATTTTCATTTGTGCTATCCGACGCACTAGTGTCTAGTTATTTTTGATCCAACTTTCTATTATCAACTAAATCCGGCAGTGTTTCAAATCTTAATGTGTAATCTGCGGCATCTCGTTTAATGCTGGATGAAAGTTTGCAATAAGAATCAATTATCTTTTAAACCATATGTATCCCGTAATTCTACTAAATGATCTTACCCTATTATCACCCAAATATTGTGTACCTGCTAACCCAAGTTCCCCCAGATATATGATCTATCCAAAATTTTTCCGCTCGGTAATTTCCTATTGAACCAAATGGGGTGCTCTTCAAGTAAAGCAATATATTTAAGATTCTGTATATTACCTTCCAGGATTTTAAGGACTCACCAAAGGCCCATCTGTTAAAAAAAAGCGTTCTTCCATACCTATCATAACTTCTAGAAACTCAGAGGATTCACCTTGCCCTGTGAACTAGTAAAATTCTTATTAACCAGTATGTCTCTTTCCATTTGCAAGGCGAGCAATGAGCTGGAAGCAATAAAATATCCTTTAAAATAGGGATCGCCCAAACCCTCCTTCTCCAACTGGACAGTACAGGAAATTCATTTTTCATTCTCACACTTCTCGTCTACCCCAATAAAGTTCGTTCAAGATGGATTCCATTAGCTTAAAGAAAGAGTTTCAATCCATATGGGGGAAGAGGATAGAACATACAAACTTCAGTAGGCACACTATCATCTTCACATCCAATTCTGTCCGCCCTGCGAAAATGATAGCTTGCCTCAAACATTTAATTTTTGCCCTCAAGGACCCAATACGGGGTTGCAGGTTCGCTTATAAAATTCTGATATATCACCAGATATTTCAACCCCTAAGTAACGGAATTTTCCTGCACTGTATTCAAAGTTCTCCTTCGCCACTCTTGGGTTTCGAGTCTAGGGGCATAATAACGGATTTACTCCAATTATCTCCAATCCCGATAAACCCCTTCTACCACCTGAAATGGTTTGGGTACCGAGGTGGGGATTTACTCAGATACAAAACTAAAATCATCTGCATATAAACCATATTTGTCTTGGGGTCCCACATCCCCCCGCCCACACGACATCCTCGCTTCTGATTTATAGCTAGGGGTTCTATATAGATGGCAAACAGAAGGGGGGATAGGGGGCATCCCCCGATTCTCTTCCATTGCTCTTTATTCGGGCTACTGGTGCGTTGTATAGGCATTTATATCTAAATAAGGCAGGGCCACTCCAACCTTCAAGGGTCTACCATAGGAAGCTCCACTCCACCCTGTCAAAGGCTTTAACCGCATCCAGAAGGGATGAGTAGGAGATCCCCCCCCACTTCAATGACAGAGTGATCCTTTGATTGCAGTCCCCGTGCTTCTGCCAGGAATAAATCATTCTGGTCCCGATGTTAATATCCTAATTACCTTTTGCAATCTTATCGCCAGTACTTTGGCCAGAAGTTCACATCGGTGTTGTTCAACAACGAAATAGGGCGTAGGAGGCCATCCAGGGATCCTTATCTTGCTTTGGTATCAATATAAACTGCCTATGCCATCGAATCGGATACTGACCCTCTTTGGATATCTCCCTGCATACCTTCCCAATTTTGGAAGTAAAAAGCATGGTATTTTTATACAGAGCAAATGGGATGCGCTGAACCCGGGGAGGAATCTTGCTGAACGAAAAAAGTGCTACCTTATTCCTCCAATGATAGTGGGGCATCCAAACTTTCCCTGTCTAACTAATGTATAGTATTTAGTATGAAAAGTATATTTACATTATTATTTGCATATGAGGCTGGACTTTCCCTTTGCCAACTCATCGGCAAGTATTCTATGTTCAATCTTTTTTAAAGGCCTAAAACTGTAGCAAATGAGCCGAGGGGCTCCAGGCTCCATTAACACCTACGGAGCCTGGAGCCCTCAGGTTAATTTGCATACAGTCCTTATCCTGGTGGTAGATGTCCTTTAAATAATTTTACAGCAGAAAGCAGGGAAAATAGTAGGGTTTCTACAAAGAAGAAATTGGAGGGGTTTATTTGACAGATGGGTGAATAAAATAGGGTATATTAGTTGATGGGACCCATTAAAGGGAATTATATATGTGGGTGGCTTGTGCAATGTGGGTTCCATTACACCAATGGTTGCATAAGATATGTGGGGCCACAAGGGGGGTATTATATTTGTGTGTGGGGGGCAGCAAGGGGGGAATTATATGTGTGGGGCATTATGGGGGGTATTCTAGCATTTAGACACTTAAGAGGTGAGGGTGAAGTTAAGTGTGTGGCTAGGGCAGGACTCCACAACTTCTGTCCTCTTTTGGAAGTTTGGAAGGTATGAGAACGGTAGGTCATGAAACCGCGTGCTGCATGGATATTCAATGTTGTTAGGCCATATCTAATTTAGGAGTAGTTGGGTTTGTCGTTAGAGAATTAGCAGGAAAGCAGACAGCAAAATGGTGTGTAAACCATATTACATAACAAGTAATGTGACAATGGAAATGGTCTACAATGGGAACAAATGCTAATGGTAAGGTGTTACCTAAGGGCCTATAGCAGTGATGGCAAACCTTTAGAGACCGAGTGACCAAAACAACTACAACAAGACCCGCTTATTATCGCAAAGTGCCAACACAGAATTTAATTTGTGAGTTTATCTCCTTCTCTGTCACAGTTTCATTGATACCAGCACTGAGGGACACCAATAAAGCAGAAAATAGTCCCAGGTACAGCTGTCACATTTAAAAACCTCTGTGGCACAGCAAATCGGGCTGTCTGGGACTGCAGGAAGATACCTGGGAGTCATCTCTGGTGATGGCCTGAGTGCCCACAGAAAGGGCTCTGAGTGCCACCTCTGGCACCAGTGCCATAGGTTAGCCATCACTGGCCTATAGGCTTAGCTGCCGTAAGGTTGTTATTCATACTAACTGGCCAGTATTATAAGTTATACATTTAGTGGTGGTATGTCGGGACAGATTTGAATTTGAACCAGGAGATAAAATTACACTCTGTGTATAGGATAGGCAGATTAAACTCGAACATTGACTGATCCTTGTTTCCATTCTTGATCGTCATATTGCCCAACACTCAATAGATTGTTGGGGTTCACAACAATGCATCTTTGTGGGGGTTTATGGGATAGGATGTTATGATGTTGTAATTAATGTACAAACTTTTTTTGTTTTGAACGAAATTTTTAAAGAAATTAACTTTAAAAAAATAGAAGAAATGGTAAAATAAAGGAAAGGAAAGGTATAGGAAATAAATGGTACTTTGTCATTAGGTCACTGCAGATCACTGCCGCATACAAGTGGCCCTGTTTTGAACAAGTGTAACATACCGACACATGAAATCCTGAAAATTATCTGTAATTAAAATCAATTTATTCATAATTGACCTTTACCAAGCTGACAAAGTTGACTACAGTAAAAAGTGGAAATTCGGGGCAGCACTATAGATATTTGCACTGTATAAAGCATGTGCTTGCATACAATTGTAAAACACTTTACAATCTATTCTGGCCAACCGAGTGAGCTAGCTTTGATCAAACAGGATATTTATGATGCTGGTATAGGTATATAGCCATGCAACTATACAGAGTGAGCTGACCATTAGAATCCTCCACCCAATTCCACACATTCACTATAGTTCTTTTTTTTTTAACATAGGGTAGAACATTGCGTGGTTTTCAAAGCTTCACAGAAAATAGCTCAGCATTAGGAGAAATAGAATGTTTATCATATACAGCAGTCCCCGGGTTACATACAAGATACGTCCATAGGTTTGTTCTTAAAATTGAATGATGTTCTAGAACAAATTTCTTTTTTTGCCCCAGTGACAATGGAGTTTCCAATTTTTTTCTGTAAGGGACGAAGGATTATCAATAAAACTTCAGTACTGTCACATTATAGATGACACTGCATCTGGATTGTAGTAAAGCATCCAGAGACTTCACCAGAGGTCACGTGGTCAGAGGGGCCTGTCTTTAACTAGGGGTTCGTCTGTAAGTCGGATTGTCCTTAAGTAAGGGACAGCCTGTATTCCAATAAAATAAATTAATTTGAAAAAAAAATTACCGTAAATGTGTATGTGACTTGTTGCCCTTGTACTTGGAATCTGTTAGTTGGAGCTAGTGGGTATTTTATATGCCTGTAACTGTTACACTATGACACCGACTTATGCACTGGTATATAGAGAGGGAAGGGGCTACACATATATTGGGCGGGCGGGGACATTGTGCTGGGGGCTACAACATATACCGGGGGAGGCCTGCAGTGTGCTGGGACTACACATATACTGTGGGGAGGCTGCAGTGTGCAGGGGTTACTTATATACTGGGGGAGGCTGCAGTGTGCTGGGGTACATATCTACTGGGAGGCGGCGGCTGCAGTGTGCTGGGGCTACATAGATACTGGGAGGGGCTGCCGTGTGCGGGGCTTCATATATACTGGAAGGCGCGACTGCAGTGTGCTGGGGCTACATATATACTGGGAGGCGAGCTGCCGTGCGGGGCTTCATATATCTGGGGCAGGCTGCAGTGTGCTGTGACTACCTGTTGCACACGGTGTGGACCTACAGTGTGCTGGGGCCCACTTTTATCTTGGGGGAAGTGGGTGTAGTGTGCTGGGCTACAGATTTTACGGGAATGCAGTGTGCTTAATATCTTATACTTGAGGGGAGCTGTTTATGGTAAAACCGCAGTGCATTGTATATATTTTAACGGGGGGAGGAGGGGGTGAAGATTTGCCCTGTACAGTAATTACCTAAAAAACTGCCCTGCACACGTGTATGGTTACACGATCCCCAGGGCTGCTTCAATCTGTGCATGCACACTTGGCTAATCACAGGAGGAAATTAGACATTTTTGCAAGTGTTTTTCAGGCACTTCCTAATTTTGAATGTTAATGGTTTCTCTGTACAGATACCTTTAGGGAAAATGACATATGGATTAAGAGCGATCCCAGAATTTAATACGTGCTTAATACATTCGTATGTAGCAGTTTCTCCGTTAAAAAATAAAGACACCCTTGAAGCACTGATAAACTCCCCTATGAGAGGTTGCAGGCTACTTTACATAGCCAATTTATTCTGAACGCAAAATTAACAAGAATATTACATAAATTTGGGACTGGTAATGATATAATGGTGTCTAGCTGCTGTGTGAAACACATTGCCTGGAATGTGAGATGTACTTTGCTGTGTGAAATTTGGATGAAAGAATAGAGTAGTGTGTTTTTTTGGAAGTGTGGTAGAGTAACTATTCAACGTGCTCTGACAGCTCTCATCATGTTGTAGTGTTGTTGTATGTGTGCAACTGTGTCAGCAGCGGGCGGTCATTGTTTACTCAGCGACGCTACTGCCTTTAATCATCTCACATGCCACAGCCATCACTGCAGCCAGAGGGACATCTGACATTTAACTGCCGGATTTTTGGTATTGTTGCAGTAATTGGCGTTAGAAAACATGTCAAAATCTTTACAGGCCCTGAGATTCCTGTACTTATGGTAGCTGGAGGAAAGGACCGATCACAAGCTGTGAGAGGATTCCTGAATCCCGATTCACCTGCAAGTACATTGAAAATTCCATGTCACTATGGTAGTATTCTCAAAAGTGGGAATACCCCTTTTGTAAGAAGATTGGTGGTATTGTGACGCAAGTTCTGTTGTTCTCGTGCCCGAGGTAAATGGGGCGGAATTATTAGCAAAGGATGCAGAGGAAGCTTCAAATAAAATTGTAGAAGAAATAAAGTCATCCATTACATGAGACGATTATGGAAACACCAAGAGTGTATTAGTAAGGTTTATACAGTAACAGGGTGGGTGTAACTACAGGGTAGGGTAGCAGCTATTGCAGCCACTATGGGGCGTGTAAGAGGTGCACACATTATACCAATAATGCTGTACAATGTGATTTATATATGATGTATATATGTATCTGTATATGCTGTGTATGTGTATATGGTGTCTGTATATACTGCATGTGTGTATAGCCAGCTGTGGGGCCCAGCCTCTTCTAGTTACTGTAACAATATAAAACAGACTTAGGAATTAGGTATATTAAGGAGCATACGTCGGAGCAGTATATTTTTTAGTATTTTTTTTATTATGTTAGGTGAGTGAGGGAAGTAATTTTTTAGTACCGTATATACTCGAGTATAAGCTGACCCGAGTATAAGCCGAAACCCCTAATTTTACCCACCAAAACTGGGAAAACCTATTGACTCGAGTATAAGCAAGGGTGTAGTTACAGCCAGCACAGCCCCCATGTGTATAAAGCCAGGCCGGGGCCCCATTAGTATACAGCATCCACACGAGTATACAAGCCTTCTCACGTAGTATACAGCCTGCCCCTTGCTGCCAGTATTATAGCCTGCCCCCTTGCAGAATACACGCCCCCGTGTAGATACAGCCTGCCCCCTTGTAAGCATACAGCCTGCCCCGTATAGAATACAGCCTGCCCCCGTGTAGAATAAGCCTCCCCCGTGAGCATACAGCCGCCCCATGTAATTACAGCCTGCCCCGTTTAGTATACGCACTTGCCACTTGTTAGAATACAGCCGCCCCCTGGGAGCTCCAGACCTGCCCCCGTGTAGCATACACCCCTGCCGCATTTTAGCAGACAGCCTTGCCCGTGTAAGTTGTAGCATACAGCCTGCCCCCGGTAGCATACAGCCTGCCCCGTGTAGAATACAGCCTGCCGCCGTTTAGAATACAGCCTGCCCCGTGTAGCATACAGCCTGCCCCCGTGTAGAATACAGCCTGCCGCCGTTTAGAATACAGCCTGCCCTCCACGTGTAGCAGACAGCCGTCCCCGTGTTAGAATAAGCCTGCCCCCGTGTAGAATACAGCCTGCCCCCATCAGTATACAGCCTGCCCCATGTAGATACAGATTAAAAAAAAATAAATTAATACTCACCCTCCAGACCTACGATGTTCGTTGCGGCTCCGATCCCACGCGGCTCCCGGCAGCTTCTTCACTCTTCTATCTTCTCTAGCCGGCAGAGTCGCGTCAGGCGATCTGCTGGCCGTCGCACACTGTGATGACGTCATCAGCGGTGACAGGCTGATCACAGTGTGCGACGGCCAACCAGAGTCGCGTCCATTGAGAAGATAGAAGAAGTAAGAGGAGACCGGGGAGCCGCACAGAATCGGGAGCAGCTGGGAGCCATGAGGAACATCGGGGACCCGGAGGGTGAGTATTAATTTTTTTTTTTTATCATTGATCGTGTATAGATGGGGTGAGGTTTTTCAGCCATTTTTTGTGCTGAAAAACTCGGCTTATACACGATATATACGGTATTAACAGAAGGTCTCCTATTAAGGACACCCGGTTACAGAGACCATAGCTAAGACCAACCCCTCTGTCCAGGGCTGAAAATATCACTGTAAGTGTATATAATGAAGTTTATTGATAACATCCTTGGTCCCATTGCAGCAACAAATTTTTGAAACTCCAATTGTCACTGTGAAAAAAAATTTTGAACTGGAGCTACAATTATAAAATATACAGTTTCGACTTACATACAAATTCAACTTAAGAAACAACCTATGGAACCTATCGTGTATTAACCCGGGGACTGCCGGTATACTATGACATTAGAAATGACACGTTCATTGTTTTATAAGAGAACGGTCCTTTATTTCTTATAAAAGGCTTACAAAAAGATATATGAAATGAAATACTTGACTCTGAAAAAATATTTAATATATTATCAGTTCCATTCATAGGTTACCTGTAATAACATAAGTTACACTGAAACAATAACACAACAGAAAAGACTTATTCAACGGGTGACAGGTAGTGTTGTGCACCTCAGTAGTGTTTTGCATAGTTATTGTAAGCTGTTGGTTGTTATTGGAGTTTGCTTTTTGTACTAGTGTTTTTGTTTAAAATTTTTTTCTAAATTCAATGTAGGCAATGAGTTTCCTATGAAGGATGTGGTTGCTGATTGTCTGAGCATAAAAAAACACACAGCGCTAAAAATATTTCTGTCGTAAAGATAGTGACATTTAATGTTCATGCCATGTCTTGTTTGCAGGTAGACGTTGCTAGGTTTTTTTTACCCCTGATATTCCATGAGAAGGCTCGTGGGTACAGTGATAGTGTGGGCTGCCAGATCCAGAGCCGCAAATGTAGTCCTCGTTAAGGCTAAGCCTTAAATGAACCTCATGATAACCACGGACACTACTCATAGATCCAGGAATGTGGCGTGGTCAATCTTCTGAATTGATACAATGACCTCATTCCTTATAACTTTTAAATATGCTAATGTGAGATAAGGGCTGGGGGGGGGGGGGGGCATTGGGCATTACAGAGACCCTTGTGCGAAGCTTTATAGGCTGTTACTCTGTCAGAGAAGCTTTCCCTCCTGACACTGTATGATTCGAAAGGGGGGGGTGCATGGGGATGTGTCAGACAGTGTAACAAGATGTGATGCTGCAGCTGAGGGCTTTAACAATGCCCAGGCCCTTTGAGTATTAGCATCATTTTATAGTTGATTTTAGAAGAGAGGCCAGCAAACCATTAGAAGATTTATCACAGTCCAGTGTCTGGATTATGGTAAAGTCCTGGTTATCAAGATTTATTTGACAGTAGATTCCGTTAAGTGTTTTCTAAAGCAAATTTCAGTCCCACAAACCTGCTTCATTGCACTTGCGGATTTTCCTGGACTGAACCCGAACATCTTGACTAAACTCATATGCTCATCTCAGTTTCAGTTAATGTTCAAGTTTTTAGTACGGGGGAATCCGGCCACCAAGAGGCAGCTCCCAACTTGCGTGAGCATGACACTGGTGTGTTGCTCCATCTGACCTGGATCCGCTCTTTCTTACTATTATGCCCTTTGTTTTAAAATTATGCAAATTAGCCTGGGGCTCAGTGCTCCACTATGATAATTGACGACATGGAGCCCAACACAGCTCATTTGCATGTCTTTTTTAACCTTTTTTCTCATAAACAACAAGCATGTAACGATTTCTAAAGTAAGCAACAGATCCAAGCGGCTGGCCACACACCAAAATGCTACAGTTGGTTGCATTATAGTCTTCATCCGGTTTGTATTGTAGATTGTTCTTTTAGAGTAAAATCAAGTAGAACATGTTATCACCCAGAGGATAGTTATAAGTTCTTTGTCGATTGGAAGGGAATACCCTTTAAGGATCTTTCCGCTGTGAGTAGTACGCTGGCTGTGAGTAGGTGGCTTTTGCTTATCAAAAGTGTAGCTGTAATAAAATGTTATCAGCAGTAATATATTAGGGCCACTACTGAAAGAGAATTCAGTCTAAATCAAAGGAGGAGCACATAAATCACTGCAGATTGCATTCTTATTCCTGTGAGTTAAATCCCTTCATGTGATGATAATCTGTCCCATAAGAGAATATCCCCTATAATAAATGGATGACTGTAATGCACATAAATATTTTTATGACAACAGATCAAAAACCACAGTGAGTGTTATCTCTCTATGACTGACAGTAGGCTTTGTAGTGGCCTCAGCAAACCAATTAATTATGTGTATGGTACAGATAGATGCGGTTGACTCTTCCATAGAGAGCTCCAGGTACATTCAGATGACTCTTTCTTTATGTGTCTCGTGTTAACGAGGTCAGTGAGCCGAGCGCAGGGTCTGCTGTCTACGTTTTCCCTCCAGTCCAGCTGCTCTTGTAGTGTGGTGACCTGTCAGAGAAAATATACGCATATCTATTTGCTGAATAGGGAATTACGGTTAATGTAGTTACATAACCTAATAAGGGACTTCATCTAACCTCAGCTAGTCAGAGATGCCCCCAGTGATGCTGACAGTCTGTGGGGGCTTAATAACAGGTCCAACGTGCAACGAAATACCCTCAACCCTGTTTCCTATTTCAAACAGGGGAGAATGTCTGAAGGAAGGTTATTACATATTGATTGAAGACTACAGGACATTTTGCTGCTGCTTTAGCTTCTCACACTGCTGTGCTCTTGGCTCTCTGCAGGTTGGTATACATGTCCTCGGTCAGTCAGAGTTGCAAGAGAAGCCGTGGGGATGTGTCTCCTTCGCCCTGTTTTCAATCGTGCGGTTTCAGGACCTTTGAGATCCTTCAAAGGTCCTGAATTGACACACAGTGTGTTGAGAGAAGGAAGATATAAGGGATGTCTGGGGTGAAGATCCTTCTCAGTAAAAATTTGGTGGGTGGTTTGGTGACCATAGGCTCCCTAAAGGCTCGGGCTCCGGGCTTACCATCCAAATTGCCAATATTAAGCCATTACTGCTAAGTGCACTTGGAACCAATTCTTAAAATAAAAATCCCTTTGTGCTACCACTACACACAGAGAGATGTATTATACACTATCTTCAGGCTGTACTACCCCTGAGTGCATGCTTGAAATTGGCCTTTTTGATGACGTTTTCTAAGCTTACACTAGAGGTGGATCCTTCCTTTATAATTCAGTTTCTTTAGGAGTCCAATCATGATGCACGATGCGTCAGCGAAAATAGGTGTATGTGTGATTTCGACCTATTATACCAGATATACATTTAATCATCACAGTCAGAATTTTATTAATATCTGCTTTATTGGCCAAAATACCGTAAATGATGCTAATGAGCAAAGCTGTTTTGTCCAAACTGGAAGAAGGAAGCTGTTCTTACTGTGCCCTATCTCCACATCCCCATCCATAGAGTGGATAGGCCACACTACCCCAAGGCGTATTATGCTTATTGTAGTATGTAGTTATTAGTGGTAAGTAGTACTTACCTGCTCCTCCACCTCTGACCCTCTGTCTTGAGCTCTTTCCTAGACTCCTGTAGTCTCTGCCTGCTGGAGTCAATGCGCGACCTCTCACTCTCTGCATCCAGCTCCTGCCGATGTTCTATCAGTTCCATAAGCCGCTGCGATGAGCTCGTTCCATTCTACCGTCATCTGGTCTATTTAATGACATATACATTTCATTTAGTATGGACATAATGAGGGGCATGTTATTCATTTGGATGCAGGGTGCGCTGGAACGTGCTATATTTTTCAGTGGATGTAGTTTTGTGATTAATGAATTTTAAGGTTTTAGAACTCCTGCTCCCTAGACCCTGACGCTTCCATAATTAGATGCTCAAAAGGTGCAGAAAGGAAAAAAAAACAGCCAGTTTTCCCTTTGAAAGGCCCATAATAAATATAGGCGAAGACATAGAGAGTACGCTACTCAAGAAGTTTAGATGAAAGGCAGTACAGGCAGGTCCCTACTTAACGACACACCCGACTTACGACGACCCCTCGTTACTCAACGGACCTCTGATTTGGTAATTTACTGAGCTTTAGCTCAAATTACAATAAACAGCTTACAGTATATCACAGGTGTCTGCAATGAAGCTTATGTTAAATTCCGTCTTATGAAAATCAATACCCATTTTAACAATCCATGTCACAGAGTCCTAAATTACTGACTTTAGTGCTGGAATTCAATTAAAGTACGGTTTACATAACAAATAAGGTTCTGAGTAGATTGTTTCATTGAATGGATGTAAGTGAAGGAACGTATATTTTATAATTTTTTTGTCTCCTTTGACAATTGGATTTTAAAATGTTGGTGTGTCATAAGAACCAGGATAAAAACAAATTTAATTGCAACTCTGTGATAACTGTTACAGCTGATCATTGTAGTCTAGGCTAAGTACAGTAAATTACCAACATCCAGAGGTCCATTTGTAACTAGGGGTCCCCTGTACTTGGGTGTCTTAAGTAGGGGACCGCCTGTATAAATATACGTTCCGACTAACATACAAATTCAACATAAGAAGAAACCTACAGAACCTATTTTGTATGTAACTCCTGACTGTCTGTACTGGGATATTTAATATCAAATTTCTTTTTCAACGCCCACACCAATTTAGTGTTAAGGATATATCCAAATGGGTTTGACAGGGTGTGAAGTTTAAGATACAAAATTGAGCTCCATAAAACTCAAATTAGCTTATGGAAATATAGGACTTCATACTGCACAAGTCATGGGTACAATTCAGATTTAAGGATCAGTGTACGTCTTTATAACCTTTGGGCATGATAACTTTGTTCTTTACAGCACTCAGTCATTCTAAACAGGAGATTTCAATACGGGTAAATCAAAGTATTTGTAGAAGTAATCCCCCCCCCCCCATCCAGCCGGACTTAATATTGTCAGTGCTATACCTCCAGGTACTGATTTGTCTCTGTGACTCTGACACTTCTTTTTCATGGAGTTCACCATTTGGCTTAGTTGTCCTTCTCTTGCTGAGCCGTTGTGTTTCCCCTTCCAGCGAGCTGCTCGCTTCACCTGCGTGTTGACAGAGCAATGTGAATACCCTCATACTTCGTCCACGTTAGATGTCCCAGAACAGGTAAACCTTTTTACAAGAAACCTGCTTCTGAATGAACCTAGAACTGCTGAACTGACAAGTCCAGTAATGTGACATGCGCATGAGCAAGTTTCTCGAACATTACTCTCATTGGCAAACGGCCACACCCCTTTATCCTACATCCAAACAGTAGGCCCCTGTTACCTTCTCCGAGCCGCTCTCAATGGTTGTTCCTTCTCTAGTATAGTGGCCGAGTGCTGAATTTCCTGTTATCAATCTCGCCTGGGTCTTGTCTCCTTGCAGCACTTCACTCTTTCTTGCGGGTCAGCAAATGCCCCACTCTGCTCCTTCTCTCTCGCTGGTGTTTGAGAAGAGCCTGAAATGGGAACAAGGAAATGCAACCAAAATATTTTCCATTTAAAAACACAATTGAAAGGGTGTAGCATTTAGGTTGTTATCCCTACAACGGCAGCAACTACTGGGAAATCCACCGATCATGAGAATTTTAACACCCCGTCAATCAGAGAAAGGCAGGTCCCGTTCTCACTGATTGTGAACCATGGCTGTGCCCTACTGCTCTGTTCAACATAGAACTCGTAGCTACATCATGGATGGATGCAGTAGTGATGAATGCTAGCTATTCTTCACTCCACTGTTGCGGGAGTCCTTTCTCATGATGCAGTGGACCCTCATCGAACTGGTAAACGCCTTATAAGCAAATTGCTACAATGTGCAATAAATCTAGCAAACTATTTAGTCTAAGTTTTATTCAACAGGTAGGTCATTTTTTGTTTTAACCAGGGAAACTTGTACTGTAGGTGTCTTATAGCTGGGGTCTGAGCTTTGGCCTTCAGTATACAGGGGCCTACAAATTAATAGAAGTGCCTATAAAAAAAAGAAGTGCTCTCATATAGTTTGAGGGTTGTAGCTGTCCTGTGCGTACTGTAGATGTGGAGCACTTCAGGAGACTTGTGTGCTCCCCATTCAGTGATAGAGAGAAGTGTTTTAATGCTGAAGCAAATTCTGTGTATTCTTTATAGTGTTTATAGGCTTAACTGGATAAGATAATTTTCATATTTAGGCCCAGTTCACACCTGCATCAGGGGTTTCGCCTACTTAGAAGAATAATGGAATGAAATACGGAAAGAGTAAGTAGGAGGTCCTTCTATTCACCTTCTGTTTCTCATAGACACATTTAAGAAAGGTTTCACCTTCCATAGCGTTTCCATTATATATAGCTAAAAATGTAGGTGGTTCTGCTGCGCTATTTCCCCCACATCCCTAAAATAAAGGAGTTATACTGCAACGCAGGTTTTAGTGGACTTGCTCTTTTCCATTTTGGGGAATTGCCACTCTAAGTATTCACACCTTCCAGATGACTTCTCACCTGCTGCAGCTCCTCTGATCTGGCCTGATACTCCCTGCAGGTCAGCTGCACTCTCCAGCGCTGCTTGTGCTCCTGCACCAGTCTGGAGAGACGCAGTTCTGTCTTTTGCGTCACTCAGTGCCTGCCGTACTGAATCCAGCCCGCTCCTGAGAAACGATAATACACATTGTGAAAATGAAAAGAACCATTAGGATACTTGCCAACATTCCACATAATAAAATGACTGCACACCCAAACTGTTCTATAATACTGGGACCAGGTCCAGGTGTGCGGGTACTGTACTACTGCTTCCTTAGTGTGGTTGTTACCGTAGCACTCGTCTGTCTTGCTTCAGCCGCCGTCAATGCTCCCTGTAGTCTGGTCACATCATCTTGCAGGTTCCCTCTACCAACAGCCGCTTCTCCAAGCGCCTGGGACAGTCCTGGACTTCCTGTAATGCCGCTCTCCATCCTGTGCCTGGACATGCGAGGCTTAACCTCTGTACCTCCCTCTGCAGGCGGCCTCCCGTATCTTCACTCTCTTTCAGGAGCTCCTGCAAAGAATGGCCTGGCCTGCAGACTGACTTCTGCTTCCCTCTCTGCAAGACACAGACGGTCCTTCCCTCCATTCACCCTCCAGAAGCGGCGTCGTTCCAGGTCCTTCCACGGTTCTCTGAGGCTTCAAGTACTTCTCTCTAGCTTTTACATTCAAGCCCGTGCCTACCTTCATCCTACGAGCCCGGGAGAGACGTTCCTAAAGAATCAGTAGCGTCACCCACAAGTCAATGTAAACACGGATAAATTTACAGAATTCTGAAAGTGGTACAGAAAATCTTGACTTGGATGCAATTAACTTCACCTAATTTATAAGAGATGACTTATTTATAACAATATGGTAATAATAGGCGTCCCTGACCATACAACGCTGCAAACTGTTAGCAAGTCCTGGATTGCAGGACTTGCAATCATATTCCAGAATTAAACATTTTTCTGGAAGGACTGCTTATTATTTAACATCTTTCCAGCCTGCTACCTCCCTACTTACTGTCTTCCTATGGTCATACTCTTAAAGGGGATGTTCTTCCAGGAAAAAAAGCATCACTGAAGGAAGCAGCCATGTATTTTCCATCAATACAACCCCTGGATGTTTTGTCATTAGATTTGTAGCATCCCCATGCAATGGATCACTATCTGCTCGCTACAATGGAGCTACTGTAGGGAGCATAAGAAGAAGGTCAGAATGGGTCCTGCAGGGAGAGGGCAAATTCTTAATGTTTTACAATAAAAGAGAATGCATCAAAAAAAATGGGTGAAGAGGATTCGTTCCTAAGCAGACACCCGTGTACTGCCATCCAAGGACAGGTAAACAGACTGTAGGTGTTAGCGACAATGGGGGGTTTAACATGTGTCTCAGTTCCACCAGTTTCTAGACTGATTTATCACCTGAATATGATACTGGTGCAGGAAAAATGTCGGTTCCACTTTAGACCTACTTTGAGTTGGTCTAAACTGTGCGCCAGAATTTTGGGGGGCACCGGACGCTTCCCATAAGCCAACACCCTTCTCGCGCAGGACCACAACCATTTTTCCCAAAGGCCCACGCCCCTTATCGGACAAGTCGGAAAGCTGCCAAAAATGGTCTTAAAAGCTTGATAACTGTGGTACAAGGCATTTAGACAGTGTTTTGTGCCAAAACCACAGAATGTGGGCAAGTGCGTTAATACATCCCCCAATGTGTCTTATGTTATAGGAATGATAACTGGAGTCAGTACAAAAATCCAGGACCTATAAAATGTAGTCCAGTAGCCTCACAGTCTTACCTGCAGCGTGCTCTCTTCTTATCTCGCTACACGTAAACTATTGCTCCAGCTTCAGTGCCCGCTCTCCTGCAGCTTGCCGCTCTATCTCCACATGGCCGCAGGGTCATTTTTTGGCAACAGAACTGCATTCGTGTCTGTGAGGCTCCCAGACCTCCTCTGTTTTTGTTGCCCTTTATAAAGAAATAGGGATAGGTTTTCGAAAAAGACAAATGCAAGGGGCTTAAAGTTCATACTACATATATGGCCATATGTTTCTTAAAGGTAATCTAGCACATCAAAATCCATCCGATAAATCAGGGACACTTATTCATAGATCAAGAATCAGTGACTGTGGCTAATTCTCTTATATTAGTTATCCATGGCTCCTCTTTATAAAATCTTATATATCAAACGTTATTTATTTATTCTTATGCTAATGAGCATGAAGGAACTCCTGGGACATCTGTTAATCACAGATGTTACACTGGGGGGGTGGGGCAATACCAGGTTTATCCCCCCCCCCCCCGTCTCTTTGCACTTTAACCCCTCTCTCTGCCTTCTGGCAGTGCTTATTCACAGTGTAACGTGTTTCTGTTAAGCTAGAATCATGGGGGGCAATAAACAACACAGGGGGCCGCTTCTGGCTCGATTAGGATACTATAATAGTTCACTTCAGAAGAGGGATGGATAACAAATATAAGAAAGATTACCCTGTCACGGTGCCTGGTCTATGAGTAGTGTCACTTGGTTTATCATTATAGATTTTGATGGTCGATCCCTTATAAGCGGAACCTGTGAATGATCTTTGGGTATGAAATGTTCCTGCAACATCATCTTGACAAATCTGCTCATTTTCACTAACTTTGGTGATTGGTGATTGTTTTATAGGTAAATGGGAGTGAGATTTCACATAAAAAAGAAAATCTGAAGAAAGAAAGGACATTTCATACCAACCACTGAGGGGGCTGCTATTAAAGGGTAAAATTTGGTACAGGCGACCCTATTAAAGGGTTAGGTATATAGATCAGAAGCCCAAGCACTTAAAATTTTCCAGGACGCACATTACAGATATAGTCCATGCGCCTTATACCTTATATATGAATTGTACTTACAGACAACAGCTGCCTTGAAGCTGTGCACAGTCTGCCACCTGCTGGTCCATTCATCCTTTTCCTATAATCAGGTGCCTTAGAAGCTGGTGGGCGCACTTATAGTAACCTAGGACGTTTTAGCAGGCATTATGACGGTGCGCCTTATACATCTGGTGCCTCTATAGTCCGAAAAATTGAATGACACAAATCTACATGTATATATCAGTGTTAAGAGCAGCAGTACCAAAGGATTCCCCCAAAACTATAACCTCTGTGTGCACGGCATGAGGTTCTTCCGGGGCGTGTTGTGGGGTGTTGCACATGCAGAGCTAAATGAGATGTCATCCTTGTGTGCGCATGAAATGTAAAGAAAGCTGTCATCAGTTTCTTTATTACCCCACAGTTCACTTATGGGATGGATTTTTAAAGAACAAAAAGTGTGTTCACCATTTATGTGATAATCCCTGCCATGATGTTCAAGCCTATGTGAAGCTTCTCGTATAGAAAATAGCGATAACATTCCCTCATGGAGCTCCTTGTTATGTGTGTGGGTCACAGCCCTTTGAAATGTAGCCCCGGGCTTTGACATTTAGTGGTGAGAACTCTTCACAAAATACTGAGAGCGGAAGAGCGAAATTAAATAATTTCTAAGCTAGAAACACGTGGCCCACATTTCTCCAAAACGGAGTGCAGTATTCCTGTGAAGTTGCGGGTGCACCGGATTAATCAAAAGGGCCTTTAATGTATTAACAGCATTATATGGGGTTATAGGCGTTCCCTTGGGTATATGTACGGCACGAATATCAAACCTACAACAATTCCAGGAGCTGGACCTTGACACAAGAGAAGAAAAGTGAGTAAAACCAATAGGCTTGGAGTAGGGAGCTACTTCCTGCAGTCTCGCCAAGTGTCTCTGCAGTTTCGGAGCTTGGCTCTGCAGTCTCTCCAATGGTGTGTGCCCGTCATCTAGCTGCCTGCGTAGAGACACAATTGGATGCCAGCCTCATCATGGTAATGAGCATAACATAATATGGTTGTTAGCGATTGTTAACAGTCATTCATAAAAAGATTGCAAAGTTTATATTTAGAGCCATAAAGGCTACAGAACCAATGGGACGGTGTCCTTCAACAGGCTCAACTGAAACCTTCGGTGTCTATTAGCCATATATATATCTCTATATTAAACTTGTTTCATTACTTAATAAATGGAACAGGGTTTTATAAAGGGGAACTCTGTCAGCAAATTGTGACCATACAAAGCGTTTGACAGTGCTGACACACAGGCTCGAGATCTGCAGCTTGCTATACGTTGTGGTTGTGGGTTAGACGCAGAATAAACTGCTGTTGTTATAGGTGCAGGTCAGAGAAACCCCTGAAGTGCCCTATTAGGTACTACCGCAAATGTTCGTTGCGTGTACTAGCCTTAAGGGTTGTTTACCCATACACTGCAGGTATGTTATGAATCTATTTTTTCTTAGTTTAGATATAGAATCAAACTTCTTTAAATGTAACCAACTTCATACTTATTTTTAGGAAATTAGATATATGGACTATTAAATGTGATACGTTTGAAAAGGATACTTCACACTTAGAGATTTTTTGAGTTTCTCAGCAGTGTAATACCAAAATTATATTATGATTCCCATTATAAGGGGTGTGTTCCGAGAGTTTCCAAGTGGCTGGACCACGCCACTTTATGTCACATTCCTAGCCCTGTATCTGCACTGGATTGGTTGCGAGGTTGTGGCGTGGCGGCGTCACCGTTGGCCATTTGAAGACTCCTCAGACATAACCTGTGTCCCCTCGTAAACAAACAGGGGTACGAATTCAGAGGGCCGCCCTGCGGGACATCAGGAGCGGCTGAGGAGGGCAGTAATGTTTATTTTTTTTAAAGGCCCGACCACACCCAAACTCTTGGACACCCCTTTCGTTTCATGCAGAACAGAAATATTAAAAAAGAAATAAGTGCTAAGATCTTTCATATGACGGACCTCTATATTAATATAATCATTCTTTCGGATTGCCACAGTCTTGAACAGAAGTATAATAAAATTTTCTGACCGTTGTCCCCTAAAGGAAATCTGTCAAAAGACTTCAGACAGCGTTAGGAGAAGCTCTGAGAAATGTGGTGTAATGTTAGAGTAGTACGCAGGGTTGTGGAAAAGTGAATTATAATCGAGCCTGCGGCGTGTAAGGGGCTCTGGGTCCGGTCTTTCAGCCTGAAAGCTTTCTGTTTTCCTAAACTGTGATGCTCCAACCAAAGCCCTGCTCCCCCCAAGACTCTACTCAGTTGAGCTGGTAAGGATTTTGGTTGGATACTACAGGCAGTCACTCAGCAAAGGTAAGGGCTATGAAACAGTTCCAAAGCTCCATAAGGAGCTGCAAACCTGGATTAAAGGCTCACTTTTATACAGATTCCACTGTCTCCTGGGGTCCATACACTAAGCCTGTCTGCAGTTATTATGACACCAATTATGAGAAATTAAATATGTATTTAGACAGAGTTACAATGCTCTTAGAAACTCACCCTCTCCCTTTGAGGTCTCCTTAGTTCGCTAGAAGATCCTTAAGGAGCTGCAATTACTGCCTCAGGTCTATCTCTGGATATGGGATCTACTACGATCTGGAGATGCTCCTCGTGAACATGGAGTCCTTCTCCTTCCAACAGAGTGCTGATAGAGCCATCAAAGACCCTGTATAAAATATCTGGTTGCATTAAAGGAAAACCTACATACAAATCAACATTGATAAATCCAGGACATTACTCCATAGGCACTGTGACTGTGTTAATCTTGTTATCTGTGGGCCTCCTTCCTTGTATAAAAACTTTTAAAATTATGCTATGAGCCCCAAATGTGCTAACCCTACGCCCCTGGTGATCTAGCTTTAGCAGGCTGTTACACTTATCCACATTCCTCTGCACCCTTAGCACGTGGCAAATGATCACTTCCTGCTGTATACCAGTGATAAGGGAGCAGGGTGAGGTTGCGACCGTTGTAACAGTCAGGAAAGCCAAGTCACAGAGGGACAAGGTACCTCTCAGACTGCATAATCTTAAAATTGATTTTAGAAGGAAGGAGGCCATGGTAACAAATATAGTAGATTACCACGTCCTTGTGCCTGGATATGGGTAAGTGTCCCTGTTTATCAGGATGATTTTGTTTGGTAGATGTTCTTTAACTGATAATTATTTACAGCGAGGATACCCCATAATATTTTTCCTACCGAATGAGAATTATTGATTTAGCATTACAACAGTTTCAGGACATTTACCAAGCGGCGCTATACAAGCTACTATCCAATGCTACCAAAAGCCGGCGAAAGCCCAAGCACCATAAATATTTTGTCGATGTTTAGGAATAAATCACGAACAAGTGTGTCAAACCTGGGTTGAAGATTTTCTTCGCACCTTTACTGGAGACAAGCCTACTACGGGTGAGGGGTCTGCGGCCTCTGATATGCCCAATGTACGTCTTATAGTGAGTGCAGGCTATTGAGCTGTGTACTCCGTCTCCCTGGTGCAGCTGGAATCGACTTAGTTTCAGTTTTCCAGAGCTCGCATCCGCGAGTCTACCACAAGCCACAAGTTAAGCATTCATATCAGCCGCCTCTGTGCGTTCCCCTCTGTAATTTTCCTGAAGGGTCTTGATCCGCTCCTGTAGACGCTGCTCCTCCTCCCGCTTCGCTGACCCTGCTCAAGATCGATATTCTCCCGATTGATGGATGACAAATCTAAAGCGAAAGACGCGCTGCAGAGACATAATCTTAATGAAGGTAGAGGCGCATAGCTGTGAGCCATTCATTATATAAATCTATCATTGGTACTGGTTGATATTTGAGGTGACTCTGAAAAAAACCTTTACCTTGTGAATTCAGTTCAAATATCCGGAACTATAGTTTTAGTAAGATGTATTATAATTGTTATTTAATCTAAAATACAACTTGTTTCTCATAAGTGAACCATGACCTGAAGGAACAGGAGGTTACCATATACATCAATCTTCTCTTCCTGCTCCTGTTGGACTCCAGAGCAGACACTAAGTCAATCTGCTCAGCTCTCCTGCTCTATAACACGCTGCCCCCGATAAAAAAACGACTGTACAATCTGCTCAGCTCTGCCTCTCTATACACTGCTACCTCCAGATAGCGATTTATGTACAATCTTCTCAGCTCCTTCTGCTCTATAACATGCTTCCGTGCAGATAGGGCACTATATCCAATCATGCCTCAGCTCCTCCTCCTATAACTGCTGGCCGCAGATAGGCGGCACTAGATTACAATCTGCGCGCTACCTCCTGCCTCTAGAAACAAGCTACCTGCATAGGACAAGTATGGACAATATATTATTGCTCAGCTACTCCTGTCTATCTAAAATGTTGCTACATACAGTCACAATAGCACAATTTGGCTAGCTTCTCTCCGGACTTATAACTACTGGCAGCAGTGTTATATTTGGAGATAATGAAGTACACAAAAATGATGATTGTCAGAATTTTGTATAACACAGTCACCGCCGATGCCCCAACAAAACAACAGAGCTCTATGACAAGCAACAGACATCCAGATCTTTTTTAGAGGTGTCGTTCACAAAATTATCAGACATCTTGACTGTGCATAGTTCACACTGTCTTCTTCTATTGGTTGTTCTGGAAATAAGAAGGGGTAGCAGCTGGGGAATCAAGGATGGGAGAGCAGCACCAGATAGAGCCGGGAGGGGAGCGCAGCTCATCACTGCTCGCTCCTGTCATCTGTCTCAGTTAGTGACTTCACTGCGGCTCTGCTGCTCTCTCTGCTCCTCTGTTGTTATTCCGGCACTGAAGTTCGCCACTTCTTGCTCCGTTAACTGATTCCCCTCCCCAAGTGTTTTTACGTATCATACATAGGTACATTTTTGTATCGCTTGTGCAATGCAATTTCTGCTGCGTTTTAATAATATCAAAACTTTGTTAAAATGAAGAAAGTGCGTCATGTGTCAGGACAACTGTGCGCAGCTCTTGAAGTTGTCTGCGGGCCCTCAAGTGTGATCGCTCGGACGCTCCCGCAACACGCGCACTCAGATTGTGCTTCCCGCTCACGCCATTATTTGGACCTCTTGCTAGTCCGCTAAGCGCTGTTGTTTCTCCTACTACTGCCACCTCGACGGGAGGATAAAGTGTAGGAATTATTATATTCACTTTTTTTTTTTTATCATAAAAGATACCCACTAGATACAAAGGAAGATTCAATGCAACCACCTTATATCTATAATGACCTGCAAGAACCACCTCATCCCACATAAGCGATTCAACACGGGGGTATATGTCTACAGGACAGTCCCAAATTTGATCCCGGGGGGGGGGGCACTGACCTAACGGTTCCCAACGGCTACAACAAACTTTTCAGGGTTAAGTACATGTGCGAGACCCTATAAGAGGTTAGTACTTACCTCTTATGGAATGTTGTAGAGGACCATATCCTTAAAGATATGGCCCAGATTATCAAAATCACCCTGTTAGTGTGCAGGTTGCAGCATGAATTGCTCCGACGGAGTGTACCAGCTTTTTTTTGGTGAACCCTTTAACATAACGGGGGTGATGAAAGATATTCGTTGGGACACCACAGGGTAAATGTGGAGCATGTCCGACTGTGCCCGGAAGTCCCTTTATGTGCAGAATTTGTGTTACGTGCAGATATATTGCAGCCACAACAAAAACAATCAATTTTATGAAAAAAAATCATATGTAATAGCTTCCTCCTAGTGGGGCTTGGTAGCCAAAACTTTAAACAATTAATTACTTGCAATGCAAGAGTATTCAGAGCTCTGACATATTCGTGGTATTATTTAAATAAGAAACAAATTGTGCTAATTGTAAGTAACTGATTTCTAATGATGCTCAGTTTCTACTGCTGTAGTACCTACCTGACTTCTCTCGTCTCGGTTTATCTAATGAAAGCTCTAGCTTCAGTGTTGATTTCTGCAGAGATTTTCTACGCTTCTCACGGTCATGGTCACCAGAGTTCGGCCGAGCGCAGCTCTAGAGCTTCCTGCTCCTTTGCAATTCACAGGTCTCTTGCGTCTTCCCGCAGCAGCGCTGACTTCCAATGAGGGTCCCTACGCAGAGTCCCCATCTCTTGCATCTTCTGCTAAACGACAGTATCGAGTCCTCCAGCTCTTCCCCCTGTATGGAAAGTGGGGATTTTCTATCATTTAAATATGAATATATCTGGCTAGTTGTCTGCTAAGTTATAGTCTAGTATCATAAACAAATGGCAGCTACTGCTTATGTAAAAATAAAAAAAACACACACTACCATATTGAAATGTAAGGATACCAGCACTGTTCTATAGCAGTTATGGCTAACACTATGACATGGTGCCAGAGGTCGCACTCGGAGCCCTTTCTGTGGGGCACTCAGGCCATCACCAGAGATGACTCCCAGGCATCTTCCCAGTCCCATAAGCCAGTACTTGCTGTGCACAGAGCTAATTTTACAAGTGACCGCAACTACCTGGACTATATTTCTGCTATATTGGTGTCCTCGGGGTGCTTGCTATCAATGAAAAAACTTGACAGAGAAGGGCAGAAGGGAGTATAAATCACACCTTCCCTTTGTGTGGCCTTTGCATTGTATGTGTGTATAGGCCAGCTGTGGGGCCAGCTCTTCTAGTACTGTAACAAAACCAAACTCAGGATTAGGATATAAGGAGCATACGTCGGAGCAGGATATTTTTGTATTTTTATTTTGTTAGGTGAGTGAGGGAAGTAATTTTTTAGTACCAGTATATATCGAGTATAAGCTGACCGAGTATAAGCCGAAACCCCTAATTTTACCCACCAAAAACCGGGAAACCTATTGACTCTCGAGTATAAAGCAAGGGATACAGCCTGCCCCCATGTAGCATACAGATTAAAAAAAATAAACTTAATACTCACCCTCCAGTGACCTCGATGTTCGTTGCGGCTCCCGATCCCCATGCGGCTCCCGGCAGCTTCTTCACTCTTCTATCTTCTCTAGCCGGCAGAGTCGCGTCCATGCGATCTGCTGGCCGTCGCACACTGTGATGACGTCATCAGCGGTGACAGCGCTGCATCACAGTGTGCGACGGCCAACAGAGTCGCGTCCATTGAGAAGATAGAAGACAGAAGAGGAGACACGGGGAGCCGCGACAGGAATCGGGAGCAGCTGGGAGCCATGAGGAACATCGGGGACACCGGAGGGTGAGTATTAATTTTTTTTTTTTTATCATTGACTCGTGTATAAGCTGGGGTGAGGTTTTTCAGCACATTTTTTGTGCTGAAAAACTCGGCTTATACACGAGTATATACGGTATTATACAGAAGGTCTCCTACTTAAGGACACCCGGTTTACAGACGACCCATAGCTAAAGACCAACCCCTCTGTCCCAGGCTGCAAATATCAGCTGTAAAGTGTATATAATGAAGCTTTATTGATAATCCTTGGTCCCATTGCAGCAACAAATTTTGAAACTCCAATTGTCACTGGTGAAAAATAAAATTTTGACTGGAGCTACAATTATAAAATATACAGTTTCGACTTACATACAAATTCAACTTAAGAACAAACCTATGGAACCTATCGTGTATGTAACCCGGGGACTGCCTGTATTACTATGACATATAAGAAATGACACGTCATTGTTTTATAAGAGAACGGTCCTTTATTCTTATAAAAGGCTTACAAAAAGATATATGAAAATGTAAATAATTGACTCTGAAAAAATATTTATATATATTTCAGTTCCATTCATAGGTTCCTGTAATAACATAAGTTTACACTGAAACAATAACACAACAGAAAAGACTTATTCAACGGGTGACAGGTAGTGTTGTGCACCTCAGGTAGTGTTTTGCATAGTTATTGTAGCTGATTGGTTGTTATTGGAAGTTTGCTTTTTGTACTAGTGTTTTTTGTTTAAAACTTTTTTCTAAATTCAATTAGGCAATGAGTTTCCTATGAAGGATGTTGGTGCTGATTGTCTGAGCATAAAAAACACTACAGCGCTACAAATATTTCTGTCGTAAAAGATAGTGACAAGTTAATGTTCATACATCTCTTGTTCTGCAGGTAAGTACGTTGCATAGGTTTTTTACCCCTGATATTCCATGAGAAGGCTCGTGGAGTACAGTGATAGTGTGGGCTGCCAGATCCAGAGCCGCAAATGTAGTCCCTCTTAAGGCTAAGCCTTAAATGAAATCCATCATGATAAACCAGGGACACTACTCATAGATCCAGGAACTGTGGCTGTGGTAATCTTCTTATATTTGATTACAATGACCTCCTTCCTTCTAAACTTTTAAAATTATGCTAATGTGAGATAAGGGCTATGGGGGGGGGGGGGGCATTGGCATTACCAGAGACCCTCTGTGCTAAAGCTTTATAGGCTGTTACTCTGTGCAGAAGCTCTTCCCTCCTGACACTGTATGAGATTACAGGAGGCAGAGAGAGGGGGGAGTGCATGGGGATGGTCAGACAGTGTAACAAGATGTGATGCTGCAGCCTGGAGGGGCTTTAACAATGCCCCCAGAGCCCTTCTGAGTCATTAGCATAATTTTAATAGTTGATTTTAGAAGGAAGGAGGCCATGGAAAACAAATATAAGAAGATTATCACAGTCACAGTGTCTGGATCTATGAGTAAATGTCCCTGGTTTATCAAGATTTATTTTGACAGTAGATTTCCTTTAAGTGTTTCCATAAGCAAATTCAGTCCCACAAACCTGCTTCATGCACTTGCAGGATTTCCTGGACTGAACCCAGAATCACTGAACTAAACTCAATATGCCCATTCAGTTCAGTAATTCAAAGTTTAGTACGGGAAATCCTGCAAACACAAAGAGCAAGATCCCAAACTTGCTAATGAGCCTGACATACTGGTGTGTGCTCCATCTGACATGATCCGCTCTTCTCTTAGCTTATTATGCCCTTGTTTTAAAATTATGCAAATTAGCCTGAGGGGCTCAGGGCTCCATAGCTGATAATTGAGCCTGGAGCCCCACAGGCTCATTTGCATAGTTTTTTTAAACCTTTTTTTCATAAAAACAAGGGCATAAGATTCTAAAAGAAGAACAGATCCAGAGGTGGCACACACCAAAATGTACAGGTGTTTGCTTTATAGTCCTTCATCCTGGTTGTAGATTTCTTTTAGGTAAAATCAATATAACATTTATCACCCAGAGGATAGGTTATAAGTTCTTTTCGATGGAATACCCCTTTAAGGCTCTTTCGCTGTGACGTAGTACTGCTGGCTGTGAGTAGGTGGCTTTTGCTTATCATCAAAGTGTAGCTTGTAATAAAAATGTTATCAGCAGTAATATATTATGGGCCACTACTGAAAGAGAAATTCAGCTAAATCAAAGGAGGAGCACATCAATCACTGCAGATTGCATTCTTATTCCTGGTGATAAATCCCTTTCATGTGATGATAAATCTGTCCCATAAGAGAATATCCCCTATAATAAATGGATGACTGTAATGCACATAAATATGTTTTATGACAACAGATCAAAAACCAAGTGAGTGTTTATCTCTCTATGACTGACAGCGCTTTGTAGTGGCCTCAGCAAACCAATTAATTATGTGTATGGTACAGATGAGATGCGGTGACTCTCCATAGAGAAGCTCCAGGTACATTCAGATGACTCTTCTTTATGTGTCTCAGTGTTACAGAGGTCAGTGAGCCGAGCGCAGGGTCTGCTGTCTACGTTTTCCCTCCAGGTCCAGCTGCTCTTGTAGTGTGGTGACCTGTCAGAGAAAATATACGCATATCTATTTGCTGAATAGGGAATTAAAGGGTTAATGTAGTTACATAACCTAATAAGGGACTTCATCTAACCTCAGCTAGTCAGAGATGCCCCCAGTGATGCTGACAGTCTGTGGGGGCTTAATAACAGGTCCAACGTGCAAACAGAAATACCCTCAACCCTGTTCCCTATTTCCAAACAGTGGAGAATGTCTGAAGGAAGGATTATTACATATTGATTGAAGACTACAGGACATTTTGCTGCTGCTTTAGCTCTCACACTGCTGTGCTCTTGGCTCTCTGCAGGCGTTTGGATAAATGCCATCGGTCAGTCAGAGTTGCAAGGAGAAGCCGTGGGGATGTGTCTCTTCTGCCTGTTTTCAATCTGCGGTTTCAGGACCTTTGGAGATCCTTCAAAGGTCCTGAATTGACACACATGTGTGTTGAGAGAAGGAAGAGATATAAGAGGATGTCATGGGTGAAGATCCTTCTCAGTATAAAATTTGGTGGGTGGTTTGGGTGACCATAGGCTCCCTAGAAGGCTCGGGCTCCGGGCTACCATCCAAATTGCCAATATTATAGTCCATTACTGCTAAGTGCACTTGGAACCACATTCTTAAAATAAAAATCCCTTTTGCTGCTACCAACTACACACAGAGAGATGTTATTAAACTACTCTTCAGGGCTGCTACTACCCCTGAGTGCATGCTTGAAATCGGCCTTTTTGATGCAGTTTTCTAAGCTTACACTAGAGGTGGATCCTTCCTTTATAATTCATGTTTCTTTAGGAGTCCAATCATGATGCACAGAATGCGTCAGCGAAAATAGGATGATTGTGATTTCGACCTATTATACCAGATATACATTTAATCAGCAGTCAGAATTTTATTAATATCTGCTTTATTGGCCAAAATACCGTAAATGATGCTAATGAGCAAAGCTGTTTGTCCAGAAACTGGAAGAAGGAAGCTTGATTTTCTTTACTGTCTTTACATATCTCCACATCCCCATCCATAGAGTGGATAGGCCACACTACCCAAAGGCGTATTATGCTTATTGTAGTAATGTAGTTTATTAGTGGTAAGTACTTACCTGCTCCTCCAGCCCTCTGACCCTCTGTCTATGAGCTCTTTCTCTAGACTCCAGTGTAGTCTCTGCCTGCTGCTGAGCAATGCGCAGCCTCTCACTCTCTGCATCCAGCTCCTGCCGATGTCTCATACTCAGTTCCATAAGCCGCTGCGAATGAGCTCGTTCCATCTCCGTCATCTGCGTCTATTTAAATATGACATATACATTTCATTTAGTATGGACATAATGAGGGGCATTTATTCATTTGGGTGCAGGGTGGCGCTGGAAGCGTGCTATATTTTTCAGTGGGATGTAAGTTTGTGATTAATGAATTTTAAGGTTTAGAACTCCCTAGACCCTGACGCTTCATAAATTAGGCTGCAAAAGGTGCAGAAAGGAAAAAAACACAGCCAGTTTTCCCTTTGAAAGGCCATAATAAATATAGAGATAGACATAGAGAGTACGTCTATCTCAAAAGTTTCAGATAAAAGATAAGTACAGGCAGTCCCCTACTTAAGAACACCCGACTTACAGACGACCCCTAGTTACAAACGGACCTCTGGATTTTGGTAATTTACTGTACTTTAGCTCTAAATTACAATAAACAGCTATAACAGTTATCACAGGTGTCTGCAATGAAGCTTTATTGTTAATCCTGGTTCTTATGACAATCCAATCCATTTTTAAAATCCAATTGTCACAGAGTCAAATAATATTTGCCTGGAATTACAATTACAAGTACGGTTTACATACAAGATAGGTTCTGTAGGATTGTTTTTAAGTTGAATTTGTATGTAAGTCGGAACTGTATATTTTATAATTTTTTTTGGTCTCTTTGACAATTGGATTTTAAAAATGTTGGGTTGTCATAAGAACCAGGATTAAAAACAAAGCTTAATTGCAGACACCTGTGATAACTGTTACAGCTGATCATTGTAGTCTAGGGCTAAAGTACAGTAAATTACCAACATCCAGAGGTCCATTTGTAACTTGGGGTCGCCTGTAAGTCGGGTGTTCTTAAGTAGGGGACCGCCTGTATAAAATATACAGTTCCGACTAACATACAAATTCAACATAAGAAGAAACCTACAGAACCTATTTTGTATGTAACTTGGGGACTGTCTGTACTGGGATATTTAATGAATTCCAAATTTCTTTTTCATGCCCTACACCAAATTTAGTGTTTAAGATACTATCCAAAATGGGTTTGACAAGGGTGTGAAGTTTAAGATATAAAAATTGAGCTCCATAAAACTCAAATTAGCTATGGAAATATAGGACTTATACTGCACAAGTCATGGGTACAATTCAGATTTAAGGAATCAGTGTACGTCTTTATAACCTTTGTGCATGGATAACTTTGTTCTTTACAGCACTCAGTCATTCTAAACAGGAGATTTCAATACTGGTAAATCCAAAGTATGTTGTAGAAGTAATGCCCCCCCCCCCCATCCAGCCGGACTTAATATTGTCAGTGCATATACCTCCAGGTACTGATTCTGTCTCTGTGATTCTGACACTTCTTTTTTCATGGAGTTCACCATTTGGCTTAGTTGCTCCTTCTCTATGCTGAGCCGTTGTGTTTCCCCTTCCAAGCGTAGCTGCTCTCGCTTCACCTGCGTTTGACAGAGCAATGTGAATACCCTCATACTTCTCCACGTTAGATGTCCAGAACAGGTAAACCTTTTGTTCCAAGAAACCTGCTCTGGAATGAACCTAGAACTGCTGAACTGACAAGTCCAGTAAATGTGACATGCGCATGGAGCAAGTTTCTCGGAACATATTCTCTCATTGGCAAACGGCCCAACTTTTATCCTACATCCAAACAGTAGGCCCCTGTTACCTTCTCCAGAGCCGCTCTCAATGTGTTGTTCCCTTTCTCTAGTATAGTGGCCGAGTGCTGAATTTCCTGTTTATCAATCTCGACCTGGGTCTTGTCTCCTTGCAGCACCTTCACTCTTTCTTGCAGGTCAGCAAATGCCACACTCTGCTCCTTCTCTCTCTGCTGGTGTTTGAGAAGAGCCTGAAATGGGAACAAGGAAATTCAACCAAAATATTTTCCATTTAAAACACAATTGAAAGGGTTGTAGCATCTTAGGTTGTTATCCCCTATCCAGAGGCAGCAACTACTGGGAAATCCACCGATCATGAGAATTTTAACCCCCAGTAATCAGGAGAAAGGCAGGTCCCGTTCTCACTGATGTGTGAACCATGGCTGTGCCCTACTGCTCTGTTCAACAGAACTCCGTAGAATTGGATGGAGCAGTAGTATGCATGCTAGTCCTTTCACTCCACTGTTGCTGGGAGTCCTATTCTCATGATGCAGTCGGACCCTCATCGAACTTAAACGCCTTTAAAGCAAATTTGCTTACAATGTGCAATAAATCTAGCAAACTATTTAGTCTAAGTTTTATTCAACAGGTAGGTCATTTTTTGTTTTACCAGGGAAACTTGTACTGTAGGTGTCTTATAGCTGGGGTCTGAGCTTTGGCCTTCAGTATAACAGGGGCCTACAAATTAATAGAAGTGCCTTAATAAAAAAAAAAGGAAGTGCTCTCATATAGTTTGAGGGGTGTAGCTGTCCTGTGCGTACTGTAGATGTGGAGCACTTCAGGAGACTTGTGTGCCCCCATTCAGTGGATAGAGAGTAAGTGTCTTTAATGCTGAAGCAAATTCTGTGTATTCTTTTATAGGTGTTTATAGGCTTAACTGGATAAGATAATTTCATATCTTAGGCCCAGTTCACACCTGCATCAGGGGTTTCGCCTACTTAGAAGAATATAATGGAAATGAAATACGGAAAGTAAGTAAGTGAGGTCTTCTATTCACCTTCTGTTTCCATAGACATCAATTTAAGAAAGGTTACCTTCCATAGCGTTTCCATTATATATAGCTAAAAATGTAAGTGGTCTGCTGCGCTATTTCCCCCACATCCCTAAAAATAACGGACGTTCATACTGCAACGCAGGTTTTAGTGGACTTGCTCTTTTCCATTTTTGGGGAATTGCCACTTAAGTATTCACACTTCCAGGATGACTTCTCACCTGCTGCAGCTCCTCTGATCTGGCCTGATACTCCCTGCAGGTCAGCTGCAGCTCTCCCAGCTGCTGTTGGTGCTCCTGCACCGTCTGTGAGAGACGCAGGTTCTGTCTTTTGCTGTCACTCAGTGCCTGCCGTACTGAATCCAGCCGCTCCTGAAGAAACGATAAATAACACATTGTGAACAAATGAAAAGAAAACCATTAGGATACTTGCCAACATTCCACATTAAGAAAATGACTGCACACCCAAACCTGTTCTATAATAACTGGGACCAGGTCCAGGTGTGCGGTATCTGTACTACTGCTTCCTTAGTGTGTCTGTTACCTGTAGCACTCGTCTGTCTTGCTCAGCCGCCGTCAATGCTCCCTGTAGTCTGGTCACATCATCTTGCAGGTTCCCTCTACCAACAGACGCTTCTCCAAGCGCCTGGGACAGTCCCTGTGACTTCTCCTGTAGATGCCGCTCTCCATCCTGTGCCCTGGACAATGCGAGGCTTAACCTCTGTACCTCCCTCTGCAGAGCTGCCTCCCTATCCTCACTCTCTTTCAGGAGCTCCTGCAAAGAATGGGCTCTGTCCTGCAGTGACTGCACTTCTGCTTCCCTCTCTGCAAGACACAGACGTGTCCTCTCCAGTTCACCCTCCAGAGAGCGGCGTCTTAGTTCCAGGTCCGTTCCACGGTTCTCTGAGGCTTCAAGTACTTCTCTCAGGCTTTTACATTCAAGCCCGTGCCTACCTTCATCACTACGAGCCCGGGAGAGACGTTCCTAAATGAATCAGTGAGACGTCACCCACAAGTGCAAGTGTAACACGGATAAATTTACAGAATTATGAAAGTGGTAACAGAAAATCTTGACTTGGATGCAATTTAACTTCACCTAATTTATAAGAGATGACCTTATTTTACACAATATAGAGTAATAATAGGCGTCCTCTGACCATACAACGCTGCAAAATGTGTTAGGCAGCAGTCCTGGATTGCAGGACTTGCAATCATATTCCAGAATTATAACATTTTCTGGAAGGACTGCTTATTATTTAACATCTTTCCAGGCCTGCTACCTCCCTACTACTGTCTTTCCTATGGTCATAGCTTTAAAGGGGATGTCTTCCAGGAAAAAAAAGCATCACTGAAAGGAAGCAGCCATGTATTTTCCATCAGATACAACCCCTGGATGTTTTGTCATTAGATTTTTAGCATCCCCATGCAATGGATCACTATCTGCTCGCTACAATGGAGCTACTGTAGGGAGCAGTAGAAGAAAAGGTCAGAATGGGTCCCTGCAGGGAGAGGGCAAATTCAGTAATGTTTTACAATAAAAGAGAATGCATCCAAAAAAAATGGGTGAAGAGGATTCGTTCCTAAGCAGACACTCCTGTGTACTGCCATCCAAGGACAGGTAACACAGACTGTAGGTGTTAGCGGACAATGGGGGGGTTTAACAATGTGTCTCAGGTTCCACCAGTTTCTAGCTGGATTTATCACTGAAATGATGATTACTGGTGCATGATAATAATGTCGGTTCCCACTTTAGACCTACTTTTAGTTGGTCTAAACTGTGCGCCAGAATTTTGGGGGCGCACGGACGATCTCCCATAAGCCACTCCCCTTTCTCGCGAGGCCACAACCATTTTTCCCAAAGGCCACGCCCCTTATTCGGACAAGTCGGAAAGCTGCCAAAAATGGTCTAAAAGCCTTGATAACTGTGGTACAAGGCATTTTAGACAGTGTTTTTGGTGCAAAACCACCAGAATTGTGGGGCAAGTGCGTTAATACATCCCCCCCAATGTGTCTTATGTTATAGGAATGATAACTGGAGTCAGTACAAAAATCCAGGACCTATAAAATGTAGTCCAGTAGCCTTCACAGTCTTACCTGCAGGTCTCTCTTCTCATCTTCGCTGACACGTAAACTATGCTCCAGCTTCAGTGCCCGCTCTCCTGCAGCTTGCCGCTCTATCTCCACCTGGCGCATGTTGTCCTGCAGCAGACGCATTTCGGTGTGAGCGGCTCCCAGACGCTCCTCTGTTTTTTGTTGCCCTTTTATAAAGCAAATAGGGATCAGGTTCAGAACTAAAGCAATGGCTGTAATAAAGTTCATACTAACATATATGGCCCATATGTTTCTTAAAGGAAATCTACCATCAAAATCCATCCTGATAAATCAGGGACACTTATTCATAGATCAAGACACAGTGACTGTGGTAATCTTCTTATATTAGTTATCCATGGCTCCTTCTTTATAAAATCTTTATATAAAACTTTATTTATTTATTCTTTATGCTAATGAGCATGAAGGACTCCTGGGACTCTGTATTCACAGGATGTTACACTGTGCACTACCAGGTTTATCCCCCCCCCCCCCCCCTCTCTTTGCACTTTCCCACTCTCTCTGCCTTCTGGGAGTGCTTATGCACAGTGTAACGGTCTGTTAAGCTAGATCATTGGGGGGCAATAATAACACACACAGGGGCCCTTCTGGCTCATTAGGATATATTTAATAGTTCATTTCAGAAGGAAGGGGGATGGATAACAGATATAAGAAGATTACCACTGTCACGGTGCCTGGATCTATGAGTAAGTGTCCTTGGTTTATCATTATAGATTTTGATGGTCGATCTCCTTAGAAGGGAACCTGTGACATGATTTTAGGGTATGAAATGTCCTGCAACATCATCTCTGACAAAATCTGCTCATTTTCACATAACTTTTGAGGTGATTGTTTTATAGGTAAATGGGTGAGATTTCACATAAAAGAAGGAAATCTAGAAAGGACATTTCATACCCCACCTGAGGGGGCTGCTAGTTAAAAGGGGTAAAATTTGGTGACAGGCGCCTATTAAAGGGTTATAGGTATTATAGATCAGAAGCCAAGGCACTTAGAACATTTCCAGACGCACATACAGATATAGTCCAGTGCGCCTTTACCTTATATATGAATTGTACTTACAGACAACAGCTGCCTTGAGCTGTGCACAGGTCTGCCACCTGCTGGTCATTCATCCTTATAATCAGGTGTGCCTTATAATCTGGTGCGCCTTATATATTAACCTAGACGTTTTAGCAGGCATTTATTGACGGTGCGCCTTATAATCTGGTGCGCCTTATAGTCCGAAAAATTGAATTGGACACAAATCTACATGTATATATCAGTGTTAAAGCAGCAGTACCAAGGATTCCCCCAGAAACTAATAACCTTGTGTGACACGGCATGAGTCTTCCAGGGGCGTTGTGGGGTGTTGCATGCAGAGCTAAATGAGATGTCATCCTTGTGTGAGCATGAAATGTAAAAAGCTGTCATCATGTCTTTTATTCCACACAGTTCATTACTGGGGATGGATTTTAAAGAACAAAAAGTGATGTTCCCCATTTATGTGATAATCCCTGCCATTATGTTACAGCTTGTGAAGCTTCTCGTATAGAAAATAGGATAACATTCCCTCCCTTGCCAGCTCCTTGTTATGGCTGTGGGGTCACACCCTTTTGAAATGTAGCCCCGGGCTGTGACATTTAGTGTTGAGAACTCTTCACAAACATAACTGAGAGCGCAGAAAAGGCGACATGAAATAATTTCTAAAGCTAGAAGACACGGTGGCCCACATTTCTCAAAACGAGTGCAGTATGTACCTGTGAAGTGTGCAGGGTGCACCGGATTAATCAAAATGGGCTTTATGTTATTACAGCATTATATTGGGGTTATAGGGCTTCCCTTTGTATATGTACGGCTCGAATATAAACATCAACAAATTCACAGAGCCTGGACTTGACAATAGAAGAAAAGTGAGTAAAACCAATAGGCTTGGAGTAGGGAGCTACCTTCCTGCAGCTCGCTCAGCTGTCTCTGCAGTTTCTGGAGCTGGCTCTGCAGTCTCTCACAATGGTTGGTGCCGTCATCTAGCTGCCTGCGTAGAGACACAATCTGTATGCCAGCCTCATCCTGGTAATGGCATAACATAATATGGTTGTTAGCGATTGTTAACAGTCATAATAAAAAGCTGCAAAGTTTATATTTAGAGCCATAGAAGGCTTACAGAACAAGGGGACTTGTGTCTTCAAAGGTCACTAAACATTTGGTGCTATTTAGCCATTATATGATATTATCTATATTAAACTTGTTTTCATTCTTACTAACTGGAACAGGGTTTATTAAAGGGGAAATCTGTCAGCAATTGTGACCATACAAAGCTGTAGACAGTGCTGAGCACAGGCCTCGCAGATCTGCATGGCTATACTTTGTGTGTGTGGTTAGTAGCAGCAGAATTAAACTGCTGTTGTGTATAGGTGCAGGAGAAACCCACTGAGTGCCCTATTACGGTACATAGCCTGCAAATGCTTCTGTGTACAGCCTGTAAGTTTGTACCCATAACACTGCAGGTTGTATGAAGCTATTTTTTTTTAGTTTAGATATAGAAGTCAAACTTCTTTAAATGTAACAACTTCATACTTATAGGGATTAGATATATGACTATTAAATGTGAATATTTTGGAAAGGATATCTCACACTTTAGAGTTTTTTGAGTTTCTCACAGTGTATATACTAAATTATATTATTATTCCATTTAAGGGGTTGTCCGAGAGTTTCAAGTGGCTGGCCACGCCCACTTGTCACTATTCCTAGCCCTGTATCAGGCACTGGATATGGTGATGGGTGTGCGTGGCGGGTCACCTTGGCCAGTTGGAAGCTCCCTCAGCACATCACCTGTGCCCCTGTAAACAAACAGGGGTACGAATCAGAGGGCCCGCCCTGCGGGACATCAGGAGCGGCTGAGGAGGCAAGTACATGTTTATTTTTTTAAAGGCCCGCCACACCCCAACTCTTGGACAACCCCTTTACGTTTCACAGGAACAGAAAATTAAAAAAGAAATAAGTGCTAGATCTTTCATATGACGGACCTCTATTTACATATAATCCATTCTTTCGGATTCCACTATTCTTGAACAGAAGTATTAATAAAATTTTCTGACAGTTGTCCCGTAAAGGAAATCTGTCAAAAGCTTCAGACAGCGTTAGGAAAGCTCTGGAAAATTGTGTAATGTAGTAGTAGCAGGGTTGTGAAAAGTGACATTATAATCGAGCTCTGCGGCTCTTGTAAGGGCTCTGGGCCGGTCTTTCAGCCTGAAGAGCTTTCTGTTTTCTACACTGTGATGCTCCACAGCTGCTCCCCCCACTACCAGTATTAGCTGGTAAGGATTTTGGTTGGATACTTACAGCAGTCACTCAGCAAAGGTAAGGGGCTATGAAACAGTTCAAAGCTCCATCAGGAGCTGCAAACCTGGATTAAAGGCTCACTTTTTACATGATTCCACTTGTCTCCTGGGGCCATACCTAGCTCTGTCTGCAGTTTATTATGACACAATTATGAGAAATTAAAATAGTATTTAGCAGAAGTTACAATGCTCTTAGACACTCACCCTCTCCCTTTGAGTCTCCCTTAGTTCCGCTAGAAGATCCTTAAGAGCTGCAATTACTCCCTCAGGTTCTATCTCTGGATATGGGGATCTACTACGATCTGGAGATGCTCCTCGTGAACATGGAGTCCTTCGTCCTTCCAACAGAGTGCTGATAGAGCCATCAAGACCTGTATAAAATATATGTTGCATTAAAGGAAAACTACCATACAAATCAAGCATGATAAATCCAGGACACTTACTCATAGGCACTGTGACTGTGGTAATCTTGTTATCTGTGGCCTCCTTCCTTGTATAATCAACTTTTAAATTATGCTAATGAGCCCAATGTGCTACCCTAGCCCCTCTGTGATCTAGCTTTACAGGCTGTTACACTTTCTCACATTTCTCCTGCTCCCTTAGCACGTGTGCAATGATCACTTCCTGCTGTATACCCAGTGATAAGGGAGCAGGGGGGAGGTTGAGACCGTGTAACAGTCAGTAAAGCCAAGTCACAGAGGGACAAGGGTAGCCTCTCAGACTAGCATAATCTTAAAAGTTGATTTTAGAAGGAAGGAGGCCATGGATAACAAATATAAGAAGATTACCACAGTCACTGTGCCTGGATATATGAGTAAGTGTCCCTGGTTTATCAGGATGGATTTTGTTTGGTAGATTTCCTTTAACATGATAAATTATTTTAAAGCGATGGATACCATAATATTTTTTCCTACCGAATGAGAATTATTGATTTAGCATTCACATTTTCCAGACATTTACCAAGCTGGAGGCTTATGACAAGCTACTCTCCAATGCTACCCAAAAGCGGCAGAAGCCCAAGCCCAATAAATATTTGTCGATGTTTAGGAATAAATCACCCAGAAGTGCTGTCACCTGGTGAAGATTTCTCACCTTTACTGGGAGACAAGCCTCTACGAGGTGAGGGGCTGCGGCCTCTGATGCCCAATGTACGTCTTATAGCTGAGTGCAGGCTATTGAGCTGTGTCTCCGTCTCCCTGCGTGCAGTCTGGATCCGACTTAGTTCAGTTTCCAGAGCTCGCACCCGAGTCTCACAAGCTCCAAGTTTAAGCTTCATATCAGCCGCCTCTGTGGTTCCCCTCTGTAATTGTTCCTGAAGGGTCTTGCATCCGTCCTGTAGACGCTGCTCTCCTGCCCGGCTCTCGCTGAGCCTCTGCTCAAGATCGATCTCCCGCTGATGGGATGACAACTCTAAAGCTGAAAGACGCTGCTGCAGAGACATAATCTAAGGAAGGTAGAGGCGCATTAGCTGTGATCCTTCCATTTATAGAAATCTATCATTGGTTGATATTTGAGGTGGACCTCTGAAAAACCTTTACCTTGTGAATTCAGTTCAATCTGGAACTATAGTTTTATGTAAGATTGATTATAATTTATTAATCTAAAATACAACTTGTTCTCATAAGTGCAACCATAGACTGAAGGATCAGGAGTTACCACTATATATCAATCTTCTCTTCTGCTCCTGTGGACTCCAGACAGGACACTAAGTACAATCTGCTCAGCTCCTCCTGCTCTATAACACGCTGCCCGCAGATAAAAAACGATGTACAATCTGCTCAGCTCTTCCTGCTCTATAACATGCTACCTGCAGATAGGACTTTATGTACAATCTTCTCAGCTCCTTCTGCTCTATAACATGCTGCCTGCAGATAGGGCACTATATACAATCTGCTCAGCTCCTTCTGCTCTATAACATGCTACCTGCAAATAGGACAATATGGACAATATATATATCTGCTCAGCTCCTCCTGCTCTATAAAATGTTGCCTACATACAGGACAATAGGCACAATTTGCTCAGCTTCTCTCGCTTTATAACATACTGCATGCATGTTATATTTGGAATATAATGAAGTACCAAAAATGGATGATTGTCAGAATTTTGTTAATCACCAGTTACCGCAGAGTAGTCCAACAAACACAGAGCTGTCTATGACAAGCAACTACATTCCAGATCTCATTTTTTAGAGGTTCTTTCCAAAAATATAGACATCTTGACCTGTTGCTATAGTTTCCACTTTTCTTTTCTATTTGGTTAGTCTTGATAAATCGCAGCCCTGGGTCTCATGGTGATACACACCTCTCTGCGAGCCGCCTCTCTCTCGGCCTCGCTCTCTGTGATACGTTGTCTCAGTTCTAGTGACTCCCTGCGGCTCTGCTGCTCTCTCTGCTCCTCCTGTTGTATCCGGGCCTGAAGTTCGGCCACTTCTTGCTCCTTTAGACTGCTCTCCCCTCCAAGTGTTTTTACCTGTATACATACAATAGGTACATTTTTTTAGCTTGTGCAATGCAATTTCTGCTGCGTTTTAATAATCTCAAAACTTTGTTAAAATGAAGAAAGTGCGTCATGTGAAGCTGACCTGTCTGCGCAGCTCTTGAAGTTGTCTGCGGGCCTCAATGTGTGATCGCTCGACCTCCCGCAAACTCGCCCTCAGTTGTGCTGCTTCCCGCTCACCGCATGATTTGGCCTCTTGTAGTACGGCTAAGCGCTGTTGTTTCTCCTCTACTGCCACCTGCAGACTGGAGGAATAAAGTGTATGGAATTATTTTATCACTTTTTTTTTTTTATCATAAAAGATACCCACTAGATACAAAGGGAAGATTCAATGCTAACACCTTATATCTAGTAATGCCTGCAAGACCCCCTCCATCCACCATAAGCGATTCAACACGGGGTGTCACAGGAAGTCCCAAATTCTGATGCCAGGGGGGGGGGGGGTCACGTGACCTACGGTTCCCAACGGCTACAGACAAACTTTATCAGGGTAAGTACAATGTGCGAGACCCTATAAGGGTCTAGTACTTACTATGGTAATGTTGTTATTAGTGACCAATCCCTTTAAAGATAATGGCCCAGATTTATCAAAATCACCCTGTGTAGTGTGCAGGGTGCAGCAGATTGCTCCGACGGAGTGTACCAGCTTTTTTTTTGGTGAACCTTTAACATACGGTGTGAAAGATAATTCTGTTGGACACCACATGGTAAATGTGGAGCATGGTCCGACTGTGCACCGGAACGTCCCTTTATGTGCAGAATTTTGTGTTACGTCAGATATATTGCAGCCAAGAAACAAACAATCAATTTTTATGAAAAAAATCCATATGTAATAAGCTCCTCCTAGTGGTGGCTAATGGTAGCCAAAACTTTAACAATTATATCTACTTGCATGCAAGAGATTCAGAGCTCTGACATATTCTGGTTTTATTTAAAGATTAAGAAACAAAATTGTGTCTAATTGTGAAGTAACTGATTTCTAATGGATGTCTCAGTTTCTACTGCTGTAGACCTACCTGCTTCTCTCTGTCTCGGTTTTCTTAATGAAAGCTCTTAGTTCAGTGTTGGATTTCTGCAGAGTTTCTCTTTCACGCGTCATGTCACCAAGATCTCGGCGCAGCTCTAGAGCTTCCTTCCTTTGCAATTCACCGGTCTCTTCGGTCTCCCGCAGCAGGCGCTGTACTTCAATGAGGTCCCTACGCAGTCCATCTCTTGCATCTTCTGCTAAACGAAGTTGAGTCCTCAGCTCTTCCACCTGTATGGAAGAAGTGGTGATTTTCTATCATTAAATAGTGAATAATTACTTGGCTAGTTGTCTGCTAAGTTATAGTCTAGATATCATAAAAATGGCAGCTACTGCTTACTGTAAAAATAAAAAAAACACACACTCATATTGAATGTAAGGGATCCAGCACTGTCTATAGCAGTGATGGCTAACCTATGACACTGGTGCCAGAGGTGGCACTCGGAGCCCTTTCTGTGGGCACTCAGGCCATCACCAGAGATGACTCCAGGCATCTTCCTGCAGTCCCAGACAGCCCAGGACTTGCTGTGCACAGAGCTATTTTAAAGTGACAGCACTACCTGGGACTATTTTCTGCTATATTGGTGTCCTCAGGGTGCTGCTATCAATGAAAACTGTGACAGAGAAGGGAGTATAAATCACAAATTAAATTTCTGTGTTGGCACTTTGCGATAAATAAGCGGGTCTTTGTTGTAATTTGGGCACTCGGTCTCTAAAAGGTTTGCCATCACTGGTCTATAGTATGTAAGTTCCCAGATAACATAATCAAATTCTTGCTCCACAGATAAATTCACACTTTTAACCAAATAGTTTAGGATATGTCAAACCAATATTTTCCAAGATCTCAAAAAGTTTCAGATCTGTTAAATGACATTGAAGCTCTATGTAGTGTTTAGGAAGAGTAGTGAGTCACAGCAGCTAGGTCTCCACTTGCCAACATGAGAGGATAATCACCAGAAACACAATACAAAGTTTGATGAAAGGTTAGGTTTTCTTTAAGGCCAAGGCTCCAGGTTTGACACATAAGTTGCTGTAGATCAGTAATGTTGCCAGGTCTATGCTGTAACGCTTTATAAATAAACATTGTCTAGGCATGAATTATGTAGTCTTGGAATTTTACAAGTTCCAATATGATCCCAAAGGATTTTCTATCTCTAGTGCTAGAGAAAAAGGAGTAAGAAAAAGTCCAAAATGTGTCTCCATCCCTCATAAACATAATGAATGAGGTGAGAATGATTACATCCGATGACTCCAGTAGATATCATTGTGTATGGCGGTAATGGAAATGAATATCTGATTCATTAGCTGTGAAGTTTACCTCTTTGGTCAGGTTTTCCCTTTCTTGACTCAATTGTTTGACACGTTCGCACAGACTCTTGTTCTCCCTGGAGTGCGCTGACACAGCATCTTCAAACTCAGCCTGCAAAGTCTTCAGCTCTGAGGAGATCCCGTCCAGCATTGCCTGCTCGATTTACAAAGAGATAAATCCAATTCTTAAGCCTTATCTTATTATTCACACTGTATTATAAAATGCCCACTAACAAATGTCAAGACAGATACTCCCTGGCGGCAATGTATTTCATGTGTAATCATATATACACCATATACATTAGATGAGAGCTCATAATCTCTTTGGAACGTATTGTGTAATTGTGTATTGTGTGCATCGCATGAACGGACCTTGTCCTGGTCTTGTCTAATCTGAGCTTCCCGTCTAAATCTCTCAGCCTCCAGTTTGGTGTCAGAAAGCTCCCTCTGGGTCTGCATCAGCCTCTCACTCAAAGTATTCTTCTCAGTTTCCTTTTGGAGCAAAGCCTGAACAAAAACAAAAAAAGAGTTCAGTGCTCAAAAGTACAGAACACAAAAATGACACATATAAACATACAAACGCTCCACATATCCTCATCCAGTATGAAGGGCTATGTGTACACTTTTGTAACCATGGGGTGAGACAAGAGGCAAACATACTGGGGCACATTTACTGAGAATGGTGCAGTTTGCCTGTGCAGTGTGCAGAGGGCGAGGATTCAGGATTTCTGGCGCGCTTGTTCTTCATGGATCTGGCACCCTCTGCACTGCTCTGACAAAGTGCACCACTTTTTTTAGTGCAACTTTAACGTGGGGCATGCAACACAATTGTGTCGGTCTTTGCACGCCCCCTTCAGTGCAGAAATTTGTGTCGCATGAAGAATAGTGCAATTGCAACACAAAAGGGTCGCATGCGGCACCCTTCTTAAATACCTGTGCAAGCGGTTTAAACTACAAAGAACGTGCAAAATTCATAACAAAGTTGTTCCCAATATATTGTTATTTAGAGCAGAAAAGAACTGCAAAAATGGACATAGAGTCAGGTACCATTGACCATGAAAGCGTTAAATATCATAGCGCAACATAAATCCAGATTTATCAAGGAGATAACATATGAACATGTGCATGGATTTTCTTGCCTTCTGTTTCTCGTTTTCCACCCGCAGTAAACTTTCTTCTCTCTCTTCTTGCAGGCGAAGGATGTCTGTGCTCAGCTTCTGCTGGATGTTCTCACTCTCAGATAAAAGCTCCTCTTTCTCTTTTTCCATACGTTGGATCGCCTCCTGTTTCTCCTCCATCACGGCCAACAGCATTGACTCCTACAAGTCAGTGGTAGCAGGTGAAGTTATCAGACACAGGGTATAGGTTTTGTACAAAGAAACATTGTAGTGGCTGGGGACAAGTGGGACTTGTGTAGGTATCTGCACCAACTTCATCAATGGGATCTACCACTTAGTGATGTACAAACCTTCTCCCTCTTGAGGCGATCTACATTTTCTTGGTGTTGCTGGCTCTGATTATGGAGAGACATCTGTGCCGCTTGCTCGGTTTGGGCTAGCTGCAGCTCCACCTTCACCTTCTGCTGCCGCAGCTCAGCCAGGGCTTCTTCAGCCTCCAGCGCCTGGTGTTGAGCCTCCGCTATCGTGAAAGAACTATTAGTGTATATTATACATTGAATAAAAATGTAATTAATTAAGCACATGGAGTCTGTAGTTTAATGGGGTCTGCTTTACTTAATCCTGGTAAGTAATACAGGGATATGGTAGGAGGGAACATATTATTTTTTGTCTATGCAGATTTCTTTTTAGGAGTTTGGAAAAAACTGCGGGATCATCGTTTTGGGAGCTTCATGAATATCAGATAGATTTGGGTTTGAAGCTGGGAACCCCCAGCAAAAACATTCTTGGAGGCCTTAGTAGGCAAAAGCAACACAGCAAGCAGAGTCCCAGCCCTTGGAACAAACGTAGAACACGCCAATTTTACTCTTAAACTTTAAGATTAGAAGCAGAAGAACATGATTCAGGGACCATGCATTGGCAAGATTTCATGGACTTACCACAGTGCAGAGGATGGGATTCCCAACATCATAGTGATATATAATAGGAGTCCCTGCATCCCCTCTCTTATCATAATTACAATCTAGGGCTACTGTTTTGCAGGGAAATATGAACTCCTTGCATTATATATCACAATAATGCTGGGAGCCCTGCCCTCCATGCCCAACCATGGCCGTGTGCTTCTAACTTAAAGATCTCTTTTTATTGGGTCAGAATAACCCTTAATTTGCCGGGACTGTCCTGGCAAATTCAAGACATATGATAGGTATGGTGACTGCAGCTTATTGCCTACTAAGTGTGAGCTGAGTAGTAGAAATAGACAACATAGGTGTGACTCCACTTCTGTTCTCTGTTTTGTTCCTGGTGGAATTAGACTATATTCGGCTGCATTCACACTATTGTTAGGAGCCATCAATGACTGTTCCACTACAATCTATGGGAAGGATAGGTCAATGGGGTCCACTGAGTGTAGTTGGTAGCCATAGTGTGACATAGTGTGACCTGAATCCTCGTCGGACAACGCACCGTGGGATCGCAACAGGACCGGGTAAGTAAATCTGCCCAAATGGATCACGTTTTTAGAACCTGATATGAACCTAGGGCTTCTAGTAGGTGACCACTTAATAACGGATGTGAATTCATTTCTGTATAAGAGGAAACACTACTACTGCTTTACTAGAGCCTTGCACATATCTTTGTTAGGTCTTATCACACACTTCTATTCAGCTCATAAATGAAGCATTAAAATAACAGCCCAGAACCACATCAGCAGCTGCTGAGCCCATGTCAGATCATCCAGCAAGATACGCTGGATCACATTTGTACTATTTCGGACTCTACTTATCAGCATCATGTCATCGTGTTACACTGAGTACTGGGCGGATTATCTGTGTTTAACATAATTCACATTAATGTTGTGTCTAAAATATATTTTAAAAAAACTTTCATTTTGCGCGCAGTAATCTTCAGCTGGCTCTTTTTCAGAGACTCTATTAAGCCATTGTATAATTTACTACCTCATATGCTTCATTTTAAATGGACCCTGAAGAATATTTTGTAAAAATTGTGCCAGGCAGTCATCCCGGCATGACCCTTTCTGGCCACCTTTCCTGAACTCTGCATACAGAAAGTCGTGTGAGTATCACTGGGATTCAGCCAGACAATAGGTGCACGTGGCTTGTTAAAAGCCTTTTATCTTGATGAATGTACATGGAAGATTATCTGCTGACGAACTACGGCTCCTACAAGTCTCTATTATGGGAGAGATCCTTGGTGATTTTATGATCCAGATGTACATTAACTTAAATGATTTGGAAATAAGTATACAGACACAAGGATATAAGATTCATTACATGGACCAGGACCGGCTGGGGGTTTATACCTTGAAGGTTTTGTTTAGCAAGAATTAAGGAGTGTATCTCCCCTTCTAACTGTTCTCTGCGATCTTCCAGCTGTCCCGCCCGCCGCTGTGCATCATATAAGGTGCTCTCTAGAGATTCCTTCTGTGCTCTACGAGATCAGGACAGAAAAACTTAAGTCACAGAGCAAAGGGTTAAAAATGCCTTCCGATTTAAAGGGTTTTTTCCACTTTCAGCAAGTAATTGATATTGTTTGTGTAATAAAATGTTATACAAACTTCCAACACGCTTTTTGTATCAATTCCTCATGGTTTTCTATATCTCTGCTTGCTGTCAGCTTCATTATTTACTTCCTGTGGATATAAAGTAGTAAAGTAAAAAAAGTTTAAAAATCTCCACTGACAACAGTAAAAAAGCTAGAACTTTATTAGATTCATATTAAAAAAAAAGTGACATTACTAGAAAAATGAATAGTAACGCGTTTTGAACAAGAGAAAATGACTGTTTAATTATACCTGGTAATGCGAGCATCGCAAGCACTTTCATATATGGAGGAACGCCAGCGAAAACACAAACGGGAGGAGCGCGTGGATCCAGAGCATTACAGAAACAATGACGGGAGGAGCATATGGATCCGAAGGATCGTGAAAAACAATCACATGACATGTAGGTAAAACACAGGATTGAGCGTATGACAAATAAAAAGGAAAAACAAATCAAGATACAAACATAAGATCACTTATGTCATTAGCTCCCAAAATGGCATGAATTACAGGGGTGATCTTATGTTTGTATATTGATTTGTTCTTCCTTTTTATTTGTCATATGCTCAATCCTGTTTTTTACCTACATGTCATGTGATTGTCTGTTACGATCCTTTGGATCCATATGCTCCTCCCGTTCTTAATGTCATGTTTCTGTAATGCTCTTGATCCACACGCTCCTCCCGTTTACAGTTGTGTTTCCGGTGGCGTTCCTCCTTATATAAAAGTGCTTACGATGCTTGAATTACCAGGTATGATTAAGGACTGTCATTTTCTCTTGTTCGAAACGCATTACCATTCATTTTTCTAGTGATGTCACTTATGGATCTAATAAAGTTCTAGCTTTTTTTACTGTTGCCAGTGCTGATTTTTAAACTTTTTTCCTTTGCTTATATTCCTACCTTGGATCCAGACCAAACGTTTATCACAGGGGGGGCGTAGGGGGGAGCACCTGCATTTTTTCTTTTTCCTCTTTTTTTGGATATAAAGTGGTCCCAGGTCATGTGATATCACACAGGTGCATGGTTCGTTATATCCCTGGTCATGTGATATCACACAGGTCCACGGTTCGCTATATCCCCGGTCATGTGATATTACACAGGTCCACGGTTCGTTATATCCCCGGTCATGTGAAGTCACACAGGTGCACGGCTCATTATAACACACAGCTCTGATTGCACTGTGATACCAACGAGCCCTGCACCTGTGTGACGTCACATGATCAAGAACCGTTTTTTATTCACAGGAAGTAAATTAAAGTTTCTAAAGAATGACAGCAAGCAGAGATCTAGAAAACTGAGGAATGGATATTGGAAAATTATATAACTTTTCATTGCACAAATGATATCAACAATTTGCTTAAAGTGGACAACCCCTTTAACTTAGTGTCAGTAAAAGAAGCCTTACTGTAGTTGAGCAAGTTCATCTTCTTGTTCCTGCCGTTCCGCTTCCAGGGCTGCTACCTGCACTCCAAGCTCTGCATTCTGATTGGTCAGCTCTTCAATTCGCTGTCCTGCGCGTTGCAAGGCTGATGCTTGTACGTCTAAATCCCTGCGGTTTTCTTGCAACTGATCTTGAAGGGTTTGTACTACTGTGTTGGCCTGACCGGTGGCAGATAAAGAGATAAAATTAACTGGATGAACATTAATAAATAGCATGAGGCTATATGTATATCTAGTACTGTGTAACACATGACCTTCATCATTAGTACTGGAAGTGTTGCAAAATATTTAACTATTTCACCAGTCACCAATGTCAATCAACCAGCAGTCTTATAATTGTGCAGACGCCTAGGTCAGTCTTCATTTTAGGATGTTGTCAGATAACAACTAATTTATATGCTTGCAACATTTTTGTACTTCAAAAACTTACAGAAATCAATAGTACAAGAGAACACAAGATATTTTGGAATATATCAGATTAATGTGCTTCTTTCTACACCTTTATTTCTCCCTTCTTCCTTCCTAATTTAAACTTTACTCTGAAATCTCAGTTGAATTCCATCTTCCTAGTAAGAGAGACAGAAGCTCACTGAGGTGCCAGATTACATAGAAGCTCTATGGAGAAGGGAGGGGGAGTCACAGAAGCCATGTATCCAATCACTGGCATTGAGAGAGGACTGCAAACTGTAGCTACAGACATCCGAGGTGAGTAGAAAATTAAAGGGGTTGTCCACTCTGAGCAAATAATTGATATTGTTTGAGTAGGGAAAAGTTATACAATTTACCAATGTACTTTCTGTATCAATTCCTAGTGGTTTTCTAGACCTCTGCTTGCTGTGCTGCTATAGAAAGCTTCTATGTTTACTTGCAGTGGACAGAAATCCGTCCATGGTCTTGCGAGGGACACACAGGTGCATGGGCTGTTATTATAACAGAGAGTAATAGGAGCTATGCGATACTAACAGCTTGTGCACGTGCATGTCCATCACAAGACCATGGACAGATTGATATCCAGTGGAAGTAAACATTGAAGATTCTATAGCAGAACAGCAAGCAGAGATCTAGAAACTGTGATGAATTGATACAGAAAGTATATTGGAAAACTGGATAACCCCTTTAGGATTACAAATCACATAATGACTAGAAAAGGTGTTATTCCTCATGTACTTGCTTCTAAATTCTGGAATGTTGGTAGAAAAATGGGGACCATTTAAACACCATGTCAGTTTGTAAAAGCTTATTATATTTATTCTAATAAAATATTATTTTGTAAATATAGAAAAACTAATGGTTCAGATGAAGTGTGCATGAATCTATGTGGCTGAGGCTACTTACCTGAGCAAGCTGCTCCTTTAGCTTAGTCCTTTCTCTGCGCACACCATGCAGCTGCTCCTCAATCCTCTGTTGCTTTTCTTCCATCTCTCGGCATCTCCGTTCCATTCCGGCTCTTTCTGTCTGGAGTTGAGTCACCTCAAGGTCCAGTGCTTCTCTCTGCTCCCGCAGTGCAGCGCAGCTAGCCTCACTAACACGCCTGTCCTCCTGCAGCGCACTGCGCTCGGCCTCCAGCTGTATGAGGAGGTGTGAAAATCGGAACAAAATGATACCTGCTAGTTGCACAAGTTGAAAATGCATAAGTTTGTGTATGTTTACAATGTGTTTGCCTGCTTTTAATCCATTTCACAGCTGCTTACCCTTCTAGAAATGAAGATAAACAGATGCAAAGCAGCCAAACGCATGCATTTTCAGTCCGTTTAAAAACAGTCCAACAGGTTATTGGCACAAGATCTTTTGGTTGGCCATACTATCAGACGGCCTACAGTACAGGAAAGTTTACTATTATAGTACTTGGTAGGGAACAAGTATGATTTCATAAATAGCTCAGATTTAGGGTAGTTTCACATTGGCGTTGGTGCTGTGGGTGGGGCTGAGGTTGTATTTACATGTGGCGTTTACATTGTTTTTACAAAACGCAAATGTTAACAGCAATGTAATTAGGTAAATCTCCTCTCCTCAGCTGTTGTATGGTGTTTCAAAACGGAATGAGAACCCCAAGTATGAGTTTTCCTATGTCAATGCCTATGTATCAGCTCCAGCTGCTGCTGTTCTAATCTCGTTTTGTACCTGGATAAGGAGATGCTATGAAGGGGGTTGTCTGAAGGCTGAAAAACTTGGCTTCTTTCTTCAAAAATTAGTGCCATACCTGACCACCCATTGTGTTTAGTATTGCAACTTATCTCCATTTATTTCTATATATGTGAACGGCAATACCGGCACTGGCTATGGTCCGGTGTAGTGATAGAGAACACATGTAAATAAAGAATTGAATTGATAGTTGATGTACGTTTAATGTAAACAAGTTAAGAGAGAGGCGTACCTGTAATATCAGACGATTCAGGGCCACTTTATCTTGTGCTAAGCCTTCGTTTAGTGCACCCATTTTGGCCAACGAGTCGTTCAGTGCCGCCCGTTCACTGCGCATCTGGTTGAGTGCCAGCTCCAGTTCTGCTCTGCTAGACTCGGCCTGGCATGGAAATCCGTTTTATAAACACACAATCAGCTGTGTACTGTACTTAGATCAATATTTTGCATCTCATGCAGAGTTCTTGGCCCCAGAAGGAAAGCCTATTTGGTATGACCCGGTGATCAGCACATTTTGGATTAGCACTTAGTGACTGATTCTTTAGCATCAACACTATTGTTTTGTTGGTATGTTATCTCACTAGAAAACGAGCATGGTTACTTGTCATAATTGTACAATTGGGGAAATATGGCAGACATATCATACTTTATAAGTGGGACAGGCCTGACCTGCATTTTTTTTTTTTTAGCCAAATACTCACCTTGCTAAGTGCGCTGGATACGGCATCTTTCTCTCCATGCAGGACATCTCTCTCCAGAACCGTCTGACTAAGGGTCTCTCTGACAGTAACCAGGTCTTTCTTCAGCACTGAAACTTTTTCTTCCAACTTCTCTTGGGTCCTTTGCCTACATCAGTACAGAAGGAGATAGCCACTAAGAGAATAATCACATGTATCTTCAGATCTGGGGCAAAACACATTTTGGTAATGAGCTTGTTCCTTATTTCTAATAAATGTAAAATCCTAGTGGTTAAAAGGATGAGGCCTTCTTCCGGGATAAGGACATTAGCATAAAATCAAAGAATCTCACAGGCCCACTTTCTCCACTAAATATGTTTTTCAACAAATCCCTTATTATCGGCTTAGCGACTGAAGATAATAACGGGGGTCCAAACACAGGTGTGAACTGGGTTAATTCTTGCCTAGATTAATTTTCCCTGCATTCATTACCCATTCACCTTTAACTAATACAGTCATGTGTGTGTATGTGAGAGCAGAAAGAGTTAACTGTCAGCCCTTAATATCAAAGAGGTATTTCCATCTCAGGTATTTAGGACATACAGATGTGTCATAAATATCAGATACATGATGGGTTAATAACAATAATAATTCCCTTATTTATATAGCGCACAAAGATTACGCAGCGCTGCACAGAGCTTCCTAATCAGTCCCTGTCCCCAATGGGGCTCACTATCTAATCAACCTACCAGTACGTTTTGGAGTGTGGGAGGAAACCGGAGGACCCAGAGGAAACCCATGCAAACACGGAGAGAACATACAAACTCTTTGCAGATGTTGACCCAGGTCCCCAGCGCTGCAAGGCTGTAATGCTAACCATTAAGCCACCGTGCTGACCTCTAGAACGTGCACCTATCTTGGGAACAATGTTCCTCTGACCCCCTTCTGGTGGCAGAGCAGCACATGCCAAAACAGACAAACTACATTATATTATGTCAATACAATACAATTTTTTTCCTTTTGACCATAAAAATAATTAATAATTATAAATAATTATGTGCATATTAAGATCAGGCATTTGTAAAGCTACTTTTTATAGCAAATTATCGTTGGTGTAGTGCTATGAATCAATCTTATAACTATGTGAGAAGAAGTTGCTGCTTCCTTTACCCTCTCTCCAGCTCCTTCTGGTTCCGTTCTCGTTCCCTGTTCAGTTCTTCCTTCTGTTCTTCCAGAACCTCCCTCTGCCGCAGTAATTCCGTGTTCACGGCCTTCAGTCTTTCTATCTCTGTTAGTGAGGCCTCTGCCCTCTGTTTTGCTGTCTCTAAAGACTCTTCTATTGATTCCTTCTCTCTGAAAGATCAGAAACACATATAATCCATCTTCCTTATATTTGACCATTCTAAACTACAGGAGCTAAAATTAACAGAGAGCAAAAAACCCCAAAACATTGATATTTATAATGTTTACAGGGTCGTGGTCAGCAGAGTACAGGTCACTTGGCTGTTGTGTCTTCCAGCAGAGGAAAAGAAACAAAGAAACTCAGGACATTGTTATCTTAACTCCAAGCCATCACTGAACTGTGAGGATGGACCAATATAGTCAATAGTCAGCTCCTTGTTACATAGATTTAGGGAACAAAATGTTTTGTGTCATTGATAAGAAAACAGAAGCCTGAGTCAGCAAAATGTCATCCCCTTCCAAAGAATATAAGGTAGATAACTAATTTATTGAATATAGGAAAATACTAAATAAAATTAATCAAAAAAGTCTCCAAAGTGGAATTGCCTCTGTCTGAGTATCAGTGAGAAAAGTGATCAATGAATTAATAATCTCCATGCAATAATAATAATCTCAAGCATATCCCATAACACTATACTGTATATTTCAATGGATTCTGACATAAGGAACATAGGAAATTAGTAATAATATAAATCATTCAAAAGATAGGAGTGTGGATTCTGCTCCCAAGAGCTTACAATCCACAAGGAAATTATTATAGGTCTATAAGAGGTCCAGTAAAAGTGTTTGTTCTATACAATGTGACAGCCATCTTTCATAGACTGTAAGCTCTTATTGTACCTTATGACTGTTTGTACTCTGTAATGTAATATTATATTTGTATATGTCCCCTAAGATTTATGAAGCGCTACGGAATATGATGGCGCTATATTAATAAAGATTTTTATTATTTATGCTAACCTGGAGCTCCATGAACCTTGGTATAATGAAGGGCATAGGTTGGGTTGGTACAGAGCCAATAATATGATTTATGTCATTCAGTTTTTTGGGGACATTTCCCCTTTATAGCAGGGAGTTTTGCATTTCATATACTGACACACAATTGAAGACTTACCTCTACCATAGGACCCAACCTCCAATGTGTGTTAATGCAGAGGAAGTAAAAATAAGAGTACTTGGTTAAAATACTCATATTTCTGTAACGCTCATAAAAACACGGTGCAAAGAGTAGACAACAAGTTTTCCAAGGTGAACGTCAGACAAAAACTAAACCCAGATGAATGTACCTGTTTAGTGACTCCAGGCTGGACTGACACCTCTGAGACTCCTGTCTCACGTTCTCCAGGAGGTGACTGATCTCATCCTTCTCCCTCTTTATCTCCAGCCCTCTTCTCTCTGAGTCTTCTAGACTGTCCAACAGCTGCCTCTTGGTGTCCTCCACAGACTGTAGTGCACTCGCCAATTCAGTGAGCAGCTCCTGCACAAGAACAAGCACGATAAAGGGCAAGTATAGAGAGATGAGTATACACCACTATGTCTGATATAGATCAATAGGCCAGACAACACCTCTTCTTCTCCACAGTATTAATGAATGGATTGAGTTGCTATCACCTTTCAGTAAGCTTGCCGTTAGCCTGACTCACTAAACTTAAAGGGGTTGGCCACTTTTAGCAATTGATATTGGTTGTGTAATGAACACTCATACAATTTTCCAATATACTTTGTGTAAGAATTCCTAATTGTTTTCTAGATCTCTGCTTGATGTCATTCTACAGGAAGCTTCATTGTTTACTTCCTGTGGATATAAACCTTGTCCCTGGTCATTGTGACGTTACACAGGTGCACGGCTCATTATATCCTTGGTCATGTGATGTCACACAAGAACACGGCTCATTATATCACTGGTCATGTGACGTCACACAGGTACTTGGCACGTTATATCCCTGGTCATGTGATGTCACACAGGTGCACAGCTCGTTATATCCCTGGCCATGTGATGTCACACAGGTGCACGGCTCATTATATCCCTGGTCATGTGATGTCACACAGGTACACGGCACGTTATATCCCTGGTCATGTGATGTCACACAGGTACACAGATCATTATATCACTGGTCATGTGATGTCACACAGGTACACGCTTCGTTATAACACACAGCTTTGACTACTCTCTGTGATATAACGAGCCGTGCACCTGTATGACATCCCATGAACAGGGGACAGTTTATATTCACTGGAAGTAAACAATGAAACTTGCTATAGAATGACAGCAAGCAGAGATCTAGGAAACCGTGAGGAATTGATACACAAAATATATTCAAAAATGTATTATATTTTATTATGTAGTTGCATTAATTTGCTAAAAGCTGACAACCCCTTCAAGATCTATCGGTCTTATAATGTTGTTTATCAAATATCAGTGATACAAAGGAAGATTCTTTCATGGCCACCATCATCCACATGTATGTCCTTCACCATTCTGGTATTTGGTCTAAACAAACAAAGACCTCCATGTCTCATGCATTTTTTTCTGCTAGTGATTGACCATCTAGACTTCAATAGAAAATGGAGTAGATTGACCTTACACTTGGAGTTTCTACATTGGTTTCATAATGAATATGTATATGATCCCCCCCCCTTACTTTCTCTCTCTGCTGGCGTCTCTGCAGAGCATTTTGCACTGCCCTAATGGCCGAGTCTTGTCGGTGAGGTGAACGGCCACGAGTAGGAGACCTTCTGCTGGATGGAGATACAGATCGTTGCATGTCCTCAGTAGCATTTCTGTCCTCCTCTGCATCTCCAGGGTCAGGTCTTGTATCTGCCTCACACACCTTAAAATAGAGGAACCCGTAAATACAATGGGAAAGGTGCCTGAACATGTAGTATCTAGGTTTTATGGTGTATTTGGTGGTTTTGATATCTAGTTTTGGATGCGAGTAGAAACTATATGGAATAATAATTCTAGAATGATTTTCAGGCACTAATTTGAGGAATGGTGTAGTGTCAGATTCTAAATAGGCTACATTCACACTGCCATATGGGGGATGTATATACGGCCAATGTACGTCCCCCATAGACGGCAATGGGCGCACGGGGCCCAACTGGAGCGGTACGGTGACGCACACGTGCATCACCGTACCGCTCTGTAGCCTGGGAAAAGATAGGACATGACCTATCTTTCTCCGTAGCACGGTGCCGCACGCTGTATCTTCCTATGGAGAGGGGGCTGCGCTCACCTCCTCCCCCTCCTCTCCTAGCGCGCTGCCGTTGCCCGCCGTGCTACGGTACAGCGGGCAGCGGCAGTGTGAATGTGTTCCAGTACTGCTTCATGAGACATAACAGCATGCCCCGGCCATACCAACATGGTGACAGGTCCTCTTTAAGTCATATTTGCTAAAATCTGAAATCTCTGTGGTATTTGAATGGCAGGAATTAGGCAGCAGCTTTGTGTATAAAGCCTCTCTTATGTTACGCAGTATAATACCTGAGTACATACCTGAGCGATGGTATTCAAGATCTGCTGCAGCGACTCACATTCCTCTCTGACACCTTCCAGCTCTTGCCAAGTATTACAGCCAGTGCTTTCCTGTAACCACATCGGACATAGGTGACTTGTTAATATACTTTAAGTACATGGCAATAATATGGCTCTATTCTGTAGGAAGCCACTGAAGCATTGCAGTAAAAGTGCATAGTGGGAGTTCACACCTGCGTTTGACAGGTTCAGTCCCCCCTTCTGTTATTTAACAGCGGGAATAATAGCGCAACAGCGCATATTTCTTCCTGATTTTTTTTTTATAGCAGAATTGTAACGGAAGGCAACTTTTCTTAAAGGGAACCTGTCAGCAGAAATTGAGCCACTACCAGTATGTTGCCAAGCAGCTGGACACCTTCCAGATCTTGTTTCTTTCATGACCCAGTGTGGTGGCATCATCCAGAAAATCTACTTTGAGGTTAGATGTAAACTGGTTGGAGGTAGAGACTGAAGTCAAGCTCTTTCTTCCTCAGAAAACCCTTCTTCACAGTACTTGATGGTCCTTCATCTAGAGACATCACCAACCAGATCTCCTGATGTCCGATGCATAGTGTCAATCACACAGGAGAAGGCGTTCAAAGCCCCTCACCTTGACTTCAGTGTTAAATTCTCCTCCTCCCTGACTTTATACAACCAACTTTTCACTTCAAAGTTGATTTTCTGGAGGATGCCAACACACTGGGCCATGAAAGAAACAGAAACTAGAAGGCATTAGGCTGTAGTGGTTTATAAGGCCAATTACTGATGACAGGATCCCTTTAAGTTGAATTCTATGGGGAACAGAACGTGAGTGGAGACTGTCAAGGAGCTTTAAAGACTCAGTAAAAAGTTCCTCTTGCTAGTAGGACAATATTTTGTAGAAATTTCACTCCACTGAGGTTATTAGTAACTCACCAGTAACCTCACAGGACCACAAGTATAGCTAATGGCAAAAAATCAGGTAATGATTGATTTCTCTCCCATCTAACAAAACTACCACCAAGTGGTGGAGATGAGTCTGTGCAACGCTTTACATCTACTGCTATACCCCTGAAGGATGATTTTATGTTTTTTATACCAAATGTATTGCTCCTCAGGGAACGCAGGCTGTCATTTGTTGGTACCTAAGATCAAGGTTTTATAAAGACCTGGTCTGCAGCTCTGAGTTAATTCAATCTAGTTCTAGTCTCCATGTGAGACACATCTCTACAGCACAAATATTTTGGACACAATGGCACTGCGTGCAATTGTATCAGAAATACATATACATCAATAAAGATCTCACTAAGATCTTCAGATATTTATTGATTTATACACATCTCCTACAGCACACAGATTGCCGAGCTACTGAGCCAAACTGGGGTATTCCCACTAAGACACGATTCTCAAATTCAATGTTATAAACAAAAATACTGCATTTCACAGATATAATTCCAACCTGTCTCTATCAGTCCTGGTGTACACAATTTTGGTTACCCCTGTACCCGACCCTGGATCTTCTGACTTTAGGGTCGGCAGACTAAATGTTCTCATGTCTGATGCTGCACTAAGCTGCTCTCTGCCTCCAGCCCCCACCCTGCCATTCCAGGACTAGCTCACACATACACCCACTCTGACTTCCTGCCAGCGTGAGGAGAATGAAGCTACAAGATGCAGGCAGATAAGATCTTTATCCATCGGAGGGGGAGGCATATAGTACAGCCGACTGTATGGCTGTGATAGCAGAGAGGAGAATGTGTTATATGCATCTAATCCATCTCATCATCTCTCATCTCTGATCTGTCTCATGTCTATTTCTATGTGTTAGATAATAGTAAATGTTCAGAAGCTAAATAAAAGTGTATATAAACTCTGTACCCTGATAATCTAAGCACATTGTCAACACACAGCATCTCATAGCACTAGAGGGTTCATAATGGGGCAGATTTACTTACCCAGTTCATTTGCGATCCAGCGGCGCCTTCTTTGCGGTGGATTCGGGTCCGGCCAGGATTCACTAAGGCAGTTCCTCCGACATCCACCAGGTGTCGCTGCTGCGCTGAAGACCATCGGAATGCACTGAAGTTCACCGTCCTATCTTGGGTGAAGGTAAGCGCGTGGCGACACTTTTTTAAAAAAAATACTTCGGTTTCTCTAAATCCCCCGATTTCCGTCGAGTGCACGCTGGCGCCGACGCGCCACAATCCAATCGCGTGCGCCAAACACCCGGGGCAATTCAGGGAAAATCGGAGCAAATCGGAAATATTCGGGTAACACGTCGGGAAAATGTGAATCGGGCCCTTAGTAAATGACCCCCAATGTGTCTGCTTAGAGAGTCTCTGCCCACACCCTGGGATTTTACACTGACCATCACTAAGTGATACGGCAAACAGCAAAACTGAGTAAAATTGTAAAATAAAGGGTTAAAAACTATCTTTATTGTGCAAACATCACTAGGGGATTACAATGTCACTTTACTATTGATTTATGTAAAATTTGTTGAAAAGTTTTTTTATAACTTTTACTACTGATGCTAGATGATAAATGAGCAGCATCTCTATATGCGTTACATAAATGATAGGTACGCTTTCATTTTCCAACATACATTACAATGTAATTCTTATCTCCAACATTAGGATACCTTTACTATATATTTAAAAAATTTGTATATATTTTGCAAACCCCTTTAATTCTGCTGTGAGAGTGACCTTGTCCTTTCCCTAGGATTATATTCTAATAAGTCACCATGTACAACTTCACCTGGTAAGAAAAATGTCAGCTCTGAGTGACTTAATGCTACACAGAAAGCCTCGTTTCAGTCATTGCCTCAGATTTACGACTGTTTTATTAAGTGTCTGCAAGTGACAGTGTTAACAGAAAATCCCTGGAGAGTCATGTTGGAAAGTGTCAGTCAAAAAAATAAGTAATGGCTCAGTGAAAACTGCGGCTCTCCCAGGACCGCTCCCAGGACTTCACAGTGAATACATCTTCATTAGCCGAGTGTGAAGCTCCATATTATGGATAAGCTGATCCCTCCACCAGGGTCTACGAAACACCTGCAAGCAGCGGACGGGGTGAAAGTAAATGGTGTGATACATGGTAAAAAGCTCTGGACGGTAAATACTTTCTGATTAACTCCCTGACTGCCTTGGAGGTAGGCAAAATATTGTGCTGTTCTTCAAATATTGATATAAATGGTCAGTAAATATTGGTGCTTAGTATTCTAGTATTTTAAGCTGAAAAAATGAAAATACTGATATTTTCAAAACACAACTACTATTTTTTTGTCTTTCGCAAAATGAATAATAGTGAAAGACAAGAAAGGTGATAATAGTAAACTTTGTAATAAACTTAATTAAAGGAAATATACTATCAGAATTAAGTATGATCAACCAGGGACACTTACTAAATTAGACACAGTGGGGCACATTTACCTGTTGCGATCCCCGATCCTGACTGTCTGACGAAGATGAGGTCCGGCGCGATTCACCAACATCGTGCGCCTGAGTACCTGCATGTGTCGCTTCACCGCTGAGGTCCGCTGGAGTTCACCTTCTTCTTCCCGATGTACGTGAGTGCATGGCTTGCGACACAATTTGTGATGTTAAATCCTGTGCATTGTCCGAATCCGTTGGATCGTCCGAAGGCCACTGCGCCAAAATGTGATCACGTGCACCAAAAACACCTTCTAAATGGGGCGCAACACAGAAATCGTCGGGAAACCCAACGAAAACGCGGTCCGTGGACCCTTAGTAAATGAGCCCCATTGTGACTGTGGTAATCTTATATTAGTTATCCATGGCCTCCTACCTTCTAAAATCAACTTTTACGATTATGCTAATGAGTCAAAAGGGCTCTGACCCACCGTGTTCTGGTTTCACAGGCTGTTACACTAAGCAGAGCAGTTACCTCCCCCACTGTGTGCTCAAACATTCTTTGCCGAGGTTACAAAAGGAAAAGGGAGGGGGAAGTGCTTCATGCACAGTGCAACACCATGTGAAGCCGCAGCACCAGGAGGCTGGGGTAACCACTCTCTCCCATAGGACACTTTGGGATCATTGGCATAATTTTAAAAGTTGATTTTTGAAGGAATAAGGTCATGGATAAAAATATTAGAATATTACCACAGTCACAGTGCCAGGATCTATGAGTAATGGTCCCTGGTTTATCAGTCTTGACTTAGATGGTAGATTTGAAGTAAAGCAGCTTCCTTGTGCCTTTTTTCTACTTCGTTGTCCTGTAGTGAGCAGTATATCTGAAAGCCTTCAGAGCTCCATCCACCTCAGGCTAATGATTAACTCTTTCCATACATTGAGAATATTACCCTTGATGATTCAGCTCTCTGAGGAGATCAGCCTATCCAGGGAGTGAAATCATTAAATACAAGGCAGAAAGCTGATTTACCCAAACTGCTTGAATAAGGAAGAAGGGCGGAGGAAAAAAAAGAACACAGGGACATGTTTCTCTGATAAAGTATATAACAAATTATACTATTATCATCTGCACTTGTCCTTTATGCATCTAATGCATTTTATTTAATGCATCTGCATTTTAGTTACGATTGTAAACACCTGTTTACAATCTTTACTGGGTTATATGTAGGTGGACAACTTGTTTGATTCACCATTATGAATAAGAAAAGAGAACTATTCTGTAAAGCTGATAGATAGAATTGGTAGACCTGTCTATGGACTGCCGGGATAATCTTCTCATGTTTGTGTCCAGATGAGACTTACCTCAATGTTTAGATGAGATAGAAATTAGTAGTATAGGCCAGCTTCACACAACATCACACTGCACTGCATGCAATACTTTTTAATGGATCAATGCCCATGGTCGGTAATTTAACTGACCCTGTGATCGATCCATTGAAGAGTAGAGCATGTCCTAGTCAGAACCTCTTTTAATGGACCACTCATATTCTATAGTTTATAAGGATGTGTGAAGATCTGATGCTAGACTGAAGCAAATTGGTCATTTTTCTTGACTGAGATTTGGCACATTCGTCTGCAGAAAATCTTAAAGTTTTCAGGTTTTTTATCTTATTAGACAAACTCAGTTTATATATATTATAAACTCGGGGTTTGCAAGGCAGCTGTCCATAACCTGCTGGGTACTCAAAAGAACAAGCGCATTAACTGGCGTCCAGTTATTCATATGGATAGGATTCATAGATGTCTATTGCATGTTAAGGGGTGATGCACAACACCAGATTCATTTTTAAGGGGTACAATTAACTTACTAGTCTTTGCTTTTCCTTCTCCATCCTACTGTTTTCTTCTTTCAACTTGTCAACCTTCATAGACAGCTCCTTAATTCTGTCATAACAAAGTGTAAAACAATAGTTTAACATTTATATTTTGTGTTTGTTTTTGTATCTTGGACTGAAAGAAAGACCTAAAAACATAAAAAAAACCTAAAGGTTATTTTGGACAATGAATCATGAACTGTGCAGTAGCTGGATTTCACATACTGACCACAGTGTCGGGGTTGGGTATGTGAGTATTATACTGATGTATGATACAAAGAGTCCCTGCTTTCCTGTGGAACAATCAGTTCGGCAATGCTGTTCTGCAGGTAAGCAGGGACTCCGTGTATCAGATATCCCACCCGTCCTTGGGAAACCGCACCGTCAAGTATCTATTTCAAATTAAAAATACATCCATATCTGTTCTATTTAAAATAGACGCATGACGGAGGCGTCTCCCGAGAGTGGGGGGGGGGGGGGGGGAGAACTTCTCACTTGTCACTCCCATGGGACATAGGACACTGATCCGCAGAGAGAAAGGTAAACTTTCATCTAACTTTTCTTTTTATTATAAAAACACGTTGGCAAGGCAATGTGCACACTATTCTCCAACGGGACATTGGGGCTTCTGATGACAGGTTCCCTTTAACATCAGATTTCTTATTTTTGGAGCTTACCTGTACACTGTAAAAGTTGCACTGGTTGTACCAATGTACGTGATCACCTCAATGTATCCCAAGTAATACATAGCCTACATTCATGCATAACTTTCATAACTTTAAGTTTCCACAGCTTGCGGGGACAGGGATCGGTGGCAGGTGTCTGAGGCTATGGAAATTAGGTTCATAACACACAACTATTTATGGAATGCGAGACGCCAACACATTGTCTACATTTTTCTGTTGGTCTTAAGCATCCGGTGAAATAAAACGCCTAAGACGGCATTAACCTTCTTTGATTAAGATGCTTGATCTTCTTGCTAAACAAATGATGGTGACGTGTAAAGTAATGAATCACCAGCCCATAATACCATCTCCTGGATTCCGAGTCTATGATTAGGACACAAAGAAATCTATGTATTCACAAGCCTTCTGCAGGCGTCCTCATCCGTCAGTAGGGTTCAAGAGGTTGGTATCAATGCTGCTACTTATACTGGCTAATGCCCTGGCTGCTAACTAAGGATTACAGCTTACCATGTCACACACAATAGATCAAATCTACTCAAGTAGGTAACATAATGAATACAAATAAAGAGATATAGAAGCTTTTATTCTTGGATGTCATACACAGGTTAAAGGGGTTGTACCAACTTATGCACAGGATAGGGGAAATAAGCAGATTGGTGAGGGTCTGGCTGCTAGGATCCCCACTGATCACGAGGATGGGATCCCCAGTAATATGGAGACCGAGGGTCCTGTTGTCACTGTTGTCCTGTTGGTGGAGCTGCAAGTGGAGCATGAAAAGCACAGCATTCAGCTACCATATCCCCTGCACTCACGTAGACATTGTGGTGCTACTCACATGGGCCAGTTGGGCACATTAAGTAAGAATTCTGGCACATGTAGCTTAGTAAATTTGCACCACTTTGTGTTATCGCATACCCACCACAAGGCCATAAGCAATTCAGTGTCTGGAGAACCGATGTCCACAATGAAGAGAAATGACAAGTCACTCATTCACCAGCAACAAAAAAATTGTCTGCAATATCTACATCGAATCCTGGATCAAGCTGAGATGCTGCAAATTCACATTTATAGGGGTTGGTTGCTTATGGTAAACTTTAACAGGGTAAGACCATCATAGGGCCACTCATATTATATTTAGGCCAGTTGCACTAAATGTCCAATGAAACGCTTTTGGTTAGTGAATATAGTAAAAGTTTGTTCAGAGTTTAGTCCTTGTGTTACCCAACAGTCCAGTTTTTGTTGACAAAAAACGAACCGATATGTATGCATCCTCGTTCTTTTGTTCACGCAACCATTGACTACAGTGTACGTTTTTCCTGCACAATGAGGGACCCAAGTAGGGTCTTAGGCTTATTGAAAACTTTAACAGGTTCAGTGGCCAACCCCTTTACCTGTTACCTCTCCAGATATGTCACTTTTATTTGAAAAAAAAAATGCATTCCCCACAAAATAATATTTCCACACAATTTATGAATAAATGTTAGGATTTACTCACATACTATCACACTATACAGTCTGTGCACTCTGACAAGGAGAACGTTTGTCGGAATGTACATTTCTATGAGGAATTATAGGATAGAGGAAATGTGCCATGCAGAATTCAAAGGCAACATCCCATGGAATTTTGGGTAACACAGCGATGTACCAAAATAGACATCTCAAGGCTCATAGTTTCTCTTTGCATTCTGTGATTAAAGTGATTTCCTAACTAAAATGTAAAGGCTTTCACTGCAGCATTTTGTCACACTAAATAAATTTTAAAAAACCGACCCATCTGTTCCAGCGTCACCTACAGCCCCCCTTTGCCTGTTGTTGTATTGAAAGGCACTGCATTACTTCTTCACTGCTGAGGCCAGTGAATGACTGCATGTGTGAACTTCTCTATAGCAACATTTCACAGGACAAAAGTAGAATTTTGACTGCTTTAATACTTATTAAATGAGAATATTTGCACATCATAACAGAATTTAATAAGTAAATAAAAGCAAATAATTTATACCAACCCCTAATAATATAATGTGATAACATGATGGAGTAGTAGAAGTTGTTTTAGTCATTGCTATTACCTGGCGTTCAGTTCCACTTTCTCAGCGTCCCATTGGCTCTGCAGCTGAATCATTTGTCGCACTTTGTCTCGCAGCTGCTGTTCCAGCCGGGCTGTATGAAGAGACGACCCAGCAGCATTTTGGGAAAGGCGCAGGTTAGAGTCCAAATTCAGACAGGCAGTGTGCATGCGCCTTGCACTACGGGAAATGTCTGCCTTCATCTCAGCAAGACCCCTGAAATTCAGCAGCAAACAATTGATGTAATAAAAGAAAAGGTGTAGACCCCTTTGTGTTATGATGTAACTATTTTGTTATAATCTGCTATACTATCTGTGTATACATGTAATCCTCAATCACAGCCCTGCATATTACCTCTCAGCCATAGACCGCAAGTCCCGAAACTGATTGTGTAGTGTGGCCGTCTCCTGCCATAAAGTCTGCACACTGTTCTGCTCACTGCCCAGGTATGAAGAATATTTCTACAAACATCAAAGAAGGAAAAGGTAATACTGTACGAAATAACAATAAAATATGGTCACTTTTCAAACCCCCCTTAGAGGGCGCATTCACACGTGGCGTTTAAAACATGCAATTCAAAATGCAATGCAACAGAAGAAGAGAGATATGCCTAATTAAATCGATGTTAACATTTGTGTTTACAAAACACATGTTAATGCATATGTTAACACATGTGTTATTAAGTTAACGAATGCATGTGCTAGTGCATGTGTTAACATCACGTTTGTAAATTCAAAATTAACATCAATTTAATTAGGCAAATCTCTCTTAATCTGTTGTAATGCGTTTGTGAAACGCATGCATTATAAGCCACGTGTGAATGCACCCTGGGTGTGATGCAAACAAACCGTAATAATAATTATATGTTTATAAACCGAAATAATAATAAAAAAATTTTATTTATATAGAGCACACAGATTATGCAGTGCTACACAGAGTTTGCATGGGATCCATGGGATTCACAATCTAATCAACCTACCAGTATGTTTTGGAGTGTGGGAGGAAACCGGAGGACCCGGAGGAAACCCACATAAACATGGAGAGAATGTACAAACTCTTTGCAGATGCTGACCCTAGGACATGAACCCAGGACCCGAGCGCTGCAAGGCTGTAATGCTAACCACTAACCCACTGTACTGCCCCAAAATAACAAATCATTTGAAGAAATTGCTAATAGTTTCAATTAAATAGAAAACAACAATCACCTCTCTCTCTTTCCTCCAGTCGGACTCTCTCTGCTCCAGCTGATCCTGTGCTCTGTGCAGGTCAGCGCTAAGTTTCCTCATCTCTTCGGTTAATTTGTCATTCGACGACTTTAACTGGTCCATTTGTTCCCGCAGGGTCATGTTGACCTGTGCTAGGCTGCTGCTCCTGCAGAAATGGTATGGTATGAAGGTTAGGGTCTATGTAATATGTATATAAAATGATTATGTATGACTCTCTTAGTATAATATGCAAAGGAAGGGAATTTCCATCTTGTAATTGATGATGAAGGGGCCGCAGCTCTCCGTACATAGGCAGTCGGGTGCTTTATGTTTTTGCCCATCCATTACTGTGAGGCTACTGGATGTGATATGTATATAAAGCAGTGCATATGGCATTACCTCTGCTGCTCCTCCTCCAGTCTTGTCAGGGCATTCTTAACCTCTGTGCTGTGATCATGATCCTTCCTGAGGAGAGTAGATTCTGCTGAATCCAGTTTTACCTGTAACTAATAAAAATACAACATGATGATGATGAATTAAATCATGATTACAGTCAGGGACTCCTGGAAGTGACTCCAGCAGTCCCTATATTGCTCAGAGACCACTCCTTGGCACTGTGGTCTGTCCCTGAAATCCTGCCGGCGCACTGTCCGTTTTTCACTGACCGCTGCCGAACTTAGTTTGGAAAATGCCTTGTTGTTTTGTTGTGCTAAGCAGCACATATGGCTATAGCTTAAGCAGCACACATGACTATATCTTCTGAGCCGGCGCAGCATAAAACACATTTCTGGTGTACTTTTAAAGAGAAGATACTCCCCTTTCAAGTCACACAAGGGTTGTGTTTGTACATGCCACTGTTGAATTTACAAATGGGAGTGTAAATTTCATATACAGCTCCCACTCCTGACTGTAGGTTTAGCTGTGGAACCGAGACACACAATACTTGTTTGTTACTAAAGGAGGGATTCTCCTCTTTAAAACGAAACCAGAAATGGTGCCATGGTTCATAAGATATCACTGTTTAAAGTCTGCCCTCCTACAGTCTGTCAGCTGAAGGCATCATGGAGAAAAAGGCATGTTCCACATGCAGATACACAAACAACAGGGGCTAATTTAAAGAGAACATGTCATGGTGATTTGAGGCACTAAACCACCCATCTAGGTAAGTATAAATGTTTTTTTTTTTTTTACTTGGGGCCCACTTAGAGACCTGATTAAGGCCGATTTAAGACCCTAAACCACGCGTTTATATGGACCTATAGTTGGTTTAGGGTCCAAAATCGGTGTGACAGGTTCTCTTTAAAGAGTCATATGAAATTCACAATGGAGTTCAGGTTTTGCAGAGTTATGATGAAGTTCCAAAAGATGAAGATATGATTATATTTGAATAAATGGCAATTTTTGGGGAGGGAATTAAGAAAAAATTTGTATTTTTTTGTTCATATAAAAAATAATGCGTTCCCTTTAGATTAACTTTATATGTAAATGACTAAAGTCAAAAGGTTGAAAACACATGTAAGGAGGGTTGACGTAGGTTCTGTTTTGATAGAGATAATAATTGAGTGATTATTTAGGATCGGTTTGTGCAATATTGCTAGACAGTATTCAGTGTGACAATTATGCTATGATGGGGGACATCTGGAAGGGGACAAATACCCCACAACACTAAAACATATTGAGGATCTGGTGACAGATCCTATGTAAACTGTAAATTAGCTGTGTCTGACGGTGGAGTGGAAATCCCTTTAAATACATGTTTTGTGCTAATGTATTCTTCATGCTACACAGTAAATTCTTTACTGTAAAATACATTGGAAGTTTTTTTTTCTGCCAAAAAACAAAGTTGTGCACACCTGTATCCTAGTGGTGGGAGTGGGGCATGTCACCTGAATATACAATACACGAGAAGACAAAGGACGTAACGCACTAGCACGTTCTCGTGCGCCTCCAGTCAGCACAGGTGCTCTGAGGAGAAGACATTGATGTTTCTGCAGCTGGCGGAGCGCGATCCTGGTGCCAGAGACGTTTAAGTGGAATCGTAAACAGAGTTTTTAACCTGGTAATTGACAGACTGAAAAACCAATTCAGACTTGCTTAGCACAATATTGCTAAATATTTTTCACATTCCTAGCATTTTGGAAACATAAGCTCAACAATCTCCGTGTAACAGGCTCATCATACAATATTTTCTTGCTTAAGCCTACAGCTGACTTGCAGGAATTAGTTCACCGCTATCAAGGACAGGAGGCGGCCATGTTTACCATTGAAGGACTGTTACTAGTTGTGTAGAAGGCCATACAATAGCTTCGTGCCACGGATGTAGATTTAGCGCCAAGGACTGGATCAGATCTTGTCCAAGGAGATCTGGAGGATGTTTACCGGAGGAAATCTTTCTTGACGCACAGGATCCTCTCTAGTATATTGGATTTAGTTTGTATATAGAGCCAAAGGATGAGCCATAGATGAGTTCCTCCCTTTTTTAATGTATTCAATTTTTTTTAAAAGGAGTTGTACCAGCTTCATCCTCTGGATAGGGGATGTCATACTGATTGGTGAGGCAGTACGTCCAGAAATCTGGAGAAAGGGGGTCCCCCTTTTCACTAATGGGTGTAGCGGCAGGTTCAGCATGTTTCCTGCGGCTCCATTCAATAGTGTAGAAATGTTGGAAATTTCAGAATACATCGCTACATCAATTAGAGAGAACAGAACTTCCATTCTTCAGTTTGCTGGAGATCCATTCTCATGGGCAGTGGGGGTCTCAGCAGTCAGACCTTTACCAATCAGCTACCATGTTTCTCCAAAAATAAGACAGGGTCTTATATTATTTATTCCTATAGGTTAGGGCCTATATTCAGGGGATGTCTTATTTTGTCCATTAACAAAAACATTTATTTTGGAATAGAGATGAGTGAACTTGAAGTTTCCGTTAAGGTTTTGGGTACAGGGGACCGGACGTGCACCTGGCCAATAACAGCAATGGTGAGTAACTAGGGGTGTTAATTTTCCGGACTGGCTGTTCGGCTGCTAAACCAGCAATATGTCCAGGTCAATCAGGATGCAACCGAACCCCAAACCCGAACAGAAACTTTTAGTCTGCTCATCTGTCATCTGGAATAATTTTTTAAAAATCAACATTTATTTAAATCTGATCATATCTTCATCTTTTGGAACATTACTTATAACTCTGCAAAACTATTGGCCCCAATTTATTATGTCACGACTCCTGTCCATATAGATGCTTGTTGCTATTACATAATGCTCTTCCCTACAGCAACCTTCAGCTGACAGACAGGAGGGGGGCACACTTCAAACAGGGATATCTTCTTAAACATGACACATCGAGGAAAATTTCGGATGTCGTTTTAAATAACCACTGTTAATATTTGGGTGCCAAAGCCACAAAGACATCCAAACGTAGTTACAGTCGTGAGTAGGAGCTGTATATGAAAATGACACTCCCACTGTAAATGTATCAGTATCTCTCTCCGATTCTGTAGTACTTAGTAACACAAACCTATGTAAAAATAATGGGTAGAATGTCTTCTTTAAAATTAAACCAGAAATGTGTTTGTAGGTATCACAGTTCAGAAGATACAGTCCTTTGTAAACAAGACTTATTTTCAGAAAAACAAGGTGGTTATCCCCTATCCTGGGTAAAATTATGGGTTTCAGTGCCAAAAACATTTGATAAGTGTGCCTTTTTGATGCCATCGAAATAAAATATTTTTTTTGGTGGAAATAAAATTGAATCCAAAAATTTTTTCAGAGTAGGAATTTCGCTTACCGATAATTTTTGCTGCTCACATTCTGAAGTTTTTTCCAGGAGTAGTTGCTCTAGTTCCCCACATCTACTCTTATACTGTAAGACCTGAAAAACAAGCACATGGATCAGACATTAAAGGGATTGAATATTTCAGTCGGGCAAATTCACATTTTTTGCTGATTTGCATCATTGTAGTGTTATTAATGGTTTCTTGCCAGCTGATTACAGGGACTTTTCTGAATATTTATGTGATTTCATCTTATGAACGCCTTATACTAGTTAGGCTACCACCATTCAATAGACACTTAACGTGTCAACAAATTTTGCATACATCTATAGTATAAGTAGTATAGGAAGTGTGCTATAATTTTCAGTGTGATGTAAGTTTGTGGCGCAAGGGATTAATGATTTGGAGCAGGAATCAATAGATTCACATTAGTGAAATAGAACTCCCTAGACTTGCTTTTAGCTGCTCTATTTTTGCCCCACAAAACTAGTGAGAAAAATAGAAGTGCCAGAAAAGTGACGCTGACTCTTAAAGAGGATCTATCACCTGTAAAAACTGCACTAAGAGCTGCTTACTAAAGTAAGCAGCTCGATGCAGCAGTGTTACCCTGCTAGCGTTATCAGAAACCTCCGATAACACTAACAAACACTGCCGCGCTGTACAATAGAAGACGCCAGACTGCACTGTAAGCACCCAGGCGTATTCATGAGGGGATGGTATTAGGGGCGGGGCATGATGCATGGCAGTCACCGCTGGCCTATGGCCCTAATACCACCCCCTCATGAAAAGCCCGACAGCTAACAGCGCAGTCTGCTATTTTCTATTTTTCAGTGTGGCAGTGTTTGTTAGAGTTATTGGAGGTAAGCATTAACGGTAGCAGGGTAACACTGCTGCGTCTGTTGTAGCACTAGGAGCTGCTTAAGGGGCACAAAAGGAGAAAAAAAAAATTACTGCCAAATTTTCTGTTCTAAAGTCGATGATAAAGAGTAGAGCAGTGAGTCACAGCAGCTAGGTCTGCATCCACCACTACAGAGAGGACTGGAAACTACAAAACTGACTGCAAAGATGAATCATTCTAGAATATGAAGAGCACTAATCACACTGTAACTAGAAACATGGTTACTCCTCATATACACTCAATGGACTACAGATTGCTGCAAGCTGCATTGTAGGAGAGGTAATCTTTGAGAAGCTGATGGAAATGGCTGCACACATGGCCACCTCTCTGTTCATTCCTGTTACACCTCATGTGCACCACCATATTTGCTGGCTGTGAGCTAGCTGCACAAACTGCGGCTAGCTTACAGCCCCATAGGGGTCCATACTGCACGGTCTGTGGTGAGGCACAGTGCATCCTATGCCTGCCTGTATTGTGGCGTGGCCTGTTTGGGACCTGTATTACACACATGTCCGTGAAGGATGTGCTGCCTGCCTCTACGGGTGGAAACATGGGTAAAAGGAGTCCTGTCCACAGAACAAGTGGTCAGTAATTTATGTCATCCAGTTTTGATCTCACTGTAAGTCAGTGATCTCTGGTTCTTTGTTGAAATGAATCCTGATTTGCTAATATAAGTTAAATGAAATTTATATATATATATATATATATATGTACATTTTTTTCTTCTAGTCTGAACACATTATACGGCTATTTAATTTGCAGTTGAGAAAAATCACCGTCAGGAGTCTGGCAGCAGCTTACTCCCCCATCCCCAATACACACCTGGTTGTAAAGAGTGTGTATGTGTATATGGGAGTAACATATTGCCACACAGCTAACAGTTATTAAAGGTGTACGGACAGCTATACTCACCTTATTCTGCAATCTCTGCACAAGCTGGGCCTGTCGCTGCTGCCCCTCTTGGTAAGCAGATAACTTGCGTTTATAAGCCATTTCCTCCTCCTGGAAGCGATGTTTTAACTCTAGCATGGCCTCACTTTCACCTGATCTTTGTGTCTGGCGCTGTTCCAGCTATAAGGTATGACAAAGGGTGGTGAATAATACAAAAACATAAAACTCAACTAAAAATTAGCAAAAATTTGCACTTTCTTCTATTTTTTATCCCGGGTTGTAACTAGGAGAGGCAGGGCCCCATTGCAGACTTTTGAATGGGGCCCTTCTTCCCCATTAAAAAATATATATATTTGTATACTCTCACATGTGAGTTACAATCACACACATTTATACACTCATATATACACACACATTAATATACTTATACACATACACACACCATATACACACAGCAGACCATGCATAAAGTATAAACACACATTAATATACTTATACACATACGCAAACGCCATATACACACTGCAAACCATACATAAATTATATACAGGCGATCACCTACTTAAGAACACTCGACTTGCATACGACCTCTGGATGTTGGTAATTTATTGTACTCCTAGGCTACAATGATCAGCTGCAACAGTTATCAAATGTGTCTGCAATGAAGCTTTAGTGTTAATCCTGATTCTTATGACAACCCAACATTTTTAAAATCCAATTGTGGCAGAGACCAAATAAATACTGGCTGTGATTACAATGATAAAATATACAGTTCCGACTTACATACAAATTCAACTTAAGAACAAACCTACAGACCCTATCTTGTATGTAACCCGGGGACTGCCTGTACACACCACTTATACATACACCATATACTTATTACATTTGCACACACACATATAGACCATATACGCATTATATACACATACAGCAAATACATACATACATAGAATACCATATACCAGTGATGGCGAACCTTTTGGAGACCGTGTGCCCAAACTACAAACAAAATCCACTTATTTAACGTGAAGTGCCAACATGGCATTTTAAGCAGTAACTTATTGTTACCTGTTCTTCCACATCTTTCAATCATATCGTCCCCCCTGAGGCCATCAATACAGTTGAAAGAAGGAGGGTAAAGTCAGACTCTTGTTGTAGCTTCTCTCCAGGATCTCTCTGTAGAGGAAGAATGGTGGGTCCAGAATGAGGACCTCAAAAGATATTGCAGTTCTGTCAGCACCTTCTCATTTTCCACGCAGTTCCAAAAAGCCAATAAAGTGTCACTTTAAAATAGCGCTGAGAGCAGCATCTCTTAAGTTGCCTGGGACTGCAGGAAGATTTGGTGGATTTGGTCCTGTTTGGTGAACTCTGTCCTGGGGTGATGGCCTGAGTGCCCACAGAAATGGCTCTGAGTGCCACCTCTGGCACCCGTGCCATAGGTTCGCCATCACTGCCATATACAGACATACAGCATATACACACCCAATACCCCAAATCCTGGACTCCCTGAAACTGTGGGCCTCATAGTGGCTGCTACCCTTGCAGTTACGCCCCTGTTTCTATCTTTAACTTTTATCTCTAATTTTTGTCACTTCTCATATCTACAACATATGAAGACACTTTTTCACACTGTTGAAAACTATTAGAAAAAATATTATTCTTCCTGCTACATACTTTAGATACAAGGAATTAAACAGGTTGAAATAAGATTTTAAGGATTTAGAAGACTGAGATGTGGAAACGGATGTTAAAGAAAATCTACCATTTGCTTTTATGCATTATGAACCGAACCTTGATAATGCTGTAATTACACTGATTCAGAAACATATCTTGTTTAATCTCTGAACTGAGTGGTTTTGCTGAAAAAAACAATTATAAAATTATGATAATGAGGCTGTGTCGCTCCTGTGGCCTGCCCGGTGCACTACTCTTTACCCTTATTATGCACTGCTACAGAGAATGCTGTAATCACTGTGTTATCCCTGACAGGCAGAAGTAATCAATCGCTGCACCATCCCCCAGCTGCTGTGTATGAGTCATCCAGCTCAGGTTGATTAGTCTTGTCTGGACAGTTCAGGAAGCTCCCTGTAATGAGGTTATACAAGGCAGTCTTCACCCAAGGTCCTGAATGTTATAATTGTTTTTTTGAGCAAACCACTCTGATCTGTGATTAAACAAGATATGTTTCTGCATCAGTGTAGCTACAGCATTCTCAAGGTATGTCTGGTCCACAATGCATAAAAACAAATGGTTTTCATTGACATTTTTTACTTTTGCAAAGAATAGTCAGAATACACAACTTACATGGTGCAAACCAAGCATTTCTAACAATACGGATATGTATTAATTAAATTATATGAGTAAACTCGCCCGATAGATAGGACAAGTAAGGATAATATCACTTGGTCTCTTTAATATTTGTCATTGGCATATGGAAAAGAAAAATAAGCTAGAATCTCAGACCTAAATTCCAAGGTTAAGCTGAAGTGAGAGTGATTGGAAAGAAAGGGAAAAACAAGTCTAATTCAAGGAGGGAATAGAATGACATTATATTCACTTTGTAACCAAATATCCCAATTCCTATTGCGTAATATTAGTGGCGCAGGAGAACATAAATGTGAACCAATAGTTTTAATTTACACCCCTAATAGTTTCCCATTAGAAGACAATCCAGCATTCTGAATAGTCTTTTAGATTTTGTAGGAGATGGCATGAGGAGACCACCCAGCAAGCAGAGATGGGAGCTCTGTCCCCTGCCTTAGCAAAATCACACCTAAAATATAGAAGAAACCAGGCTTGTCTCCCCCTTCCCTGTGCTCCCTCAGCACTACCCCTTCCCACGGCTTGATGTAATCTCACAGCATCAAAAGACGTTTCAGCACACAATGGTAGGGGGTGTTTTCTTAGGCACAGTGTAACAGCCTGTGAAGCCAGAGTGCGTGTAAATTGTACATGTATAAGGGAGACCAGGAGAGATGGCTGAGCCAACTATAAATATATAAGTAGCCTACGGGCTCACAAACATGGCTATATTAAGAGTCGTAAGAAGCGTTTGATCGCCATCTTTACACTTTTTTGTGTCCTAATGTTGCTTCATTTGTTAAGTATGAAAAATGTTGGCGTTTGAATTGGAATTGGTAAAAAATATGGGAGACAAAAGATTCATGTAGCATGGAGAACATTTTATTTCTGAGCTAATGACATACACATTTTGGATCAACATTAAGTACTATAGCGGCTGATGGATAGTCTTCTACTCTACAATATGGACCCACAGCCCCGGACTCTAGCATCAGACCTGAGGCCTGGGACCAAGAATGGCTAATTTAGGTCTTTTTCTACAATGTGTAAAAAAACAGCACCAATGGTCCTCAAAATGTGACAAAAATTACCTCAGATTTCTAATGAATCAGTCATAAATCTTTTCATGTTACCTCAGAAGTATGCACGTATGACATGAATCATCTATCTTTCTCCGAAATCTTTGCCTAAAATCTCTCTCACCTCACTAAACCCCACCAGAAGATCTGTCTTGGTAGGTTTCCGATGTCTAAATTTAGAGCCATTAGGCCCCATTTGATGTCTCCTCAGTTACCCGCTGGCGCCATCAGCGTGAAGTAGTACTGTTTTTTAATGCTCACATAAAGACAGACTGATCTTAATAGTTACTTTTATATTTAGTGAATCATACCTTAAACCCCTCTGCCTTTAGGCAATTTACAGCTAAAAATTCCACTTTAAGAGAAATGCCCGCTAAAAGAGCCGTATACAGCCACCTTTTTGTGCCAGGAGGGATACAAAAACATTGCTGCGGGGGTCAATTAGTGGCTAAATGGCACTAAAACTGTTTGGAAATAATTATTAACTTGACAGCTTTCAATCTGATATAAAACATTCATGTCGAACCAAATCCGTAGAGAAATATTTATGTTGTCCAATAAAATGTGTCACTATATAAGTATTTCTGCTTGAAAGTGTGAAGCCTTGACGTCTCCTGTGTTGCTTGAGGGGAGCCATGGGGGGAAGGGATGGGAGTCGGAGATCACACGTCCCTGGGAAAGTGTTTGCGGGGAGGGCAGCGCTCCCACTGGGTTGTTAACAGCCAGACAGTTTATTTAGTGCTGTTATGAGAGAGCGTTAATTCTGCTCGGGAAGGTGGGAATCTGGCCCCATGGGGGGAGCGGAGAGGTGCAGCTGCGAGATCTGGGGTGAGGGACAAGGTCACAAAGCAGTCAAGGGCCTTGTCGTCAGTGCGGTGCTAGGCTTATGGTAGACTGCCAAAGACTGACACAGCACACGAGCAGAGTCCCAGCTGAAGACAAGAAGTGTATGACAAGCAGATGGCATTGTGGGAGAAGTTTTTGGAACTTACAAAGAATAGTGCCAGCCTCGTTAAAAAAAACCCAAAAAACTTGTTCTTGGACTAATGTTTGATCCACAGAACCGTGACTCAAATGCTCCCCCTTTACTCGGAGAGGCGCAGATTTTCTCCAGCTTTTGCCTTAGAAATTCTATGCAATGGATCGTCAGAATAACATAATGATCTATTCTGACCTGGAGTTTTCCAAAATAGAGTATAACATAAAGTAATATTCTATATTTACACATGGAAACCTGTAACAACATATACATTATGCAAGTGACTGCATCCGATCCGATGGAAAGACTTACCAGAACCCCTCAGACGTATTTACATAATTTTAAAAGTTTATTTTAGAAGGAATGAGGCCATGGATAACAAATTTTTTAAAAATTGCCACTGTCACGGTGCCTGGATCTATGACTATGTGTCCCCGGTTTATCATGATGGATTTTGATGGTACTTTGTTTTAAGTTCATTGATCAGGAAAGATATTTATACTCTATACACTAGATAAAGCATAAATGTCTGTTTTCTGGGGGTCTGACCTCTGAGACCCCTGGCAATTGGTAAAATAAGAAACTGCAAGCTCCCTTCAACTTTCCTCACACAAGCTGAGACTTCCAGTATGTTTATAGACGTGTGTCTTTTCTCCTTACCTTCTCACTCAAGGCTTGGTTCTTGATGGTAAGGTCATCGCGTTCACCACGGGTAATTGCCAGTAAGTCTTTCATACGAAATAATTCATCTTGGAGAGATCTGTTCTCTTCTGTCAAATTGACATTTGGATGTGTGTTTGTGTATTCTGGGAAAACATTTAGGAGATTTATAACATAATATTACAAGGATAAAGCACTATAGGAGACCACTGGCTCTTGTCTCACTCCCTTAATCCTCATAGACCCTTTTCCCAAGGGTAAATGTTAGGTGGACCCCAGAATAATTTTTTTTTGGTGGGCCAAGGGAAACCCAGGTCGTTACTGATGTCACATTGTGTATAATTTCCAATGTTAGCTTTGCACAAGTAGAAGCTCCTGACATCTATGCAGGGAAAGGTACATACATCCAACGCATTTCATGGGAAAATGTGTCATGAATATAACCCATATAGTTTTCTACAATTCTACAATGTTATTGCCTAGTTGTCAGAAGATGCCAGAGAATTGCTATACATGTATTTACTAAAAGTGTGGTGTGGTGGACAAGATGACACTTACTTTGGCTGGAGTCTTCACTCAGATGCTGGGTAATAATTTCTCGTATACGGGCAGGTACAGGAGTCAGCGTTTCCCTCTCGTCCTCCACACTGCGAATGCTCAATACTTTGTCCTCATCTGCATTTCCTGGTTTCAGGACTGTATGTTCCAGGCGCTGAAATAAACATACAGAAAGCGTTGGGTAGAAGGTAACTGAAGCCAACTACATAGTAGGAGTCGGCAGGACTACATCAAAGTTGCTGGAGGCCCCTGAGCTCAGTATCAGTATAATGGATGGACAGCTTACACACTCTACCTATTAATTTGGTTGTCCAGATCTGCCAAGAATGCTGGTGTCTATCAATACAGGGGATAAAGGAAACCCACCAGTGATGAATCTAATGTATATGGCCAGATCAGCACATCCTGCTGAAATAAACATGATCTGAAGGAAACATAATGTATACGATGGCGACCCTATGTCTGCAAAAACACTCTGCTTGTCATCAATTTTTGCTGATCCAAAAAAAAAACCTGGGAAATATGCAAATATGTTTTCCAGGATGGCATAAGGAACATTGCTTCTTTTGTCTCTACCTTGTAAGACAGCCCACTTAACATCAAGCATGACTTTCAAGAAGCCTAATAACATGATGTGGGAATAAAGCCAAACCAGGATATTTATTCCAAAAGGAACAGATTCCCAACCCTAGACAGCGCTGTTTCAAAGTCTTGATATCTCGTCAGTAGAGTGTAGGGAACTGGTGTGAAAGCTGAGTGAGAGGCTTTTAACTAGGGTCGGGAAGTAAATTATCCTCAGGGAGACTTGCCAATTATGCAAGAGGTGTTGAGACTTACTTCCTGACCCTAGTCAAAAGCCTCTCACTCAGCTAAACCAGTTCCCTACACTGTACTGATAAGATGCAACCACATCAAAACAGCGCTGTCTACAGTTGGGAATCTGTTCCTTCTGGAATAGATATACTGCTTTGGCTTTAATCCCGCATCATGTCAGTAGGTTTCTTGAAGTCATGCTTGATGATAAGGGAGCTGCCTTTCAAGGCAGCCAAAAGATGTAATGTTTTCCTTAAATCCCCCAGTGGAGCGTCAACAGCTGTAAGTCTCCACATACCTGCAAGACAAACGTATCTGGCAAAATCTCTGTAAGGAGAGCTCTTACTTCCCGACATAAAACCCAGAATGCTGGAAAATGATGTCACTAGCTTGTCCCAACCACTTGAAGGGTCACATGATTGTGTTGGGATCCGCAAATATGGACTGCACACTAAAGACTCCCGTGTGGCATCTATATTTTTTCACATCCCCATAGACTTTGTTGAAAAAGTCAGAGATGCGCCAACACAGCCAGGAATAGGATTTGAGTTTTTTACATCCTCCATGGTTATGCACATGGGTCCATCGAAATAAAAGTGTCAGTGTGCTATCCAAAAAAAACAAAAATGGATAACACACAAGGAAAACAACATGTGGGTGCATGTAGCCTTAACCACCAGCTTTCTTCTAGTATACCGTGCGGAGATGTAGCTCCAACCTGCAGTCAGAATTGTTAACATCTGTGCAGGTTTGGGTTTCCATACTGTGGTTTGGGGGTGATTACCGCAAAATCAATTTGCAATAATTGTGGCATAAACCATAGCAGGGAAACCCAGTCTGAATAATTGTATCCTTTATATAATTGCAAATTACCCTGTCTTGTTAATAGGAGAAGGGCTACCCCTAGGTGTTTTGGACTGACCCTTTTGCCCTCCTAATAATACAGCTGTGGGTCCTGTGATGCTTATTTTGCCTTTGGCACTGACATACAACATTTTCTTGTGCCAATATGAAACATGTTAATTTAAAAGGTGACTTTCATACTGACTCAATAATATTTTACAGAATCATTCTTTGCCATGGTTTGCAGTGTTACATGTCCCTGTACATGTAGAGATAAAGGACTACACAGCTGCCATTAAAATCATTGGGTCCACGTAATGTATGGATGATTGAGGTTCTTGAGCACGTTATTTGCTTGAATAATGGACCCCTGTATAGTTTTTTTTCAGCCCCTTTGACTACTGACTGCTCAGCTTTTCTGGTTACATCAATATTCCAATCCCCATGACACATCTCTTGTAAGTCATCCATATAATTCTGCATATATACACATGAATTACATGTACGCAGCAACATGTGCAGGTCATTTTGTGCTACACCCATTTACCATCTGTAATCCATATGTTCCTAAATTTCAGAGGTCTGTTCACTGCACATTGTAGGCTGAAATCAGTGGAAGAAGTGGATCAGTTTACAGTTTAGATCTTTCCAATATTAACCAATTCCAGAGAAACATATTATGCAGAATGATGAAAGATAAGATAATATCTGTGATCTGAAATATCCTGGGAACCAATTTGTCTTTCAGTAACTCTGTACTGTGTCAATAAATCAGACTGAATCATGGATTACTAGAATGGCTTAGCGCAGCTACTGGCATCACAGTAGGTCCTGTCCATGGTGCCCACGTAGGAAGCATTAAATGGAGTCTTATCATAGTCTTTTCATCAGTCTCCTGAGGGAAGCTGGGGGATTAGACCATCATGAGCAGACCAGATCCAGTGACAGATTATGTATCACTGCACAATATGTCACCTTCTGTTGTCTGTGCAATGGGTTCACGAGTATAACATTTGATAAAAAGATAGTTTTTTTTGATTGGTATTATGATTCCTCCTTTATATAGTGGCAGTATTACTAAATAATCACAGAATAAAAAAAGCGCAAATAAAAAATAAAGAAGCTATATGTAAATTTAAGCCAAATTTCTGAGGGTAGAATAAAGAACCCTCAGCGGTTTATCACCTGGACCTGTGCAGTGCTGCAGTTTTATCCTATTTTTTGGATTAGTTTGGATCCCTAGCCATCATCGACAAATTGCTGGCACCATCTCAGCGTGAAGTCTATTGGAGTCCTGTTGTGTTCTCAGGAGAGTCGGTCCCGCTTGTTAAAGTTTACAACCTAAGGCTCCGTTCACATCGGCATTGTGCCGCGATTCGCTGAGAGTGTGTGCCCCATATCCTCATTTGTCGCTTCCCCGCTCAGGTCCGCCGGAGTTCACCTTCTTCTTCCAGACTGTTCAGTCCAAATCAGTCGGATCCTCTGACAGCCCCCCCCCCCCCCCCCAGATTTATGTCGCATAAAAGCCAGCGCTGCTGTGCCAAAATACGATTGCGCATGCCAAAATCACAGGTTAAACACTGCAATCCCTGAAAACGTCGGAATATCTAACGAAAGTGCGGCCACAGACCCTTAGTAAATAAGCCCCAATGCATTGATCTTTTTCTCACCTATATAACACATAAAGATGTTCTATTATTGTTATTGTCTTTTGAGGTACAAATCCAACACTGCATTGTGGTTGCTGTGTATGAAAAAAGTGCAAGGTACATCCAGCAACACTATTATCGAGGACAAAACGTGGGATAAGACTCAGCAATGGTAGTAATTTATTTAAACATCGGACTCTTTTTTGGGGCTAGGAGAACAGCGGTCAGCGACTGACCGTCCACCTAATCGCAGAAAGAGCAGAGATTTAAAGAAGAGCTGTCACCAGAATTTTACCCCTCACAACGGTAGTACCTGCTGGTAAAAGGTTAAAAGTCCTCCCCATATCACCTAAAATTATCTGCCACTGAGGCACTCTAGCTTAATTACAGCAGTCTTTCTGATATGCAAATGAGCAGTCAATGGGGGGCATGTATCATAGTATTTTCTTTCTGTGGTGAATTTTTGAGACATTTGGCGGGTCTTTTTTGTGCCCTATGTATGGCCATGTCTTTTTACTTGTGATACACGTTCAGTTTTTCCTGTCCTGGTAGGGGCACAATTTTGCTTCTTTTTGAGACTTTTTGTTGCAAATGTCTCAAGTTCACATGGACACAAGCCACGTGAGGGGTTATATACAGGAGAGGACACTACTGTAAATTTTGGATTTGAGGCCTGCATTTATAAGCCCTCTAGTCACACCAATGGGAGATGACAACAAATGGTAATGCAGTCACACATGGTGTTAAGGGTGCAGTCACACCCTTTTGATTGCGTTTTGAAACATATTTGCCTAATTACATTACATTACATTACAATACGCATAGTAAACGCAATGTTAAAGTATTTGTTAATGTCACGTTTACATTGCATTTGTAAAAGCAAATGTTAACAGTAATGTAGTTAGGCAAATCACCTCTCCTCGGCTGTTGTAATGCGTTTCAAAATGCAATCAAAACGCAACAAAAGCGCAACGTGTGGACGCACACTTAGAAGTAACCAATAAATACATAAAAAATGTAAATGCAAAAATGTATGAATTTTCAAAAAACAGGTTATTATGCAAAATGTTAAACATTGAAAGCATGTGAAATAATTCCAATTTACATGTTAAAATAGGGTCCATGAAAAAAATCCTTCCTTTGCACCTGCCCTGGACCAGGTGCAGATTTGCACCTAAAAAGTCGCAAAAATATGCAAAAAAAGTGATACATAAGTGAAAAGATGCACGGAACATCGGGAAACTAAAGATACATAAGGCACTGCACAAAGTGCAGACCTAGGGGTACTTGAAAAACAAAAGCTAAATTTGCAGTGAAAAGTCACAAAAACGACAAAAACTTGACAAAAAACGACAAAAGCTTGACAAATTGATACAAAAAGTATATATTGAAAAATTGTGTGAATTTGAATTATACCAAAAAAAATATTTACCACCTGAAATTAAACAACTCATGTAAATAAAAAAAATACTAGTTATAGTTAATTGTTTCTCAAAACTATATATAATGAAATAACTTTTCACAGCTACTCCTGGTCTATAACTTGCTGCAAATGCATTTTTAATGTAATTTTCTTTTAAAGAATGAGTAAACATTTGAAGCATTTTGATTTCAGAAATGAATAGAGCAGGTGATACCAGTAAAGTATGTATTGTACTTAATTAAAACAGCTTCTCTGTGCCTTTTTCTGCTCTTTCTCCTGTAGTGAGCAGTGTATCTGAAAGAATTCTAAAGTCCGTCTACTTCAGACAGATAAGGAGGCCAATGATTAACTCTTTCCATACCAAGAGAATATTTCCCTTTATGATTCAGCTGTCTGAGGAGATTAGACTATCCAATGTCTGTCTGTCATTAGACAATTATCAGGTTTCTTTTTGTCTCAGGAGTCAGTGGATATAGGACTGAAAGATGATTTACACAAACTGCTTAAATAAGGAAGAAAGGCAGAGGAAATAGAAAGACAGATTCCTATACAAAGTTCATTTTTATTATCTGCACTATTCTTTTATGCAATTTTTAAAATTTTTTTAATTTCTTGTTTTCCTCGACACCAGGTAACCTTTGTATAGTGCCACATCTTTATCTGAACACCAAATACAAACCTAAAATAGTTTCCATCACGTGATGATATAAAAGTAAGTACTAAAGAGTAACAATAATAAGAACATAGTTTAATGGGCATTTAATATGTTCGACAGTGAAGCTGTAGTATAATTTATACATGTTATTTAACGGAGGAATGGCTGAGCTATGAGTCAACCCAGTGTATTAAGTACATATTTATCACTAAAGGAGCCTCAGCATAATTTATTCTCCACCATAGACCATACCAGTTCCCCGATGAAAGCAGCAGAACACTAAACTATAACTCAAAAGTAAAAATTCATTCCTGCCCCTCATGTGATGCTGATAATTCATCCTGAGGTGTTTCTCATTTCACACAATTCCATCCATTCACCCAGCAGAGAACTTTACCCAACATGACCCTGATGTGTGCTGATTTGGCTCCTTAAATTAATAACGCCTTAGTAAAGGAGGCCGCGGAACTGCAGAAGAAGCCTAGAAAAGCGGGGCCTAATGGTAAAACCTATATATAACTTTCTAGTGTACCCAATATATAAATACATTCCTGGACTGCTGATCTCCCCATCTTATTCATGTCAAAAGGGGCTTATTTATCAGGGCTTCTACACCGCAACACTGGCATAGACGCCCTGAAATAAACGCAAATGCTCTAGCATTTGCGATTACTCTCCTTTTCACGCTGGGAAGGAGGGCACAGCCAGAGGGGGAGCAGTCCGGCGCAGGGTATACCTGTCCCCGAGCCGATGCACACATGAAAAGACGCTTGATACTGGCCTAGGACCCGCTGGATAATGATAGGCCTGCAAGGCTATCATATACAAGGGCTGGTATTGATGAATAAATCCCAAAGTTTTTGACTCTTAATCCACAAAAAACTTGAGTAAATATTTTTTCTGCCTGTATGTCATCTTTTTTTTTTAACCATGGAACTTACTTAACTTAGCAACAGATCAATGAAAATGTACAGCCATGGACGTTGTTATTGTGCATTTTGTTTACGCACCCACAGGGCCACGTTTATCAGGACTTGTATACACTGGCGTACAAGCCCTGAAATAGGCACAATTTCTGGCACACGGCCAAGAATTGTGCCTAGTTCCCCCTTATGCCACCTCCATGGCAGGAGGCTGTCATGAAGTGGGCCAGGGTGAACATCATACACTGGTGCATTTAGCGTGTGATAAATGTCCCCCAGAGACTTTAAGGGGTTGACCTTGTATACTAGTTTTATGCATACAAGCCCTCATGTATTTTTGTAATGTGTGTGTGTGTGTGTGGGGGGGGGGGGGGGGGGGGGATAGGTCATTTACCAATATACATATATTAAAAGTTCTGCTCCGCTTTCTTGCTTAAAGTTGGCTGCAGGTGGAGGGTGATGTGATCTCTATCTGTTCATGAACAATCGGCGGCCATTTTATGGACAGGAATGTCTGGCTGATGAGGTAAAAGACAGAAGGCTCCACTTTTCATATCAAGAAAGCAGAGCAGAACTATTAATAGATGTATATTGGTAAATTAACTAATATCCCGCCCCCCACACTTACACACACATTATAAAAAAACATCAGGTAAAGTGGCCAACCCCTTTAACTGAGTGCATGAACTGCAGTGTCACATTACATAGTTCTATGGGGAGGGGAGGGGGAATACAGGAGATAGGTCTTCTCCAGTAACTCTTCAATCACTGTAACCCAACCCTTTCCATCCCAGAGATACCAAATTCTTAAAGGTTTTACTATCTCTTAGGCTGGATTCACGCAAACCGGTGCCCGCCGTACCGTAGCACGGCGGGCACACGGCAGCGCGCGGGGAGAGGAGGAGGGGGAGAGCGCTGCTCACCCCCGCCCCTCTCCATAGGGATACATGGCGCACGGCGCCGTATGCCCTGAAAAAATAGGAAATGTCCTATTTTTTCACGGGGTATGGAGCGGTACGGTGCCGCACGCGTGCGGCACCGTACCGCTCCCGTAGGGCGCCGCGCCCACATTGCCGTTTATGGGGGACGTATATTGGCCGTATATAAGTTGGCCATATATACGTCCCCCTTGCGGTAGTGTGAATACAGCCTTAGTCCATTTAAAAAAATATATTTTTACCGTACCGTCTTATTCTGTTGGCCATAACTTTTTCACACTTTTAAGTGTACAGAGCTGTGTACGGTATAATGTTTTTGTGGGACCAGCTGACATATTCTTTGACCTATTGTTTCATTTTAAAAAATGTTGATGTGTAGTGATTCAGACATCTGGATCTTTTCTTCCGTTATGGCGTTCACCAAACGGGATACTCACACTTATAATTGTCCAGATCGGGCAATTTAGGACGCATTAGGTTATGTTTATTAATATTCACCTTTTAAGTATATTGTCAGAAATATTCTGTTGTGATATATTGATGACATGCTGCATCGCTCTTAGGCCTTTCTGTAGGCTTGTGCACCAGTGTGACAGGCAGACATGATGACAGGCAAAACTATGCCACGTCTTAACTGGCTTAGTTTTGCGTAAAAACGCCACATGGCTGCAAAAATAATTGCAATTTCATTGTGATAATAAATTCAGTGATTTAATGCCAGAAACTAGCATGGAAACACTGATAAATGCCCCCCCCTGCTGTGTCTATGACAGCCATGGGAGCCTTTGATGGGGAGGGGAGATCTCTGCCAATATGGGGGAGTGCAGTTGTTAGTGAAGTGTGTCTTCTATGTAAAACCAGCTCCACCACTGTGATTATTATGGGATTATTTGCAGTATAAAGAAAATTAGTACTGTGCAGTTCTTCTTCAATAACAATGTCATTTCCCTATCCATGATAATGGGGCACATTTACTTACAGTGCCGCTGGAGTTCACCAAAAGCGCATTGTCTGACGATAATGCACTGTGCCGCGATTCACTAAGATCGTGCGCCCGATATCCTGCATGTGTCGCTTCCCCACTCAGGTCGGGCAGAGTTCGCCATCGTTTTAGTGGTGCATGTAAGTGCATTGGATTGTGAAACAATTTGAAAGTTAAATCCTGCGCTCAGTTGTAATCAATTGGACAGTCTGACGGCACGTCCCTCAAATTGTGTCACATGGAAGCAGCGCAGCTGTGCCACAAAAGGATTGCATGTGCCAAAATCCCAGTGCAGACACTTCTTAAATACCTGTGCAAGCCGTGTAATCCCCGAAAAGGTGCACAGTCCAACAAAAGTGAAAAGTGTGACCCTTGGTAAATGAGCTCTTCAGTATTTAGGCAGCTCTATTGGGTCTACACCAAAATCTTCTGACTTGTAGTTTTGGTCTAAATTGGTGAAACAATAGTTGCAGATCACACACTGATACATTTACTTGCAGCCTTATATACTGGAGGGCCAGTGCATTGTACCATTAGCTGTAATGCGGATACTGTAGAGTAGAGAGATGTACAGTGTAGTAAGATGAGGGATGATGCTGCGGTACATTCTTACATGACCTTGTGGGCAGGTGTTACAGTATATTTATCCTGTGATGTGTGCATCCGCTGTGTATAAATTACACCGACTTCCTCTATCCCTAGGGAGCAGGAGGGAGCCCAATACTGGCGTTTGGAGTCCAGTCTCGGGGTTCTGCCTCCCCCACCCTAGCCGGAATTGCTTCCGCACCTGTCGGTGGCTGTTGTTGACTCAGGAGGCCACCCCACCCCTTCCAGGCAAGCTCTGGAGCCTAGCTCAAAGATTTGGCAGGTTCCTGAGCTGTTTTCTTTCCCTTAACAGTCTGGGCAGGTGCCAGGCCAGGAACAAGAGAGGCAGTATACGAAGAAAAGAGTGAGAAAGAGCCGGGAGGAGGGAGAGGAAGGAGACGAGGAGTGGGAGAGAGCATATTCTACTAGAGGAAACGCTCAAAGGGAACAGAGCAAACAAGTACAGGAGAGGGCTCCGGACTATTACAGGCCTGTCCATGACCCGAAGCATCACATGCGTTCAATAACAATTATCAGGAAATTTCCAGGTATCAATTAATCCGGTGGTGAATAACAGAAACATGTGCATGTGTAGCACGACTTCCACAAATGTTACCACAGCTCGCTGGACCATGAAGTGACTCAGAGGAGAAGTAGGCAGCACATCACCACTCCAGCTGTCGTGGAAAAGTGACAGCCAAAAGGAGGACGATAATATTTCTGGGGATCTTATTAATCTGTTTTCCACAAAAGATGCAGGAGTTGGGGGGGAGGGGAGGGGGAGGTAAGATTTACTTATAAATCAATGGTAGAAGCAGTTTGACATTGACTGTAAAGCAAGACAGTAGAAAATAGATGATAGTGCAATGTCAGGCTTATAGCACAGGTTAAAAATTGGATTTTGGCTGCACACTTTAATCAATATTTAGTGCAGGTGCTCCGGAGAGGGTCCCAATCCCATATAGTGTAGGAAAATCTTGGACTCCAGTCACACTGTATAGAATTTTTAGGCTTATAGCTTATAGGCTTATAGCACAAACTGCTTACTGGATAGGGTGTGCAGGTCACTGGTGGTACTGCAGGTCACTGGTGGTACTTGTGTAGCTTATGTCAGTGTCTCATACATGTGTATAGCAGAACATGTCAGCTACTTGTGTAGCTTATGTCAGTGTCTCACACATGTGTATAGCAGAGCATGTCAGGCACTTGTGTAGTTGATGTCTGTGTCTCACACATGTGTATAGCAGAACATGTTAGGTACTTGTGTAGCTGAAGTCTGTGTCTCACACTTGTGTATAGGAGAGCAGAGCATGTCAGGCACTTGTGTAGTTGATGTCGGTGTCTCTCACATGTGTATAGGAGAGCAGAGCATGTCAGGTACTTGTGTAGTTGATGTCGGTGTCTCTCACATGTGTATAGGAGAACAGAGCATGTCAGGCACTTGTGTAGCTGATGTCTGTGTGTCTCACATGTGTATAGCAGAACATGTCAGGCACTTGTATAGCTGATGTCTGTGTCTCACACATGTGTATACAGCAGAACATGTTAGGTACTTGTGTAGCTGATGTCTGTGTCTCACACTTGTGTATAGCAGAACATGTCAGGCACTTGTGTAGCTAATGTCTGTGTCTCACACATGTGTATAGGAGGACATGTCAGGTACTTGTGTAGCTGATGTCTGTGTCTCACACATGTGTACAGCATAACATGTCAAGTACTTGTGTAGTTGATGTCTGTGTCTCTCACATGTGTATAGGAGAGCAGAGCATGTCAGGCACTTGTGTAGCTGATGTCTGTGTGTCTCACATGTGTATAGCAGAACATGTCAGGCACTTGTGTAGCTGATGTATGTGTCTCACACATGTGTATGGCAGAACATGTTAGGTACTTGTGTAGCTGATGTGTGTGTCTCACACATGTGTACAGCAGAACATGTCAGGCACCTGTGTAGCTGATGTCTGTGCCTCACACATGTGTATCTGATGTCAGGTACTTGTGTAGCTGATGTCTGTGTCTCACACATGTGTATAGCAGAACATGTCAGGTACTTGTGTAGCTGATGTCTGTGTCTCACACATGTATATAGGAGAACACGTCAAGTACATGTGTATCTGATGTCTGGGTCTCTCACATGTGTAAGGCAGAACATGTCAGGCACTTGTGTAGCTGATGTCAGTGTCTCACACATGTGTATAGCAGAACATGTCAGGTACTGGTGTAGCTTATGTCAGTGTCTCACACATGTGTATAGGAGAGCATGTCAGGTACTTGTGTAGCTGATGTCTGTGTCTCTCACATGTGTATAGTAAAACATGTCAGGTACTTGTGTAGCTGATGTCAGGGTCTCATACATGTGTATAGCAGAACATGTCAGGTACTTGTGTAGTTGATGTCAGTGTATCGCACATGTGTATAGCAGAACACGTCAGGCACTTGTGTAGCTGATGTCTGTGTCTCACACATGTCAGGCACTTGTGCAGCTGATGCCTGTGTCTCACACATGTGTATAGCAGAGCATGTCAGGTACTTGTGTAGCTGATGTCTGTGTCTCACACATGTGTATAGGAGAAGAGAGCATGTCAGGTACTTGTGTAGCTGATGTTTGTGTCTCACACATGTGTGTAGCAGAACATGTCAGGCACTTGTGTAG